>OX328104.1:41627388-42845054 GCA_946811185.2 Hippopus hippopus
AAATTTGACATACCTCAGCCAAACTTTTGATAGAATCCTGTTTCAAGGCCTCTCAGCTACTTCCATACCAAATTTCAGCTGGTTATGTCAAAGGATATAGTCGCTAGGCTGATTCTCGTACTTTCACTCCCTTCTCATCTAGGTGTCACACCTGTGGTTTTTTGCCTAATTGAAAATAGAGCAAAATTGACCATATTTGAAGCTTCGCATATTGCTTGACGGCAAAATTATGGCTTGTCCGTTCGTTACTCTGAAAAGTACCACCTTAGGCCTGCAAAAAAATGCAAAAAAAACAACATGTCAACCGATTGCGTTTTTCGCTAATTTCCAACCAGCACAGGCACCCTAAATTTTATCCTCTCAGGAACACCTATTCACCGCCATGACCCCAAGTTTTTGTTCCTCCATTGATACAAAGTAGTCCTGTCAGTGCACAATAAAAACACATCTTAGTGGTCTCCCATTGCCCAAATTTTAAGCAAATCTAAATTATATACCTCCAAGCCATCTCGGCTCCATGAAACAGTGCAACAAAAGTGCTACTGCAAAATTTCACATAGGACTACTTTTGACTACTACGACCCGGAAGCAATCTCGCAGTGGTGCGACACCTATATAAAAAAGAATTTGACTTTTAAGTCAGGTCTTTTTAGCCTTTCGGTTAAATTCGCATATTGCGACAAGGAAAAAATGAGCCAGAGAGAAATCAGGGCCATTTTCAAAGAGAAAACCCATTTTTTTGAACATGACTGTTTTTGCGGCAAAGACCCAAAAAAATGGAAATTTTAAGCCCTTTGACTACTCCCACAAAATCAAACATATCTCAGTCAAAACTCAATGGATTTGCATGAAATAAAAAGTATACTGTTCTGGACCCTTTTGTCTGTCTTTTTAACCCATTTTCATTTAAATACATACAAAACATTGCATGAAAAGAAGCCAAAATGACTGAAAAAAACCCATTTTGAGGGCTAAAATTTAGGGTTTTCTTCATTTTTCTTCTCTAAAATCTTAAATGTGACCAGCCAAATGCACATTTCTGAGCTTTTTATTCTATAGTCAAGCATTATTAGTCAAAATGAGGGTGGAATATTTGAAAGAAGAACAGAAGAGGGCCTTTATAGAATATGACGGACATGAACCTTAATCTTTGTGTAATACCAGTACTGCAAATTTGCCTATATATGGCTCCTATTGTCACAATGTTTTCATCTATGACAAAAAGCTGAGTAATCTCTACAGACCAGACTATCTATGATGTAATCTGAGAGAAGTAGACCCTTTTCAAACATCCAGACGGCTGGAATTTATTAGATAATGTATTGCATAACCCAGCCCAGTTTGGCTTATCAGTGCCTGTCCAATAAGATTAGTGTATTGGGTAAGGAGGTCATTGGGTGGATAGATTGGAGCAAATGACAGATAGAAAAGTATAAAAGACCATACATATCCAGAGTTACTTATAAAGAGAGAAGAAAACAGAAAAACAGAACTGGTCAGATACAGACAGAATATAGAGGAAAAATGAACAGAGAAGACAGGAAAAAGAGGAAGAAGAAGCCCTTAAGCTTGTTCAAGAAAGGGAATTCATTTTCACCTAGAAGAAAGAAATTACCTGAATATTCACAGCAAACAGATGAAAACAGTGTAACTTCTCCAGTCACGGACAGTTCATCAAACACTGATGTTGTCTCGGCCACTCAGAGGCGGTACAATCTTCGGTCACAGAGTCTGAAAGCAACAGAGAATGATTTTAGAGGTAACCGCATCATCAACATGGGAAAAATGCTTGAAACCATCAACATTCTCATCAAAGAACATTCTGGTAGAAAATGTGGGAAGGCTGATTTAGTCTACAAGACCGAGCATAAACATGGCCTTGCAGAACATGTAGATATGAATCGCAGATGATGAAGATGTATGACGAAATACCCAAAACGACGCGGGCATCTATCAATACTAACCTAGCTGTGGCTTTGCTAGACACTCCCATGGGAATTTCAAGGGCTGAATGCTTGTTCAGTCAGTTGGACCTGCCATTTCCAGCAGCAAGTCACTTGCAGAAACTGAGTGTAGAAGTCAGCTCAAAGGTTACAGACATTAATAACACTGATATGGCCGAAAAGCGGGACCTAGTTAAACAGCATGGCATCAACCACAATGTATTGGACCCTAAGCAAATAGACGTATCAATGGATGCAAGATACAACCGGAGCCGAATGAAGTCTTCGTACAAACCTGGACAGAGTTCGTCACAAGCCTATGCCATTGCAACTGAAAACCATACAGACTCCAAGTATATTATAGGACTAGCCGTGGAAAACAAACTATGTTGGACAGGGGCCGCACTGAAGAACAAGGGGTTTGAGGTAAATTGTCCCGGGGGCCATGCCGGATGTACTGCTGACATTGGATATTTAGTGCCACATTCAGAGAGAAGAATGGCATATAGCATAGCAGAGAACCTTTCCCTTGAGGGCTTCTATGTAAGAACCCTAACAACAGACGGAGACACTAAGGCGTACCTGGGCATGCAGGACTTCTACGATACATTAACGAAAGGTTGGGAGGTAACAAGACAGGCAGACCCATACCACCTAGCTGCTACTCAGGAGAGAAAAACAAGAAATGCAAGTTTCAGTACAGGGATGTTTCCATTTTGTACAAAGAAAGAGAGACAGACAGCCCAAGTAGCTCTAGCCAGGGACATTAAACTAAGATGTAATGCTATAATAGAAGAAATGGCCAGGAGGGGAAAAGGGGATATAACTCAATTGCTAGGACACTTACCTGCAATCAGGAATGCCACCGTTGAATGTTACGCAGGAAACTGCAGTAACTGTCCCATAGACTCTCTGGTCTGCTCCGGGGAAGGTGCCGGCTGCTGGTGGTACAAATCCAACGTACTAGGTCCTGCAAAAATAACATTATTAAGAATGGACGAAAACGACAAGTCCATAATGCAGATCATACTACAAATGAGGCTAAGCGAGGCTGCTGTGTACAGTGTGAGTTCGCGGACTTCAACACAGAAATGCGAAGCCTTTAACAGAGCCGCAGCAGCTACCCTCAGCAAAAGCATCAGTTACTCAAGAACATTCTCAGGGAGACTATCAGCCCAGATACTCCGGTCAAACAACACAATAGACAAGGCAATAAAGAAAAAACTTTGGACCATTTCTGGTACATCATTGTGCATTTGGGCTCAGAAACGCCTACAACAGATATCAAGAAGGGCACTGGATAGTAAATCGCTTAAAAAGACAAGCCGCTACAGGAAAAAGAGGCAAGCTATCCGAGCAAGACTTGAACATGAGCACCGCTTGATGCAGGAAAAGGGCTATCCCGAACCTGACTATGTTAAAGGGGTCTTAGATGACAACATTCATACATATGCCCAGAGACCAAAACAAGTTAGCCTGTAACCTTAGACAGAGTTAAGACAAGTAAAGAAGTAAAACAGAACAGGCAGAGTAACTCTGTCTAGTGCATAGCAGCACTACTGATGAGGCCTGCTGCTCGCCGAAACAGAGACATAAACAGAGGAGAGAGAGAGAGAGAGAGAGAGAGAGAGAGATGGGGGGGAGCTATATGAGCTTAAGAACTGCTCCTGCAATGTTTTCAGAAGAAGAAAAGAAGAAGAGAAAGAAAGAAAGAAAGAAAAAGAAAGAGAGAGAGAGAGAGAGAGAGAGAGAGAGAGAGAGAGAGAGATTGAGTAAGGTGGGGGGGATGCGTCCTGTATATAATTCAGGCTCCTTCTGCCACAATGTTTTCAAAAGAAGGGGGGGGGCAAATGAATTCAAATTTGGGGACAGTTTAGATAGACAGACAAACAATAGAATAAGAAAAAACATGCAAAGAGCCTAATACGTATGAAAATATACTTACAGTCCCATAAGTCCAACAAGCAGTCTGGCTCCTTTTGCCGCAATGCATTTTCATGGCCAGAACAAATGCCCCTGTCAAAACAACATTTCCTACCATTATTTACAAAACTTTCTTCCAAGTTAATATGGTCTGTATTGACACAGAGCTTGTTATTACATAGGTGGCTCGCATGAAACATTGGGTCAATATCCAGAGATTTCATACTGACCATAACTGCCATTCTGTGAGCTGTGCAGGTTCGAAACCCAGCTCCGGCAGGACCTCTTGGATCCTTGAATCTGAATTGCCCATATCCAGCCTTATTCACACTACCTTTCCAAACCAAGCATTTTCCATTTGCATGCAATTCAGATGAATTTTCAATTTTTTCCTGGCAATTCTTGAAAAATAAATCCATTTTAAATTCTAAAAAAAAGAATTTAAATTAGAATTTAAAAATTTAGAATGAAAATTAAATCACTTATCTGAACAGATATTCAAATGTTGGGCACTTCAAAACTTGCACATGAAGTATCTAGAGATTTCTTCCGGTTTAAAGGATTCTGGGAGAAAATTCTCAGCGGACCAGTCCGAAAACATTGAAATTTCACCATTTTAAAATCTAAGTTTAATTCAAAATTCAAATTTGACATACCTCAGCCAAACTTTTGATAGAATCCTGTTTCAAGGCCTCTCAGCTACTTCCATACCAAATTTCAGCTGGTTATGTCAAAGGATATAGTCGCTAGGCTGATTCTCGTACTTTCACTCCCTTCTCATCTAGGTGTCACACCTGTGGTTTTTTGCCTAATTGAAAATAGAGCAAAATTGACCATATTTGAAGCTTCGCATATTGCTTGACGGCAAAATTATGGCTTGTCCGTTCGTTACTCTGAAAAGTACCACCTTAGGCCTGCAAAAAAATGCAAAAAAAACAACATGTCAACCGATTGCGTTTTTCGCTAATTTCCAACCAGCACAGGCACCCTAAATTTTATCCTCTCAGGAACACCTATTCACCGCCATGACCCCAAGTTTTTGTTCCTCCATTGATACAAAGTAGTCCTGTCAGTGCACAATAAAAACACATCTTAGTGGTCTCCCATTGCCCAAATTTTAAGCAAATCTAAATTATATACCTCCAAGCCATCTCGGCTCCATGAAACAGTGCAACAAAAGTGCTACTGCAAAATTTCACATAGGACTACTTTTGACTACTACGACCCGGAAGCAATCTCGCAGTGGTGCGACACCTATATAAAAAAGAATTTGACTTTTAAGTCAGGTCTTTTTAGCCTTTCGGTTAAATTCGCATATTGCGACAAGGAAAAAATGAGCCAGAGAGAAATCAGGGCCATTTTCAAAGAGAAAACCCATTTTTTTGAACATGACTGTTTTTGCGGCAAAGACCCAAAAAAATGGAAATTTTAAGCCCTTTGACTACTCCCACAAAATCAAACATATCTCAGTCAAAACTCAATGGATTTGCATGAAATAAAAAGTATACTGTTCTGGACCCTTTTGTCTGTCTTTTTAACCCATTTTCATTTAAATACATACAAAACATTGCATGAAAAGAAGCCAAAATGACTGAAAAAAACCCATTTTGAGGGCTAAAATTTAGGGTTTTCTTCATTTTTCTTCTCTAAAATCTTAAATGTGACCAGCCAAATGCACATTTCTGAGCTTTTTATTCTATAGTCAAGCATTATTAGTCAAAATGAGGGTGGAATATTTGAAAGAAGAACAGAAGAGGGCCTTTATAGAATATGACGGACATGAACCTTAATCTTTGTGTAATACCAGTACTGCAAATTTGCCTATATATGGCTCCTATTGTCACAATGTTTTCATCTATGACAAAAAGCTGAGTAATCTCTACAGACCAGACTATCTATGATGTAATCTGAGAGAAGTAGACCCTTTTCAAACATCCAGACGGCTGGAATTTATTAGATAATGTATTGCATAACCCAGCCCAGTTTGGCTTATCAGTGCCTGTCCAATAAGATTAGTGTATTGGGTAAGGAGGTCATTGGGTGGATAGATTGGAGCAAATGACAGATAGAAAAGTATAAAAGACCATACATATCCAGAGTTACTTATAAAGAGAGAAGAAAACAGAAAAACAGAACTGGTCAGATACAGACAGAATATAGAGGAAAAATGAACAGAGAAGACAGGAAAAAGAGGAAGAAGAAGCCCTTAAGCTTGTTCAAGAAAGGGAATTCATTTTCACCTAGAAGAAAGAAATTACCTGAATATTCACAGCAAACAGATGAAAACAGTGTAACTTCTCCAGTCACGGACAGTTCATCAAACACTGATGTTGTCTCG
Source organism: Hippopus hippopus (assembly GCA_946811185.2). Taxonomy (NCBI): domain Eukaryota; kingdom Metazoa; phylum Mollusca; class Bivalvia; order Cardiida; family Cardiidae; genus Hippopus; species Hippopus hippopus. The sequence goes on from OX328104.1 coordinate 41,633,593, forward strand.
GCCACTCAGAGGCGGTACAATCTTCGGTCACAGAGTCTGAAAGCAACAGAGAATGATTTTAGAGGTAACCGCATCATCAACATGGGAAAAATGCTTGAAACCATCAACATTCTCATCAAAGAACATTCTGGTAGAAAATGTGGGAAGGCTGATTTAGTCTACAAGACCGAGCATAAACATGGCCTTGCAGAACATGTAGATATGAATCGCAGATGATGAAGATGTATGACGAAATACCCAAAACGACGCGGGCATCTATCAATACTAACCTAGCTGTGGCTTTGCTAGACACTCCCATGGGAATTTCAAGGGCTGAATGCTTGTTCAGTCAGTTGGACCTGCCATTTCCAGCAGCAAGTCACTTGCAGAAACTGAGTGTAGAAGTCAGCTCAAAGGTTACAGACATTAATAACACTGATATGGCCGAAAAGCGGGACCTAGTTAAACAGCATGGCATCAACCACAATGTATTGGACCCTAAGCAAATAGACGTATCAATGGATGCAAGATACAACCGGAGCCGAATGAAGTCTTCGTACAAACCTGGACAGAGTTCGTCACAAGCCTATGCCATTGCAACTGAAAACCATACAGACTCCAAGTATATTATAGGACTAGCCGTGGAAAACAAACTATGTTGGACAGGGGCCGCACTGAAGAACAAGGGGTTTGAGGTAAATTGTCCCGGGGGCCATGCCGGATGTACTGCTGACATTGGATATTTAGTGCCACATTCAGAGAGAAGAATGGCATATAGCATAGCAGAGAACCTTTCCCTTGAGGGCTTCTATGTAAGAACCCTAACAACAGACGGAGACACTAAGGCGTACCTGGGCATGCAGGACTTCTACGATACATTAACGAAAGGTTGGGAGGTAACAAGACAGGCAGACCCATACCACCTAGCTGCTACTCAGGAGAGAAAAACAAGAAATGCAAGTTTCAGTACAGGGATGTTTCCATTTTGTACAAAGAAAGAGAGACAGACAGCCCAAGTAGCTCTAGCCAGGGACATTAAACTAAGATGTAATGCTATAATAGAAGAAATGGCCAGGAGGGGAAAAGGGGATATAACTCAATTGCTAGGACACTTACCTGCAATCAGGAATGCCACCGTTGAATGTTACGCAGGAAACTGCAGTAACTGTCCCATAGACTCTCTGGTCTGCTCCGGGGAAGGTGCCGGCTGCTGGTGGTACAAATCCAACGTACTAGGTCCTGCAAAAATAACATTATTAAGAATGGACGAAAACGACAAGTCCATAATGCAGATCATACTACAAATGAGGCTAAGCGAGGCTGCTGTGTACAGTGTGAGTTCGCGGACTTCAACACAGAAATGCGAAGCCTTTAACAGAGCCGCAGCAGCTACCCTCAGCAAAAGCATCAGTTACTCAAGAACATTCTCAGGGAGACTATCAGCCCAGATACTCCGGTCAAACAACACAATAGACAAGGCAATAAAGAAAAAACTTTGGACCATTTCTGGTACATCATTGTGCATTTGGGCTCAGAAACGCCTACAACAGATATCAAGAAGGGCACTGGATAGTAAATCGCTTAAAAAGACAAGCCGCTACAGGAAAAAGAGGCAAGCTATCCGAGCAAGACTTGAACATGAGCACCGCTTGATGCAGGAAAAGGGCTATCCCGAACCTGACTATGTTAAAGGGGTCTTAGATGACAACATTCATACATATGCCCAGAGACCAAAACAAGTTAGCCTGTAACCTTAGACAGAGTTAAGACAAGTAAAGAAGTAAAACAGAACAGGCAGAGTAACTCTGTCTAGTGCATAGCAGCACTACTGATGAGGCCTGCTGCTCGCCGAAACAGAGACATAAACAGAGGAGAGAGAGAGAGAGAGAGAGAGAGAGAGAGATGGGGGGGAGCTATATGAGCTTAAGAACTGCTCCTGCAATGTTTTCAGAAGAAGAAAAGAAGAAGAGAAAGAAAGAAAGAAAGAAAAAGAAAGAGAGAGAGAGAGAGAGAGAGAGAGAGAGAGAGAGAGAGAGATTGAGTAAGGTGGGGGGGATGCGTCCTGTATATAATTCAGGCTCCTTCTGCCACAATGTTTTCAAAAGAAGGGGGGGGGCAAATGAATTCAAATTTGGGGACAGTTTAGATAGACAGACAAACAATAGAATAAGAAAAAACATGCAAAGAGCCTAATACGTATGAAAATATACTTACAGTCCCATAAGTCCAACAAGCAGTCTGGCTCCTTTTGCCGCAATGCATTTTCATGGCCAGAACAAATGCCCCTGTCAAAACAACATTTCCTACCATTATTTACAAAACTTTCTTCCAAGTTAATATGGTCTGTATTGACACAGAGCTTGTTATTACATAGGTGGCTCGCATGAAACATTGGGTCAATATCCAGAGATTTCATACTGACCATAACTGCCATTCTGTGAGCTGTGCAGGTTCGAAACCCAGCTCCGGCAGGACCTCTTGGATCCTTGAATCTGAATTGCCCATATCCAGCCTTATTCACACTACCTTTCCAAACCAAGCATTTTCCATTTGCATGCAATTCAGATGAATTTTCAATTTTTTCCTGGCAATTCTTGAAAAATAAATCCATTTTAAATTCTAAAAAAAAGAATTTAAATTAGAATTTAAAAATTTAGAATGAAAATTAAATCACTTATCTGAACAGATATTCAAATGTTGGGCACTTCAAAACTTGCACATGAAGTATCTAGAGATTTCTTCCGGTTTAAAGGATTCTGGGAGAAAATTCTCAGCGGACCAGTCCGAAAACATTGAAATTTCACCATTTTAAAATCTAAGTTTAATTCAAAATTCAAATTTGACATACCTCAGCCAAACTTTTGATAGAATCCTGTTTCAAGGCCTCTCAGCTACTTCCATACCAAATTTCAGCTGGTTATGTCAAAGGATATAGTCGCTAGGCTGATTCTCGTACTTTCACTCCCTTCTCATCTAGGTGTCACACCTGTGGTTTTTTGCCTAATTGAAAATAGAGCAAAATTGACCATATTTGAAGCTTCGCATATTGCTTGACGGCAAAATTATGGCTTGTCCGTTCGTTACTCTGAAAAGTACCACCTTAGGCCTGCAAAAAAATGCAAAAAAAACAACATGTCAACCGATTGCGTTTTTCGCTAATTTCCAACCAGCACAGGCACCCTAAATTTTATCCTCTCAGGAACACCTATTCACCGCCATGACCCCAAGTTTTTGTTCCTCCATTGATACAAAGTAGTCCTGTCAGTGCACAATAAAAACACATCTTAGTGGTCTCCCATTGCCCAAATTTTAAGCAAATCTAAATTATATACCTCCAAGCCATCTCGGCTCCATGAAACAGTGCAACAAAAGTGCTACTGCAAAATTTCACATAGGACTACTTTTGACTACTACGACCCGGAAGCAATCTCGCAGTGGTGCGACACCTTAGTACTGGCAAAGTAAGATACTTCCGGTGACATGCGCAGTCGTCAGTAAAACGGTGGGAGAAGAAAAATCCAAAACAAGGCAAAAACCGATAAAACGCGCCAAGCAACTGATTTTTCTAGTAAAATAACAGCTAAGGAACGTTCGTCCATTCAACTTCTGCCGGAGTCGGACGCAGAAACGAGAAATCAAAAGTTTTTTCACTACATAAACTCTGTATCATATGGGCGCTTGCTCTTACATCAACAAACAAACTCACCAAGATCGCAAAGCGCTTTACAAACCAGGGCCGACAAGCGTCTCTACGAGAAGACTGTTCTGCACTAGAAACACGGAAGTATGATAAGAACTCTGCTTTTAATACAACTGCTGGTTTTATTCCTACCATATGAAGTCAATGTACCTACCCCAAATAACCAGTTCCTTATACAAACGGACCACACATACAAACTGCATCCCCACACTTCACCGAACAAAGAAACGGGCCAATTTCATCAGGTGCCGAACCAAAACTGTAACTGTAGCTACCTCTCAAATCACGGAATGGACTTTTTCGTTCTGATATATTATCATTTTATTCATACTAGACGAGTCAAATCGACCCCTGTTAACCCTAGACATTGTGTAAGACTGTATCTTATTATCCTGTCTGGTGACATTGCACTTAATCCAGGACCAATACGAAACCCTTGCCGCGGATGTTACAAACCAGTTGCCAAAAGCCATCGGGGAATTTATTGTGAAGCATGCTACCATTGGTGGCATATTAAATGTGCTAATATTACGGGAAAGGAATATTTAGAACTAGCAAATTGTGATGATCCATGGATATGTGAACAATGCAAAGCCTTTCATTTTACTGACAGTTTTTTTAACCATTCTTTTTTATCAGTGGACCAGTCAGTCATCTCAGTTAGAGACAATGGTGATATTGACAATTATGAACCCTTAACAGCATTAAAGCAACAAAATCCAAGATACTTTACTGTTGGCTATATTAATATCAATAGTGTTAGAAACAAATTTTACTGTATACAAAATTTGTTGATGTCTAATACTCTTGATCTTATTTTCATTGCTGAAACAAAAATAGATAATTCATTTCCTGATTCTCAATTTTCAGTAAATAACTACCACATGTGGAGGGCAGACAGATCTATAAATGGAGGGGGAATATTAGCATATCTCAGATCTGATATAGCTGGAGAAAGAAAACAAGAATATGAATTTGAAGAAATTGAATCTATTGCAATACAGGTAAATTTGGATAAATCAAAATTACTGATCTTTGGATCTTATAAGCCTCCCTCCATAACAAACACTTCTTTTCAGGTAGATTTTGATCTCAAAATCGACAAAAGTCTCAGTAAATTTGAAAACATTGTGGTAATTGGAGATTTAAATTATGATATGCTCTGTACTGACAAAAGCCAAACACTTAGAAACTGCTGTGATATTTTTGCTCTTGATAATCTTATTTCAGAACCAACATGTTTCACTGTAAATAATGCCCCATCACTTATAGATGTTATCTTAACTAATAATACTTATATTTTAGGAAATACATGCAATTTTGATTGTGGCCTGAGTGATTGCCATAACTTAGTAGGTTTTCAAGTTAAACAAGAAACAAACAAACCAGTAGGAAAATACTGTACTTATAGAAGTTATAAAAATTTTAACCCTGAAACTTACAATGAAGAATTGTATTCAAACCTGCAGAACCTGGACATGTCTCAAAATGATGTAAATAAGTTATATAATGAATTCAGCAATATTCTGACTGAAACAGTCAATAAACATGCCCCCCTTAAACAAAGAAAATTAGTAAAACAGCCAGCTCCTTTTATGAATAAAGCACTAAAATATGAAATATACAAAAAAAGAATGCTATTCAGCAAATATAAAAGAAATAAAACTCCTAAAACTTGGGAAAACTTTCGTAGACAAAGAAACTTAGTCACTAGTCTTAGAAGAAGATCACTGAACAAATACTTTATTGATCGCTGTACAGGCGGTTGTAAATCTGAAACCTTCTGGTCAACAGTCAAACCCTTTTTAACCAACAAGGGAAACAAAATTACTAAAGATACAATTTTACATGAAAATGAGTCTATCAAAACTGACCAAAAAGAAATCTGTAACATATTTAATAACTTCTTTGTAAACGTAGCCAAAAATATCGGAGAAAGCTCGTCTCAATCTTTGGAAAACCACCCAAGTATTAATGCCATTAATTCTAAAAAAGCAGATTGCCCTGATTTTAAATTCCATTCAGTCGAATTTTCTGATGTAAGTAAGGAAACATAAACTCAATCCCAAAAAGGCCACTGGTATGGATGGAATACCCCCTAAAATTGTTAAAATATCTAAAAACACAATCACATATTATTTAACTTCCATGATAAACCTGTCATTTCAGACTGCAATATTTCCTGATAATCTTAAAATTGCCCAAGTTACTCCTCTCCACAAGAAAAACAGTACACTAGACAAAACTAACTATCGTCCAGTAAGTATCTTATCTGTCATGTCAAAAATTTTTGAAAGAGCAATTAACTCCCAATTGTCAGCCTGTTTCAATTTACACTTTAATCCCTTTCTATCAGCTTTTAGATCAGGATATGGCTGCCAAACAACACTCTTACGTATTGTCGAAGATTGGAAACAGGCTCTGGATAAAAATTACTATCTGGCGGCTGTTCTTATGGATTTATCAAAAGCTTTTGATTGTCTACCACATGACTTACTTATAGCAAAACTAAAACATTACGGACTTACAGAATCATCACTTAACTTAATCTCATCTTATTTAACAAATATAGAAAACAATGTGTTAAACTTGGTCATTTTAAGAGTGATTTTGAATCTATTTATAAGGGAGTGCCCCAGGGATCTATATTAGGACCTGTTCTCTTCAACATCTTTATAAATGACATCTTTTATTTTATTGAAAAAAGTAATCTTTATAACTATGCTGATGATAACACCATCTCTTATGCAAGTGATGATCCAAATGAAGTTAAATCTGTTTTAGAAAATGAAAGTCTTGTCCTTATAAAATGGTTCACAGATAACCAAATGCAAGCCAACCCTGAAAAATTTCAAGCTATTGCTATGGGTCAAAAATCTAAAAAGCATGAATTTTCTTTTTCTTTACCAGGTGCCAATATTAAGTGTGAAGAGGAGGTCAAACTTTTAGGAGTCACTATTGATTTTCAACTGAATTTTAAATCACATGTTTCCATTATTTGCAAAAAAGCATCCAGACAACTAAATGTTCTGAAACGTATAGGAAAATATCTTTGTAAACTAGGCAAACTAAATATTTATCATTCTTTTATTATGTCAAACTTCAATTTTTGTCCTCTAACATGGCATTTTTGTGGTGAAACAAACACTAGAAAGATTGAAAATATTCAAAAAAGAGCCCTGAGATTTATCTATGATGATTATTCTTCAAGTTATGAAACCTTATTATTAAAATCCAAATTACCAACTCTTAAAGTTAGAAGACTTAGAAGCATGGCTTTAGAAACTTTTAAAATTATATACAAACAAACTCCATCCTACCTACATGATTTAATTAAAATAAAAGAGTCTTCCTATTCTTTTAGGTATACAAATAGAGCTGATGTACCACAGGTAAGAACCACGGGTTACGGTCTCAACTCTTTCCGCTCCGCTGCTCCCAGGCTGTGGAACTCGCTCCCACAACACTATCGTGAAGTAACAGGTCTGAGCCAGTTCCGGGGCCTGATTGGGGCGTGGGACGGCGAGAGTTGTAGATGTTCTTGTTGTTCAACTAGTTAAAAAAATTTTTTTTTTTTATTAAGTTCTTTTTTAAGTTGTAGTCTTTCAAATTACCGTATTACAAAGCTTATAGCATGTTATTTTTAAAGTGCTTGCTTTTCGCTTCTGTTTTACATGGGCTTTTTTTTTTTTTTTTTTTTAAATGTAATTGCATGTTTTTGTTTTTATTGTTTTTAACATTGTACGTCTATGTTTGTCTTATGTATGTATGTCTAATTATGTCGGTAAATAGCGATACATCGCTAATGTTATTTTGTTAAATATTCTGAAACCGACTTTAAATAAAATTTTGTATCTTGTATCTTGTCATATCTAGCAATATTTTTGTGGAGCTGCAATTAAATGACTTTATGGCTCAATAATGGCCTGGACATACCAAGACCTGGGAGACTGTACAAAATGCCTTCAACTATGGCTTTGTGTGTGTGTGTGGTTACAAAACAGTATAAATATATAGACCTATAGGCCCCTAAGTACTGGCAAAGTGGAATTTATCATTACTAGAAATATCTTTGCAGAGGTGCAATTTAATGACAGAATGGTTCAATCCATGGCCTGGTTATACCAATAACTGGGAGACTGTGGAGGAGGTCTTCAACTTTGACATTGTAGTTTATTGTGCATGTGTGAATGACAGTTACAAACAGTCTTAAGTACTGGTAAATCTTTCATCTTTGCATTAAATTAAGGGATTGACTTCCAGAAATTTTAGGCTTCTCCTGTCATCATATAATTCTATTAACTGAATACGAAGTTCTTAATTTCTCTCTCATATTTTGTTATACTTTGACTTTATTTTCTGTAGATGCATGCTATTTTAAGATTTTAGAAGCAGAGTAGTATGTTACCTTTACTGTAGACAGGTATCTACTCATCAATTCTGCAAGACAGACAAAAATTACAAGAGCAAACTACCGTAATAATGACTGAAATTGAGGCAAAGAGTGATGTCATCAGCAATTCATAACAGAGTAAGCTTATTTCTAATCGTAGCAGTAGATTCCATATATTAATCTGTAATCCATAGAGGTCCTAAAATAGTTTATTTTGGCATTTGTGAAATATCCTTACTCTTACAGGTTCTCTATGGAAAAAAAAAATGTCCACACTGTGGATTTAATTTCATATATCCAAAATCCAAATGATCAAAAATGTACTTTTCAAATGGAATCTACTGTTCTCTTAATCCTAGCACCTTAAACACAGTCTTTCATTAACCAAATAACCTTAACAGGATGGCAACAAATAATGACAAAAAGGGGGATGTACTAACACCCAGTTATCGGACAAAAGTCTCTGACACTACAGTTTCCAACTCCCTTCACCTTCAAAATTGCAAACATAACAGAAAATAGCTTATGGCTATAGCAAACTTGTACTCTGTTTGGCGCTTTCATGGACTGTCTTTAGCTTGTTAAACAAAGGTTTAAATGAAACTATTCACAAGCTGAATGGTCTATCACAAAGCACAAAGGTGATAGCTCCTAATATCAGCCAAATATGACATTAAAGTCCCACTGGTATAACTGCTGATCAAAGTTCTTGAAACCCGCCAAAAAGTGTCAGAGACATTATTCATTTTTAAACCTACACAATAGGCACCCATCTGTGATGAAGTATGGATCAGATTGCTCTGTTCCATCTCATTAAATTATGTATTTAATTTTCTCATACTTGTAAGGTTCTTGTTGCTATCCATACAATTACTAAAAACCTTAACCCTTTACCAGACAACAAAGTTTCAGACAGGTCAAATTTGAAAGAATTTGCAGATGACAAACTGAAGGTGGCCCAAATGACAAAGTTTGTTAGGATAGAAATCATTGTGGGAAAAGGAAAAAAATGCTGGATACCAGCATTTTCTCCTTTTTCCAGTGTTTCTAGAAGCTTTCTTAGTCAGATTTGTTAAAAGTAAGCATTATGTGGTAAAGAGTAAAAAAAAATACAGCCATGTTCTTAACTCTAAATTATAACTTATCCTATTCTAAGTGATAGTAAGCAATGACTCCCTCAATCTCTCTCCTAAGTAAGCTAGCATGTTTATATGTATAACCAGTACTCATATCTGTATATCTACAAAAAGTCCTCCTCCTCCCCTTCCTCCTCATTCCCCTCCTCCTCATTCCCCTCTTCCAATTCCTCTTCCTCATTCTCCTCTTTTGCTGACCACCATCTCCATCTCCTCTCTGGACCACTGCTGTCTTCCACCCTTCTGACCATCATCTCTACCTCCTCTTCAACTTCACTTTCTGTACTGGTTGCTGTTGCAGCCGGCTCCACTGACCACTGTCTCTACCTCTTATACACCTTAACACCTATCTCCACCTCCTCTTCATCTTCACTTTCTCATTAAGTTATGTATTTAATTTTCTCATACTAGAAAGGTTCTTGTTCCCATCCATACAATTACTAAAAACCTTAACCCTTTACCAGACAACAAAATTTCAGACAGGTCCAAACTGAAAGAATTTGCAGATGATGAACTGAAAGTCGCCCAAATGACAAGGTTTGTTAGGATAGAAATCATTATGGGAAAAGGAGAAAATAGTGGATACCAGCATTTTCTCCTTTTTCCACAGTGTTTCTAGAAGCTTTCTTAGTCAGATTTGTTAAAAGTCAGCATTATATGGTAAAGAGTAGAAAAAGAGAGCCATGTTCTTAACTCTAAATTATAGCTTATCCTATTCTAAGTAACAGTAAGCAATGACTCCCTCAATCTCTCTCCTAAGTATGCTAGCATGTTTATATGTATAACCAGTACTCATATCTGTATATCTACAAGAAGTCCTCCACCTCCTCTTCCTCCTCCCCTTCCTTCTTATTCCTTCCTCCTCATATCCGTCCTCCTCCTCCTCCTCATTTCCGTCTTTCTTTTCCTCCTTCTCATTCTCCTCTTTGCTGACCACCATCTCTATCTCCTCTCTGGACCAATGCTGTACTGGTTGCTGTTGCAGCCAGTTCCACTGACCACTGTCTCCTCCTCTACATTTCGGAGTCACTATCTCCATCCACTCGCTATATTTTGGAGTCACTATCTCCACCCATTCTGTACAATTTGGAGTCACTATCTTCACCTACACTGTACAATTTGGAGTCACTATCTCCACCTACTCTCTACATTTTGGAGTCACTATCTCCACCTAATCTCCACATTTTGGAATCACTTTCTCCACCTACACTGTACATTTTGGAGTCACTATCTCCACCTACTCTGTAGATCTCAGAGTCAGGTTCATGGGTTTATAATAACCATCTGTGGCAGTCTCTCGGCCTTAGACTGTGGTAGTCATCAAGAATAGACTGTGAAGCCATCAGTATGTTCAGTGTGGCCGATGGGTGTATCACAAGAAGATAAACAAGAGTTGCGAGTTGCATACATGAAGACCTAGGGTTCTTCGATCCTAGAAGTATCTAAAGAAAAGTAAAGAACTCTTGAACCTAAAGCTAAACTCTTTCCTTTGTTCTTATAAAGAAAGCAATACTGTTGTACAACAGTTCTGTACAACTGGAACGGTTATCAAATAGTAAGTCTGGTCAAAATGCAGACAAATTCCATCATACCTAAACCTAATGCCAAACAAAATTTTTAAAGAAAGGAAAAAATGGAGGCATTTAAAAAATTTGCAAGCAAGTCCTGGTTAACAATGCAGAGAGATTCCATCCAATACCTTTCCCTAATGCCTAACAAAATAGGAAAAATAAAAAAAAAAATAAAAGAAAAAAAACCTGGAGGCATTTAAAAAATCTGCAAGCAAGTCCTGGTCAAAATGCAGACAGATTCTATCATACCTTATCCTAACACCTAACAAAATTGAAAAAAAAAAGAGAAAAAAACTAAAGCCATTTTAAAAATTTGCAAGCAAGTCCTGGTTAACAATGCAGAGAGTTTCCATCAATACCTTTCCCTAATGCCTAACAAAATAGGAAAAATAAAAAACTGGAGGCATTTCAAAACCCTGCAAGCAAGTCCTGGTCAAAATGCAGACAGATTCCATCATACCTTATGCTCATGCCTAACAAAATTGAAAAAGAAAGAAAAAGAAAAAAAAAAGAAACATTTTAAACATTTGCAAGTCCTGGTTAACAATGTAGGGAGATTCCATCAATAACTTTCCCTAATGCCTAACAAAATAGGAAAAATAAAAAACTGAAGGCATTTCAAAAATCTGCAAGCAAGTCCTGGTCAAAATGCAGACAAATTCTATCATACCTTATCCTAACACCTAACAAAATTGAAAAAAAAAAACCAGTTCTGTACAACTGGAACAGTTATCAAATAGTAAGTCTGATCAAATTGCAGACAGATTCCATCATACCTTAACCTAATACCAAACAAAATTTTAAAAAAAAAAGGAAAAAATGGAGGCATTTAAAAAATTTGCAAGCAAGTCCTGGTTAACAATGCAGAGAGATTCCATCAATACCTTTCCCTAATGCCTAACAAAATAGGGAAAAAAAAAAAAAAAAAAAACCGGAGCCATTTCAAAAATCTGCAAGCAAGTCCTGGTCAAAATGCAGACAGATTCCATCATACCTTATCCTAACACCTAACAACATTGAAAGAAAAAAGAGAAAAAAACCAAAGGCATTTTAAAAATCTGCATGCAAGTGCTAGTTAAAAATGCACAGAGTTTCCATCAATACCTTTCCCTAATGCCTAACAAAATAGGAAAAATAAAAAACTGGAGGCATTTCAAAACCCTAAAAGGAATTCCTGGTCAAAATGCAGACAGATTCCATCATACCTTATCCTAACACCTGACACAATTGAAATAAAAAAAGGGAAAAAAACCAAAGGCATTTTAAAAATCTGCAGGCAAGTCCTGCTCAAAATCCAGACAGATTCCATCATACCTTATCCTAATGCCTCACAAAATTGAAAAAGAAACAAAAAAAGAAAGCCATTTTAAAAATTTGCAAGCAACTCCTGGTTAACAATGCAGAGAGATTCCATCAATACCTTTCCCTAATGCCTAACAAAATAGGAAAAATAAAAAACTGGAGGCATTTCAAAAATCTGCAAGCAAGTCCTGGTCAAAATCCAGACAGATTCCATCATACCTCATCCTAATGCCTAATAAAATTGAAAAAGAAAGAAAAAAAGAAAAGAAAGGCATTTTAAAAATTTGCAAGCAAGTCCTAGTTAACAATGCAGAGAGATTCCATCAATACCTTTCCCTAATGCCTAACAAAATAGGAAAAATAAAAAAAGACTGGAGCCATTTCAAATATCTGCAAGCAAGTCCTGGTCAAAATGCAGACAGATTCCATCATACCTTATCCTAACACCTAACGAAATTGAAAAAAAAAAGTGAAAAAAACCAAAGGCATTTAAAAAATCTGCATGCAAGTGCTGGTTAAAAATGCAGAGAGTTTCCATCAATACCTTTCCCTAATGCCTAACAAAATAGGAAAAATAAAAAACTAGAGGCATTTCAAAACCCTGCAAGCAAGTCCTGGTCAAAATGCAGACAGATTCCATCATACCTTATCCTAATGCCTAACAAAATTGAAAAATAAAGAAAAACAAAAAAAAAAAAAAAAGGCATTTTAAAAATTTGCAAGCAAGTCCTGGTTAACAATGTAGAGAGAATCCATCAATACCTTTCCCTAATGCCTAACAAAATAGGAAAAATAAAAAACTGGAGGCATTTCAAAACCCTACAAGCAAGTCTTGGTCAAAATGCAGACAGTTTCCATCATGCCTTATTCTAACACCTAACAAAATTGAAAAAAAAAAACCAGTTCTGTCCAACTGGAACGGTTATCAAATAGTAAGTCTGATCAAATTGCAGACAGATTCCATCATACCTTAACCTAATACCAAACAAAATTAAAAAAAAAAAGGAAAAAATGGAGGCATTTAAAAAATTTGCAAGCAAGTCCTGGTTAACAATGCAGAGAGATTCCATCAATACCTTTCCCTAATACTTAACAAAATAGGAAAAATAAAAAAAAAAAAAAAAAAAACCGGAGGCATTTCAGAAATCTGCAAGCAAGTCCTGGTTAAAATGCAGACATATTCCATCATACCTTATCCTAATACCTAACAAACTTCAAAAAAAAAAAGAGAGAAAAAAACCACAGGCATTTTAAAAATCTGCATGCAAGTGCTCGTTAAAAATGCACAGAGTTTCCATCAATACCTTTCCCTAATGCCTAACAAAATAGGAAAAAAAAAAAACTGGAGGCATTTCAAAACCCTGCAAGCAAGTCCTGGTCAAAATGCAGACAGATTCCATCATACCTAAACCTAATGCCTAACAAAATTGAAAAAGAAAGAAAAAAAAGAAAGGCATTTTAAAAATTTGCAAGCAATTCCTGGTTAACAATGCAGAGAGATTCCATCAATACCTTTCCCTAATGCCTAACAAAATAGGAAAAATAAAAAACTGGAGGCATTTCAAAAATCTGCAAGCAAGTCCTGGTCAAAATGCAGACAGATTCCATCATACCTTATCCTAACACCTAACAAAATTCAATAAGAAAGAAAAAAAAAAAAAGAAAGGCATTTTAACAATTTGCAAGCAATCCCTGGTTAACAATGCAGAGATTCCATCAATACCTTTCCCTAATGCCTAACAAAATAGGAAAAATAAAAAACTGGACGCATTTCAAAAATCTGCAAGCAAGTCCTGGTCAAAATGCAGACAGATTCCATCATACCTTATCCTAACACCTAACAAACTTGAAAAAAGAAAGAGAAAATAACCAAAGGCATTTTAAAATTCTGCATGCAAGTGCTGGTTAAAAATGCAGAGAGTTTCCATCAATACCTTTCCCTAATGCCTAACAAAATAGGAAAAATAAAAAACTGGAGGCATTTCAAAACCCTGCAAGCAAGTCCTGGTCAAAATACAGACAGATTCCATCGTACCTTATCCTAAGACCTAACAAAATTCAAAAAAAAAAAAAACCAGTTCTGTACAACTGGAATGGTTATCAAATAGAAAGTCTGATCAAATTGCAGACAGATTCCATCATACCTTAACCTACTACCAAACAAAATTTAAAAAAACAAACGAAAAAATGGAGGCATTTAAAACCTTTGCAAGCAAGTCCTGGTTAACAATGTAGAGAGATTCCATCAATACTTTTCCCTAATGCCTAACAAAATAGGAAAAATAAAAAACTGGAGGCATTTCAAAACCCTGCAAGCAAGTCTTCGTCAAAATGTAGACAGATTCCATCATCCCTTATCCTAACACTTAACAAAATTGAAAAAAAAAAAAAAAAAACAGTTCTGTACAACTGGAACGGTTATCAAATAGTAAGTCTGATCAAATTGCAGACAGATTCCATCATACCTTAACCTACTACCAAACAAAATTTTAAAAAAAAAAGGAAAAAATGGTCGCATTTAAAAAATTTCCAAGCAAGTCCTGGTTAACAATGCAGAGAGATTCCATCAATACCTTTCCCTAATGCCTAACAAAATAGGAAAAATAAAGAAAAAACTGGAGGCATTTCAAAAACCTGCAAGCAAGTCCTGGTCAAAATGCAGACAGATTCCATCATACCTTATCCTAACACCTAACAAAATTGAAAAAAAACAAGAGAAAAATACCAAAGGCATTTTAAAAATTAACATGCAAGTGCTGGTTAAAAATGCAGAGAGTTTCCATCAATACATTTACCTAATGCCTAACAAAATAGGAAAAATAAAAAACTTGACGCGTTTAAAAAATCTGCAAGCAAGTCCTGGTCAAAATGCAGACAGATTCCATCATACCTTATCCTAACACCTACCAAAATTGAAAAAGAAAGAAAAAGAAAACCAAAGGCATTTTAAAACTTTGCAAGCAAGTCCTCGGTAGCAATGCACTGAGTTTCCATCAATACCTTTCCCTAATGCCTAACAAAATAGGAAAAATAAAAAACTGGAGGCATTTCAAAACCCTGCAAGCAAGTCCTGGTCAAAATGCAGAAAGATTCCATAATACCTTGTCCTAATGCCTAACAAAATTGAAAAAGAAAGAAAAAAAAACAGAAAGGCATTTCAAAAATTTGCAAGCAAGTCCTGGTTAACAATGCAGAGAGTTTCCATCAATACCTTTCCCTAATGCCTAACAATATAGGAAAAATAAAAAACTGGAGGCATTTCAAAAATCTGCAAGCAAGTCCTGGTCAAAATCCAGACAGATTCCATCATACCTTATCCTAATGCCTAACAAAATTGAAAAAGAAAGAAAAAAAACAGAAAGGCATTTAAATCATTTGCAAGCAAGTCCTGTTTAACAATGCAGAGAGATTTCATCAATACCTTTCCCTAATGCCTAACAAAATAGGAAAAATTAAAAAAAAAACTGGAGGCATTTCAAAAATCTGCAAGCAAGTCTTGGTCAAAATGCAGACAGATTCCATCATCCCTTGTCCTAACACTTAACAAAATTGAAAAAAAAAAAAAAAAACAGTTCTGTACAACTGGAACGGTTATCAAATAGTAAGTCTGATCAAATTGCAGACAGATTCCATCATACCTTAACTTCTACCAAACAAAATTTTAAAAAAAAAAGGAAAAAATGGAGGCATTTAAAAAATTTGCCACCAAGTCCTGGTTAACAATGCAGAGAGATTCCATCAATACCTTTCCCTAATACCTAACAAAATAGGAAAAATAAAAAAAGACAACTGGAGGTATTTCAAAAATCTGCAAGCAAGTCCTGGTCAAAATGCAGACAGATTCCATCATACCTTATCCTAACACCTAACAAAATTGAAAAAAAAAAAGAGAAAAAAAAACCAAAGGCATTTTAAAAATCTGCATGCAAGTGCAGGTTAAAAATGCAGAGAGTTTCCATCAATACGTTTACCTAATGCCTAACAAAATAGGAAAAATAAAAAACTGGAGGTATTTCAAATATCTGCAAGCAAGTCCTGGTCAAAATGCAGACAGATTCCATCATACCTTATCCTAACACCTAACAAAATTGAAAAAGAAAGAAGAAGAAAACCAAAGGCATTTTAAAAATTTGCAAGCAAGTCCTGTCTAGCAATGCAGAGAGTTTCCATCAATGCCTTTCCCTAATGCCTAACAAAATAGGAAAAATAAACAAGAGGGCCATGATGGCCCTGTATCGCTCCACTGGCTAATACGTAAAATCACTACATGCCAAACATTACAAGACTTGGCCAATTGGTTTTGAACATAAGACCCCTGAAACAGGACTAAAATTGGTAGCCCTAGTTCATATGGTTAGTAACAAGAAGATTTCTAAAGATTTCACTATATAAGCCCATGTAAAACTTCTGACCCCTCCGGGTGAATCAAATTCCCCCCTAGGGCTATAATTTACGCACTCTTGGTGAAGGGCCTTTATGAATAAGAACAGGGAGATTTCTTAAGTTTTCTCTACATAAGCCCATGTAAAACTTGTGACCTCCGGGGCAGGGCCAATTTTGACCCCAGGGCTATAATTTAAGCACTCTTGGTAGAGACCCACTAGATAAAGCCACATGCAAAATTTGGTAGCCCTACGCTTTATGAATAAGTACAGGGAGATTTCTTAAGTTTTCTCTACATAAGCCCATGTAAAACTTGTGACCCCCGGGGTGGGGTCAAATTTGACCCAAGGGCTATAATTTGGGCACTCTTGGTAGAGGCCCACTAGATAAAGCCACATGCAAAATTTGGTAGCCCTAGGCCCCATGGCTAGGTCAAAGAAGAATTTTAAAGTTCTCCCTATATAAGCCCATGTAAAACTTGTTATATAAGCCCATGTAAAACTTGTTACCCCCGGGCAGGGCCTAATTTGACCCCAGGGCTATAATTTGAACAATCTTGGCAGAGGTCCACTAGATAAAGCTACATGCCAAATTTGGTAGCTCTAGGCCCTATGGCTAGGTAGAAGAGGAATTTTAAAGTTCTCCCTAAATAAGCCCATGTAAAACTTGTGACCCCCGGGGCGGGGCCAATTTTGACCCCAGGGCTATAAATTGAAGAAACTTGGTAGAGGTCTACTAGATAAAGCTACATGCCAAATTTGGTAGCCCTTGGCCTTACGGTTTCAGACAAGAAGATTTTCAAAGATTTTCAAAATTTTTCAGTTTTGTTGCCATGGCAACCAGAGTTTTTGAAGGAATTAAATTCTTTCAAGAAATTCTGAAGAGGACCATGGCAGGATCATTTCTGTGAAGTTTCATCAAAATTGGATGGGTAGTTTCAGAGAAGAAGACGTTTTTTAAAAAAAGTTAACGCACGGACGGACGGACGGACGGACAGACTGACGGACGGACGGACGGACGCACGACGGACAACAGGCCATGACATAAGCCCGCTGGCCTTCGGCCAGTGGAGCTAAAAACTGGAGGCATTTCAAAACCCTGCAAGCAAGTCCTGGTCAAAATGCAGAAAGATTCCATCATACCTTATCCTAACACCCAACAAAATTGAAAAAGAAAGAAAATAAAAACTGGAAGGCATTTAAAAAATTTGCAAGCAAGTCCTGGTTAACAATGCAGAGAGTTTCCATCAATACCTTTCCCTAATGTCCAACAAAATAGGAAAAATAAAAAACTGGAGGCATTTCAAAACCCTGCAAGCAAGTCCTGGTCAAAATGCAGAAAGATTTCATCATACCTTATCCTAACACCTAACAAAATAAAAAAAAAAATAAAAAAAAAACAGTTCTGTAGAACTGGAATGGTTATCAAATAGTAAGTCCGATCAAATTCCAGATAGATTCCATCATACCTTAACCTAATACCAAACAAAATTTTTAAAAAACAGGAAAAAATGGAGGCATTTAAAACATTTGCAAGCAAGTCCTGGTTAACAATACAGAGAGATTCCATCAATACCTTTCCCTAATGCCTAACAAAATAGGAAAAATAAAAAAATGGAGGCATTTCAAAACCCTGCAAGAAAGTCCTGCTCAAAATGCAGACAGATTCCATCATACCTTATCCTAGCACCTTACAAAATTGAAAAAGAAAGAAAAAAAAAAAGAAAGGCATTTTAAAAAGTTGCAAGCAAGTCCTGGTTAGGAATGCAGAGAGATTCCATCAATACCTTTCCCTAATGCCTAACAAAATAGGAAAAATAAAAAACTGGAGGCATTTCAAAACCCTGCAAGCAAGTCCTGCTCAAAATGCAGACAGATTCCATCATACCTTATCCTAACACCTAACAAAATTGAAAAAGAAAGAAAAAAAAAAAGAAAGGCATTTTAAAAAGTTGCAAGCAAGTCCTGGTTAGCAATACAGAGAGATTCCATCAATACCTTTCCCTCATGCCTAACAAAATAGGAAAAATAAAAAACTGGATGCATTTCAAAACCCTGCAAGCAAGTCCTGGTCAAAATTCAGAAAGATTCCATCATACCTTATCCTAATGTCTTACAACATTGAAAAAGAAAAAAAAAACAAAGGCATTTTAAAAATTTGCAAGCAAGTCCTGGTTAACAATGCAGAGAGTTTCCAAAATAGGAAAAATTAAAAAAAAAAGTGGAGGCATTTCAAAAATCTGCAAGCAAGTCTTGGTCAAAATGCAGACAGATTCCATCATCCCTTATCCTAACACTTAACAAAATTGAAAAAAAAAAATCCAGTTCTGTACAACTGGAACGGTTATCAAATAGTAAGTCTGATCAAATTGCAGACAGATTCCATCATACCTTAACCTACTACCAAACAAAATCTTTAAAAAAAAAGGAAAAAAATGGAGGCATTTAAAAAATTTGCCACCAAGTCCTGGTTAACAATGCAGAGAGATTCCATCAATACCTTTCCCTAATACCTAACAAAATAGGAAAAATAAAAAAAAAAAAAACTGGAGGCATTTCAAAAATCTGCAAGCAAGTCCTGGTCAAAATGCAGACAGATTCCATCATACCTTATCCTAACACCTAACAAAATTGAAAAAAAAAAAAGACAAAAAAAACCAAAGGCATTTTAAAAATCTGCATGCAAGTGCAGGTTAAAAATGCAGAGAGTTTCCATCAATACGTTTACCTAATGCCTAAAAAAATAGGAAAAATAAAAAACTGGAGGCATTTCAAATATCTGCAAGCAAGTCCTGGTCAAAATGCAGACAGATTCCATCATACCTTATCCTAACACCTAACAAAATTGAAAAAGAAAGAAAAAAAAAAAAAAAAGAAAGGCATTTTAAAAAGTTGCAAGCAAGTCCTGGTTAGCAATACAGAGAGATTCCATCAGTACCTTTCCCTCATGCCTAACAAAATAGGAAAAATAAAAAACTGGAGGCATTTCAAAACCCTGCAAGCAAGTCCTGGTCAAAATTCAGAAAGATTCCATCATACCTTATCCTAATGTCTTACAACATTGAAAAAGAAAAAAAAAACAAAGGCATTTTAAAAATTTGCAAGCAAGTCCTGGTTAACAATGCAGAGAGTTTCCAAAATAGGAAAAATTAAAAAAAAAAGTGGAGGCATTTCAAAAAGCTGCAAGCAAGTCTTGGTCAAAATGCAGACAGATTCCATCATCCCTTATCCTAACACTTAACAAAATTGAAAAAAAAAAAATCCAGTTCTGTACAACTGGAACGGTTATCAAATGGTAAGTCTGATCAAATTGCAGACAGATTCCATCATACCTTAACCTACTACCAAACAAAATCTTTAAAAAAAAAGGAAAAAATGGAGGCATTTAAAAAATTTGCCACCAAGTCCTGGTTAACAATGCAGAGAGATTCCATCAATACCTTTCCCTAATACCTAACAAAATAGGAAAAATAAAAAAAAAAAAAAAAAAACTGGAGGCATTTCAAAAATCTGCAAGCAAGTCCTGGTCAAAATGCAGACAGATTCCATCATACCTTATCCTAACACCTAACAAAATTGAAAAAAAAAAAAGACAAAAAAAACCAAAGGCATTTTAAAAATCTGCATGTAAGTGCAGGTTAAAAATGCAGAGAGTTTCCATCAATACGTTTACCTAATGCCTAACAAAATAGGAAAAATAAAAAACTGGAGGCATTTCAAATATCTGCAAGCAAGTCCTGGTCAAAATGCAGACAGATTCCATCATACCTTATCCTAACACCTAACGAAATTGAAAAAGAAAGAAAAAGAAAACCAAAGGCATTTTAAAAATTTGCAAGCAAGTCCTGTCTAGCAATGCAGAGAGTTTCCATCAATGCCTTTCCCTAATGCCTAACAAAATAGGAAAAATAAAAAACTGGAGGCATTTCAAAACCCTGCAAGAAAGTCCTGGTCAAAATGCAGAAAGATTCCATCATACCTTATCCTAACACCCCACAAAATTGAAAAAGAAAGAAAAAAAAAAAACTGGAAGGCATTTAAAAAATTTGCAAGCAAGTCCTGGTTAACAATGCAGAGAGTTTCCATCAATACCTTTCCCTAATGCCCAGCAAAATAGGGAAAATAAAAAACTGGAGGCATTTCAAAACCCTGCAAGCAGGTCCTGGTCAAAATGCAGAAAAATTTCATCATACCTTATCCTAACACCTAACAAAATAAAAAAAAAAAATAAAAAAAAAACAGTTCTGTAGAACTGGAATGGTTATCAAATAGTAAGTCCGATCAAATTCCAGATAGATTCCATCATACCTTAACCTAATACCAAACAAAATTTTTAAAAAAAAGGAAAAAATGGAGACATTTAAAAAATTTGCAAGCAAGTCCTGGTTAACAATACAGAGAGATTCCATCAATACCTTTCCCTAATGCCTAACAAAATAGGAAAAATAAAAAACTGGAGGCATTTCAAAACCCTGCAAGCAAGTCCTGCTCAAAATGCAGACAGATTCCATCATACCTTATCCTAGCACCTAACAAAATTGAAAAAGAAAGAAAAAAAAAAAAAGAAATGCATTTTAAAAAGTTGCAAGCAAGTCCTGGTTAGGAATGCAGAGAGATTCCATCAATACCTTTCCCTAATGCCTAACAAAATAGGAAAAATAAAAAACTGGAGGCATTTCAAAACCCTGCAAGCAAGTCCTGCTCAAAATGCAGACAGATTCCATCGTACCTTATCCTAACACCTAACAAAATTGAAAAAGAAAGAAAAAAAAAAAAGAAAGGCATTTTAAAAAGTTGCAAGCAAGTCCTGGTTAGCAATACAGAGAGATTCCATCAATACCTTTCCCTCATGCCTAACAAAATACGAAAAATAAAAAACTAGAGGCATTTCAAAATCCTCAAGCAAGTCCTGGTCAAAATTCAGAAAGATTCCATCATACCTTATCCTAATGTCTTACAAAATTGAAAAAGAAAAAAAAAAACAAAGGCATTTTAAAAATTTGCAAGCAAGTCCTGGTTAACAATGCAGAGAGTTTCCATCAATACCTTTCCCTAATGCCTAACAAAATAGGAAAAATAAAAAACTGGAGGCATTTCAAAACCCTGCAAGCAAGTCCTGGTCAAAATGCAGACAGATTCCATCATACCTTAACCTAATACCAAACAATTTTTTAAAAAAAAAGGAAAAAATGGAGGCATTCAAAACATTTGCAAGCAAGTCCTGGTTAACAATGCAGAGAGATTCCATGAATACCTTTCCATAATGCCTAACAAAATAGGAAAAATAAAAAAAAAACTGGAGGCATTTCAAAAATCTGCTAGCAAGTCCTGCTCAAAATGCAGACATATTCCATCATACCTTATCCTAACACCTAACAAAATTGAAAGAAAAAACAGAAAAAATCCGAAAGAATTTTAAAAATCTACATGCAAGTCCTGGTTAACAATGCACAGACATTCCATCAATACCTTTCCCTAATGCCTAACAAAATAGGAAAAATAAAAAAACTGGAGGCATTTCAAAACCGTGCAAGCAAGTCCTGGTCAAAATGCAGACAGATTCCATCATACCTTATCCTAACACCTAACGAAATTTTAAATAAAACCAGTTCTGTCGAACTGGAATGGTTATTAAATAGTAAGTCTGATCAAATTGCAGACAGATTCCATCATACCTTAACCTAATACCAAACAAAATTTTTAAAAAAAATTGGAAAAAATGAAGGCATTTAAAAAATTTGCAAGCAAGTCCTGGTTAACAATGCAGAGAGATTCCATCAATACCTTTCCCTAATGCCTAACAAAATAAGAAAAATAAAAAAGTGGAGGCATTTCAAAAATCTGCAAGCAAGTCCTGGTCAAAATGCAGACAGATTCTATCATACCTTATCCTAACACTTAACAAAATTGAAAAAAAAAAGAGAAAAAAACCAAAGGCATTTTAAAAATCTGCAAGCAAGTCCTGGTTAACAATGCAGAGAGTTTCCATCAATACCTTTCCCCAATGCCTAACAAAATAGGAAAAATAAAAACTGGAGGCATTTCAAAACCCTGCAAGCAAGTCCTGGTCAAAATGCAGACAGATTCCATCATACCTTATCCTAATGCCTAACAAAATTGAAAAAACAAACAAAAAAAAAAAAAGAAAGGCATTTTAAAAATTTCCAAGCAAGTCCTGGTTCAAATGCAGAGAGATTCCATCAATACCTTTCCCTAATGCCTAACAAAACAGGAAAATTAAAAAACTGGAGGCATTTCAAAACCGTGCAAGTCCTGGTCAAAATGCAGAAAGATTCCCTAATGCCTAACAAAATTGAAAAAGAAATAAAAACAAAAAAAGAAAGGCATTTTAAAAATTTCCAAGCAAGTCCTGGTTAACAATGCAGAGACATTCCATCAATACCTTTCCCTAATGCCTATCAAATTAGGAAAAATAAAAAACTGGAGGCATTTCAAAACCGTACAAGCAAGTCCTGGTAAAAATGCAGAAAGATTCCATCATACCTTATCCTAATGCCTAACAAAAATGAAAAAGAAAGAAAAAAAAAAAAAAAAAAAAAGGCATTTTAAGAATTTGCAAGCAAGTCCTGGTTAACAATGCAGAGGCATTCCATCAATACCTTTCCCTAATGCCTAACAAAATAGTAGAAATAAAAATATGGAGGCATATCAAAAATCTGCAAGCAAGTCCTGGTTAACACTGCAGAGAGATTCCATCAATACCTTTCCCTAATGCCTAACAAAATAGGAAAAATAAAAAACTGGAGGCATTTCAAAACCCTCCAAGCAAGTCCTGGTCAAAATGCAGACAGATTCCATCATACCTTATCCTAAGACCTAACAAAATTGAAAAAAAAAAGAAACCAGTTCTGTACAACTGGAACGGTTATCAAATAGTAAGTCTGATCAAAGTGCAGACAGATTCCATCATACCTTAACCTAATACCTAACAAATTTTTTTAAAAAAAGGAAAAAATGTAGGCATTTAAATCATTTGCAAGCAAGTCCTGGTTAACAATGCAGAGAGATTCCATCAATACTTTTCCCTAATGCCTAACAAAATAGGAAAAATTAAAAAAAAAAAAACTGGAGGCATTTCAAGAAACTGCAAGCAAGTCCTAGTCAAAATGCAGACAGATTCCATCATACCTTATCCTAACACCTAACAAAATTGGAAAAAAAAAAGAGAAAAAAACCAAAGGCATTTTAAAAATCTGCATCCAAGTGCTGGTTAAAAATGCAGAGACATTCCATCAAGACCTTTCCCTAATGCCTAGCAAAATAGGAAAAATAAACTGGATGCATTTCAAAAACATGCAAGCAAGTCCTGGTCAAAATGCAGACAGATTCCATCATACCTTAACCTAATACCAAAAAAAATTTTTTAAAAAAAGGAAAAAATGGAGGCATTCAAAAAATTTCCAAGAAAGTCCTGGTTAACAATGCAGAGAGATTCCATCAATACCTTTCCCTAATGCCTAACAAAATAGGACAAATAAAAACCTGGAGGCATTTAAAAAATCTGCAAGCAAGTCCTGGTTAACAATGCAGAGAGATTCCATCAATACCTTTCCCTAATGCCTAACAAAATAGGAAAAATAAAAAAACTGGAGGCATTTCAAAACCGTGCATTCAAGTCCTGGTCAAAATGCAGACAGATTCCTTCATACCTTATCCTAACACCTAACAAAATTGAAAAAAAAATCCAGATTCTGTACAACTGGAACGGTTATCAAATAGTAACTGATCAAATTGCAGACAGATTCCACCATACCTAAACTAATACCAAACAAAAGTTTTAAAAAAAAGAGGAAAAAATGGAGGCATTTAAGAAATTTCCAAGCAAGTCCTGGTTAAATTTGCAGAGAGATTCCATCAATACCTTTCCCTAATGCCTAACAAAATAGGAAAAATAAAAAAAAAAAACTGGAGGCATTTCAAAAATCTGCAAGCAAGTCCTGGTCAAACTGCAGACAGATTCCATCATACCTTATCCTAATACCTAACAAAATTGGAAAAAAAGAAAGAGAAAAAAACCAAAGGCATTTTAAAAATCTACATGCAAGTGCTGGTTAAAAATGCAGAGAGTTTCCATCAATACCTTTCCCTAATGCCTAACAAAATAGGAAAAATAAAAAAATGGAGGCATTTCAAAACCCTGCAAGCAAGTCCTGGTCAAAATGCAGACAGATTCCATCATACCTTATCCTAATACCTAACAAAATTGAAAAAGAAAGAAAAAAAAAAGAAAGTCATTTTAAAAATTTACAAGCAAGTCCTGGGTAACAATGCAGAGAGATTCCATCAATACCTTTCCCTAATGCCTAACAAAATAGGAAAAATAAAAAAAACTAGAGGCATTTCAAAACAGTGCAAGCAAGTCCTGGTCAAAATGCAGACAGATTCCATCATACCTTATCCTAACACCTAACAAAATTTTAAAAAAAACCAGTTCTGTACAACTGGAACGGTTATCAAATTGTCTGATCAAATTGTAGACAGATTCCATCATACCTTAACCTAATACCAAACAAAATTTTTAAAAAAAAGGAAAAACTGGAGGCATTCAAAAAATTTGCCACCAAGTCCTGGTTAACAATGCAGAGAGATTCCATCAATACCTTTCCCTAATTCCTAACAAAATAGGAAAAATAAAAAAAAAACTGGAGCTATTTCAAAAATTTGCAACCAAGTCCTGGTCAAAATGCAGACAGATTCCATCATACCTTATCCTAAAAGCTAACAAAATTGAAAAAAAAAAAAAAAAACCTAAGGCATTTTAAAAATCTGCATGCAAGTGCTGGTTAAAAATGCAGAGACTTTCCATCAATACCTTTCCCTAATGCCTAACAAAATAGGAAAAATAAAAAAATGGAGGCATTTCAAAACCCTGCAAGCAAGTCCTGGTCAAAATGCAGACAGATTCCATCATACCTTATCCTAATACCTAACAAAATTAAAAAAGAAAGAAAAAAAAAAAAAAAAAGAAAGGTATTTTAAAAATTTGCAAGCAAGTCCTGGTTAACATTGCAGAGAGATTCCATCAATAACTTTCCCTAATGCCTAACAAAATAGGAAAAATAAAAAAACTGGAGGCATTTCAAAACCGTGCATTCAAGTCCTGGTCAAAATGCAGACAGATTCCTTCATACCTTATCCTAACACCTAACAAAATTTAAGAAAAAACCAGTTCTGTACAACTGGAATGGTTATCAAATAGTAAGTCTGATCAAATTGCAGACAGATTCCATCATACCTTAACCTAATACCAAACAAAATTTTTTAAACAAAACGAAAAAATGGAGGCATTTAAAAAATTTGCAATCAAATCCTGGTTAACAATGCAGAGAGATTCCATCAATACCTTTCCCTAATGCCTAACAAAATAGGAAAAATAAAAAAACTGGAGGAATTTCAAAAATTTGCAAGCAAGTCCTGGTCAAAATACAGACAGATTCTATCATACCTTATCCTAACACTTAACAAAATTGAAAAAAAAAGAAGAAAAAAACAAAGGCATTATAAAAATCCGCAAGCAAGTGCTGGTTAACAATGCAGAGACTTTCCATCAATACCTTTCCCTAATGCCTAACAAAATAGGAAAAATAAAAAACTGGAGGCATTTCAAAACCCTGCAAGCAAGTCCTGGTCAAAATGCAGACATATTCCATCATACCTTATCCTAATGCCTAACAAAATTGAAAAAGAAAGAAAAAAAAAAGAAAGGCATTTTAAAAATTTGCAAGCAAGTCCTGGTTAACACTGCAGAGAGATTCCATCAATACCTTTCCCTAATGCCTAACAAAATAGGAAAATTAAAACAAGAGGGCCATGATGGCCCTGTATCGCTCCACTGGCAAATACGTAAAATCACTACATGCCAAACATTACAAGACTTGGCCAATTGGTTTTGAACATAAGACCCCTGAAACAGGACTAAAATTGGTAGCCCTAGTTCATATTGTTAGTAACAAGAAGATTTCTAAAGATTTCACTATATAAGCCCATGTAAAACTTCTGACCGCTCGGGGTGAATCAAATTCCCCCCTAGGGCTATAATTTACGCACTCTTGGTGAAGGGCCTTTAGATATAGCTACATGCAAAATTTGGTAGCCCTACGCTTTATGAATAAGTACAGGGAGATTTCTTAAGTTTTCTCTACATAAGCCCATGTAAAACTTGTGACCCCCGGGGCAGGGCCAATTTTGACCCCAGGCCTATAATTTAAGCACTCTTGGTAGAGACCCACTAGATAAAGCCACATGCAAAATTTGGTAGCCCTAGGCCTTACGGCTAGGTACAGGGAGATTTCTAAAGTTTTCCCTAAATAAGCCCATGTAAAACTTGTGACCCCCGGGGTGGGGTCAAATTTTACCAAAGGGCTATAATTTGAGCACTCTTGGTAGAGGCCCACTAGATAAAGCCACATGCAAAATTTGGTAGCCCTAGGCCCCATGGCTAGGTCAAAGAAGAATTTTAAAGTTCTCCCTATATAAGCCCATGTAAAACTTGTTATATAAGCCCATGTAAAACGTAAAACTTGTTACCCCCGGGCAGGGCCTAATTTGACCCCAGGGCTATAATTTGAACAATCTTGGCAGAGGTCCACTAGATAAAGCTACATGCCAAATTTGGTAGCTCTAGGCCCTATGGCTAGGTAGAAGAGGAATTTTAAAGTTCTCCCTAAATAAGCCCATGTAGAACTTGTGACCCCCGGGGCGGGGCCAATTTTGACCCCAGGGCTATAAATTGAAGAAACTTGGTAGAGGTCCACTAGATAAAGCTACATGCGAAATTTGGTAGCCCTTGGCCTTACGGTTTCAGACAAGAAGATTTTCAAAGATTTTCAAAATTTTTCAGTTTTGTTGCATGGGCAACCAGAGTTTTTGAAGGAATTAAATTCTTTCAAGAAATTCTGAAGAGGACCATGGCAGGATCATTTCTGTGAAGTTTCATCAAAATTGGATGGCTAGTTTCAGAGAAGAAGACGTTTTAAAAAAAAGTTAACGCACGGACGGACGGACGGACGCACGGACGGACGTACGGACGGACGCACGACGGACAACAGGCCATGAAATAAGCCCACTGGCCTTCGGCCAGTGGAGCTAAAAACTGGAGGGATTTCAAAGCCGTGCAAGCAAGTCCTAGGCAAAATGCAGACAGATTCCATCATACCTTATCCTAATGCCTAACAAAATTGAAAAAACAATCAAAAAAAAAAAGAAAGCCATTTTAAAAATTTGCATGCAAGTCCTGGTTAACAATGCACAGACATTCCATCAATACCTTTCCCTAATGCCTAACAAAATAGAAAAAATAAAATACTGGAGGCATTTCAAAAATCTGCAAGCAAGTCCTGGTCAAAATGCAGACACATTCCATCATACCTTATCCTAACACGTAACAAAATTGAAAAAAAAATCCAGATTCTGTAGAACTGGAACGGTTATCAAATAGTAAGTCTGATCAAATTGCAGACAGATTCCATCATACCTTAACCTAATACCAAAAAAAGGTTTTAATAAAAAAAAAAAAATGGAGGCATTTAAAAAATTTGCAAGCAAGTCCTGGTTAACAATGCACAGAGTTTCCATCAATACCTTTCCCTAATGCCTAACAAAATAGGAAAAATAAAAAACTAGAGGCATTTCAAAACCCTGCAAGCAAATCCTGGTCAAAATGCAGAAAGATTCCATCATACCTTATCCTAATGCCTAACAAAATTGAAAAAGAAAGAAAAAATAAACTACAGGCATTTTAAAATTTTGCAAGCAAGTCCTGGTTAACAATGCAGAGAGATTCCATCAATACCTTTCCCTAATGCCTAACAAAATAGGAAAAATAAAAAACTGGAGGCATTTCAAAACCCTGCAAGCAAGTCCTGGTCAAAATGCAGACAGATTCAATCATACCTTATTCTAACACCTAACAAAATAAAAAAAAAAAAACCAGTTCTGTACAACTGGAACGGATATCAAATAGTAAGTCTGATCAAATTGCAGACAGACTCCATCAAACCTTAACCTAATACCAAACAAAATATTAAAAAAAAAAGGAAAAAAATGAAGCCATTTAAAAAATTTGCAAGCAAGTCCTGGTAAACAATGCAGAGAGATTCCATCAATACCTTTCCCTAATGCCTAACAAAATAGGAAAAATAAAAAAACTGGAGTCATTTCAAAAATCTTGCAAGCAAGTCCTGGTCAAAATGCAGAAAGATTCTATCATACCTTATCCTAACACCTAACAAAATTGGAAAAAAAAAGAGAAAAAAACCAAAGCCATTTTAAAAATCTGCAAGCAAGTCCTGGTTAACAATGCAGAGACTTTCGATCAATACCTTTCCCTAATGCCTAACAAAATAGGAAAAATAAAAAACTGGAGGCATTTCAAAACCCTGCAAGCAAGTCCTGGTCAAAATGCAGACATATTCCATCATACCTTGTCCCAATGCCTAACAAAATTGAAAAAGAAAGAAAAAAAAAAAAGAAAGCCATTTTAAAACTTTGCAAGCAAGTCCTGGTTAACACTGCAGAGAGATTCCATCAATACCTTTCCCTAATGCCTAACAAACTAGGAAAATTAAAAAAACTGGAGGGATTTCAAAGCCGTGTAAGCAAGTCCTGGTCAAAATGCAGACAGATTCCATCATACCTTATCCTAATGCCTAACAAAATTGAAAAAGAAAGAAAAAAAAAGGAAAGCCATTTTAAAAATTTGCAAGCAAGTCCTGGTTAAAAATGCACAGACATTCCATCAATACCTTTCCCTAATGCCTAACAAAATAGGAAAAGTAAAAAAACTGGAGGCATTTCAAAAATCTGCAACCAAGTCCTGGTCAAAATGCAGAAAGATTCTATCATACCTTATCCTAACACCTAACAAAATTGGGAAAAAAAAGAGAAAAAAACCAAAGGCATTTTAAAAATTTGCATGCAGGCCCTGGTTAACATTGCAGAGACTTTCCATCAATACCTTTCCCTAATGCCTAACAAAATAGGAAAAATAAAAAACTACAAGCATTTCAAAAACGTGCAAGCAAGTCCTGGTCAAAATGCAGACAGATTCCATCATACCTTATACTAATGCCTAACAAAATTGAAAAAGAAAAAAAAAAAAAGAAAGGCATTTTAAAAATTTGCAAGCAAGTCCTGGTTAACAATGCAGAGAGATTCCATCAATACCTTTCCCTAATGCCTAACAAAATAGGAAAAATAAAAAACTGGAGGCATTTCAAAACCGTGAAGGCAAGTCCTGGTCAAAATGCAGAAAGATTCCATCATACCTTATCCTAATGCCTAACAAAATTTAAAAAGAAAGAAAAAAAAAAAAAAACGCATTTTAAAAATTTGCAAGCAAGTCTTGGCTAACAATGCAGAGAGATTCCATCAATACCTTTCCCTAATGCCTAACAAAATAGGAAAAATAAAAAACTGGAGGCATTTCAAAACCCTGCAAGCAAGTCCTGGTCAAAATGCAGACAGATTCCATCATACCTTATCCTAACACCTAACAAATTTGAACAAAAAAAAAACAGTTCTGTACAACTGGAATGGTTATCAAATAGTAAGTCTGATCAAATTGCAGACAGACTCCATCAAAGCTTAACCTAATACCAAACAAAATATTTAAAAAAAAAGGAAAAAAATGAAGGCATTTAAAAAATTTGCAAGCAAGTCCTGGTTAACAATGCAGAGAGTTTCCATCAATACCTTTCCCTAATGCCTAACAAAATAGGAAAAATAAAAAAACTGGAGGCATTACAAAATTGAAAAAGAGAGAAAAAAAACAGAAACGCATTTTAAAAATTTGCAAGCAAGTCCTGGTTAACAATGCAGAGAGATTCCATCAATACCTTTCCCTAATGCCTAACAAAATAGGAAAAATAAACAAGAGGGCCATGATGGCCCTGTATCGCTCCACTGGCTATTAAGTACAAACACTACAAGCCAAACATTACAATATTCAGCAAATTGATTTCAAACACGAGGACATGCAAACATTTTTCTATCTAATCCTACGAGAAAGTTGTGATCCATGGGCAAAGCCAATTTTAATCGCAAAGCTTAATTATTTGAATCCTGGTGGAGGTCCACAATATAAAGCCAGTGGAGCTAAAAAACTTGTCTAGCACCAATCATGTATCACTGCAGCTTGATAATCAAGGGAGGTAAATAGTAACGAACTTTATCTTTCATAAAAAGAGTTATTTACCTTGATTAATGTTTAAATTGAAGTGACAATATTTTGAAGCCCATGTTAAACTTGCGATCCCTGGAATGAAGGCAATTTTGACCCCAGACCTACAATATGAAACTATAATGTGTGGTTATAAACAAAAAGATTTTTTAATCTTGCCCAATAAAAAGTCATGTAAAACAAGTTTGCTGAATAAAAGGCCCTGTAAAATATGTGATCCATGACACAGGTTTATCAAGTTTTCACTATAAAAGCCAATGTAAAACTTGTGACCCCTGGTGTGGAGTCAAACTTGACCCCCAAAGTTAAAATTTGGGCCCTCTTGGTAGAGGCCCATTATATAAAGTTATATGCAACATTTGGTAGCCCTAGGCCTAAATATGGCTATGTACAAGTAGATTATTAAAGTTTCCTTATATAAGACCATGTAGAACTTGTGACCCCCTGGGGTGGGGCTACATTTGACCCCCTGGGCTATAATTTGGGCACCCTTGATAGAGACCCCCTAGATAAAGCTAAATGCAAAAGTTAATAGCCCTAGCCCTTATAGCTAGATGCGAAAGATTTTCCTATATAAGCCCGCCTATGTAAAACATGTTACCCCCCGGGGCGAAGTCAAATTTGATCCTCGGCTATAATTTGGACACCCTTGGTACAGGTCCACTAGATAAAGCTACATGCCAAATTTGGTCGCCCTAGGCCCCATGGCTAGGTCAAAGAAGAATTTTTAAAGTTCTCCCTATATAAGCCCATGTAAAACTTGTTATATAAGCCCATGTAAAACTTGTTACCCCCGGGCAGGGCCTAATTTGACCCCAGGGCTATAATTTGAACAATCTTGGCAGAGGTCCACTAGATAAAGCTACATGCCAAATTTGGTAGCTCTAGGCCCTATGGCTAGGTAGAAGAGGAATTTTAAAGTTCTCCCTAAATAAGCCCATGTAAAACTTGTGACCCCCGGGGCGGGGCCAATTTTGACCCCAGGGCTATAAATTGAAGAAACTTGGTAGAGGTCCACTAGATAAAGCTACATGCCAAATTTGGTAGCCCTTGGCCTTACGGTTTCAGACAAGAAGATTTTCAAAGATTTTCAAAATTTTTCAGTTTTGTTGCCATGGCAACCAGAGTTTTTGAAGGAATTAAATTCTTTCAAGATATTCTGAAGAGGACAATGGCAGGATCATTTCTGTGAAGTTTCATCAAAATTGGATGGCTAGTTTCAGAGAAGAAGACGTTTTAAAAAAAAGTTAACGCACGGACGGACGGACGCACGGACGGACGGACGGACGGACTGACGGACGGACGGACGGACGGACGGACGCACGACGGACAACAGGCCATGACATAAGCCCGCTGGCCTTCGGCCAGTGGAGCTAAAAAAATTTAACGCACGGACGGACGGACAGACGCACGGACGGACGCACGACGGACAACAGGCCATGACATAAGCCCGCTGGCCTTCGGCCAGTTGAGCTAAAAACTGGAGGCATTTCAAAACCCTGCAAGCAAGTCCTGGTCTAAATGCAGAAAGATTCCATCATACCTTATCCTAATACCTAACAAAATTGAAAAAAAAAAAACAGTTCTATACAACTGGAATGGTTATCAAATAGTAAGTCTGATCAAATTGCAGACAGATTCCATCATACCTTAACCTAATACCAAACAAAATTAAAAAAAAAAAGGAAAAAATGGAGGCATTTAAAAAATTTGCAAGCAAGTCCTGGTTAACAATGCAGAGAGATTCCATCAATACCTTTCCTTAATGCCTAACAAAATAGGAAAAATATAAAAAAAACTGGAGGCATTTCAAAAATCTGCAAGCAAGTCCTGGTCAAAATGCAGACAGATTCCATCATACCTTATCCTAACACCTAACAAAATTGAAAAAAAAATCCAGATTCTGTAGAACTGGAACGGTTATCAAATAGTAAGTCTGATCAAATTGCAGACAGATTCCATCATACCTTAACCTAATACCAAACAAAATTTTTAAAAAAAAAAGGAAAAAATGGAGGCATTTAAAAACATTTGCAAGCAAGTCCTGGTTAACAATGCAGAGAGATTCCATCAATACCTTTCCCTAATGCCTAACAAAATAGGAAAAATAACAAAAAAAACAAAACTGGAGGCATTTCAAAAATCTGCGAGCAAGCCCTGGTCAAAATGCAGACAGATTCCATCATACCTTATCCTAATACTTAACAAAATTGAAAGAAAAAAGAGAAAAAAACCAAAGGCATTTTAAAAATCTGCATGCAAGTGCTGGTTAAAAATGCAGAGACTTTCCATCAATACCTTTCCCTAATGCCTAACAAAATAGGAAAAATAAAAAACTAGAGGCATTTCAAAACCCTGCAAGCAAGTCCTGGTCAAAATGCAGACAGATTCAATCATACCTTATCCTAATGCCTAACAAAATTGAAAAAGAAAGAAAAAAATAAGACAGGCATTTTAAAAATTTGCAAGCAAGTCCTGGTTAACAATGCAGAGAGATTCCATCAATACCTTTCCCTAATGCCTAACAAAATAGGAAAAACAAGAGGGCCATGATGGTCCTGTATCGCTCCACTGGCTATTAAGTAAAAACACTACAAGCCAAACATTACAATATTCAGCAAATTGATTTCAAACACGAGGACATGCAAACATTTTTCTATCTAATCCTACGAGAAAGTTGTGATCCATGGGCAAATCCAATTTTGATCGCAAAGCTATAATTATTTGAATCCTGGTGGAGGTCCACAATATAAAGCTCCATACCAAATAATTCAGTTCTTGAATGTTATAAACAAGAAGATTTTCAAATTTTTCTCAATGAAAAGCCCTGTAAAACATGAAACCCATGAGACAGGGCTAAATCTAATAGCCTTAGTCTTTATAATGGTTAGTAACATGATGACTTAAGATAGTTTTCATTACAAAAGCCCATGTAAAACTGGTGACCTTGTGCCCCGTGGTGTGGGGACAAACTTGGGTCAAGGACTATAATTTGGGCCCTCCTTGTAGAGGCCCACTAGATAAAGCTACATGCCAAATTTGGTCGCCCTAGGCCCCATGGCTAGGTCAAAGAAGAAATTTAAAGTTCTCCCTATATAAGCCCATGTAAAACTTGTTATATAAGCCCATGTAAAACTTGTTACCCCCGGGCAGGGCCTAATTTGACCCCAGGGCTATAATTTGAACAATCTTGGCAGAGGTCCACTAGATAAAGCTACATGCCAAATTTGGTAGCTCTAGGCCCTATGGCTAGGTAGAAGAGGAATTTTAAAGTTCTCCCTAAATAAGCCCATGTAAAACTTGTGACCCCCGGGGCGGGGCCAATTTTGACCCCAGGGCTATAAATTGAAGAAACTTGGTAGAGGTCCACTAGATAAAGCTACATGCCAAATTTGGTAGCCCTTGGCCTTACGGTTTCAGACAAGAAGATTTTCAAAGATTTTCAAAATTTTTCAGTTTTGTTGCCATGGCAACCAGAGTTGTTGAAGGAATCAAATTCTTTCAAGACATTCTGAAGAGGACCATGGCAGGATCATTTCTGTGAAGTTTCATCAAAATTGGATGGCTAGTTTCAGAAAAGAAGACGTTTTAAAAAAAAGTTAACGCACGGACGGAGGGACGGACGCACGGACGGACGGACGGACGCACGACGGACAACAGGCCATGACATAAGCCCGCTGGCCTTCGGCCAGTGTAGCTAATAAAAAACTGGAGGATTTTTAAAACCCTGCAAGAAAGTCCTGGTCAAAATGCAGACAGATTCCATCATACCTTATCCTAACACCTAACAAAATTGAAAAAAAAAAAACCAGTTCTGTACGACTGGAACGGTTATCAAGTAGTAAGTCTGATCAAATTGCAGACAGACTCCATCAAACCTTAACCTAATACCAAACAAAACATTAAAAAAAAAAAGGAAAGAAATGAAGCCATTTAAAAAATTTGCAAGCAAGTCCTGGTTAACAATGCAGAGAGATTCCATCAATACCTTTCCCTAATGCCTAACAAAATAGGAAAAATAAAAAAACTGGAGGCATTTCAAAAATCTGCAAGCAAGTCCTGGTCAAAATGCAGAAAGATTCTATCATACCTTATCCTAACACTTAACAAAATTGGAAACAAAAGAAAAAAACCAAAGACATTTTAAAAATTTGCATGCAAGTGCTGGTTAAAAAAGCAGAGACTTTCCATCAATACCTTTCCCTAATGCCTAACAAAATAGGAAAAATAAAAAAGTACAGGCATTTCAAAACCATGCAAGCAAGTCCTGGTCAAAATGCAGACAGATTCCATCATACGTTATACTAATGCCTAACAAAATTGAAACAGAAAGAAAAAAAAAAAGAAAGGCATTTTAAAAATTTGCAAGCAAGTCCTGGTTAACAATGCAGAGAGATTCCATCAATACCTTTCTCTAATGCCTAACAAAATAGGAAAAATAAAAAATTGGAGGCATTTCAAAACCGTGCAGGCAAGTTCTGGTCAAAATGCAGAAAGATTCCATCATACCTTATCCTAATGCCTAACAAAATTGAAAAACAAAGAAAAAAAAAAAAAAAGAGTCATTTTAAAAATTTGCAAGCAAGTCTTGGTTAACAATGCAGAGAGATTCTATCAATACCTTTCCCTAATGCCTAACAAAATAGGAAAATTAAAAAACTGGAGGCATTTCAAAAATCTGCAAGCAAGTCCTGGTCAAAATGCAGACAGATTCCATCATACCTTATCCTAACACCTAAAAAAAATTGAAAAAAAGAGAAAAAAACCAAAGGCGTTTTAAAAATCTGCATGCAAGTGCTGGTTAGAAATGCAGAGACTTTCCATCAATACCTTTCCCTAATGCCTAACAAAATAGGAAAAATAAAAAACTGGAGGCATTTCAAAAACATGCAAGCAAGTCCTGGTCAAAATGCAGACAGATTCCATCATACCTTATCCCAATGCCTAACAAAATTGAAAAAGAAAGAAAAAAATCAGAAAGGCATTTTAAAAATTTGCAAGTAAGTCCTGGTTAACAATGCAGAGAGATTCCATCAATACCTTTCCCTAATGCCTAACAAAATAGGAAAAATAAAAAACTGGAAGCATTTCAAAACCCTGCAAGCAAGTCCTGGTCAAAATGCAGAAAGATTCCATCACACCTTATCCTAACACCTAACAAAATTGAAAAAAAAAAAAGACCACTTCTGTACAACTGGAATGGTTATCAAATAGTAAGTCTGATCAAATTGCAGACAGATTCCATCATACCTTAACCTAATACCAAAGCAAAGTTTTTAAAAAAAAGGATAAAATGGAGGCATTTAAAAAATTTGCAAGCAAGTCCTGGTTAACAATGCAGAGAGATTCCATCAATACCTTTCCCTAATGCCTAACAAAATAGGAAAAATAAAAAAAAAACTGGAGGCATTTCAAAAATCTGCAAGCAAGTCCTGGTCAAAATGCAGACAGATTCCATCATACCTTATCCTAACACCTAACAAAATTGAAAAAAAAAAAAAAAAAAAGGGAGACAAACACTAAAGGCATTTTAAAAATCTGCGTGCAAGTGCTGGTTACAAATGCAGAGACATTCCATCAATACCTTTCCCTAATGCCTAACAAAATAGGAAAAATAAAAAAATGGAGGCATTTCAAAACCCTGCAAGCAACTCCTGGTCAAAATGCAGACAGATTCAATTATACCTTATCCTAATACCTAACAAAATTGAAAAACAAAGAAAAAAAAAAGAAAGGCATTTTAAAAATTTGCAAGCAAGTCCTGGTTAACAATACAGAGAGATTCCATCAATACCTTTCCCTAATGCCTAACAAAATAGGAAAAATAAAAAAACTGGAGGCATTTCAAAACCGTGAAGGCAAGTCCTGGTCAAAATGCAGACAGATTCCTTCATACCTTATCCTAACACCTAACAAAATTTTTAAAAAATCCAGTTCTGTAGAACTGTAACGGTTATCAAATAGTAAGTTTGATCAAATTGCAGACAGATTCCATCATACCTTAACCTAATACCAAAAAAAATTTTTAAAAAAAAGGAAAAAATGGCGGCATTCAAAAAATTTGCAAGCAAGTCCTGGTTAACAATGCAGAGAGATTCCATCAATACCTTTCCCTAATGCCTAACAAAATAGGAAAAATAAAAAAAAAAGCTGGAGCCATTTCAAAAATCTGCAAGCAAGTCCTGGTCAAAATGCAAACAGATTCGATTATACCTTATCCTAACACCGAACAAAATTGAAAAAAAAAAAAAAAGAGAAAAACACCTAAGGCATTTTACAAATCTGCATGCAAGTGCTGGTTAAATATGCAGACACTTTCAATCAATAGCTTTCCCTAATGCCTAACAAAATAGGAAAAATAAAAAACTGGAGGCATTTCAAAACCCTGCAAGCAAGTCCTGGTCAAAATGCAGACAGATTCCATCATACCTTATCCTAATACCTAACAAAATTGAAAAAGAAAGAATAAAAAAAAGAAAGGCATTTTAAAAATTTGCAAGCAAGTCCTGGTTAACAATGCAGAGAGATTCCATCAATACCTTTCCCTAATGCCTAACAAAATAGGAAAAATGAAAAAAAAACTGGAGGCATTTCAAAAATCTGCAACCAAGTCCTGGTCAAAATGCAGACAGATTCCATCATACCTTATCCTAACACCTAACAAAATTGGAAAAAAAAAAGAGAAAAAAACCAAAGGCATTTTAAAAATCTGCATCCAAGTGCTGGTTAAAAATGCAGAGACATTCCATCAAGACCTTTCCCTAATGCCTAGCAAAATAGGAAAAATAAACTGGATGCATTTCAAAAACATGCAAGCAAGTCCTGGTCAAAATGCAGATTCCATCATACCTTAACCTAATACCAAAAAAAATTTTTAAAAAAAAGGAAAAAATGGAGGCATTCAAAAAATTTCCAAGAAAGTCCTGGTTAACAATGCAGAGAGATTCCATCAATACCTTTCCCTAATGCCTAACAAAATAGGACAAATAAAAAACTGGAGGCATTTAAAAAATCTGCAAGCAAGTCCTGGTTAACAATGCAGAGAGATTCCATCAATACCTTTCCCTAATGCCTAACAAAATAGGAAAAATAAAAAAACTGGAGGCATTTCAAAACCGTGCATTCAAGTCCTGGTCAAAATGCAGACGGATTCCTTCATACCTTATCCTAACACCTAACAAAATTTAAGAAAAAACCAGTTCTGTAGAACTGGAACGGTTATCAAATAGTAAGTCTGATCAAATTGCAGACAGATTCCATCATACCTTAACCTAATACCAAACAAAATTTTAAAAAAAAAAAGGAAAAAATGGAGGCATTTAAAAAATTTGCAAGCAAGTCCTGGTTAACAATGCAGAGAGTTTCCATCAATACCTTTCCCTAATGCCTAACAAAATAGGAAAAATAAAAAAACTGGAGGCATTTCAAAAATCTGCAAGCAAGTCCTGGTCAAAATACAGACACATTCTATCATGCCTTATCCTAACACTTAACAAAATTGAAAAAAAAAAAATAAAAAAAAAAAAGGCATTTTAAAAATCTGCAAGCAAGTGCTGGTTAACAAGACAGAGACTTTCCATCAATACCTTTCCCTAATGCCTAACAAAATAGGAAAAATAAAAAACTGGAGGCATTTCAAAACCCTGCAAGCAACTCCTGGTCAAAATGTAGACATATTCCATCATACCTTATCCTAATGCCTAACAAAATTGAAAAAGAAAGAAAAAAAAAAAAAGAAAGGCATTTTAAAAATTTGCAAGCAAGTCCTGGTTAACACTGCAGAGAGATTCCATCAATACCTTTCCCTAATGCCTAACAAAATAGGACAATTAAAAAAACTGGAGGGATTTCAAAGCCGTGCAGGCAAGTCCTGGTTAAAATGCAGAAAGATTCCATCATACCTTATCCTAATGCCTAACAAAATTGAAAAAGAAAGAAAAAAAAAGGAAAGCCATTTTAAAAATTTGCAAGCAAGTCCTGGTTAACAATGCACAGACATTCCATCAATACCTTTCCCTAATGCCTTACAAAA
Organism: Hippopus hippopus; assembly: GCA_946811185.2. Lineage (NCBI taxonomy): Eukaryota > Metazoa > Mollusca > Bivalvia > Cardiida > Cardiidae > Hippopus > Hippopus hippopus. The sequence continues at coordinate 41,672,288 of OX328104.1, forward strand.
TAGGAAAAATAAAAAACTGGAGGCATTTCAAAACCCTGCAAGCAAGTCCTGGTCAAAATGCAGAAAGATTCCATCATACCTTATCCTAATGCCTAACAAAATTGAAAAAGAAAGAAAAAAAAAAAAGGAAAGGCATTTTGAAAATTTGCAAGCAAGTCCTGGTTAACAATGCACAGACATTCCATCAATATCTTTCCCTAATGCCTAACAAAATAGGAAAATTAAAAAACTGGAGGCATTTCAAAACCCTGCAAGCAAGTCCTGGTCAAAATGCAGATAGATTCCATCATACCTTATCCTAATGCCTAACAAAATTGAAAAACAAAGAAAAAAAAAAATGAAAGGCATTTTAAAAATGTGCATGCAAGTCCTGGTTAACAATGCAGAGAGATTCCATCAATACCTTTCCCTAATGCCTAACAAAATAGGAAAAATAAAAAACTGGAGGCATTTCAAAAATCTGCAAGCAAGTCCTGGTCAAAATGCAGACAGATTCCATCACACCTTATCCTAACACCTAACAAAATTGAAAAAAAAATCCAGATTCTGTAGAACTGGAACGGTTATCAAATAGTAAGTCTGATCAAATTGCAGACAGATTCCATCATACCTTAACCTAATACCAAACAAAAGTTATAAAAAAAAAAGGAAAAAATGGAGGCATTTAAAAAATTTGCAAGCGAGTCCTGGTTAACAATGCTGGGAGATTCCATCAATACCTTTCCCTAATGCCTAACAAAATAGGAAAAATAAAAAAAAAAAACTGGAGGCATTTCAAAAATCTGCAAGCAAGTCCTGGTCAAAATGCAGACAGATTCCATCATACCTTATCCTAACACCTAACAAAATTGGAAAAAAAAAAAAAGAGAAAAAAACCAAAGGCATTTTAAAACTCTGCATGCAAGTGCTGGTTAAAAATGCAGGGAGATTCCATCAATACCTTTCCCTAATGCCTAGCAAAATAGGAAAAATAAACTGGAGGCATTTCAAAAAAATGCAAGCAAGTCCTGGTCAAAATGCAGACAGATTCCATCATACCTTATCCTAATGCCTAACAAAATTGAAAAAGAAAGAAAAAAAAAAAAGAAAGGCATTTTAAAAATTTGCAAGCAAGTCCTGGTTAACAATGCAGAGAGATTCCATCAATACCTTTCCCTAATGCCTAACAAAATAGGAAAAATAAAAAACTGGAGGTATTTCAAAACCCTGCAAGCAAGTCCTGGTCAAAATGCAGACAGATTCCATCATACCTTATCCTAACACCTAACAAAAATGAAAAAAAAAACCAGTTCTGTAAAAATGGAATGGTTATCTAATAGCAAGTCTGATGAAATTGCATACAGATTCCATCATACCTTAACCTAATACCAAACAAAAGTTTTTAAAAAAAAGGAAAAAATGAAGGCATTTAAAAAATTTGCAAGCAAGTCCTGGTTAACAATGCAGAGAGATTCCATCAATACCTTTCCCTAATGCCTAACAAAATAGGAAAAATAAAAATACTGGAGGCATTTCAAAAATCTTGCAAGCAAGTCCTGGTCAAAATGCAGACAGATTCTATCATACCTTATCCTAACACCTAACAAAATTAAAAAAAAAAAAGAGAAAAAAACCAAAGGTATTTTAAAAATTTGCATGCAAGTGCTGGTTAAAAATGCAGAGAGATTCCATCAATACCTTTCCCTAATGCCTAACAAAATAGGAAAAATAAAAAACTGGAGGCATTTCAAAACCCTGCAAGCAAGTCCTGGTCAAAATGCAGACAGATTCCATCATACCTTATACTAATGCTTAACAAAATTGAAAAAGAAAGAAAAAAAAAGAAAGGCATTTTAAAAATTTGCAAGCAAGTCCTGGTCAAAATGCAAACGGATTCCATCAGTCCCTTTCCTTATGCCTAACAAAATAGGAAAAATAAAAAACTGGAGGCATTTAAAAAATCTGCAAGCAAGTCCTGGTCAAAATGCAGACAGATTCCATTATTCCTTATCCTAACACCTAACAAAATTGAAAAAAAAAAAAAAAGAGAAAAAAACTAATGGCATTTTGAAAATCTGCATGCAAGTGCTGGTTAAAAATGCAGAGAGATTCCATCAATACCTTTCCCTAATGCCTAACAAAATAGGAAAAATAACAAACTGGAGGCATTTCAAAACCCTGCAAGCAAGTCCTGGTCAAAATGCAGACAGATTCCATCATACCTAAGCTTAATGCCTAACAAAATTGAAAAAGAAAGAAAAAAAAAACAGAAAGGCATTTTAAAAATTTGCAAGCAAGTCCTGGTCAAAATGCAGACAGATTCAATCATACCTTATCCTAATGCCTAACAAAATTGAAAAAGAAAGAAAAAAAAAACAAAGGCATTTTGAAGATTTGAAAGCAAGTCCTGGTCAAAATGCAGAGACATTCCATCATACCTTATCCTAACACCTAACAAAATTGAAATAAACCAAAGGCATTTTAAAATCTGCAAGCAAGTCCTTGTCAAAAATGCAGAGAGATTCCATTATACCTTATCCTAATGCCTAACAAAATAAAACAAGAGGGCCATGATGGCCCTGTATCGCTCCACTGGCTAATATGTAAAATCCCTACATGCCAAACATTACAATACTTGGCCAATTGGTTTTGAACATAAGACCCCTGAGACAGGACTAAAATTGGTAGCCCTAGTTCATATGGTTAGTAACAAAAAGATTTCTAAAGATTTCACTATATAAGCCCATGTAAAACTTCTGACCCCTCGGGATGAATCAAATTCCACCCTAGGGCTTAATTTATACACTCTTGGTGAAGGCCCTCTAGATATAGCTACATGTGAAATTTGGTAGCCCTACGCTTTATGAATAAGTACAGGGAGATTTCTTAAGTTTTCTCTATATAAGCCCATGTAAAACTTGTGACCCCTGGGGCAGGGCCAATTTTGACCCCAGGGCTATAATTTGGGCACTCTTGGTAGAGGCCCACTAGATAAAGCCACATGCAAAATTTGGTAGCCCTAGGTCTTATGGTCAGTGACAAGAAGATTTCTAAAGTTTTCCCTATACAAGCCCATGTAAAACTTGTGACCCCCGGGGCGGGGTCAAATTTGACCTCAGGGCTATAATTTGAAAAAACTTGATAGAGGCGCACTAGACAAAGCTACATGCCAAATTTGGTAGCCCTAGGCCTTATGGTTTCAGACAAGAAGACTTTCAAAGATTTCCAATATTTTTAAGTTTTGTTGCCATGGCAACCAGAGTTTTTGAAGGAATCAAATTCTTTCAAGAAATTCTGAAGAGGACCAAGGCAGGATCATTTCTGTGAAGTTTCATCAAAATTGGATGGGTAGTTTCAGAGAAGAAGATGTTTAAATTAAAAGTTAACGCACGGACGGACGGACCGACGCACCGATGGATAGACGGACGGACGGACGGACGCACGACAGACAACTGGCCATGACATAAGCCCGCTGGCCTTTGGCCAGTGGAGCTAAAAATAAACTTGTAGAAACAATGTTCAGCCTTCAGAAAGGAATGAACCGTACCATAATGACTATCATGAATCCCATAAAAAGAAACCAAAAGAAGATTAAAGTTTACTGGAGTTCTTCTCTAATCTTATATACTTCCTGAATTGAAGAACCCTAGGTCTACATGTACACAACTGACAACACACATTCATCCCCTGATGGTATACCAAGTGTGTGCCACACTTAACACACCAATGGACTCACAGTCTATCTTTGATAATTACCACAGTTGCAGGCAGAGAGACTACTGTACAGATAGCCAGTGCAAGCCCATGTATCTGTCTCTAAACTACAGAGACCTCTCTACCTCTACTCATAACAACCTTCGCATGAAAACATGTGTTTTTGCCAAATTGAAAGCAATTGCAGACAACAAAGTAAATTTGACTCAAAAATTTAAATTTCTCTTGGAAAGTGTAGAAAACATACATGTTACCAGCATTTTCTCCTTTTCCAACAATGTTTTCAAAAAGATCTGTTGATTAGCGTTGTTAAAACTCAGGATTGTGTGGTAAACAGTTTACCTGTTTCATGGGATAAGGCAAGAGAACACATTTGACTGAAAAACTTTTGTAAACTTATAAGGTTTGTTAATCAAGAACTTTTGAAAACTTGAATCATTTGCAATGTACTACCATTTTTGAACTGAAGAACTTCCGAAAACTTTTGAAAACATTTAGTAGTACACCCAGTCCCCATACCTATCAGGCCGACGGCTACGGCGACCACTGCGGGTGACTACCATTGGCTCAGACATAACAGCAGGTGAACAAGAACTCTGTTCGACAGAACAGAGTTCTAGTTCACCTCCCTGACTGATGGAGAAAGAGTCTAAACACAGCTCAGCCTCTTCTCCATCAGCCAGGCCAACAAAATCCTCGCCAGTCTGCCAAGCGTCCAAGTCCAATGTCAGGGAGGACAATGAGGTACTACTTAGCTCGACGGAGCCAAGTTCTATCTCACAGTCTTCCTCAACATCTACATCTCTGAAGAGCTCCTTCTCCATGTTGTCCAACACTTTGGTCTCCCCACATGATGTGGAGCTGGAGGAGTAGTCCATAGCATCCCCTTCCTCCATCTCCTCATCCTCTACCACTGACCAGAAGGAGGCAGAACCAAACTCAACAGAGCTCGGTTCTTCCTCCTCCTCAACGAAGGCAATCCTGAGGTACTCAGTTGGTAAGCCATTCCACATCTCAGGTGATGTGGATATGAGACTGAGATCCATACAGATCTCATCCCCCATATCCACATCCTCCACCATGGAGAACAGGGAGCAACAGCTCAGCTCAAAAGAGCTAACCTCTTCCTCCAAATCCTCCCCAGTGTCCAAACAATCCCATGTCATGGAGTCCACAGCATTTCCTTCATCGACTGATGTGCCTTCATCCATGGAGATGTCAACAGGGTCTTCGTCACGGCCACTGAAGTCAGATGGGGTGGCTGTGTCAGCCTCCACCAACTTCTTCTGTGCCCATGACAAAAGATCAGCAGTATAACTAATTGCAGATAGTACAAGGCCAACCATAGTAAAGTGTACTTAACTTAAATATGGAATCCTTCTGTACCTGAAGAGAGAAAGAAGAAAAAAATAATCAGAATTTTCATCAACCCTAGTCATGCTGAAGCCAGATTTACTTGCTTATGTTGAGAGTATAGATCAAGATCGGACTAAACAGACTGTGCAGTCTGATCTTGAATCTACACAGTCTTCTTTTATGCGAGATGTTCTGACAAAAGCAGCTTTGAAATTTCATCATCTGCAGTTATAGGACGGAGGTTGTCCATTACATCAAAAACCCATTTACACATTTTGAGCAGTCTGATCTTCATCTGCCCCATCAGATTGATTGATTGTATGGTGTTTAACACCATTTCAACAATGTTTCATTTATATCGCAGTGGCCAGTGCACCTATCTATGCTTTCCTGGAATTTCACTTACCAGTACTCTGCACAATATTCTTTTCAAGCCACTGGCTGCTTTCCCACATAACCATCACCAAAGGAATGGCCGTAGGTGAGAGAGGAATGAAACCTGTCACAATGACAATTATCAATCCTTTGAAAGAAATTGGCCGAGTTAGGGAGCAAACCAGCAACCCCCTGTTCTCAAGACCTGTATGCTACCAACTGAACTACCAGGGCTTGGATCTGCCTCATCAGAAAATGTGTCAAAGATGTTTAATGGCAAAACAAAATGCTGTCAAAGATGTTTAATGGCAAAACAAAATGGCACTTTTTTTCTCCTCTTTTGTGTTTGTTTTACAAACTACAAACACTAAATATATTTCCATTCTTTCACATATACAGGAATTCACAACTGAACAGATGACAGCCTCTAAACGTGTTATGGGGAGAAAAGGAAATTATTCAAACCCATTCATTTTGACCAATGAAATTAAGAGAAATGAGCCTCTACTTCTCAGACAAAGGGTCACAATGACTCTCAATAATGTTCTAGAAGAAAATCCTGGATAAGATTTAAATGGTATTAACCCTTAGGCTGCTAAACGTGACTCACTGACCTATTGCAGGCAGTGTAGATCAAGATTAGACTGCACAGAACATGCAGTCTGATCTTGGATCTACACTGTCCAATACCGAGACATTTTTCCCAAAAAAAATAAATCTGAAAATAGCATCAATCAGGTGTTTGATATCGGCTTGAAAGTTTTAATAAATCTATTTAGCAGGATAAGGGTTAAACATTATGGGACTAGGAGGAAATATTGATAAGCAAAGTGAGTATTTTCTCCTTTTTCCATGACATTTTTTAAGTCTTCTCCCTCAAGGTTATAAAATTTTCTTATTAGTTTTCCCATTAGAGTACCATGCACAATTTTAGTTGCTGTTTTAAACAGTGCAGTGCAGATAAAGATCAGACTGCGTAGATTTAGAGTTTCTGTCACAGATCGTGGCTATTAGTTATTTCATGTAAAATTTTGGATGGAACAGTTAAGCTGTCATTCTAGTCATTTGGCATTTGAGGGTATATACCTTAACTCTATACTTAACAGGTCTTATTGTATTGTATTGGAGTTTAACGCCATTTTAACAGCTTAGGTCATATCATGGCGGTCAGTGACGCGTCCATGTGTTTCCTTGCTTTCTCATACCACTACTGACACAACTTTCTTTCAAAAGCCACTGACTACTTTTCTCACATGCATCAGAGTGAGAGGCGAAAAATCACCAGAAAGAAAGTTCGCCACAACCGGGTATCGAACCCGCAACCTCCAGGTCACGAGTCAGATATGTTAACCACTGAGCCACCCAGCCGGGCCTAAACAGGTCTGAACTGGTCCATTTTCAAAGCATTTACAGACAAAAAACCAAATGTGGCTAAAATGAACGAATTTGTCTGTGAAATGTTAGAAAACACTGTGGGAAAATGAGGTTACCAGCATTTTCTCCTTTTCTATACCAAACAACAAAATTTTAGTCTGATCCAATTTCAAAGCATTTACAGACAAAAAATTAAATGTAACTAAAATGATGGAAGTTGTAAGCGAAAAGACAAAAAACACTGGAAAAAGCAGAAAATGCTGGTCGCTTCCAACAATTTTTTCCAAAGCCTTCTCTGCCACGGTTGTTAAAACACAGAATTGTGTGATAAAGGGTTAAAGATAGCTATCTAGTTTTTATGCTGTAAGTCAGAACCTCTAATAAGATAGAATTTTTCTTTACATTCATATAAACTTGATCACTATATTCAATACAAAGGTGAAATTTTTGAGCTCGTAAATAACAGGAAGGTTGTTTCTCAATTGGTAACTCTAATTTTCATAACATCAGATATGACATCATCATATATATTAATTTGAATACACATCCTCCTAATTGATGTGTGTTACTGATCATGTGACATTCCCACTGGTCTTCATGAAACTGGTGCAAAAGTGAAATATAGTAAAATAAAAAAAATTGTAAGACCAAAAGCCTTCCCCTGTTGCAAAGCGAGCATCCTTGCCTCATGGGCAGCTAGGGACTCTGCTGATGTATTTTGATCCCTATAATGCTATTGCAAACCAAACATCCTTGCCTCATGGGCAACTAGGCATTTTCCTGATGCATTTAATCCTTATAGTATTATTGTAAACCAAGCATCCTTGACTCATGGGCAGCTAGGCATTTTCCTGATGTATTTAAACCCTTATAGTGCTTTTGTAAACCAAGCATCCTTGCCTCATGGGCAACTAGGCATTTTCCTGATGTATTTTAACCTTTATAGTGCTTTTGTAAACCAAACATCCTTGGCTCATGGGCAACTAGGCATTTTCCTGATGTATTTAAATCCTTACAGTGCTTTTGTAAACTAAGCATACTTGCATCCTGGGCAGCAAGGCATATCCCCGAGGTATTTTCATCCTAACAGTGCTATTGCAAAGTGAGCATCCCTGCCTCATGGGCAGCAAGGCTCTCTTCTGACATAATTTTATCCTTATACTGCTAAATGAGATCGCTAAATAAATGAGATGGACGTTCTCAGTACCATAGATGTTCCATTTCAAAGCTTTTTTTTTTTGGTCAGAATACTGGCAAACAAGCAAACAGTGAAAATCCATCATCAGACATGTTCTGAGCAGTCTGATCTTGGTCTACACTGTCTGCGTAAGTAATTCAATCCTGGTTCAACACCAGTGTACATGTATTCCTACCTTAAAGGCTAAAGAGTTTACAAAAGTAAACAATGGAGAGGTAAAATGCAAATAAATTTCAATCCTAACATTATAAAGTATAGAACTTATTGTAAAGATATTATTGTATGATCTGTCCAAGTGTTAGTCACTGGCAGAAAAATTAATTTTGAACCTAGGTCAAAAGTCACCAGGTCCCTTTATACATTCTATTTTGTTTTAAAATTCATCTTTCTGCCAGCAATTCTCCTACTTTTGGTAAATATGACAATCGTTCACCATCTTTCAAGAACTTTTGTGAAAAGCCTTACGGATCAGGATATATGATATAAAATGTGATACATGAGGGTTGTGAAAACACAGGATTGTTTGGGAAAAAGTTAACTCTTTACCAAACGACAAAATTTCATACCTGTTCAAATTGAATGACATTTGCAGACAACATGATAAACGACACTCGAATCTTGAAATTTCCTTAGGGAAAGACAGACAACATTGTCGGTAAAAGATGCTCCTGCATTTTCTCCTTTTCCAACACTGTTTTCAAAAGCTTTCTTTTTCAGGGTCATCAAAGGTAGGTATTTTGTGTTAAAGAGTTAAAAGATGGTATAAAATGCTGTAATATGCTATTAAAGCATATACATGTAGATCTAATAAGCTATGATATGCTATATAATTTACTATAAAATGAAAGGTGAAGTTTTATGTCTTCTTTAATGAAATATTAATACATTTCATGTTATGTCTAGGGGCAGGACAGAGGAACATCACAGTCCATATTCATCAACCATTCTTGATAACATTCTTAGTCTAATTCTCAAGAATTTTCAACATTTGAAAGTAACACAAGTTCTGATTGGCCTTTCCACGTAGTTAAAAAAAGGGTTGATTGATTCAATGTAATACTATGCCATTTTCAGCAAAATTCCAGTTACATCACAGCAGCAAGTGCACCTAACTATGCTTTCCTGGGGTTTCTGTTACAAGTACTTTGCAGGATATCCTTTGTAAGCCACTGGCTGCTTTCCCACATAAGATGATGACCATCATTGAAACAATGATCAGTGGTGAGAGAGGAATGAATCCTGTTGCAATTCCTATCATCAATCCTAGTAAATAAGTTGACTGAGCTGGGGATTATGCAGCAATTCCGCTGGGGATTGTGCAGCAAATCCCCATTCTCAAGTCCTGTACACTACCCACTGCACTACTGGGGCTTGGCAAAGGAAAAGGAGAAAAAGGCTGGGAACCAGCATACTGTCCTGTCCTCAAAATGTTTTCTACCCTTTCACAAAAAAATTGTAATCTGCAAATAATTTCAATTTTGACCAGTCTAAATTTATGGTCGGAGTTGGCTCTTTCACTGGCAATGGCAAGATAGCAACATTCAAATTTTCCAGAAGGTGTGACAGACATTAGACTACATGGACAATGCAGCCTGATCTTGAATCTAAATGATTCACTATCTCATACAGAACTATCACCAAGCTTGTATTCAATTGCAGAAGATGAAAAGCTACTAGTTCTACGCCTCAAAAAGCTAAGAAACTATTTGAAATACATACAAAAAAAACTTGAAAACATTTCCAAAACTATATTAAAAATCCAGAGTTTTAATGACCATGATGAATAAGGCATTTGAAAACACTGTGGTTACCAGCATTTTCTACTTTTTCCTTCATGTTTTCTACTCTGTCAAAGAACTTTAATTCGTATGTACCACTTTCAGATTTGTCATCTGCAGATGCTTTCTGCTTGGAAGAGTCCTAAATTTGTTGTTTGTTACAGGGTTAAACTTTGTGGCACTCAATATATGAAGCGGACACTCTCAGTCAGCAGTTACCGTGTTTTGGTGCGTATAACACGCACATTTTTTCAGCTCTGAATAATTTCAAACTGGGGACTGCGTGTTATACACTACAATAGGCAAAACCATGTTTTTCTCCTCCTTGAAAATCGGTCGTATATCAAAAAGGTTACCTGTTCAAAGGGGGGGGGGTAGGTACAAAACGGCCAAAAGTTCTCTCGCCACAGCCTTAACTTTCGTCATCATCCCATTTCAATTTTTACCGATTTAAAAAAAAAAACATTATGTTTTAATTTTGTTAAAATGTGTTTGTACATTCTTAATTTGTGGATTAGGATTCGTAATTTCCCGATTCTATCAGCCATTTTGGCAATGGCGAACGTACCCCGGAATGATAAATATTGATTTACTGTTATCGTCTGATTCGTCTCATATTTTTTTTTTCTTTGTTAATAGCTAAAATTGAACAATTATAAAAGAGTAAAATAATGATTCAGAAAGAAATGAATGATTTAAAAAATATATATATTTATCGCTACTTTTTACAAAAACCGTGATTTACATCATATAAATCTATGTTTATTTCACACCTGTCACATTTGTCGATCACGGTGAGAAAATAGGAGATTAACTTCGATATGGTCGTCAGTTCAATGTGTGAATTTGCAACATGCCATAAGCTGGCATGTTTTTATAATCCCCCCGAGTACAACTTTTTGACGGATAGCTTCTTCACAAGAATTCCTTTAAAAACCCACTGATTTTGTCATACTTCACGACATCTTGTCAAACCAGCAATAGCAACACATCGCCAAAGATCTCTCTCTTCAAGACCAGCTCACAGTCACCACGATCGACCTTCTCTATTGTCAATCACTCAAGCTCAATTGTCAAAAAATCTCTATTGTCAAACCATGGGGCTTATCCGTAAAGCATACACCGCGAAAGAAAAGCTGACTATAATCAAGTACTCGAATCATTACCATTTCCACTTTGATTAAAAATGGTTATTTCCCTTTGATAAAGTATCGCCATTAACAATTTTTCAAGATAGCGACATAAACTTCATGTGTTACGATATTTTGGTCAATTTTTTATGTGTGTTGTACATTCGAACAACCTTTTTTCCTCGGATTTGATGCTGAAAAAGGCCTGCGTGTTATACATGCCTGCGTGGTATACACAGCGTTTTACGGTACTGTTTACCGCAAACAACATTTTAGACAGATCCAAATTCAAAGAATTTGCAGAAGACAAAATAAATGTGACTCAAAACTTGAAATTTGTTTAGGAAAAGGTAGAAAAAAATATAAGAAAAGGAGAAAATGCTGGTTATGGGCATTTTCTCCCTTACCCACAATATTTTGAAAAGGCTTGTTCATTAGGATTGTTGAAAGACAGGATTGTGTGGTAAAGGGTTAAAAATGCAGATATTGCAATTTCAAAGTTGTTTTTGTCAGAATATCCTACAAAGTAGTGGACAGTGAAGATCCAAGATTAACTGCATGTTCTGTACGGTCTGATCTTGATCTACACTGTCCACACTGTACTTAATTCCAAGTTCAGCAACAGTTAAAAACAGTTCTGACTCTTGCACAACTTCTATAGATTTGTATAGGATTTTGTCCATATTATTTCACACACACCTGTCAAACCAATATCCAATGAAAAAGAAAGAGACAGAAAAAAAAAAGGATTCTTTCCACATAAAAATACAGAAGTTTCAATCCTTAACCATAAAATCTAGTTTTAACAAACCTACTAAAAAAGGCTTTCTGGGAAAAGGAGAAAAATGCTGGCAAGCAGCACAATGTTTTTGACCCTTTCAACCAAAAGCAGCATCATTGCTTCATATTAAATCTTTACCAAATGACTGAATTTTCACTCAATCAAATTGAAAAGATTTTCAGACAAATTGCATGTAGCTCAAATGGTGATTTCTGTCTTCAATATGGTAGAAAACCTTGTTGTAATTAAGAAATGTTTCTTTCCCACAATGTTTTCAAAAGCTAAATCTTTCAGCTATAACTCAGGATTGTGTGGTAAAGAATTAAAATGATCCTCTGGAAATGCTTTAAATTGGATAGTTCTAACATTAGGTTTTTTTGGGTGAAGAGTAAAACAATTTTTGGAACAAAACACAATGAATTTTATGATAAGGAACAAAAACATACAACTTGTGTTTTACTAAACCAAAAATTTGTACAGCATCTCCACCGATGCAAGTTTCCTGCAACAAGACTCTCTGGTCATCAATATGAACACCTGAAATTTTTCATTGAAATAATTGATCCTTAACTCTTTCACACATGATTTAATCCTAAATTTGTCTTAATTGAAAGCATTTTCAGACAATGAATGAAATGTAGCTAAAAGGATGTTTTATATTTTAGAAAGGGTAGAAAACATTGCGGTAAAAGGAGAAAATGCTGATTACTAGCATTTTCTCCATTACCCACAATATTTTCAAAAGGCTTCTCATGTAAAAGGTTCACTCTTTGCAAATTGATAAAATTCTAGATTAATCCAAATTTAAAGCATTTGCAGATAACGAATTTTATTTCATGCTTTTCAATAGTTTATGGTCTGGTATTTCATGGTTAAGACGACCAGTGAAAAATACCGATTTCATATTTTCTAACACTGCAACTGAAGGTGCAAACAGTAGTTCCTGCGCACTAGTCACCTAGGTAACAGCGGGTGCCATACAACCAGGGGAAAATATGATGTAATTTATGCGAATTTATTCTACATTTCTTGTGCTTTGCTTAATATTGTAATACATTCTTGTGGAGAGGGGTACACTATGGGGAATTAACAGAAACAACTGTTCTGGATTTTGACAAAAGTCCCACCAGAAAGGGAGTTAAAAGCATGAAATAAATAGAATATTTGTTGGGTTTTTTTTGTTAAAGGTTGAAATTTATTTTATCTCATGAACATCATCGGTAATATTTTAAGTTGTGGCTGCACTACTCGTGAAAATAATTCTGATGATGTTCATTCAAAGAAATAAATTTCCATTGTTGGCATATCATCGGGGTCAGATTTTGACCACGGAGTTAAAATTTCGTAAGATTTGTGCTCGATGGATCCTCCACCTCATGACAGATGAACAAAAGGCTGCTCGTGTAAAAATGGCCAAAATTCATCTTGAAAAGTACAAAAATTGTGACAAATGCCGAATATCAAAACTGTTCATAGGTGATGAAACCTGGATTTATTATTTTGAGCCTCAGAGATCCGTCAATAATAAACAGTGGCTGCGCAAAGACCGAGCTAGGCAGGTCAAAAAAGCAAAAAGAATATAAAGAGGTGGAAAGTTTCATATGTCATATTTTTTAATTCAGATGGTCCAGTTGCTCTGTATGAACAGCCAAATGGTTACAGGCAAGTTTTACAAGAACAATGTTCTTTCAAAAGTGAAGAAACACTATGAAAAACGGACACCTAGAATTGGATTAAGGGGCCTGTGCCTTATTCATAACAATGCACCTGCTCACAATTGTTCAGAATTTCCTGGAAACGGAAAAGGTGGTACAGCTTCCCAATCCACCCATTCTCCCGACCTCAGCCCATAGGACTTTTTTCTCTTTCCTTTATTGAAGAAACTCTCTCTGGACGTTGATATGGCTCTAAAAGTGCCTTGGGAAGTGCCTTTTTTGCAGTGACATTTTACTGAAAACTGACTGCGTAAAATTATTTTGAAAACATACAAGCATAGTCATGTATTAGTATAACTAGAGGCCCTTGAGGGCCTGAAATCACTCTACTGGCAGTAAGTTTGCTTTTTGCTCGCATATAATATGAATTCATGATACCAAAAGGAAAAAGACAAATACACACACAAAAAAAGGGGGGTTCTAACAACTAAGAAAGCATAAGTAGGCATGGTGAATTGAACAAATATTGAAAAAAACTTAAGTACAATTTCTCAAAACTAATTGTTTCAAATTCAGCCAAATTTGATAGGGTTTCACTATGCATTGTATTAAACAACCCTAGCAAATTTCAAAATCAAAGTGCTGCCAGCACTGTAATCGGTCGACACTGAATAACCACACTGTTTTTGAAAATCACATGTCAAATGGTAGTTGTTTGAACTGTGTATGGGAGTAAGAACCCCATGTTATATTGCCTTTTATACTGAATTAGAACCTTGACAATGGATAAAGAAATCCATTCTTATTCTTGCAAAGGACTATGTGGAAATCATCTAATTTAGTAATAAACTGGTTGAGTAATTGGTTGTTTTGTGTTTTTGGTCGCTTTAGACATTATTTCAGTCATATCGAGGCGACAGCCTTCTTATTCATATTTGTCAAGGATTTCACTAGTACTAGGCAAGGGCTCTGAGGTATCCTAACTGATGACACTCCCACGAAAAACACAAGTGTCGAATCCTACACCATACAACTGAACCACCTAGGAACCTTTTTTTTTTCAACCTGTCTTTTACAAATTAGTAGTTTAACGGAATGGTCTAAGTAAAGATTTGCCAGCCGTCAGCAATAGAACGTAAAAGATACGGAATTCTAATCAGCAATTCTTATTATCAAGCTTTAGACATCACTCTTACAAGATTAACAGTACCTACCAGCCTTTTACTAAAAAAAAAAACACACACACACACACACACACACACAAACACAAAATTTGATATTCTTTATTATTCTAACTTTAGCAACTTTGGTAACTTTAATATAGTTACAAGACTCACTTTTCTACCAACTATTGGAACACAGACAGAGTGTACTGTAGCACATTGCCAGACTCTTAATAATATCCTTAGTTTTTTACTTTTAAATAATTTGAATAAATCGTATAAAATGTGTTTGCATTTTGACTCCCGAATTGTTTATTTTTGGCCGCTAGTGGGCTATCTATTTCTCCATTTTTAACAAGCCATTGTATCTATCGAGATAAATTGTCCTCTCTAATATTTTTGGCTGGCTAAATCTTCCTGGGCCGAATCACCCTGGCCACAACGTCTGCTTGCCAAATTTTCCAACCTTACTTCTAAAGAATGTAGCTAATATCTACGTAACCGTCATCTCTTCACCAACCAACGAAATTTTAGACTTGTCAAAATCGAAAGCATTTGGACATTACGAATCGAATTTGACTGTAGCCCAAATGATGAGTTGAATCGTTGAAAAGGTAGATAACATCGTGGTAAAAGGAGAAAATGATGGATCAGCATTTCCCCCTTTTCTGCAATGTTTTCAACAGCCTTTTCCCTCAAGGTTGTTAAAACTGGGATTGTGTGGTAAAGAGTTAAAACTCCGAGTTAATCTACTGGCCGTTTTCAGTCAGAAACCACTGTACAAATATTACAGTTTCATTTACAGATCTATATCCTACGCGAACATCCAATTATGATCTAAGATATATACGTGTGTAATATTGATCTGCACTGCACTCAAAGGACAGTCTAATCTCGATCTTTTATTGTCTGCAAAAGCAACTTTTCTTAACCTTGACCAATACAGGTTATGTATTTGATTCATTCTAATAAGCGAGGAGCATAGCTACAGTAAACCTTGTGCTCTTTATCTGAAAAACTGGACCTTGTGGAAAGGATGAGAATCAACTAATATAAAGGGTCTGGTGAGACATACATATTATCGAGAGTTTTACCTTAAGACCCTGAATTAACGAAACAGACATGTCAAGCTTGGAAAAGCAGCCTATTTATTGAAGGGCCATTGCTGTCTTGACTAGAATATCTCATATAAAAAATGTTACAACAGATCCAAGATCTGACTGCATGTTCTATACAGTCTGGTCTGAATCTGCACTCTCTGCAAAGGCAACATGTTTTGCTTAGCCCTCTAGAGAAAAATACCTTGGAAAAAATACATGCTCCTAAACTTTTCCCTGGTCCGCTGATTCAGACATGGAGAATTATATCTTAAGTGAGAGTATTTATGTTGCAGTTTCACCCCCCCTCTCCGGAGAAAATGCTCTATTTAACTCAACCAAATGACAAAATTTTATTTTGAAAATCGTTCATATGGTGAAGAAAATGCTGTTGGAAAAAGAGATGATGGTGGTTACAAACATTTCTCTCTCTTTCCCACTATATTTTCAATGCCCCACAGGATTGTTTTGTCAAGGGTCAGCAGACTGACAGACTGATTCCAATCTAAGCTCATTAAGAAGAAACATGTCAGTGACCGTACAAAATGGTAGTGCCATGTCTGTAAGGGGTTATGAAAATTTAACACATCTGACGCTAAAAAAATGCGTAATCAGATACTGCTGGTCAGTACTGTGAATGGACAGTCTGGCTTGTAAAGTTGTAGGCGTGGGATCACCAGTCCATTCTGAAAATGCTTACGTAATGACCTCTCCGCTACTTAGAAGTTAGAGGTCATAACCCTTACACAAGTTTACATCCCTTTCCCTCACAGCTTCACACTTTTTTGCCTCACTAGCGTTAAACAACCCACGGCCAATCACTATTTTAAACCTACGCCTGTTACGAGTTGCATTTACATCACTTTGCTCTAAAGCAGTACAATCTAAATTTCTAAATTCTTTACAGCAATATTCCTTACAAACTCCTTTCTGTAGCGATTTTATCTTTGCCCCAACGCTAGATGACCCGTGAACTTTTCAACACCTGCAACATATACGGATAACACTCGTCACAACTCGACTGATCCCGTAAATATGTATATAGTGACCAACGACCCACTCGAAGTTTGCCGAATAATATAGACAGTCGACGGCTACAGAATGTGTTTACATCACGCGATACAATTGATTCGCTTTCGTTTCATTCATACAATTACTCATTACCTCTGACCCCATTTCTGATAACTGTTTTGAAAGTAAACTGCTACGAGTTTTTCCATTTCTCTCGCTAGACATTTTGATTACATTGGTAATATGACAAAATTCAATGCTAAACAAGTTGTAATCACCGTTTATTGCATAATTGAAAAGTTGAGAACGGGATTACTTGACGCCTGTTTACTAGGACTGTTTATTCATTCTTGCGCTCAACCGAAAGTAGTATTTGTAATAAGGTCACGACAGGCTTGTTAAGCGTTGTAATGCTGTAAATGAACGCTGTTACGAGTTGCAGTTACATCAGTTTGCCCTCAGCGGACGGGTTTCCGAAATTTGTGGTCTCTCTAATCGTCCGGCTTACGCCGACCGATTAAAAACTGTGACTAATAATGTGGCCTTTGTTGAGTAAACAATACTAAATCATCAAATGGCTGCTTTTCCTAAACTGATTACTAGATTTTCTTCACTTTTAATAGAGTTCAATCCCTTGACAAACCAAAAAATCTTTGCAAGTTTCAAAAGAATTGGATTAAAAATGCAGACTTCATTGCCTAAACAAGAAATGGAAATTTTAAACTCTAAATGGCTACTTTTCCCATACTGTACGTTGGATTTTTTTCAAAATCAATAGGGCTTAAGCTGTTGATAATACAAAGCAACTGTGCAAGTTTCCCAAAACTCTGACCACAAATGAAGGCTTAATCGTGTAAACAAGAAATAGAAATTTTAAAATTCAAATGGCTACTTTCTCCATACTAATTATCAGATTTTTTTTCAAAATCAATAGGGTTGAAGCTATTGATGAGATAAACAAACTGCAAGTTTCACGAAAATCCGACTACAAATCAGACTTTATCATGTAAACAAGATAAAGACTAACAGATGGACATATCACGGAAACCACGCCATGACGTAAGCTCTGCTGGCTTTCAGCTAGTAGAGTTAATAAAACATTTAATAAGTAAAATCTAAGAGACAGATCAGCTTTTATCAAGGATTGTCCATAAGTGAAGAAAGGTTTGGGTAAACAAAACAAATGTTCAAATTTATTTCAAATGAGGGATGTTAAAATATTTGAAGTATTTGAGTTGGTTATGATATGCATCACTTAACCCTATACCAAACAATCCCTGGATTTTACGACCCTGCGATAGAAGCCTTTTGAAAACATTGTGGGAAAAGGAGAAAATGCTGGTAACCAGCATTTTCTCCTTTTCCCACAATGTTTTCTACCCTGCTGGAAACAAATTTAAATTTTTGAGTTACTTTTATTTCGTCATCTGCAAGTGTTTTCAATTTGGACCTGTCTAAAATTTTGTCGTTTGGTAAAGAGTTAAAAGTCAGGTAAGTACCTTGAATAAGAAACACTACTTTACCCTTTCAGCCCCATAGGCAAAACAGGGACTTTGGCAGATTGCAGAGATCAAGATCAGACTGCACAGATTATGCAGTCTGATCTTGGATCTATACCAATCCCTTGTTTAATAAAGTCTGTAGGCTTATAATTCGACTTGGGCTACTAATTCAACAAACTTTTTTTCCTTTTTCCAAGGCTCGTTCTATGGTACTGATTTCTTATCACAAGAATACACTTCTGTACACTTGGCATTAGAAGAAGTGGGTGGGGAACTGACAGTGACCTTCACTTCTTCTGCCTCACAGTCGGTAATTCTTGTAGTATCATTTCCTTGAGACTGAATCCTTGAACTACATTTAACTTAGATTTCCTTGCAAAATGTCATTAAAAGTGAAACATTTTTGCAGTTTGTGATTTTGCTCTGTACAGTCAAACTATCCGAGTATTACTCAACTATTTACTTTGTGAAGTCAAATATCGTCCTTTAACTAATTTGCTTTAAAGCTCTTAAAGTTCCAGATCTGATTTGAAAAGAAATATGAGAATATTCAAAAGGGCGAACATGCCAGGACAAACAAGCTCAGATGAACAGGCTCAGGCCAACAAGCCCTGGGACAAAAAAGCTCGTTCCAATGCCCACCAGGTTGTGCAAAGAAAACCCCTGAAAAAATTGTTAATGACTAATAGTATTGTATGATGTTTGCCGCCGTTTTCAACATTATTTCAGTTATATCACGGCAGCGACCTAGTTTTTGACCCGACCTGACCCATTTTCGAACTCGTCTGAGAAATTATCAAGACAAACATTTTGACCAAGTTTGATGAGTATCTGACTGTAAATGTGGCCTCTTGAGCGTACACAAGGTAAAAGTTGAGGACGGACGACGCATGACGGACACAGTACGATCACAAAAGCTCACCTTGAGCACTTTGTGCTCAGGTGAGCTAAAAACACTCTGAGCTAGTTTCATGAGTATCTGGCTAAAAATGTGGCCTGTAGAGTGCACACAAACTTTGCCTAAGATTTGGCCCAGTGGCCTAGTTTTTGACCCGATCTGACCCATTATCAATCCTGTCCAGGATATTATCAAAACAAATGTTCTGACCAATTTTCACGTGTATCAGGCAAAAAATGTGGCCTATAGACTGTACACAAGGTTTTTCTCAGATATGGCGGAGTGACCTAGTTTTTGAACAGGTATGATCCATTTTCAAACTTGTCCAAGATATCATCATAACAACTAAAGCCTTCACCTGAGTAATGCCGTCTATGGTTTACAAAGCTGAAGAAATCCTGATTTTATTGATATAAAACACATGTATGTAAGTGACCTACTTTTTGACTGGAAGTGACCAAATTTCATATGAAATATCAAAAATATCAAAATGACAAACAACAAGACAGACATTCTAAGTTTCAAGAGAATCATGCTGAAAATGTGGTCTCTAGATTGCACACAAGGTTTTTCAAAGATTTGGCTTAGTGACCTTCTTTTTGATCTGAAATGACCCAATTTCAAACTTGTATGAGATATCATCAATACAAACACTCTGAACAAGTTTTAGGAGTATGAGTTTCATGACTGCCTCTACCATGCACCCAAGGCAAATCTAAGATTTCTCCCAGTGATCTTGTTTTTTACCAGGCATGACCAATTTTCAAACTTGTGCAAGATATTATCAAGACAACTATTCTGACAAAGTTTCAAGAGTATCAGGCTGAAAATGTGGCCTCTACAAGGCACACACAGTTTTCATAAGATTTTGTCCGGTGACCTACTTTTTGATCCCACATGGCCCAATTTCTAAGATGTCTGAGATTTCAACAAGACAAACATTTTCACAAAGTTGCAAGAGCATCTGGCTGAAAATGTGGCCTCTAGAGTGCACAAAAGATTTTTTCCTAAGATTTGGTCCAGTGACCTACATTTTTAACTGACAAGACCCAATTTCGATCTTAATTAAGATTTCATCATGACAAACAATCTTAGTTTGATGACTATCAGCATGAAAATGTGGTCTCCAAAGTGCACACAATGTTTTTCTAGGATTTCATCCAGTGACCTACTTATTGACCGACAGAACCCAATTTCAAACTTAATTAAGATATCATCAAGATAAACATTCTGATTGAGCTTTAAGAGTATTAGACTGAAAACGTTGCCTCTGGACAGCACAAGAAAATTTTCCAAGATATGGCCCAGTTACCTTCTTTTTGACCTGACATGACCCAATTTCAAACTTGTCAAGGACATCATCAAGACAAACACTCTGACCTACTTTCATGAGTATCAGGCTGAAAATGTGACCTCTAGAGTGCACACAAGGTTTTTCTAAGATTTGGTCCAGTTACCTACTTTTTGACCCCATAACCCAATTTCAAACATGTTTAATGTCATCAAAAAAAATTTTTGATTGAGTTTCAAGAGTATCAGGCTGAGAATGTGGCCTCTAGAGTGCACACAAGCTTTTTCTAAGATTGGGCCCAGTGACCAACTTTTTGACCCCACATGACCCAATTTCGAACTTGTCCAAGATTTCATCAGGACAATAATTATTCTGACCATGTTTCATTAGTATCTGACTAGATCACACAAAGGGTTTTTCAAAGATCTGGCACCTTGACCTAGCTTTTGACCTTACATGACCAATTTTTTTAAGGTGATGACGTCATCAGCTTCTTATGCCAACCGACAGACTGACTCCCGTGATCACATATTACTCCTCAGTTTCAAGAAAAAGAGGTCCTCATAGATCAATGAACAGACGCGTCTGTGTCATTTAATATGTACAAGTAATATAGGGCTTAAAAAATAAAAGTAAGCCAATTACACAAACAATGAATTTCAGAGTTAATGTCATAGAAGTCGCTCTAAATATGAAATTAGTCTCATTCCGCAGCTTAGACATGACCCAGTTTATAAAGTGTACGTTGCAGATGAATAAGTGACAGAAACACCCCAAAACACCCAAAACCACCCAAAAATTACCCAAAAACTACTGTCATTACACCTCAAACAACTTTCCTGACATCTAAAACTTCATGCAAAACGCTTAGTTACACAATTTTAGGGAAATAAGCCATGAATTAATGCTATCAATTGCTGTATTTTAGTTCTTTGATCAGCTTTAGGTCAAAGTTTTTAATGTACTTTGATTAATTGTAGTTGCCCATACATTCTGGGATATATATAGAAGCCGAAAGTAGAGAATGATTGTAATCAATAAAGTTAAAAAACAACATTTATGCTGGTTATTGCTGATGTCCAGACTCTAAAACAGTGGCGACAAGGATATTTCATTCCCTCTGCATGCAGTAAATATAACCTGAAATATGAAATGCTGGGTAAAATACAGTAATTTCGACCCTACATAGACAGCTGGATGGAGAACAAGGAATAGCTAGAGTGGTTTTCTAGACTATAGCAAACAGCATCCATGATAATGATAAAAGAGCTGATATTTTTTTATCTACATGTGGATCTAAGACTTACAGCCCACTCTGTAATTTTGTTGCACCTCAAAAGGTTAATGATAAGACTTTCGGCCCAGCTGAAAATCATTATTTAAAATAACCTGAAAACCGAAACCTTCATCATTGCAGAACGACTATGTTTCATTGTAAAATGCAAAGTGAAAATAAAACTGTAACCCAGTAGTTGACGATTGATGTGGCTAAGTGAATCATGCGAGTTAGGGACATTTTTTGACGTGCTGAGTGACTGTTTTGTCTGTGGGTTACAGAACAGTGTTATTCAGAGAAAGTTATTGTCAGAAGTGGAATTAATTTTGAAAAAGGCAGTTGACGTGGCTGTAAGAATGGAATTGATGGACATTGAAGAGTAAAAAACTAAGGGCCCATGATAAAGTGTTCACACAGTGGTTTAGGGGTGGTAAAACTGATGATGACAGAATTGTTTCTACAAGAATGCCAAGTGTCATAGCTGTATAGGTCAGGTCACATAAGCAAGATGTCTCCAAAAAAGGCTGTAAAAAGACTGACAAAAGTTCACAGCCTAAGGCCACATAGGACAAGAGAAATAAAAAAAATGTCCAAAATTCATTTACTGAATGAACATCAAACTTTCAGAGTCTGAAAAAAATTGAAGCAGAATGGCCACTTTTCACACTAAGATCACCGTCTAGCTCAGAAATCTATGTTTCTGTGAAGATTGAGGGAAAAGATTCTGATATGGAATTAGATACAGGGGCTTCTATGACTATTGTTTTGGGAAAATTCCATGAAAGTACCGGTACTTTTAGTCATGTGAAACTTGAGCCATCTTTTGTGTTGCTAAAGATATACACAGGAGATAAAGTTCTAGACAAAGTATAGTGACTGTCAAATATCTTCATCAAAAGAAAAGTCTACCATTAATTGTTGTGTATGGAGATGGTATCTCTATTTGGAAGAAGTTACTAATGGAACTCAAGCTTGATTGGAAGAATATAAAATGGAGTCACCAAGTTGGGTCTTTAGAGCAACTGTTGTCAAAATACTCTTCCTTGTTTGATACAAATATTGGAGAAATGAAAGGAAATGAAGCAAAACTGACATTAAATGATGACTCCAGTCCAAAATTTTCCAAACCAAGACCTGTACAGTTTGCACTAGAGAACAAAATTAAAACAGAATTGGAAAGACTAGTTGAAAGTGGAAAAAGTACAAACTTTGAATGTGCAACATCAAAGTTGTCCCAGACAAACCTATCTTCTTTGTCTCTAGCTGAGTGGTTGAAGAGCTCTTTGCATAAACTAAGTAGTAAACTGAAAGTTGTCAAAGTTGATAGAGACAGTGATATCAGTATAGCAACCAGCCCTTCAAAAGGTCGCAAGTTCTCTAAGAAAACTGAACTAGAAGGTTTGACTGGTATATTAAGATTGATGGAAAGTATTCTTGTAAGTTATGTTATGACCAATCTTAAATTTCCTGAATCTGAGGTTTACATGCCATAAAAAAGTTAAAAACATTGTGGCAAAAGGAGAAAATGGGGGTTGCAAGCATTTCCCTGTCTCACAATATGTTCAAGCTAACCCTTTGATGACTATTGCCACTAGTAAAGCCAAACTTCAGTTTGGACACAAGTCTTATTACTTAAATTTCTTTAAAACTGGGTTTTACTTACCATGAGAAGGTTGGAAACATTGTGGCAATAGGAGAAAATGCTGGTAGTAAGCTTTTCTCCTTTTGACAAAATATTTTCATAATTTTTTAACATCATTTATATCCTTTGAGTCATTATCTATATTTGTTTGCTGCAAATGCTTCCACTTTGGTAGTCTGAAATTATCTTACTTGGTAAAGAGAATAATTTTTAGCAAAAAAATGTGTCCAAGATGTTGAAAAAAAATAGTGTTCGTAAGATTTAAGAAAAAAGAAAACAAAAATATGCTAAGAGAGACCATTATTCAACCAAGCAATGCAATCTCTTTTCATAATGTTTTTTATCCAGAAAGTGTATGAATTGAGCTGGGGAAACAATAAACATGTTTTAACTCTTTACTACGCAGTCCCGAGTTTTAAAGACCCTGAAGAGGAAGGCTTTTGAAAACGTTGAGGGAAAAGAAGAAAATGCTGGTAACCAGCATTTTGTTCTCATCCCACATTCTTTTCAAAGATCTCAGACAGATACTGTCATTAGTGCTCCATTTTATTTGTTGTCAGCAAATGCTTTCAATTTGGACTGGTCTAAAATTTTGTTGTGTTGCAAAGATTTAAGTAGTTTCTTATAGGAATAAGGATATTGATTAAAAAGATAGAAAGTATTATATAATTTCATGTACTGACATTGTTTTCTATTTAATTAAGCTGTTAAATTGTTAAAATATTATTATTTCCTTGTATAACTCAGTTCACATCCTGTTTTAAATGTCTGTCTAAACTTCTCCTCAACATCTGACCACTTCTCCCCATTTAGAAAAACTTCTCCTAATTCTCAGGCTAGGGAGAAGTAACTTCTCAAAATTCTGAGAGTCGGCAGAGGCCTGAGTATTAAAACCTGACAATACAGTTAGAATTTAAGGAGATTTCTAAGTCATGTTTAATCCTGTATTTGATACAGCAGAATATCCATCACCAACAGCAGAAGATATGTGTTCATAAAATTAGATTGGGGACAAAAGTTTTAAAAAATTGACATGTGTCATGTGTACTTACATGTATGATTCATGAGCATTCGCATGAATATGTGACAAATTCACTATATATGGGGCATTACTGATACTGTATAAGTGGAAATTATTGCGATGTGGAAATTTTTGAGATTTTGCAAATGTGAAAATTTTGCAAACTTTTCTGTTTGCGTATTTTACCAAAAAATTAATATACCATCAAAAAATAAGTGTTTTGAATTCGCAAATATTTCCTTAATCAGTAATTTGCAAATTTTTCGACATGTGCATATATCCATGTGTACAGTATCTCGAACTTCCATACAGACTTCCAAGTTCATCCGCAATATTCCAAAAAACTATGGACATAGTGCTGGAAGTATTGGATTCTGTGGGTTGCATATTAGATGATATCACCAATACAGGTCAAAATGATGATGAACATAAGAAATATTTGGAGTTAGTGTTGAAAAGTCTAGCCAAAATGAATATTAACCTGAGTTAGGAAAGAAAAGTGTTTTTTCCTTCAAGATGAAGTTAGGTATTTTGTTTTTAGTGTAACTAAGGATGGCATTTAGCCTTCCAAGATGAAGGTGGAAGCCATAATGCAAGTTCCCGAACCTAAAACAAAAAAAGAGTTGCAATCTTGGCTTGGTATTGTCAAATATTATAGGAAATTTATTCCAAATTTGTCTACAGTAGTTGAACCCTTGACATATTTGTTGAGAAGCAAAATTCCATGGGTTTGGACTAAGAAATGTAAACAAGCCTGTGAAAAAGTTAAAACAAGAGGGCCATGATGGCCCTGTATTGCTCCACTGGCTAACAAGTACAAGCACTAAAGCCAAGCATTACAATACTTGGCCAATTCGTTTCAAACTAGAAGACATACAACATTTTTTTTATAAAATCCAACGAGAAAGTTATGACCCCAGGGTAAATCCATTTTCGACCAAAAAGCTATAATTACTTGAATCCTGGTGAAGGTCCACAAGATGAAGCCCCATACCAAATAATGCAGGTCTAGAATGGTTAAAAACAAGAAGATTTTCAAAGTTTCCTCAATAAAAGGCCCTGTAAAACATGAGACCCCTGAGACAGGGCTAAATTTAGTAGCCCTAGGTCTTATGGTTAGTAACAAGAAGATTTATAAAGTTTTTACTATAAAAGCCCATGTAAAACTTGTGATCCCTGGTGTAGGGACAAAGTTGACCCCAGGGCTATAATTTTGGCCCTCTTGGTAGAGGCCCACTAGATAAAGCTACATGCAAAATTTGGTAGCCCTAGGCCTTATGGCTAGGTATGAGAAGATTTTTAAAGTTTTCCCTATATAAGCCCATGTAAAGCTTGTGACCCCCAGGGCAGGGCCAAATTTGACCCCAGGGCTGTAATTTGAAGAAACTTGGTAGAGGTCCACTAGATAAAGCTACATGCTAAATTTGGTAGCCCTAGGCCTTGTGGTTTCAGACAAGAAGATTTTCAAAGATTTTCAATATTTTTCAGTTTTGTTGCCATGGCAACCAGAGTTTTTGAAGGAATCAAATTCTTTCAAGTTCTGTAGAGGACCATAGCAGGATCATTTCTGTGAAGTTTCATCAAAATTGGATGGGTAGTTTCAGAGAAGAAGATGTTTGAAATAAAAGTTAACGCACGCATGCACTGACGGACGCAGGACGGACAGTTGGCCATGACATAAGCCTGCTGGCCTGTGGCCATTGGAGATAAAAACCATGCAAAATTATTGAGGCCATACAGTTCTCTATTGTTAGTACATGCAATATCCATAGGAATTTCTGATTTCTAAAAAAAAATCTTACTCCCCATAGAAGGTTGATATAAGTCAATGTTTTGATTCACAACTTTCAACATGCACATAATGATCCGATGAGTTTGAAATTTTATGCCAGACTTTATTTACTTTTGCAGTGCATGACAAGCACATATAAGGTTAGTTTGAAATTTAGCGCATGACTTTCAGGTTATTTATGCACATATGAAAGTGAATGGGAACCCTGAAAGTATCTCAAAGATTTGACCCAGTGACCTAGATTTTGAACCAA
This sequence comes from Hippopus hippopus, assembly GCA_946811185.2. Classification (NCBI taxonomy): domain Eukaryota; kingdom Metazoa; phylum Mollusca; class Bivalvia; order Cardiida; family Cardiidae; genus Hippopus; species Hippopus hippopus. The sequence continues at coordinate 41,698,574 of OX328104.1, forward strand.
CATGAACCATTTTCAAACTAGGCCGAGATATTATCACGACAAAAATTGATTGATTGACCATATTCTAGTAGTGTTTAATACCATTTTAAACATTATTTCAGTAATATTGCAGCAGCCAGTGCACCTATCTTTGCTTTTCTAAATTTTCTTATACCAGTTCTCCGCTCCATGTTCTTTCCAAGCCACTGGCTGCTTTCCCTCATACTCATCGCCCAAGCAATGACCAGCAGTGAGAGGGGCATGAATCCTGTTGCAATGACTATAACCAATCCAGCAAACCAGCGACCTCCTGTTCTCAAGTCCTGGACACTACCAACTGAGCTACCGACGACAGCACCCTGAGAAAGATGCCTTTTGAAAAAACATTTTAGGAAAAGGAGAAATACTGGTACCAGCATTTCTCCTTTTCCCAGTTTTCTGTCCTGAAAACGACCTTCAGTTCATCTGTACCATAGTGAACCCTTTACCAATAACAATTCCAAGTTTTAACGACCCTAATGGCTTTAGCAAACATAATTTTAAATAAGTGTATTGCATTTTCTTCTTTTCCCCACAATATTTTCTATCCATTCAAAGACAAGTTTCATGATTGAAGTCACATATATTTCGTCTGCAAATGCTTGCAATTTGGGCAAGTCTAGAATTTCATCACTTGGCAGATTTAACCCCTTACCACACATTCCCAAGTTTTAACAACCCTGAGACAGCTTTTCAAAACACTGTGGGTAAAGGAGAAAATGCTGAGCACTTTCTACATTTCCCGTATTTCCTAACCTTCTATGGATAACTTACATTGAATTGTTGTCTGCAATTGCTTTGAATAATGGATAAGTCTAAAATTTTATCATTGTGAAAGGGAGCAATTCAGATCTTAATAATCTCATCAAACTTAAAAAGTGTTTTATTGCTGAATAAGTAATGAGAGTTAAAGTCTTAGTAAAGAAGGACAAAATTTAGACAAAAAATACTTTTCAGCAGTATTTATTTATTAAATGACAGCAGCCGCTACATCTATCTACACTTTTCTTGGGAGTTTCTTTCACCAGTATTTGGCACAATTTTCTACTAAAGCCACATAGTGCATTTCCCCCCCCACCCCACCCCCAAAAATCATTCAAACAATGATCAGCGGTGAGAGAAGAATCCAGTCGTAATTACTACTATCAATCCCTGAAAAAATTTGGCCTATTTGGGTTTCTTTAACCCAACTACTCAAGTCTCAAGTCTGTACAATACCAACTACCATGCTGCCAATATACTAGATATACCTGAGATACCTCAAAAGAGATTTACGTTTTAACCTGCAGCCCACTTTTGAAAGTATTGTGGCAGAAAGAGAAATTACTTGATAGGGGTTATTTTGCTGCCACTGTGTTTGCATTTTTACAATAATCTCAGGAACATGCACATGTTTACACAACTCATCAATTTCAAACTCTATGTACATAATGCTTGTTCACAGAAAATTGCATGCACCCTCAAGGCTAACAGATACACAATTGGGTACTGTGATACTCAAAACATGCTAAAACAAACACTATGACCCCAATCCAAGCCAAGAACTTGACAACACAAAGTATACATGTTGCAAAAATCCAGTTTTTATAGCCAGACCCTTTTAACACCTATACTCATTCCCTTTTTGAACCAAACAACAAAAATCTTCCCCCAACTGATATCATTTGTTGGTGTTACATCAAGTGAAGCTAAATGATAGGATTTGTTTTTGAAAGGGCAGAAAACATTTGTGGAAAAATGATGGTTACCACCATTGTCCCATTATTTTCAGTAGCCTTCCATTGCTAGGTGATAGAAATTTGGTATATATTTAGTAAAATATTACACAGTAATATCAATACAGGTTAAAATCTCTCTGACAAAAGGAGACATTGCTCCCTATCAACAATTTTTCCTTCCGCTTCAATGTTTTAAAAACTGACCTGCTGTAATACAACAAGAGGGCCCTGTATCGCTCCACTGGCTAATATGTAAAATCCCTACATGCCAAACACTACAATACTTGGCCAATTGGTTTTAAACATAAGACCCCTGAGACAGGACTAAAATTGGTAGCCCAAGTTCTTATGATAAGCAACAAGAAAATTTCTAAAGATTTCACTACATAAGCCCACATAAAACTCCTGACCCCTGGGGTGGGGTCAAATTCAACCCTAGGGCTGTAATTTGGGTACCCTTGGTAGAAGCCCACTAGATAAAGCCACATGCAAAATTTCGTAACCCTAAGCCTTATGACTGAGTACAGAGAGATTTCTAAAGTTTTGTCTATATAAGCCCATATAAAAATTGTGACCCCCCCTGGGACAGGGCCAATTTTGACCCCAGGGCTATAAGTTGGACACTCTTGGTAGAGGCCCACTAGATAAAGCCACATGCAAAATTTGGTAGCACTAGGCCTTATGGCTAGGTACAGGAAGATTTCTAAAGTTTTCTCTATATAAGCCTATGTAAAACTTGTGACCCCCCGGGATGGGGTCAAATTTGACCCCGGGGCTATAAGTTGGGCACTCTTGGTAGAGGCCCACTAGATAAAGCCACATGCAAAATTTGGTAACCCTAGGCCTTATGGCTAGGTACAGGAAGATTTCTAAAGTTTTCTCTATATAAGCCTATGTAAAACTTGTGACCCCTGAGGCTGGGTCAAATTTGACCCCAGGGCTATAATTTGAAGAAACTTGATAGAGGTCTACTAGATAAAGCTACATGCCAAATTTGGTAGCCCTAGGCCTTATGGTTTCAGACAAGAAGATTTTCAAAGATTTCCAATATTTTTAAGTTTTGTTGCCATGGCAACCAAAGTTTTTGAAGGAATTAAACTCTTTCAAGAAATTCTGAAGAGGACCATTGCAGGATCATTTCTGTGCAGTTTCATCAAAATTGGCTGGGTAGTTTCAGAGAAGAAGATGTTTAAAATTAAAGTTAACACACGGACGCACGCACGCACGACGGACAACAGGCCATGCCATAAGCCTGTTGGCCTTCGGCCAGTGGAGCTAAAAACAGTTGTCTGTATCAGGTAATGGGTAAATTACAAACTTTTCCACAAAATTTTCAAATTTTCAGAATAATCCATACTTTAAACATGTATTATGATAGGAGCTTAATTGTTTGGGTCCAAAGACTAATTATAAAATTACTTCTTGAATAAAACCCATGTTGTGGGTACTGATTAGAATTGTCTCATTGAGAGAGTTCTAATGAGTACCCATAACATTACCTTCAGTCTGAAGGATTGTTCCCGTGTTATTTTTGTGATTGGGTCTCTGCAACCCTTCACATCAGCCCTTGTTTAACAGTATCTGGAAATTTTCAGAATCTTACTGGTCATCTTTCAGTCTGCTTAATGTGTCTTCATTCATTACTTATTATGGTTTAACTCTTTACCAGAAAACAAAATTCTAGACTTGTCAATATTGAAAGCATTTGCTCACTACTTATCAATTAATACTTAAAAAACTGGTTGACTTTAAAAGGGTAGAAAACATTGTGGGAAAGGTGAAAATGCTGGTTACCAGCATTTTCTCCTTTTCCCACAGTGTTTTAAAGAGCGGTCATACTATTGGTCATTAAAGAACACAATTTTTTGGTAATAAATCAACTCAGCACAGTTGAGATCAAGATCTGACTATAGAATATGCAGTGTGATTATTGATTTACACTGTCTGCACAAGGGCTGTTTTCATCAATCTTATTTCTTTGTTATAACTCTAAATTCTAAGACAAGCAATATGATTGGCTGAGACGAAATGTCTTGAACAAAACTATGGCTGGTCATGGAATTTGCAGTCAGTGCTGCATTTTTTTTTAATGGTATGTAAATACTGCACTAGATTCGTTCATTTAACTCTTTACCAAAAGATCCAGGGTTTTCACGCCTCTGTGAAAGAAGCCTTTTGAAAACATTGTGGGAAAAGAAGAAAATGCTGGTAACGAGCATTTTCTCCTTTTCCCACAAAGTTTTCTACCCTCACAGAACAAGTTTCAGTTTTTGGGTCACGTTAATTTTGTTGTCTGCAAATGCTTTCAATTTGGACCAGTCTAAAAGTTTGTCATTTGGTAAAGAGTTAAACTCAGTACTTTCTATGCTATGTCTTAGCCAACCAAACAATATTACTCAATTACACAAAGGGCAAACACTTTCCAGAAGGAATGAACAATTACCTTTTCTAACATTATATGGCCTGCAACACGCGAAAAGGGGCATTCGGACATTTGCGTAAAGTGTCGTCTCGGATCAGCCTGCGCAGTCCGTACAGGCTAATCCGAGACGGCACTTTACGACTACATTAGATTTTGTGCTACAGTAGACTTGTACAAAACAGAAAATTACATAAAAAGGGAAAGTGTTATTTTGGATTAGCCTGCGCGGACTGCGCAGGCCAATCCGAGAAGACACTTTACGCAAATGTCGGAATGCCCCTTTTCGCGTGTTGCAGGCCATATAAACATTTTGATAAAGAGAGCAATTAGCCTAGTGATTGTTGCAAGAAATTCCTTCTTTACACACAATATTCCCTTGTTCTTTGCCAAACAATATTTTTCTGTGCTGTTCCTATTTTTCTACTGTTTATCCTGACAGTGCAGATCAAGATCAGAAAACTCTGTCTACTTGTAGAATTAAAGTGCAGACCCATTCACATTGAACAAATATGCAGCTACATAGTGAATTAGGCTAAATGGCCAGATTTCTGTTTGAATAGGTTAAGGGTAAATTGCAAGAAAAAAAAATACTTATTGCCAAAGGGGTTTTTTTTTTGTATTCAAAGTTCCACAATGTTCAAAAGAGCCAATTTTTCTGTGTCATATCAGCATACAAATGTTTAATAAAAGGTTATTTGGGCCTTTAACCGACTTGAAATAGGAATACTTGTGAAGTGACAACAGAATAGCGGTGGTCTCCAAATGATGTCTTTTTCACACTCTTCCTTTTTTAATCTAAAAGAACAAATACGTGCTTTCTAACACACACTGTAATGCAATTTCTTTCAAACACGTGTAGGAGGAAATATGCAAAAGGATATGTAGATTTTTAAATTGGTTAGGTCAAAATGGATGGGCTAAAATGGCGGGCATCTGCCTGCTGAATACGACTCAACCGGTAACATTCACGTTTAATTCACAATATATAAATCACATGATGAGGAACACGATAAATAGCACAATTATAATAATAGGTGTACTTACAGAAGGAACAAAACAAAAATACAGTGAAACACAAACACAAAATATGGCTAACTCAACTCAATTTGCGTCTTATCACTATGAAAGCTAACGAAAGACTGGACAGAGCAAGAGTACTTTTTCGGTGAAGTCACATGCCTGAGGTACCTTTGGGGAAATTCAATGAGGGGTGTTCTGTGAAAAGCGGATTTCATACATCTACACAAAGTATAGACCCATGTCAGCCTGTGGATTCCGCCAACACTGACCTGAGTCGAAACTTGTTTGCCACTGGTAAGTTTTTGCATCTGAAAGGACTATTCGACCCCATGATTCAGGTTGTTAGGCAAATGGGTCCATATGATGTAAAGATTTGCTTATAACCCTTAAAGCATCTTTTACAAACTATAGTTGTTTTGCGGCCAATGTAGATTAAGGCCAGGCTGTACAAAACGTGCAGTCTGATCTTTGATCAAAACTGGACAAGGGCAACCTTTAAACTACAATTATTTAGGTCTCATTTCTAGACTGAAAGTATCGATCAGGTTTTTTGGCCTTTTAAGGGATCATGCGTTACGAAGATGCCTTTTTTTCCGGAGTGTCGCTCAAATAACCTACTTTTAGGCAAAAAAAAACATACGCGATGGGCTATAACGGACTTTGCAATCTGAAAGACTTGTATTTTCAAGAGGAATTCAAAAATTCATTTTTTCGGATGAGTTGCAGAACAAGTTTAAATTCGTATTCACCAACCACATTAATTTCATTCAAAGTTTTAGTAGATTTAGTAAATAACACAATTTATGACTGGCTAAACAATTTGGTTTAACCAATCGGAAATTGTGACACTTTCAAATTTTGAAAAAGCTTCAGAGTAAGACTAAGAACGTTCTCAAGGAAGTAGCTGCCTGTACGCCAAAACGCACTTGCAGACACTTGCAAAAAAAAAACAGAAAGAAAAGCAGAGGCCACCAAATAGCTTCTACGATTTACAAAATTTCTCGGAGGACCCCAAGACCCTCCTGGAAAACCCCCTCCACTCTCTCGACACTTCACACCTCTGATAATACCTTCGATATTTCTTTTGTATATACTTTATTTTGGGATAGCTACACCACTAGTAATGGTTGGTGAATACGGACAAGCTGCTCTGGCAGACTGAAATTTTCACTGCAGACAGTATTGTGTTTCTACACAACTTTGCTCTTTATAATATTAACCTAATATCTGAGTAAGAAAAATAATTATACAGAGTGAAAAGTGCTTACAGTACTTTCACTGTAAATGATTCGTCTCAGGACATTCTCACCCCCGGAAAACCTCGGCTAATTGTGACGAGCACCTAGTAAACTGGCAGCGTGGTAAAATAATCATAATGGGAAAAGGAGAAAATGCTGGTAACCTGCATCTTCTCGTTTTCCCAAAATATTTTCAAAAGGGTTTTTCTTCAAGGCTGTTAAAACTGCCCTTATTCGGGCCTTCTCTCAATCATTCGCCTACAGAAAAGGAGCAAAAGAATGTTGGTAGTCTCATGGAAGCCCAACGCGTATAGTCTGAATTAAATAGTATTTTTTTTATAAACCAACCCATGCTGACTGACCGACGTATAGAGCAGAAACAAGAAATATCTTTAAAAAAGATAGAGATACTTGAATATGAATATTTGTAACTCTTTTGTGGCTCGATATGAAGTAAAATAATGAAAGGTAACCTCACGAGCACTGATTGCTTTTTTTTCCTCACAGTTTTTTTCGTTTTGTTGAGAAGTAGTGCTCGTAATCGTCTACATTCGGCATACCTCGGCAGATGGGAGCCATCAAATCCCTCGGCTGTATCTGGTGAATTGATATGCACCTAAAGGGTACATTTCATCGCCGGAAATACGCCGGTTTACCGTTCTGAAAATTGTAAGGCTCCTCTTAAAAAAGACAACTTGAGTCTCAGTTTTCTATCGGAATCGTTCTAACTATATTTCAGTTGACAAACAGTTCGTACATTCATTTTTTAACGTGGTTTATCAATTCCGATTGAAGTTTTCACTGACGGATAGATAGATAGATGTGAATAACTTCATCGAGCTTGTTTATGTCGTTGCTAAACGACTTACAGGGGCGCCGCCATGTATACGATCACGTGATTGGCAGTTCAAATGGAAACGACCGTAATACAGACGAGGTTAGATGTAGGTACGGAATCGGCCGAGTTGTGACGAGTGAGTCGTCTACTGTCCATACCATTCGGTAAACTTCGAGTGATCCTTTGACCAAGTTATACGTGGTTACGGGATCGGCCGAGTTGGGACGAGTGCTGTTCGTATATGTAGTAGGTGTTGAAAAGATGATAGGTTATTTGGTCTTGAGCACGGATAAAGATGCAATGGAACGGAGTTTGTATGGAAACATTTATTTAAAAGAATTTGAAAAATTAGATTGTTTTGCCTTAGAGCAAACTGATGTGCACACAGCTGGTAACAGCCGTAAGTGCGCTTGCAACCTTAGTAACCAGACTGTCTATTCACAATACCAACTAGCATAGATCTGATTACGCATCTTTCAGCTTAGAAAGTATTAACCCTTGGATTGCTAAGCGCGACTTTATGACCTTTTGCAGACAGTGTAGGCCAAGGTCAGACTGCATACCACATGCAGCCTGATTTTGGATCTACACTGTTCGATAAGGAGATATTTTTTCCCAAAATACCTTTGAAATAGTAAAAACTTGGGTTTTTACTGTCGGCTTGAAAATTTCATTTCATTTGTTTAGCAAGTCAAGGGTTAAATCGTTTTCATGGCCCCTCTTCCTCTCCTTCAATGCACGGCACTACCATTTTACACGCCCACTAACGTACTTCTTCTTGATATTCTAAAGACTAGAATCAATCTGTTAAAACCCTGGTCACATATTCACGGAAGACCGCCACAGAAGAGCTACGGATTCCTTCCGGCATCGTCCGTAAGTACTCGTACTGGTCAGTAGCTCTCCGTATTGTAACCGGAGTCATTCGTTGTAGTCCTTGTATATCCGTAGCGATCCTTGACAATTTTTGAACATGCATAAAAAATCGCTACGGATCAAACAAACGTAGCGTATCTTTACTAATCCGTATTAGACCGTACTGATACGTTCTGGTCCGTATGAAAACCATATCAGTCCGTACTTATTCGTAGGCCCAAAATTGTCAAGGATTTGATACGGAGAACTACGTATTTGTACGGTAACACTACGTATAAGCTACGGTTATGATACGGATTTGTCACGGAAAGTCACGATCTTAATACGTTGTACTACGGTGAGGCAGGGATTCGCACGGTCTTTTACGGTTTACTACGTTGCAACACGACACAGTACGGAATTGTAGGGACCACTACTGTTTGGTAGGATAAATTCAGTACCATGTACTTCAACAAGGGTATAAATATTCCCCTTTTGTAGGACACAACGTATTTGCGTTTTGTTGTTGAGTTCACAATCATGAATCGTCAACAAATGATGTTTGCAATAAATTTGCTGCAATTGGATATGGCACAAAATGCCAAGGCACTGGTCCAGCAGCTTGATAACATACATAGAGGTAATGATTATATTTATATCGTACTATTAGTATACCTTTACATTTAGGGTTACATATTTTACCAAACATTGTACGAAAATGAATAAACATCACTCTTTATAATGTGACATTCTATCCAAACAACGATGCTAAATATGCAGGTAAAAAGATCTAATAATACTTATAAAACCGTCTCCGTTTCTGGTGGTTCAGGCATCCGCCAACGGAACGGGAGGTCGAAGGTTCAAGCCCCGCCAGGAGCTTGTTCTGATATGGCTGGTTGGTGAACCGCCAGCTAGTTATATGTATGGATACTGATTGCCTGCCTGCCTGGTGCCTGGTATTAAGGATAGGAATCGGGAGTAAAGATGCACAGAGAATGAGGTGTCTCATTAGTCCAATTTGGAGGAGGCCAAAATTTGTCAACTGGTAATGGGTTAATGATTATATTAATCAGGTAATAGAAGACAGAGGAGATGGTGGACTAGAGATTGGCTTTTACGAAGATCCCTTCATGGCCAGTATGAGGCTCTCATGACCGAACTTGTTGCATTTTGAAAGTGATCAAGCTAGAGGTTGTGGACGAAATGCTAAATCGTGGTAGGTCCGTATAGATCCGTGGCGATTCGTACTACTCCGTATCGGACCGTTCTTATTCGTACTAACCCGTACTTATACTGTAGCAAACCGTAGTGTATCCGTAGTACAATCGTCCTGATTCGTGTCGCTCCGTATTAAAACGTGTCGAACCGTAACTATCCGTATCCCTCCCGGGGCTTTTACCCACATTTTGGCGGTAGATCCGTCGAACTCCGTACTCACACCGTTGTGCATCCGTATTGGAACCGTAGCGGACTACGGAATTTGACATCTCCGTAGTCATCCGTGAGACCGTAGCTCTTCCGTGGCGGTTCTCCGTGAATATGTGACCACGCCATAACCATTGACCAAACAATCCTGTGGGGCTTTAAAATGTTGCGGGAAAAACTGCACGTTTTCAGCATGTTCTCTTTTTCCTCACAGCGTTTTTTCATCATTTGAAAGATTTTCAACATCTTGTAATGTAGTAGAGTTAAATAGAGCATTTTCATAGAGGAAAAAGAAAAAAACTGAAAGTACAAAATAATAAATAAGCTCACTTAACGTCATGTTCTCCAGTCTGAATCCACTCGTCACAACTCGGCCGATTCCGTACTTACATCTAACCTGGTCTGTATAACGGTCGTTTCCATTTTTTTTTACGACCAGCCCGCATAGCTCAATAGGTAGAGCGTAGTACTCGTGAACGTGATGTTTCGAGTCACTTGAGGGTGTGGGTTCGATCCCCACGGCTGGCCATCTAAAATTACTAATAGTCTTTCGGATGAGACGTTAAACCGAGGTCCCGTGTGACGGTGTTATACACCAAGCACGTAAAAGAACCAGGCGTAACTTAAGATGGGTTTCGTCCTGTATCTGCCTATCCCCTGTAACAATACTAACAGCCTTCAACCGGTGGCGACGATAAATAAACGCAAATTCAGTCAATTCGTTTCCATTTGTACTGGCAATCACGCGCTCTTATACATGGCAGCGTCACTGTCAGTCGTTTAGCAACGACATAAACAACCTCCATGAAGTTATTCACATCTTTCTATCTGTCGGTGAAAACTTCAATCGGAATTGATAAACCATGTTAGACAAGACAAATTTATGATGCATAGCATGATAGAAGCCGCAATCTTTTGGTGGACAATTTCAGAAATATTGACTCTCTTGAGAAATTGTGATTACACTTTTTGTATCTGTTTTACCCACACTCCCCACCAACAGAAAATCATGACGAATTGTACTAAAATGCAGTAGATGTATTCTAATTCTAAAGAATAAGACAAAAGTTTAGAGAGTCTTGTTAATAATAATCTTGTTATTATATTATTATTATTATAAAGTGATAATGTTTATGTGAAAAAAAAAACAAAACACACACACACACACACACACACACACACGTAAAAGCATCGGATTTTTTAAATTTCTACTCGAAATTTGAAAATGGAGAAATTGCGCATTCAAGAACAGAATTTTCCATTTATTAAAATGATTTTAGAAGGAAGCTTCTGTAGCGGCATCAAAGCAATACTACGAAATTATTTAAATTACTAATTATTCAAAGTGATATTAAGATCGTTATTCACATAATGATGTTTACATGTATTTACAATTTTTATCAGTGATCTCTTCTTTGCGTTTCATTTTTTTTTTTACAAAAAAAAAATGCAACAACTTTTTACTAAAACACGATCGTCCTGCTTGTCAAAAAATATCTTAGCATGCTTGTAACACAGTGAATCTTTACATTTCTACTCAAGAAACAAAAACTTTTGCATGGCATCTCAAAAGTTATTCTGATCATAGCCTGCACAGAAGGCATAAACCACGTTTCTTTTATTCCTGGAATGGCAGTCACACACTCAAAAAACCCCCATTTTTTAAGTTTTTAAAGATCTGGGTATAATCAACCACAACATAATAACTATTACTGTACATATTTCGTTTAATAGTCAGTAGTTTGAACCATTTTCTGCATAGGCCTTGTACAAACCTAGTGTAAAACGTCTAATGTAAATTTCAAGAGCTATTCTAAACCTTTGACCAGCGGCGACGTAAAAAGTTGTGTTAGCACAGTAATAGGTTCTGTAATAACTTTCACCCTTCGACTGCACAACGAAATTAATACACTGAGTAAGGAAAACAAACATTTTTTTTTTTATGTTTACAATATCTCATAGAATTTTAAAAAAATATTACACGGGCTATGTGCTGTCTGATCTTCATCTATTTCTGTCATTTTCGACCAGCTTTAACCCTTAGAGCACCAGGCACCACCGTGATAATTTCTGTAGTCAATGTACATCACGATGGATACATTTTTCACGGGACCATAGTGTACAGCACGTACAGTCTGATCATAACAGCTTCCACACACAACACAGTGAATGCTAAATTTTGCAGGTATCATAAGGTAGATGTTCCGTGTAACAAAAATCCATTCGGCTAAAGTGTCGACAAAGGGAAGAAAAAAGGGTTATCTTTTCTCAAGTATTCTATAAATAGCTGTCGTAGACTCCTCTTTGTTATTCGATTAACTGTGTAGCGAGGTAACCAGTCTATACTTTGATCAAAGGTTTACCGCCCTATTATCTACACGGACTGAGAATGGACGAAAATCTTGTACATAAAATTGCTTCTGATTATCATATTCTAAGATGCTCTCTATAACATAATTATCATTATTTTGTTTTGTAAAAAAGTACACAAATGCGAAAACCATTGGGAGGTGGGAAGGCTTGTGATAAACGGAAAGCATAACAACTTCGTTTGGGAAAGTAGAAGGAATCCTGTATGTTTGAAAACTTCGGGGGACTAGCCAATTAAAGGAGGTTTATTTTTCTGTATTATTTATTATTATTTGGGAATGAACTATATATTGCAAGAAAAGCAGGCTTGATTTTCATGTAGGTCTGTTGGAATATTTAAGAAAGAGTCATGTGGAGTAATTCTGTCACAACAACACGACATTATTAGAAATTTTCCAAAAATAATGACCAATCGAATAATTACTGATCATCCACATGGTAAATAGTTTAGGTACATTCCTACTGGAAGCCGCTTTCGAGCGGCTTCCACTAAAAGTGCTGTCAGCACTGTAATCGGACGACACTGAATAACCACACTGTTTTGAAAATCACAAATCAAATGGTAGTTGTTTGAACTGTGTAGAATAGAATAGAATATTTTTTTACCAACTATGGACCCTCTCGGGCACATACGTTGATTTTCCCTCGAAGGTTTCGAGGGGGGGATAAAATGGGAGTAAAAGACCCATATTATATTGCCTTTTATACTGGATTAGAACCTTGATAATGGATTAAGAAATCCATTCTTATTCTTGCAAAGGACTATGTGGAAATTATCGTAATTCAGTAATGAATTGGTTGATTAATTGGCTGTTTTGTGTTTTTGACCGCTTTCATCATTATTTCAGTCATATCGCGGCGACAGCATGCTTTTCATGTATGTCATGGATTTCACTCGTACTAGGCAAGGGCTCTGAGGTATCCTACCCGATGACACTCCCACGAAAAATACAGGTGTCGAATCCTACTCCATACAACTGAGCCACCTAGGAACTTTTTTTAACCTATCTTTTACAAATTAGTAGTTTAACTGAATGTTTTAAGTAGATATTTGCTAGCCGTCAACAATAGAGGGAAAAGATATGGGATTCTAATCAGCAATACCTATTATCAAGCTTTAGACGTCACTCTTACAAGATTATCAGTACCTACCAGCCTTTCATTAAAGAATAAAAAAGAAAACACACACATACACAAACATAAAATTTAATATTCTTTAGCAACTTTGGTAACTTTAATTTTAGTTTTAAGACTCGCTTTTCTACAGACGATTGGAACATAAACAAACTGTACTGTAACACATTATCAGACTTTTAATAATATCCATACTTTAAAATAGTATGAATAAATCATATAAAATGTGTTTGCATTTTGACTCCAGAATCGTTTATTTTTGGCCGCGAGTGGGCTATCCAATTCTCCATTTTTAACAAGCCATCGTATTTTTCTAGATAAATTGTCCTACCTAATATTTTGGCTGGCTAAATCGTCCTGGGCAGAATCACCCAGGCCAAAAAGTCTGCTTGCCAAATTTTCCTACCGTACTTCCAAAGAATGTAGCTCATACTGGTAACTACGTAACCGTCAACTCTTCACCAAGCAAAAAAAGTTTAGACTTGTCAAAATCGAAAGCATTTGTACATTACGATTTGAATTTGACTGTGGCCCAAATGATGAGTTGACTCGTTGAAAGGGTAGAAAACATCGTGGTAAGAGAAGAAAATGATGGTTATCAGCATTTCCCCCTTTTCTACAATGTTTTCAACAGCCTTTTCCCTCAAGGTTGTTCGAAATGGGATTGTGTGGTGTAAAGAGTTAAAACTCTGAGTTAACGACGTACATGACAAATGTTCGCGCGCATCCTACTGCGCATGTATTTTTGTCGTGGATATTGAATCAAAAGTGCACCTATGTATTTTCTGCACGTAATGGTGATACTATTGGTGCACTGAAACAAGTAGCACTTTCTTTGGGTAGTATTGGTGAACAGAGAAAAATGGATCTTTGAACTGTCACCGTGAAATAATTAAAATGCTGCTGACACGGCGTTACACACCAAACAAGGAAACAAAGGCAGGAAATTTAAAGCTGTGGAAGTATAGCTGTTTCCACTTTGAAAATCATTATTCGAAAAGGAGAAATCGCTCCTATTGAGCAATTTCTCCTTTCCCCACCATGTCTGCTGAGCGTTTTTTTTTTTTTAAATAACCGTACCACAGTGACCTTCAACTTTGTTTTCTGACAAAATAAGCACGGATAGGTGCCATTTTTATTTTTTCTTATTGTTTAGAATTATAAATACTATAAGTGTGGAAAGTTTAAGAAAAATCTGTCCGTTAGAAAGTATGTATTTCTTTAAGATTAACCCTTAATTTGATCAAATTATCTCCCTTTTCAACTCAATGGTCTATATATAACATGCATATTTGTACATTTACCATGCTCAAAACTAGGCTTTTACATATTTTTTGTGCTAAAAATATATAAATTTTCATTAAGATGATGTATATTTGTATATTTTTCCTGTAATTTTCCTGTTTAACTGACTATTAAAAAAAGGCGCTTTAAATCCAATATAAGCTGAATTTTGGAACTGTACATACCCTTTTCAAAGGCAAATTTCTCAGAAACGAGCACGGTGACCCACATTTCTTTACTGTAATCTCCTAGAGACATGATGAGCTTTGTATGTGCAAAGTTTTTAAAAAAAAAATCTGTCCGTTAGAAAAATTTGTCATATACCTCGTTAAGCTACTGGCCTTTTCCAGTCAGAAATCAATATCCAAACATTACAATTTCATGGTCGGTTTTTTTTTTATAGTAGATCTATATCCTACGTGAAATATCCTACGTGAACATTATTAGTTGTACGGTCAGGTGGCAGGGGACTTGGAAACTTGTTCACGGCTGTGGTGAATCATGTCGCCCCGAGCCGCGAGGAGGCTCGGGGCGACATGATTCACCACAGCCGTGAACAAGTTTCCAAGTCCCCTGCCACCTGACCGTACAACTAATTTATTATACTGCAAAGTTTTACTATTCCAACGTTTGTTAAGCGAATTTTACCTGTTTTTTTATTTAAAAAATTGAGTACGCTGACGAAGTAGAATTTCCCTTCTGAGTGCCTCAATTCAATGAAAGCTGACGTCACTGGGAACTGACATCACTGAAACTTTGGTAATACGTGCTAAAACGTGCAGCTTGGCGCATAATCTCGATGTTAATCTTGATCGACGCCGCCATTTTGGATGTTGTGTTAATAGTGTAGTCATGTATACGGGGCTCCCGAAACTGCTTTTACGTTGGTTTTGCCAGTGTACATGATATATATGTTCGGGGCAGATTATCCAATCAGATCACGAGAAATTTCTTTGCAGTATAATAAAACGTTATGATCTAAGCTATCTTTGTGTATAATTTTGATCTGCACTGCACTTAAAGGACAGTCTAATCTTGATCTTTTATTGTCTGCAAAGGCAACTTTTCCTAACCTTGACAAATACAGGTCATGTACTCGTATTTGATTCATTCTAAAAAGCGAGGAGCAAAGCTACAGTAAACCTTATGCTCTTTATAATACGCATGTGTTTGAATTTCCACGTTCGTTAACTCTCTACCACACAATACCATACTTTTAAGGCCCATGCAGAGAATGCATTTGAAAACATCGTGGGAGAAATGAGAAAAAGCTGGTAACCAGCATTTCGTCCTTTTGCCATGATGTTTTTTTAATCTATCATAGACATCATTGAGCTACAATAAGTTTGTAATCTGCACATGCTATCAATGTGGACAAGACTAAAATTTTATTACAGTGTATGTGGTAAAGAGTTAAAGAGCAAGTTGCCATACAGCTTTTTGCTTTTCTCTCTGTCAGAAAGTGTGATTGATTTGACCTCATTTTCTTATTTTAGGCTCATCACAGAGTTTAACCCTTTACCAGACAATCCCTGGTTTTTACGTTTCTGAGATAGAAGCCTTTTGAAAACATTGTGGGAAAAGGAGAAAATGCTGGTAACCAGCATTTTCTCCTTTTCCGACAATGTTTTCTACCCTGCTCGAAACAAATTTCAATTTTGAGTTACCTTTTTCAGTGCTTATAACTTGGACCAGTCTAAAATTTTGTCGTTTGGTAAAGAGTTAAAGGAGAGGATTGTAAATGAGCCAAATTGTTTGCAAAACATCTGAAAGTAAGTTACAGCATTCACTGAATCCACTACCAATACAGGCTCTGTCACCCAGTGTATTACTGAACCTGAACTTAACCCTCAGGCTGCTAAGTGCATCTCACTGACCTTTTGCGAACACTGTAGATCAAGATCAGACTACACAGAATGTGCAGTCTGATCTTGGATCTACACTGTCCGATAAGGAGATATTATTCCCCAAAACATAACTTTGAAATAGCAATATTTGGGTTTTTACTATCGAAGTGAACATTTCATTTTAGTTATTTAGCAGGATAAGGGGTTAATTGCTTATGCAGAGAGTGTTGATCAAGATCAGAATTCTGATCTTGGATCTACACCACTTTCTTCTTTGTCAGATTTTGTGACAGAAAGGCTTTGAAATGCAATATTTCTATACTTAGAACTGACAGAGAATGTCCATGTCATGTATTTAACATTGCAGGGGTTACAATAAACCTGTAGCTGATACAATTAAAATAAGGAGCAATGTTTGGCTGGATGAGAAATGACATTTTCTAAATGATATGGAAAACATTGTAGGAAAAGGAGCAGTGGCCTGTTAGAAGAAATTGCTGGTTTTCTTACTGCAGGGGCATAGTAAATAGCTGGTTTTGCTGTATAGTGGGAACACTTAGCATGTGAACGGTTGATTTGCTTATGTGTGTGTGCGTGTGTGTGTGTTTAACACACTTCCAACATTATTTTAGTAATATCGTGAGAGCCAGTGATTTCCTGGAGTTTTTGTTACTAGTACTTTACACTATAGTCTTCCCAAGCCACTTGCTGCTTTCTCACATAACCACAGTAGAAGCAATGATCATAAGTGAGCAAGCAATGAATCAATCCTAGGAAAGAAATTGACAGAGTTGGCAGATTTAAACTAGTGACCCCTTAGTTTCAAGTCGTGTACATTACCAGTTGAGCGACTGGGCTTAGCACAAACTGTTGATACAATCATGCATCAGAATAAGTATGTTTGTAACCTGTACCCAACTCTTTACCAGACAGCAAGACTAATAGCTTGCCCACATTCAAAGCAGTTGCAGACAAGAAATTGTGTCATGCTCTGTGAAAAAGGGGCTTCATGCATCTGCGAAAAGTATCGACCCAGTTCAGCCTGCGAACTCCGCGCAGGCTGACCTGGGCCGAAACTTTTCGCTATTAATCAATTTTCTGTATGTCAAAGGACCAGTCCACTTTATGATTCAGTCGGTTGTTAGACAGAACTGAATTTTATGGATCCCTAATTATGTAATGCCTTGATTACTATGCATCTCGGAGATGCATTAAGCTCCCGTTTGCCAGAGCATGGTTCAATTATTACATGTAGCTCAAATCATGAAATTTTTCTCTGACAGAGTAGGACACAGTGTTGGAAAAGGAGTATTTTTTTTTTTTTTTTTTTTTTTTTCAAAAAGTATGTTTCTGGACAGTCATTTTATTATTTTAATTTCCATTTTAGGTAGAAGACCAACAAAAGTTCTTGAAGAAAACAAGTCTTGTCATATAGCTCTAGGAACTCCAAATAGAATTAGTGCACTGTTGAAAACTGGTACTTCTAACACAGTTCTAAAATTTTTGTGATTATATATCATTGTAGAAAATCCAAGAGTTTTACTTGAAATCAATTTGAAGAATTAACTCTTTACCAAAAGGCAGAATATTTGATTGGACCAAATATAGAGTATTAAAATTTTGCTGACCACTAAGTTGGTTGCATCTAACTTGGTGATGTCTTGTTTATTAGTTCATTTTATCTCTTTGCCAAACAAATGAAAACGGACTAGTCTAAATTGAAAGCAATATCAGACAAGAAATTAAACATGTCTCAAGTAATGATAGATGTCTGTGAAAGGGTAGTGAAATATCTGGGAAAAGCATTGTCTCCTATCCCCACAATGTTTTCATAAGCTTTCTATATTTGTTAAAACATAGGATTGTGTGATAGAGATTTTTAATCTGTTCATTAAACAGTCTATGTGGAAATGGCTTTTTTTTTTCCTCAGAAGCATTATAATGATTCTATCAGTTGTTAGACAAAATGGATTTTATGGATTCATAATTATGTGATGTTTTACTTGGTACAATGTATTGTGGAGATGCATCAAACACCCTTTTGCCAGAGCATGACCCATTTAATTTATGGTCAGCAAACGCTTTGAATACAGAAACTAACTGCCCCGTGACACAAATGAGCAGCAGGGGAGTTTGATAAGTCCCTGTAAAATATGCATATGAACACTCTATAATTGGCATGCAACACGCGATAAGGGGCATTCAGACATTTGCGTAAAGTGTCGTCTCGGATCAGCCTGCGCACTTCGCGCAGGCTAATCCGAAACGACACTTTCCGTTTTTATGTAATTTTCTGTTTAGCGCGTCTACTGTAGCATAAAATCTAAAGTAGTCGTAAAGTGCCGTCTCGGATTACCCTGCACCGACTGCGCAGGCTGATCTGAGACGACATTATACGCAAATGTCCAAATGCCCCTTTTAGCGTGTTGCAAGCCATACTGTAGAATAAAGGCCTGACATATCTGTTACAAAACATACATGAATGGTAAGGATTTAGTTAGTATGGTGTTTAACACCATTTTCAACATTATTTCCGTTATGTCGCGGCGGCCAGCGCACTTACCCATGCATTACTGGAGTTTCTGTTACCATTACTTTACTCAAATAGCTATCGTCGAAACCACAACCGAGCTTATTTCTTTCCGGGCACCGACGACAGTCATTGTGCATGGATTCATTCCCATCTCACTGCTGACGGTTGTTTCGACAAATATTTTGTGGGTAAGCAGCTGACGTCTTGAGAAGAGTATTATCCAAAGTACTAGTAAAAGGAATTTCATGAATGCACTGAAAGGTGCACTGGTCGGCGCAAGATGTATTTATGATAATGTTGAAAACGGCGTCAAACGCTACGCCAACAGAGTAGGGAAAATAAAATGTTTAACTCTTTACCAAACGACAAAATTTTAGACTTGTCCAAATTGAAAGCTTTTGCAGACGACAAAATTAATGTTACTCAAAAATTGAAGTTTAATTTGTGAGGGGTAGAAAACATTGTGGGAAAAGCAGAAAATGCTGGTTACCAGCATTTTCTCCTTTTCCCACAATGTTTTCAAAAGGCTTCTTCCTCAGGGTCGTGAAAACCAGGGATTGTTTGGTAAATGTTTAATACTAAATGACAGAGTAACAATATATCCGAAAACGATTATATAACAATTCAGCTGTACCCTTTGTTCTATTCGAGACAGAATTGTTCAATAAAATTTGATCGTTTCAGAGCTACGAATGAGCTTATAATCTTAAAAGTTTTTCCCAATAAACCACATTTAAAGTTCTAAGTTCTAAATGTTGCCATTAAAAATACAATATTTCAATTTTACTGCGATAAAATTGTTGAATGTAGCTTGTCACTAACGGAATATACCGATACCAAACAATTCCGAGTTTCAACGACCCGAAGAAGAAAGCTATTGAAAACATTGTGGAAAAAGGAGAAGATGCTGGTAAAAAGCATTTTCTTCATTTTCCACAATGTTTTACTCTTTATTCAAGACGAATGTCAACACTTGAGTCACATTCAATTTGTCGTTTGCAAATGCTTTCATTTTGGACAAGTCTAAAATTTCTTCATTATGTAAAGAATTGAGAGAAGTAACCCATTCAGTTACAGAAGAATAGGGAAAAGTGTTGACATTAAAACGGTTTTAAGGCGATCGGATTGTACAGTCTTAGGCCTGTGTTTATTTCCCTAATATGGATGACGGAATCAAAAATCAATTATCAATAGGTAAAGTGCTGGCTCATAACCCCCTAGTTATACCGCAGAGTTTTCGAGTTCTACTTGACCCCGATATAACATTGTTTTACATGAAAATGGTTGTTTTATTGCTTGGCGCTTAAAGCGAATTCCAATTATGAAAAAATCAAATCTCATAATGTATTAATTTTGTAAATAGGAGACAGTTAGTCTTAGTAAAGGGGGGGGGGGCATGATTTCCGAGGATTTTTAGAACATATTACTTACTTTAAGCTGAAAAATGGTTGACTACGTTACTAACGCGGTAATGAAATTTCCAGAGACTGAACGGTGAAATAAGGGACATAATTATGCTTGGAAATCGATGTGTATTTCACGTCACTCTTTTCGTTTAAAAGCCATTCAACCAGATTTTCAGGGGAGGGGGGGTATTCATCTAGCGCCACACGAGTCTCCTTTAACACAGCAATTTTTCATCTATTTCGCAAAAAGCTCCACAGGACTTCTAACCTCTGATAGACAGCTGAGAGAGACAATTATGTTTAGGTAGAGTGTCAGCCTCTCACATCGCAGGTTCCGGGTTCGAATTTCGTGATGATCGGGGTCAACTTTTGGAAGTGTAGATACAGGCTACGGTGCCAACACTGGTCAAACCTCCCCGGAAATAATCATAGTCTTTATCAAACGACAAAATTATAGACAAATCCTAACTGGAAGCATTTGCAGACGACAAAATGAATATGGCTCAAAAATCAAAATTTGTTTTGAGAAGGAAAGAAAACTTTGTGGGAAAAGCAGAAAATGCTGGTTAGCAGCATTTTCTCCTTTTCCCACAAAGTTTTCAAAAAGGCTTTTTTTCTCAGCGTCGTTAAAAGTCGAGAAAGAAAACATTGTGGGAAAAGGAGAAAATGCTGGTTACCAGCATTTTCTGCTTTTCCCACAAAGTTTTCAAAAATACTTTTTTTCTCAGGATTGTTAAATGTCGGGATTGTGTGGTTAAGGGTTCATATTAAGTTATAAAAACTTGTTCAACAATCGATGTAAGACAAATGGCTTTCAACCAAACTTATCGCTTCTAACCCAAAACTATATAGTTTGTCAAATGAAAAACATTCTGTGTGCTTTGATCAGAACGATTCAAGAAGTAGCTACACCGTCTGCAAATAAAGAAAGCGAATAAATTTATGACCAGCACTTACAGGGTATTTCTTTACCAAACAACAAAATTTTGGACTCGACCGAAGTGTAAGCATTTGCAGAAGACAAATTAAAATGTAGCTCAAAAGATGATCTCTGTCTTTGATAGGGAGTGAAAATTTTCGAAAAAAAGGAGATATACTGGTTACCAGCATTTTCTCCTTTTCCCTAAATGTTTTAAAGAGTCTTTTTCTTCAGGGTCGTAACGTAAAACTTGCGTTTGCGATTGTGTTACTGGGTTAAATATTTACACCAGACATTGATATTTTGGATTTATCAATTTTGAAGCATTTGTACACAAAAAGGAAAGAAAAACATGGCTCAAATGATATAGGATTTGGCATTGAAAGGATAGAAAACATTGAGGAAAAAGGAGAAAATGCTGATTGCCAGCATTTTCTCCTTTTCCCACAATGATCTCAAAAGCTTCTTTCCAGATGGGGGTTAAAGCAGGCGATTTTTCGGTGAAGGGTTTAATGAATGAATGAATGAATGAATGAATGAATGTTAATGAATGAATGAACGAACGAACGAACGAACCAATGAATGAATGAAAAGTGTTTTATGCCGCATCGACATCTAGAGTCATTTAGCATGTAAATAAAAGTGTAATGAAAGGGGAGAAAGGTTGTAAGAAAGTGAGTAATAAGTATATGATGAAAAGTGTATTATGAAATAATTCTGTAATGGAAATGAAATAACTAGTTATGCAGTGATAAAAATAAAATAGTCTGAATAGGACATAGAAAAGTTTTAAAACAATATCACAGTTTTGTATAAGGTCCAATCTCCTTGAGGAAAGCAATGTGTAAAGTAGAAAGAGAGTGATTAGCTTTCTGATCCGGATCAGACAGATAAATATGTCAATAGTGCTTACGTAAGATTTTACATCCATCCGACGCCCTTTCTTTCTCGTCCTATAGCAGACCGCTTTATAAAACATTGTGACAATGAGAAAGCGGTTTCCAATGAACGGTTTATATCACAATATTTGCTTCATTCTTTTTACAGGTACTTAAACTCTGCACCTTAATATTAAGTTTAAATATATTTCAGATGTTGTACAATAGTAAAATAACAAGCAAATGAACGGAAAGGAACAAAAAAGTCGAAGTTTACTATGTCTAGTTTGGGGAACAAGGTCGGACAACCTTTGATTGTTTGTTTGTTTGTTCATTCATTCGTTTGTTCCCTCGTTCCTTCGTTCTTTCCTTTGTCGGTCGGTCGGTTTTGACCAGCTCGCATGGCTCAATTGGTAGAACGTAGGACTCGTGAACGTGATGTTTCGATCACTTTAGGGCGTGGGTCCGAGCCCCACGGCTGGCCATATAAAATTACTAATAGTCTTTCGGATGAGACGTTCAACTGAGGTCCTGAGTGCGGTGCTATACAACGAGCACGTTAAAGAATCAGGCGCAACTTAGGATGGGTTTCGTCCTCTATCTGCATTATCCCCCGTAACAATACATGGATCCGTGGAAATCGATATTTGACCAATCAGGTCATCGCATTTATTTTACCCGATGTGCAACCTTGTTGTCTGCTATTTCGGCTCCCAAACAAACGACTGTTAACGTTGGAGGGATGCGATAGTTTTTATTTATTTTGTGTTTTAAACGTTTGAATTCAGGAAAAAGTTTAAAATATGTGCTAAAATGCGAGCGTGTACCGCTGACGTGAGATCACGCAGAGGTTGTAGACAAGTTTGATGGTTGGTTGGTTGTATTGGGGTTTAACGCAACTTTAACAGCTAAGGTCATATCATGGCGGTCGGTGACGCACATGTGTTTCCTGGCTTTCTCAAACCAGTACTAACACAACTTTCTTTCCA
The DNA here is from genome assembly GCA_946811185.2 of Hippopus hippopus. Classification (NCBI taxonomy): domain Eukaryota; kingdom Metazoa; phylum Mollusca; class Bivalvia; order Cardiida; family Cardiidae; genus Hippopus; species Hippopus hippopus. Next base: position 41,721,471 of record OX328104.1, read on the forward strand.
AAGCCACCGACTACTTTTCTCACATGCTTCAGCAGAGGTGAGAGGCGAAAATACGCCGGAAAGAAAGTTCGCCTCAACCGGGTATCGAACTCACAACCACCAGGTCATGAGTCCGACACGCTCACCACTAAGCCACCCGGGCGGGGCGACAAGTTTGAATTATGATAATGACTGAAAATGGGACATATGCAAAGAGTTCTGATCAGCGCTACATTACACAGTGGATTAATTATTGCTTTAGTTTTTTTCCCCTGTGAAAGATTTGGAAAGAGACAAAAAATGTTTTAAAGTAGAAAACAAAGGTAAAAATAGGTCTATATGAAATACTAATCAAAATATAATATGTTTACTTGAATAGCTAACCTTTTTCAGTAACCTATGTACATCCAAAAAGTGGCACTTGTCATCAGTGTTTCAGTTTGACGTTAATCTTAACCATTGGTGCGTGAAGATTATGCTAAATGTGTAGATATATATCAGATTGCAAATAACCTGCAGTTAAATCTTGGATTAAAACTAACTGCTATTTACAATAAGCATATTGACGTGTATTCCTCACTACATATTCCTCACTAAAAGTAGAATTCAGTTTTGAAATTAAGTCTAACTCTATTCTGTACCGGTGGCAGTTCAGCTAAAAAGGCAACTTATGTTAATTAAATAAACTTTTTACTTAATCGTATTTAAGTGGATTAGCACATCTTCCATTTCAAAGGATGTGTCGGTAAACTGTTAACTGATAAGAAGTGTGTTTGATTGCAAACCAATTTGCCGCTCTGATCAACTTGACCACCCGTTGTCTTCAGTATATCATAAGATAAAACAAACTACCGTCACTGATATTAACAAGTTTGTTAAAAATTAACAGCACACTTAACACATTTTGAAATTATAAGACAACCCTTTTTCCCTTAACAGAAATTAATTTTTTTCATAGTCAAGTCATAGTCAATTTTTCATGAACTTATACCTCTCTGTAGAATCAGACAATCTATACTGCTTTCGAAATGCTTGTAATTCAGCGTTGTCTTTTTTGGGTATGATGTTGAGACGACTTTACTAGCCTTACGAAAACAATAAGTATCTTTAATTCTATTATTCTGTGGCAAAACAGAGCTTTGTTGAGGTGATTTATTCTTTTTTTCATATTGAAGTTCAAAACTTTGCTAAAACAAGTAGATCTTTTACATTGTTCGTAGCCCCCGTAAATCACCCTTTTCTCACACATCTTTGTGTAAATTAGTTGGCATCTTTAAATTTCTTACCGAGAATTCATCAACGGCAGAAACATGTTAGAAATGTTTTTTTTTTTTCGGAATTTTATTGAGAGAAACAGTCATGACAGCACGATTTAAGTAGCCTATCTGCTGTACTGTATATGTATTTACTGTGGTTGTTTGGGAGCCATTGGCAACAGTAACCAAGGAAGTCGGTTTATCTTATCACCACGGATCCATGTATACTAACAGTCTTCAGGGCGTGTGGCTCATATGGGCAAGCGGTGGCGACCATAAATAAACGCAAATTCAATCAAATTCGTTCGTTCGGTCGTTCAGTCAATCAGTCAATTAATCAAACAAACAAATAAACGTATCTGCAGTATTTTAAAACAGAAACTCTCGGGGAGAGGGGTATAGGCCAAGGTTGATTTAGGCCCTAATAACCGATTTTATTATATTCCTATCAGTGAATTACTGGGATTTCTCAGTGTATTATTTGTTCAGTTTTTCACTGTGAATAGCATCACTAGTGATGATATGGTATCATCACTAGTGATGATATAGTTTTAGAATGTTTGCCGGAACTACTTTTTTTCCTATATTGCTCTAAGTCTAATGTTTCTGTCTTTGATTCAAACATCTTTAATAGTAAACAATAGCACAATGAAAAGATTTTCGTTACAGTCTTTACAAACAATCCTCAGTGAACGACCTTGTGGGAGAAATCTTTTGAAAACATTTCCAGAAAAGAAGATAGCTTTTGTAGGAGAGAGCTCTTGGAAAATATGTGGAAAACGAGCAAATACTATCAACCAGCTTTTTCTCCTTTTTCCATAATGTTGTCCATCCTATCAGAAATCCTAGTTCTTTCGTACAAATTTAGTAATTGTCATCTGGAGATGTTTTTAATTTGGGAAAGTCCTAAACTTGTCATTTGGGAAAGGGTTAACTGTTTCTTCTTCTAATTTCATATAGCTGGTTTTAAATTGTAAAGGTGCAAAACAATGCATGCCTTCAAATGGAGAGATAGATGACGTAACTTACAAGCGAGTGTTACGTCATCTGTTGCGTCAGCTGCTTCTACCAAAAATGGATCATGTGTTTGTAAAGAAAGTCTTATGTATACCTACCGTTCTTGATAATTAGATCTATTAGCAAACAAAGGGAGAATTAGGAATATAATAAATAGAATAATCAACTGGTGGTGTGTGATATCAAAAATCTGTCACTCGAATGGGGTTTGATACGGTTAAAAAGAACACGTCCTTCGGACTCGTTTTTCAACCGCATCACACCCTATTCTAGTGACAGATTTTTAATATCACACACCACCAGTTGATTATCCTCTATATTATTGCATAAAATGTGCCTTTCCAGGCCATTATAAGCATGTATTAACGGGTAAAAACCGGGCGTTAACGAGAGAAAACGTGTATTAATCAGTAAATTCACGCGCCGTTAACGCCCGGCTTTGTACCATCAATATCCTCGATCCGGGCCTACCTTGTAAACAACGTTTGTCGTTGTCAAAACTCCCCTAGACTCCGACCAACAAACTGTAGGAATTGTACCATATTAGATCCTCTTTATGGCTTGTCTTTGATGATATTAGTACACCACAAACAAAATTTTGCACAGAATCTCAGTCGAATCGAGATCTGAGCAAAAAATCACTCGTGAAATGCACTCTACACCAGCTACATCCCACCCACTTTTTAGCGTGATCGGCAATTATTTCGCTTGATATAGATCTATCCCTTGGACGTCTTTCGGTTACAGAAATCCATATCCACTCATTTATCCTAGTTAAAATCGATCCAGACCTGTGCAAGTTTATCCCACAAAAGTCCACTTTGTATTAAAAATCAGTCGAAGTGAATTTACACCGAGAGAATCAAAATTGACATTTAGGACTAACGGCCCTTCACCGTTCGTAACAAAAATTTTTTCGCCGACTTCCGGTTTTTACCCATTTATGTCCAGTACATTTGAAGTTCGCTTATTTGCATTTCTATGGAAATATTTTTGCTATTCTTGCAAATTATTGCTAAAAGACTTTTCCTTTATGCAATAATAGCATTAATTCACGTTTTTTTTCGGTCGTTAACATTAGCAGAGGCCCTCAAAATACTTTAACATCCTCGTGCTTCGCACTCGGGCGTCAAACCATTTTTCAGGCCTCTGCGAATGTTAACGACCTCACAAACGTGAATTAACCCTATATTATAATCTAAACGTTACGTTGAAATAATTAGAAACAGCATAGCCTGGTGCTCTTCGATCTTTTTAAAGTCTAAAATTTTAGCCGTTTAACTGGTAAGCGCGACTAATTGGGCTGCAGCGGACAGTGTAGATTAAGATCAGGCTGCACAGAACGTTTAATCTGATCTTTGACCTACACCATTCGATACTTGGAACTTTTTTCCGACAAAAAGAACTTAAAACATCACAATAACTGACTTTTTACCCATGGTTTGAAATTCATATTTTAACCCCTAAAGCGCCTTTCGCCACAACAGCTGCTTTTGCGGCCAGTGTAGATCAAGATCAGACGGCACAAAACGTACCGTCTGATCTTTGATCTACACTGTCCGCTTTGCTGAGACATACGGCGCAAAAGCAACCCTGAAATTGCAACCATTTTGGTTTTATTTCTAGACTGAAAATGACTGTTGGGGTTTATTCGGCATTCTAAGGGTTAAACTTGAAGCAGTATGAGAGTAAATAATAAAGACCACAGTTATTCCCCTTACTATATAAGTACGACCGTACTCCGCTTCAATCGACCGCTGTCAGTCCGAATAACTCAAGTGGTAGGCCGTGAGACTTCTTAATGCCAAATCTCGGTCAACTTGAGGGTGTGTGTTCGATCCCCACGGCTGTCCAACTGATAAAACTTTTCTAATAGTTTCACCAGTGAGATGTTAAACTTAGGTCCGGCGTAATTGTACGCAACCCGTGGCGACCATAAATAAACGAAATTAAACGAAAACAAATTCAAACACATTTATTCGAGATTCGAAATATCTCATGTGTTAGGACGCGAGACTGGTTTGAGACAAAACAAGCATACTTGAGGATGTGGGTTCGATCCCCACGGCTGACCAACAAGAAAGATAATTACTAAGTCTTATTGATGAGACGTGAAACCTAGGTCCCGTGTGACGGCGCTATACACCGAGCACATTAAGAACCTAGGCATAACTTGGGATGGGTTTCGTCCGGTATCTGGCACTTTCCTTCCGTAACAAAACTTACAGCCTTCGGGGGGCGTCGCCCATATGCGTAACCGGTGGCGACGATAAATAAACAAAAATCAATCAAATTTAGTTTTAGTCGATGGCTATTTAACTCTATTACTGCCAAATGCGATTAAGATTTCTGTTTGCGGTCGGCGTAGATCAAGATCATACTGCACAGAACGTGCAGTCTGTTCTTGATCTACACCGTCCGCTACCTGATACCAAACCTTGACCAATATCGTCTTTTCATGTACATATATTGCAGTAGAAAACCTAATCTTAGACAATAAAAACCGTTTTTTTTTTTTTCTTTTCGGCTGGCAGCGAGAGTCAAAACAAAGCTGTGAGGAGAGTAAATGAAAAAATGACGAGAGGCTAGACCGTACGGATGAATTGTTAAGAGACATTTCATGTTTGAAGAAATTTCTCAATATGTCTAAATATTTGAAATAAAACAGTGTTCCATAAGTCATGATATTTGTTATAATTTACCCTCTGCTTCGGTTTGTGTTTCTATCTGATAAACTGCTCCTTGAAAGGAGCATAAAGCCGTTTGCAACACTGTTTCTCTTTAACAGGAGTTTTGTTTGAAGGTATTTCAGAGCTAGCCTGGGTTCCAGACCGTTAATTTTTTCCATTTTTTTTTTAAATCGTTCGGACCTTACACAGTCAAAAATGACGGCCTGGGGACATTCGAAAACCGGTCGCAGCGATATCTACTTTATTCCATCTCACAGTGGGGTAAAGTAGATGTCGCTGCAATCGGTCTTTGAACGTAAATGACTAAAATAGATACGGAAATTCCAAAAATGTCGGTTTGATCACTTCCTGTTTGTAAGCCATCTTTGAAAATATTGACAACAAAATTTCAAACGGGTTATTCCCAATGACTTTGGAGGATAGTTTAACACTAACAAGGATTGTTGAAGGTCGCGATGTATTTTTGATGGCACAGACCGGTTTGGGAAAGTCACTCTTACATGAAATCATCCCCGTTGTCTTTGAATTAGTCTAAAAATGCACGAATCCATCGTTTTCAACATTGTGACGTCATGCAATAAACAAGTCTATAATCAGACTATCTGTACAATTCATAGTCATGGGGAGACCCTCGAATGTCCCCAGGCGGTAATAATTACGGAAGCTGATAGCTGCCAAAGATCTGTAGCAGACCGCAATTAAGAGAGCGTGATACGAAGTAATTCAGAGATTATTACCGCCTGGACCCAGGCTACTTCAGAGCCCCTGTCTAGTATATAGGTAAAACCAATGAAACACATCAATAAGTGATCTGTCGCCGCATGATATGACTTCAATACAGTTGAAAGCAGCGCAAAACACCACTGAACCAATCTCACTCATTACTCCCCTAAAAAAAATTGCAAAAGACACTTTTGACAACAATAGGTTATCAACATCAGGTAATTTTTCATGCATCAATTCGTGGGAAAATATTGTAACAAAAGAATTGCGTCAAACGAGCATTTTTCCGCTCACCATTTTGTTTTTCGGAAAAGGTCCACTGCAAGGTGAAAGAAAGTCGTATGCCAATGATAATCGGTTAAATAAAGTTGACCTCACGTGACTTTGTGAAGGAAAACAATCTACGAATATATATTGAAACAGACGATTGTTTATTCCTCGCGTGTTGTTAATCATAACATCAGGAGAAAAGGTCGATAAGTCATTACCATGCTTCTTTAATCTTTCATTATCACCGAAACTGTTCGTATGTGAAAGTTGATACGAAGGAAATATCTTAAAACAGCTTGCAAGTACATTGTTACGAGGAAATCTTTTAAAGGTCCTGTAGCTGTCAAAGGTAAACAATGCGGTTGTTAGAATGCATTTAAATTTAGATCGTAGCATTTAAAAGTTTGTAAATTATTGTGAAGATGACAATCTGTTATCGTACTGTCGACCCATTTGTTAGTCGCTGGCAGAAAAATGAAATCTAAAACTGGGCTAAAAGTTGCCAGGTCGCAGATATCTTTTGTTTATTTCTTACCTGATTTGAAAATTAATTTAACTGCCAGCGACTAATACTTGGACCGACCGTACAATAACAGACTGTCATCTTCATAATAGTTTCTATACGATTCTATGGTGTGCTTTAAACTTAAATGCATCTTACCACCCCACTATTTACGTTGGTCGCTGTAGTGCCTTTAAAGCAGCTTGCAAGTTGATTGTGACTAGGAAATCTCTCAAAGCAGCTTGCAATTAGATTATGACTAACACTGTGGTTTTCATTTTTGAGATAAATGCAAATCTGTATCAGAGGCCACCTGTATGAAGCGAGCAACCTGTAGAAGGCAAATATATGTATTAAGCAACCACGTATTTTATGCAAGCAGATGTTTTGGTATTTTTGAGTATTTGCATAATACAGGTTGGGCTGTGTTACTGATTTCTCTAAGATTTAGTAGTATCATAAAGACCTGTCGCAATGACTACTACCAATCCTCGCCAAGAATGTGATGGAGATGAGAAAATCGAACCAACGACTCCTGGGTCAAGCCCTGTACGTCACCGGCTGAGAGCCAAGTCTCGGCTGTTTTGCATCATTAGGGCTGCGTTTCAATAAACTGCAGATGCATTTCACCACCTTTTCACAGAACACAGCTCATAGAAATGAGTGTTTCCACAACAGAATGGTCAAAAGAACTGTCTGCAAAAAGTGTCAATGCCAATGGTAACACTGATAGATTTTCTGGACAGCATAGATCAAGATCAGACTGCATACAATGCGCATTCTGATCTTGTATCTACACCGTCCGCTAACGAACGCCTACTGATGACTGAAAATATATTCAGTACACAGTAGAACTGTGCTATCTAACCTTTGAAAAAGTTGAATTTATGTGGTTGGCGGCGAGAGTGTCAATCTAGTCTGTAACTGGCATTCTGCTCCAACTGTCTAGCTGAAACCTTTAGTGCAAAAATTCGTTGTTGTTTTTTTCACGACTCTAAGCAATACAACCTTTGAAAACATCGTGGGAAAAGAAGAAAATGCCGGTAACCAGCATTATCTCCTTTTTTTTTTTTAAGGCAATATCCATCATTTGAATCACGTTTAATATGTATGCAGATGCTGTCAATTTGGAAAAGTCTACAATTTTGTCGTTTAGTAAAGATATAAAAGGTAACATCCGCCACTGATAAGCTGGTCAAGACTGAAAAGCATCAAACAAAAAGCATCGCTCCCCCCCCCCCCCCAAAAAAAAAAGGTATTCCAAATTATCTCAGATTATCGGATTATCGGGGGATCCTCTGCTGAAGATTCTTTTCATCAGATAACGCATTAATTAAAAAGAACACTAATAGAAATAAAGGTAGAATGACAATCTTTGCGTGCAATAATTTGTTAATATCTGTGTTGTGTTACCATAGTAACTAATATCTGGCTATATTTTCCCTTTAATGGAAAAACACAATGGGGACTTCACATTCATGTTGGTTTTCTCACATTAAACAGTGATATGCTCCTGTGATCCAACATTTTCCAACAATAGACATTAACTTTTACCAAACAACAAATTTTCAGACTCGTTTAAACTGGTAGCATTTGCAGAGGACAATCTAGATACATGTATACTTGACATAAATGATCGTATTTGGCTTTTATAGATATAAGGGTAGAAAACATTGTGGGAAAAGGAGAAAATTCTGGTTACCAGCATTTTCTCCCTTTCCCACAATATTTTCAAAAGCTTTCTTTATAAGGATCAGGATTGTGTGGTAAAGGGTCAAAGATAAGGACTCGGGAAGTCGCCGTTCTTTAATAATCTCGTGGGTCCAATCCTCTCCTTCAAAGTTTTATGGCGATAACTTGTTAACATTTTCTTGCTCAATCTTTTGCGAAAACACTGGATACAATAACCAATAGAAATGAACCATGCTCTGTGAAAATGGGGCTTAATGCATTTGCGAAAAGATCTACCCAGATGAGCCAGCGCAGTTCGCGAAGGCTGACCTGGACCGAAACTTTTCGCTATTGGTCAATTTTCTGTATGTCAAAGGACCAGTGTATCTCATGATTCATTAGTTTCATTAGATTCATTAGTTTGTTATACAATACGGATTTTAGATATGTTAAACACTGTGATGACTTGATTGGTATCATGCATCACGGAGATGCATTAAACCCCCTTTTGCCAGAGCATGGTTCATTAATAATTTGTCATGTCAGAAAACCTTGCATAGGCATTGGCTAAAATTCTCAGTGTTTGAAAAGCTCGTATAATTGAAAGCAGGAAGGATAAGCTGTTGTCATCACGTCACAAAGAAGTATGGCGTGCAAGACAAATGTACGTAACTTCTCGTAACTCAGGAGTCAAATATTGGATGTCTCTCCAAAAACGAGTGACACCATTAAAGCCCCATATAAAGGCCAAAAGTAAACACGCGGGTGTTAAAATGCATTTAAATTTTAATCACACCATTTCATAGCATGGGAATTATTGCGAAGATGACAACCTGTTTTTGTAAGATAAGTCTAAGTCTTAGTCGCTGGCAGAAAATGAATTTCAAAAGAAGGTCAAAAGTTACTAGGTCGCTGTACCTTTTGTTTACTTTTCACCTTGTTTTAAAATTCATTTTCTGCCAGGAACAAACACTTAGACCGACCCTACAATAACTGATCGTCAGCTTTACAATAATGTACATACTTTGGAAAGCTATTATTTAATTCAAATGCATTTTAACAACAGCACCCTTTACTTTTGGCCGCAAATGGGCCTTTAATAAACCAAAAATTTACCATTTGTTCAAAAGCATCCTGCATGTCTGATTGATGTCAAAATGTTTAGGTTGTTTCTTTTCAAACTCTCGGGAAATCTACAAATGCGCGTTTGTCACATCGCTTGTCTTTTCACCTTATTTTAACCATCTGAGTTCTAAATAGACGAGACATGGTCTGGCAAATGTGGGTTTAAGCAGCTCATCACATACTTGTGGGTCCATTAAGTCCATTTTATCAAACAACCGACTGAATCATGGGGTAGACTAGTCTTTTAACATGTAGAAAATTGACAAATAGCAAAATATTTTCGACCCAGGTCAGTCTGCGCGGAATGCTGGGTCGATACTTTTTGCAGATGCATTAAACCTTTTTCACGGAGCAAGACCCAAATAAACATTGCAATTTCGAGACAACTTTCCGCAAAAACATCGTCGGTTTTTTGTGTTTGTGTGAGCGTTAGGGAGGTACAATAAATACAATTTTGAAGTAGTCTTGAAGCAGAGCTTAGCATATGCTTAATGAAATTTGCAGGAGACATTTTTCTATACAATATTTTAAAACACATTACGAGGGGTGTTCAGTAATTAATGAAAACACACCTGTATATCATTAACCGTTACTGATATTTGAACGAAATTTTAGAAACACAAAAATCAAGGTCTCTGCTTTATTTTTGGCGCCAAACATTATCATGACGTCGTGACGTCATGCAATGATGACGTCATCAAAACATGACGTCACTTCCTGTTTAGTTCAAAATGGACGTCAGCAGAGAACACCAAAGGTTTTACATCTTCACAAGGCTGCAACTTGGAGATGACTTAAAGCAAATTCATGAAGATTTGCATACGGTATATAAGGAGTTAGCTGTACCTTATAACACCTGTTCCAGGTGGGTGAGAGAATTTAAAGATGGAAGAAAACTGGTTGCAGAAAAACCAAGGTCAGGAGCACCTAAATCCAAGGTGAACGAAACTTTGATCGTAAATATTAAAAATCAAGTAGACAATGACCCTAATGTTTCGTTGCGGGAGATTAGTTCAGACTTAGATGTGTCCATTGGCACCATCCATAAAGTGCTACATGAAGAACTGGGGCTGCGAAAGATTTCCGCGCGATGGGTACCTCATGTGCTGACTCCTGAACAGAAGAAGAATAGGGTTTCTTGTGCAAGGCAACTTTTAGACATATTCGAACCCAACGGCCCCAAAAGGATATCTGACGTAGTCACGGGAGATGAAACTTGGATATACTTATATGGGATCCCTAACAAACGTTCTAACATGATGTGGCTGACAAAAGATGAACCCAGACCTGTGGTCTGTAAACCAGGTTTTCAGAGTCGGAAGAGGCTTTTCACAATTTTTTTTCAACCATGAAGGACATGTAGGTGTAGATGTTCTACCAGAAAAAGCAACCATGACTGGGCGATACTACAGAAAAACTGTACTTCCTCAGGTGGTTTCTGAGTTGAATGACCGTCGTCCCATCACAGGAACATCGAGAATCATGATTTTGCATGACAATGCGAGTGCTCATAAAACAGCAGCTGTAAACCAGTATCTGTCAGAGAATAGAATTTCTACACTCCCCCATTCTACCTACAGTCCTGACTTGGCCCCATGTGACTTTTGGTTGTTTCCTAAACTGAAGGAGCTCCTGGCAGGAAACAAGTATACACGTGTCCAAGACCTCTCTAAAGCCGTAATTGCAGAGTTACGGGGTATACCTAAAGAAGAGTACCGAGCAGCATTTGATAAATGGTGCAGGAGGCTGCAACTGTGCATAGAGAGAGGAGGAGAGAACTTTGAGGGACTGTAGAAAAATAAATGAAATCGAACAACGGACACCCGAGATATGCAGGTATTTTCATTATTTAATGAACGCCCCTCGTACAATTGTATTGCATTGTCTTTCTGAAAACCGATGTTATAGTGATTCTTAACCCATTTACGTCCTAAATCGAATTTGCAGGAGATGGCTTTTTAAACCATTTTGTAAAATAAAGATCATTTACCTTTAGGTTTATCATATGAACAATTGTTAAAACATTGTCACAAAAAGAGAAAATTCAGCTAGTGACGAGCAATTTTTTCACCGCTTGGCACGATGTTGTTTTATTTTTTAATTGTCAGCCGTAAAGAAAGAAAAAAGTCGTCTATCGGAGGTTATATGTTTAGATTAGTTTCCATGGAAATATTACCATTGAAACTATCAATTAATGATCTGTCAGTATACATCCATAGAATTATTGTCATTGATATTTCTCTAATTAGTTATCTAGAGTGATTTGCTCATCAAACTTTTAACCATAGAGGGTTAGATAGCACTCTGATTGATTGATTGATTGATTGATCGATTGGTTGGTTGGTTGATTGATTGATTGATTGATTGATTGATTGATTGATTTGTGTTTAACGTCGCTGTCATCTTTCGTTCACGAACTGCACAGGATGACCTGGGTCGATACTTTTTGCAAATGTATTTAAACCATTTTTCATAGAGCTTGACTCATATTTATGCGTCTGAATTGACTGGATTTGTGTTTGGGAGGGGTAGAAAACATTTTGAGAAAAGTAGAAAATGCTGGTTATCATCATTATGCAGATGACAAATGATCAGTCTTGAACAACTGGATTTTTATCTCAAATACTAGAAAACGCTGTGGGAAAAGGAGAAAATGCTGGTAACCAGCATTTTCTCCTTTTCTCACAATGTTTTTAAAAGCTTTTGCCAACAGAGTCGTTAAAACACGGGACCGTTTGTTAAAAGGTTCAAACTGTCTGTAGCGTTCAAAATACTCAATTCCAAGACAATGTAATTCGGTTTAATAGCTACCACAAGTGACTTTTGGAGAGAACAGCTATGAATTATAGATGATTTTCGTATCAGTGCAGTCAGTTCGCAATGACAAACGTAGATTGGGCTAGAAATAGTGTTCTTTTTGCAGGAACCCGTTGTTCAAACAACATGAGTGCGAACTTTTCAGGGATATTTTTTTTTCCTCTTGTAGAAAGCTTTTGCAGCCAATGAAGATAAATGAGTAATTCCTTGTTACAAACAATTGCTCCCGTCTTGAGTAATGTTTTCTCATCTATAAAAAGACGATATTTTCTGTCCTTCAAATTACTTGTTTGTTTGTTTGCTGTTGTTATTTGTTTTAATTTTGTTTGTTTGTTTTGCTTGTTGTTCGTTCGTTTGTTTGTTCTTCGTCTGCCTGCCTGCCTGCTCGTCCACCCGGCCGCCCGCCCGCCAGTCCCTCCGTCCGTTCCGACGGCAGGCCGTCCGTCTGTCTGTCTGTCTGTCTGATGTTTTCAAATTTTTTTTAGTCAGATCGCGGCGACATGTGCACATATCAATGCTTTCTCGGGTGTTTTTTTTATTCCTGTACATTGCACAATTATCATCCCCAGCAACCATCACTGAAGGCGAGCTAAATGTGCCTAAAGGCCAGCTTTAATGAAGAGAGTAGGGCAACACAAAGCCGTCGAAGACTCAGCACTGGATTCCAAACTAAATGTATCCATAGCCAAGATAGCAACTGGAGAATGTAGACATCACGTTGACAATATCCAAAGATGAAGGGATATCAAGCATGTACCCCGAGTATCAACACATTTTTTGTTTCATTTGTAGCCATCGAGAACCTCTGCCGCCTGCGGATCCTCTTTGCTTCCATCTTGATCACCGGGCTCTTCTTTTCTCGACGTCTGCCAATCTCAATAGAACATCGTCATGTTATATGGTATGGTGCTGGAATACGCTTCATTTACCTTTGCTCAACTATGAAACCTAACTCTGGATGGATAGCTGAATGAATGGATAGGCATGGTAGCAACTTCAATGGCCTACCAGAAAAAAAGATATAGTGGTCCAACACCATGCTGACGACTGAAAAAAAGATGATGGGTACAAAGCCTCTGCCCTAAGTATCAACGCCTTTCGTCTGTTGTTGGAGGTTTCGTTGGATGTTTCGTTTGTAGCACTCGAAATCGGTTGTTGAAAGTTATCTCGGCTCAATGGTCCCCAGCCATAGATCTACAACTGAGTAGTGAGCTACATATGCTCATAGTCAAAGCAACAAACTCACTGGTAGCCAAAAATAGAGAATGTTGGACAACATCATCCTTTCTTCTGCGTGTAATACAAATATGAAAGGATATCAAGCTTGTGTCCTAGTCATTCTAGTTTTGATACTGTCCTTCGGCAAGGGATGAATGCTGCCAAGACCAGACATGCAAGCATTCTATTGAGATTGGTCAAACAATGCGCACATGTTAATTCGGCGGGCCCCTCCTGGCCTGTTTCCTCGCACAATTTTAACACCAATATGCAAGCGTTGCTACCGCTAACCGCTGGCGTGGTTACTTTTCATTATTTTGCTTCATACTGAACCAAAAAAGGGTTCAATAGTTTTCAAATAGTTTATTCAGAATACATAAGGCCACCGGCCCAAAATACAAAAAAATCAGAAATGTCATATATTCAGAGTGACTTTTAGATAATAACATAATATGCACTATAACTTTAGAGTATCGATGGTTGTTAAATATTTTCTGATGTCAGGGGATAGTTTGTGTAAGTTGTCTAAATATTTATATATCCTATATAATATATTACAACACTTACTTGATTATGGCATTGATTCGTACAAAAGGTATACTTGTAAAAAGGGGCTTTTGTGGAAGGCATAGATCAAGATCAGACCGCACAGAACCCGCATTCCGATCCTGAATCCATACCGTGCGCTTGCATATACATATACATGAGCTTTTGTGGAAGGCATAGATCAAGATCAGACTGCATAGAACGTGCATTCCGATCCTGAATCCATATCGTGGCGTGGTTACTTTTTATTATTTTGCTTCATACTGAACCAAAAAAGGGTTCAATGTTCATATTTAAGTACCTGTAACACCTTATATTTTTTTTTTAAAGATATTTCTCGTTAATACTTGATAAACATAGGAAAACAGCCATGAAATTTACCTAACGAAGGGAAAAAAATTTAAACAGGAGTCATACGAGGGTTGATCGGATGTTTTTTTTTTTTACGATACATGACTTTTCTGAATAAATATGCAAGAATAAAAAAGTTACAGCACCTAACAATAAGGCAGTAACACGTACCCGGAGCACGCCAGCGCACAATTAGCGACGTAGTGACAACGTCAAAGATTTAATCACATTTTTCAACGTAATCTCCCTGAATTCGTTGCTATTTATACTCATAAGTCACCTTACATTGAAAGATTCATATGTTTTCTGACTGTACACTTGTAAGAAGGTTCTGCCTTAGATTATTGTAAGTTTAATAGAAATGCGACCTATAATAAAGACGTTATTCGAATAGTATACTTACTTCCCGATCAACCCTCGTATATCGATTTTACGCTTCATTATTTCGTTTAAAGTCATGTGTTAGGTAGTAATTGTTGCTTCCAAATTGTCTTTGGGTTGTGTTTTAACTTATTGTCTCCAGGAATAAATTTGTAGCAGAGAACTTTGAAAATATCCTTGTAAAATTTGTAAAATACGGATGATTAACTCTTTATCACACGACAAAAATGAAGACTTGTCCAAACTGAAAGTAGTTGCAGATGACAATCAAAGTGTTGGACTTTAATAGAGTACAAAACATAGTGGGAAAAGTAATGAAATGATGGTTATCAGCATGTTCTCTTTTTTCCACAATGTTTTCAAAAGACTTCTTTCTCTGGGTCGTTAAAATTCGGGATTGTGTGATAAACGGTTAACAAACAAGTGAGGTTTAAGACTTATCCTGCCGAAACTAAATTATTGACTAGATCTGCTACAAGAATAAAATTATCTAACGTTTATAGGTATTGATTTGGCTTTTAATGACCGGAACAACTGATAGAGAGGCGGAGAGTGTAGAGCAAGATCAGAATACGTGGATTAAGTATGCTGACATGGATCGATACTTTTTGCAAAAAAATAAATCCCTCTTTTTACAGAACATGGCTAATACATATTGAGGCAAGGTTCAATTCATGTAATTTTTCATTATAGAAAATAGCATAATAGAAATTCTTCCTAGTATGAGCTATTAGAAGTGTTTCAAAACTTTTTTCCGTAGATACATCTGTTTCAGCTTAAGCTGGTCACGCCAGAGGGTCCTTGGGCAAATTTCTACCGGCCCCTGACGCAGTTCTAATGATTGATTGGTTGATTGTGTGGTTTTTAACGCCGTATTCAACATTATTTCAGTTATATCGCGGCGGCCAGTGCACCTATCTATGCTTTCGTAGAGTTTCTTTTACCAGTACTCCGCACAATATTCTTTCCAAGCCACTGGCTGCTTTTCCACATAACCATCGTCGAAACAATGGTCAGTGGTGAGAGAGGAATTAATCCTGTCGCAGTTCTAATGAAACTAAGGCAAAAAACACGAAGAAGTGAGCCGTCGCAGTCATATAACAGAGGTACAGCTAAAAAAGGTATAAAAGTAGATAAATATAAATAAATCAAGGCATACTTGTAAGAGAACAAAACAAGAAAGCTAGTGAACAACGAGAACAAATCATACTATTTAGCTATTGATCTTGCAAAAACGTTCCCTCCCACGAGTAATATTATGACCGAACTGACGTCTTCAGGAGTGTCATTTCTTGTCCAATTAACGACGTATATGACAAATGTTCGCATGCATCCTACTGTGCATCTATTTTTTTGTCGTGGATATTGAATCAAAAGTGCATCTATGTATTTTTTGCATATAATGGTAATACTATTGGTGCACTGAAACAAGTAGCACTTTCTTCGGGTAGTATTTGTGAAGAGAGAAAAAAAAATGGATCTTTCAACTGTCACCATGAAATAATTAAAATGCTGCTGACACGGCGTTACAAACCAAACAAGGAAACAAAGGCAGGAAATTTAAAGCTTTGGAAGTATAGCTGTTTCCACTTTGAAAATTATTGTTGGAAAAGGTTGGTTGGTTGTATTGTATTGTTTAACGCCACTTTAACAGCTAAGGTCATATCATGGCGGTCGGTGACGCACATGTGTTTCCTGGCTTTCTCACACCAGTACTAACACAACTTTCTTTCCAAAGCGACCGACTACTTTTCTCACATGCTTCAGCAGAGGTGGGAGGCGAAAATACGCCGGAAAGAAAGTTCGCCTCAACCGGGTATCGAACTCACAACCACCAGGTCATGAGTCCGACACGCTCACTGAGCCACCCGGGCGGGGCTGTTGGAAAAGGAGAAATCGCTCCTATTGAGGAGAAATTGCTCAATAGGAGCGATGTTGGAAAAGGAGAAATCGCTCCTACTGAGCAATTTCTCCTTTTCCTACTATGTCTGCTGAGCTTTTATCCTATTTTTTTCCTTGAAAAGAATAACTTCAACTGTGAGCTTCAACCTTGTTTTCTGACGAAATAGGTGCCATTTTTATTTTTTCTTATTGTTTAGAATTCTAAATACTATAAATGTGGAAAGTTAAGAAAAATCTGTCCGTCAGAAAGTATGTATTTTTTTTTTTTTTAAGATTAACCCTTAATTCTATCAAATTATCTCCCTTTTTGACTCTATGGTCTATATATACCATGTATATATGTATATTTACTATGCTAAAAACCAGGCTTTTATATATTTTTTGTGCAAAAATATATGAATTTTCATTTAAATGGTGTATATTTGTATGTTTTTCCTGTAATTTTCCTGTTTAACTGACTGTTGAAGAAAGGCGCTTTAAATCCAATATAAGCTGAATTTTGGAACTGTATATACCTTTTTCAAAGGCAAATTTCTCAGAAACGAGCATGGTGACCCATATCTTTTTTTACTGTAATCTCCTAGAGACATGATGAACTTTGTATGTGCAAAGTTTTAAAAATATCTGTCGGTTAGAAAAATTTGTTATATACGTCATTAATCCTCAGGCTGATAAGCACGACTCAATGCTCTTTTGCGGAAAGTGTAGATCAAGATCAGACTGCACAGAACGTGCAGTCAGATCTTGGATCTACACTGTCCGATAAGGTGATTTTTTTTTTTTCAGCAACAAGAACTCTTTAATCGCAATGTTTCGGTATATACTATTGACTGGAAATCTTCATTTATATAGCAGTTTAAGACAACTCTATACAAGACGACAAAGTTGTACACCAGTCCAAATTGAGAGTATTTGCAGACGATAAATAAGATATTGCTTAAATGATGAGATTTTTTTTCTAAAAAGGTTGGAAGACACTATGGAAAAAAAAGGAGAAAGTGCTGCTTACCAACCTTTTCTCCTTTTTCCACAGTGTTTTCAAAACTCTCGTTCATTGAGTCCCAAAATCTATGGATTGTTCTCTAACGAATTAACCCTTCGATTTTATTCTATAACTCATGAACATGGCTTTCACCGACATTGTCGGTCAAGATCAGATTGCACACAACATGCTGTCTGCTCTTTGATCTACAGTTTGATTGCAAAATATTGCAATTAATGCAGCCCTAAAATTGCCACATGTACCTTTTCTTTACCATTTCATTTGAGAGCTACTCTCGCAAAAGGGGGTTTAATGTATCTCCACGATCCATTTTACCAAGCAAGTCATTACATAATTAGGGATCTACAAAATCCATTTTGTCTGACCATTGACTGAATATGGAGGTAAAGTGGTCCTTGGACATGCATAAGATATACAAACAGCAAAAAGTTTCGGCCCATGTCAGCCTGCGCGGACTGCGCAGGCTGACATGGGTCGATACTTTTTGCAGATGTATTAAGCTCCCTTTTCGTAGAGCGTTCCTCATTTATATGTCGCCTTAAAGATCCTCCAAAGTGAACAGCAATTTGTGCACGGGGAATCGTAAACCCTAAGAGCACGGAATGAAATGCAAGACACAAATTCCGTCGGTGTGGAGAAAGAAACGCAGAGAAACTCAAATTCCAAAGCAGTCTTTAACTCAGTATCCAATCATGTAAAAGGTTATCGGACAATGTAGTTCCAAGATCAGGCTGCACGTTTTGTGCAGTCTGATCTTGGATCTACACTGTTCGCAAAAGGCCCCAAAAGTTTGACTTTGACGCCGAGAAGGATTAATTCGATAACGAGCAGATTGTCTCTCACAGGACGAGATCGTCTATCACAGATAAGGTCACGCTCATCTTACTGATTGAACACTTAATTATGGCCGTAATCTGTATGTCTCTCCTGTCTTCCTCTACCTCTTCATCACACGACAAAATTTTGGACTAGAATGAGAACATTCGGAAACGACAAATAGAATATAGATTAAAGGATGGTCCGTATCTTTGAAATAGAAGAAAACATTGTGCCAAAAAGTTGAAAATGACAGCATTTTCTCCTTTATTCACGATGTTAAAAAACGATGTTTAAAAAAAAACCGCTGACTCTAAGGTCGTTAAAACACCAGACTGTTCAGTAAAGGGTTAAAAGGGCGATTCAGACTTCTGCAACAAACCAAACTTCAGACAGACAGACAGAGAAAAAGAGGTAAAGGGATTTTTTTTTGCGTTGTTATTTCTTGAGTGGGATGCGTAGATTCTTTAAGGGACTTTAAACCATACTTTAAACTCAATTATTTTTGGAAGAAGAAAATTGATTTAGTATTATAATTGTTATTATTATTATTATTATTTAAAAAAAAAAAAAGCTTAGACGTGACTGTGTGACTTTTTATCCTTAGTTGGGGGAAAAAAAATCTAAAAAAACAAGCAATTTCGTTGAAATAATATCCCCCGCCGAAAAAATTTACTCAATCGCGTAACTTAAAATCGCTCCGAGTCGGCCATTTTGCATCCAATCCAAAAACAAAAAAAAAAGGGTATCGGCGGAATGGGTTATTGTACACAGGTATAAAGTTTCACGAAGTTCTGTCCGATGGTATTGGAGATATTCTCCCGGATGGACACACGGACGGACGGACGGACGGACAATGCTAAAACTATATCCCTCCGCCTTCGGCGGGGGATAAAAAAAACTCCAGTGGGACCCAAACCCACGAACTTCAAAACCACAGTTGGCTACAATACTAGCTGAGCTATCCGTGGTGGGGAGGGGGGGTACAATTATTTTGTGTGTAAAAATGTATCTATATCTTGTTATGCAATTACGGTTGCATCGTTACTAACACATATAACCAAAAAAAAAAACATTGATTGACGGCAATAATCTAAAATGGCCTCTTTAACTTTACATGACGACAAACTTTATGACCACCCATTTTGAAGGCATTACTGAAGACAGATTAAATGCGTCTCAAAAAATGTAAAGTGTTTTAGAAAAGATGGAAAACATAGTGGGTAAAGGAGAAAATGTTGGTTGCCAGCATTTTACTCCTTTTCCCAAAATGTTTTCGAAACCTTTCTTTTTGAATGTGTTCAAAAGACGGGAAATCTTGCAAAAAGTTTTAATGCGTTTTGTACATTTCATGCTCCAAGTCGTTGCGTTTTGTTGTCGCGAGTGTCCATGGGCAAGACACGCTAATTTTGACAAACTTCTCTCTAGATAACCTACTAGTATTATAGAGAGAAAAGTTAGCAAAAAAAAAACAAGTGCCTGTGAGATAGACAGGTTGACCTTGATACTCTCTAGAATTGGAGATGGGCTGAAAGCCATTATGAATTATGGATGACAATTAGCCAACTCATTTGTACAGAGACCGTCATTAGTTCGACTTCTCGAGACTTTGTAAAAGATTTTCTTTCTGAGAGTTTTAGGGTAAAATCCCACTTTTAAAATGCAATACAATAGAACATGTCTATGTAGCCACCTCTGTTAAGCAAGCAACTGGCATTAAGCAAGCATATTGTTGCGTTTTTAGAGAAGACAAATATGTTGAAATGTACTTGTCTAAAGTGAGCACCTGTCTTTGCAAGGATAGTTTGTGTGTCCCTCAGGTACTTGCTCAATTCAAGTTGAGCTGCTGTACATTACTATAAAGATGAAAGTTATATATTTTACCTTTCCTTTGCCGAAAAACAATTATCCAAGAATTGAACAAATGCTGATTTTGCTGCAGAAATATACTGACACGCAAAAGAAAGTGTGCACTTGGTTAAAGGCAAATTTTGCATACTTAACCAAGCAAAATATTGGCATATTTGGTTTCAAAATTTGCAAAAATGTACTGACTACACAACAGTGTGACTTTGATTGAAATTTGGTTATCAGCAGAATTTTGTTTTACGTGTAAATAACGGAGGGTGAAAAATAAAAGTTGCAGACTTATGATTTTTTGGTAAATGCTCTTTGGCCTTTGGATACTTGAGTAGTTACGTAACATTTAATCAGTATTTATTGTGCCCACCTCGTCTAAGGATCAACGCAAGTATTCTAGACCGCATGGACCTGACGTAACGTCTAATGAAGTCGGCGGGAATGGCGTACCATTCATGTGCTAAGGCTGCAGCCAAGTCATTGATATTGTTGATGACATGGTTTTTCCTTGCTCTCCAACCAAGCAAATCCCATAGATGTTCGATGGGATTCATGTCCGGAGAGCATGCCGGCCAAGGTAAGACGTTAACGTTACGTCTAGCGTGATAATTCCTGGTTAGTACAGCACTATGTGGCCGTGCATGATCATGCATTAGACAACTAGGATTCTGCTGTAGGAAAGGAACAACAACTGGGTGTAAAACTTGGTCAATATAACATTGGGCGTTTAAATTACCACGAATAAAAACAAAGTCTGTTTTCCTATCACCAATGATACTTTTCCAGACCGTTACACTACCCCCTCCAAAACGATCCCGCTCTAGTAGACAGTTTTGGTCAAAACGCTCCCCTCTACGTCTAAATACCCGAACTCTACCGTCTGCAGTGCTAAGTTTAAATCGCGACTCATCACTAAAGAGCACCCTAGACCACATGGCGCGGTTCCAACGTAAGTGACGGCGAGCCCAGGCCAGTCTGAGAGCGCGATTTCTGTTATTAAGAACCTGACCTATGTAAGGTCTCCTAGCCTTTATCGGGTAAGCATTGGCCCCTAGGCGTCTCGGAATAGTATCCCTAGATAGTAGATACGCTAAGCTCCCTCGCGGTGCTAGTAGCCGTTTTGAATCGATGACGCAAGTGCGTCAACGTCAAACATCTATCCTGACGTGGTGTTGTCACCTTCGGCCTACCGGATCGTGGGCGATCTCTAATGTTTCCATTCTGGTTGAAACGTTGTCGGAGTTTGCTTATTGTATTTCTATGGCAGTTAAACTGCGTAGTGTCGTCAGCAACGCTAACACCGGCAGCGAGCTGCCGAAGTGCTTGAAATCGCTCGTTTTCTTGAAGCCTTTGCATCGTGTTTGCGAGTGAAATTCAAAAATGAACTGTGATTTATTATTGCACTACCGATAAAGATATCGGTCAGGGCCAACCCGTTGCTGTACACACTTTGCACGGGTAGCACGAGCGAAAAGTTACATAATAGCCCGCCGTCAAAGTGAAGGTCGTCTGTGACCTGAAATATGAGTTAAACTGGGGCAATTTGTGGAGGATTATTTTCTTCACTCATGTTAAAAAATCCGTTGTTCTAAGTTTTGTTTAAAAAAAAATACGCCCAATATAAAAGTGCACACTTTATTTCATGCTTTCCGGTAGGTTATCGGGAAATATCGGTGAAATATTTTTCGATATTTCATGGTTACGACAAGTGAAAATACCGATTTTTATATTCTAACTCTTCAATTGAAGGCGGAAACAGTTGTTCACGCGCACTAGTTGCCTAGGTAAAATGCGCGTGACTCACAACCAGATGGAAATATGACGTAATTTACGTTACATTTCTCGCGCTTGACGTAATATTGTAATGCGTTGCTATGCGGAGGGGGTACGCCACGGGAAATAACCGAAAAGAACTACTGGATTTTGAATAAGTTCCCCCCAGAAAGGGTTGAAAGCATGAAATAAATAGAATATTTGTTTTTTTATGGTGAAAGATCGAAATTTATTTCATCTCGTGAACATCATCGGTAATATTTTCACTCGTGGCTGCGCCACTAGTGAAAATATTACTGATGATGTTCACTCGATGAAATAAATTTCGATCTTTCACCGTAAAAAGCAAATATCTTCTATTTCTTTTGCGTGTCGGTATATGTCCGGGCTCTAGCAAGAGGGCAAGACGTCACATAATTATGGAGCAATAAAATCCATGTCGTCTACCAACTGACTGAATGATGAGATAGAATTGTCCTTTGACATGCAGACAATTTACAAATAGCAAAAAGTTTCGACCCAAGTCAGCCTGCCTCCTTGGTCGATACTTTTTGCAGATGCATCAAGCCCCCCTTGCACAGAGCACATATATTTTAACTTTCTTATGCCAAAATATAAGAATAATAATAATTATAATTCAGGGATCGAAGTAATTCTGATTTTGCAGAAATAGATCCATTATAACTAAAACGATTACATATGTATCGAAGAATGTAGACCATGAACAGACTACACGTCAGTACAGGTTAATCTTGGTCCAGACTATTCGCAGAAAAAAAATCAACACACTTTGGATAACTCGGCATGTGGGCAAATAGATTTTAGCAATGCTCTGGCAAAAAGGGTGTTTAATCCATTTCTGATGCTTTATACCTAGGCAATAATCACATAATTCTGGATCCATAAAATCCATATTAGCTAACACTCTACTGAAATATGATGTAGACTATTCTTTTGACACGGAAAAAAATGATGGATGGCAAAAGGTTTCGACCCAGGCTAGATGCAATAAGCCTCTTTTTCACAGAGCATAGCTCATTTGTAATTCTGTTCCACCAACTTGTTCCATTACGTAACGTGATTCTGAGAAAACAATTAGCACGGTAATTACAAAAACTGTCGGAGACGAAATGATTTTATTCCACATTATCTTTTAATCATGCTTCTCACCAAAATGTATTAGTTTTTACATTCGGGGAGGGATGGGGTGGTCTGCAAGTGCCCAGGGATCGATAAAATACACTTTGTCTAACAACCGACCAAACCAAACTGGTCATTGGACATACAGAAGAATGACGAGTAGCAAAAAGTTTCGGCTCAGGTTAGCCTGTGCAGACTGTGCAGGCTGACCTGGGTAGATACTTTTTGCAGATGCATTAATCCCCCTTTTCAAAAAGAATGTTTTTTTTTTTTTAATTTTTGACAAAATATAAACGCCATGTTCTTAATGTTTTTGTTTGCTACTGATGTAATGTGTATGAAACACTAGAAGAAATTTAATATCCAGGTATTTTTATTTAGTTTATTGCTACAATTTTCTATGCATCGAATAGTTAAAATACAATCTATCACTTTTGAGTTGATTCTGGAACGTTTTGTCAACAAAGAATTGGAGAATGTTACTTTAAGTCTGTGGATGGTAGTGCAATGCGTCTGAGAAAACTAACTCACATTTAGTCTGAAACTTAGTCCGTTTGTGGATTTGAGTAAAATAAGAGACCTAAGTTTTTTTTGTATGTGTGTGAAAACGGTCCCTATTCAAACGAAGATTTAAGTTGTTTGCTGTAAATATTATATTGGTTTCTCTCCTGCCAATCCCCTCACATACCGAAATTGTCTGTTTAAGTCTGGAAACCAGGATCTGTATTAGCCAACCAATCGTAAGAAAACTAAGAATCCATTGTCTTATTCTGGAGAAGTTTCTAAATTTGAAAGTAACACAGCTTCTGGTTGGCTAAACCAAATGTTTTAGCCAATCAGAATTGGTTTAGCCAATCAGAAGTTGTGTTACATTCTAAATTCAGAATTAGACTAAGAATGTGGTTGGTGAATACGGACCCAGTAAAGTATTCATTAACCATTGTTAATTTAGCTGCACTTTTTATATTCCGTAGCTAGCTGACTGAAAGGCTGGGAAATTACGTCTCAGCCAATTATGTAGTTAGTTTTGGAATTAAAACAATATCATATGTCCGTAAAAGACTGACAGACACCTCTTCAATCATCTGGCAGAGGAATAATTCCGCGGGGAACTACTTTCACTGATATTCTACAAGTGACAATTAGACGAAGGAAAACTATGAATTATTGATGATACTCGCACTATTTCACGTTCTTGATGACAGACGTAATTAGGTCAGAAAACACCAACACTAGTAGACAGTGGAGTAGTATTAAAGTGTTGGCCTCTCATATCAAAGGTTTCGGATTCGAATTCCGTAACCTGGGTCCAAGCGGCAATAATTTTTCAATCGTTCCCTTTCGCGGTCTTCTTATCATGGTCTACATAGATCTTTAAATAGAATCTCTTAGCCCTTATCTTGCTAAATAACTAACATGAGACTTTAATTTCGATAGTAAAAGCCCAAATTTTTGCTAATTCAATGGTATTTCTGAAAGGAAGATATCTCCTTATCGGATAGTATAGATCTAAGATCAGACTGCACGTTCTGTGAAGTCTGATCTTGATCTACACTGTCCGCAAAAGGTCAGTGAGTCGCGCTTAGCAGCCTTAGGGCTAATCTGTACCATAATTATGATAATGTAACGTCAGAATAATATACACGTACAAGGAATATTATTATACTGCAAAGAAATTTCTCGTGATCTGATTGGTTAAAATGCCCCGAACATATATATCATGTACACTGGCAAAACCCACGTAAAAGCAGTTTCCCTTTCGGGAGACCCGTATACATGACTACACTGTCAACACAAAATCCAAACTGGCGGCGTCGATCGGTCGATAGGGAAGCAAATTGTGAAGTGTCGAAACTCATACATTGTGCATAACGTTAAAAGGATAACATAATGGTCGGTTGAGACAACTAATAGTCGTTTACTTTTGCTAACAAATCATTAAAATGCATAGTTACTTACCTAGAAGTTGTTTAAATCCATGTTTAAATAAAAATATGACGAATGTATATCGCAGTGAAATCAGCAAGATTATGCACCAAACTGCACGTTTTACCAAGGTTAGTTTAGTTTAAACATATTTTATTTCATAAGTTGAAATGGGGTTGGGCCACAAGTTCTCACAACT
This sequence comes from Hippopus hippopus, assembly GCA_946811185.2. Taxonomy (NCBI): domain Eukaryota; kingdom Metazoa; phylum Mollusca; class Bivalvia; order Cardiida; family Cardiidae; genus Hippopus; species Hippopus hippopus. The sequence continues at coordinate 41,746,636 of OX328104.1, forward strand.
TAGAATTAGCCCTTCCCCTACAGCACAAATTATACAGTTCTAACAACGGTATGTACAAAAACAACAACATTGAAGTATGAGAAAGAAAAGAAACGCAGTAAGTGAGAGCTAAGAGTTGAAATAGAAAGATTACAAAAAAGAAACAAAAAAGAAACAAAAAAGAAAAGTTCAAAACAGGAAAAAGAAAAAAAAAAAGAAAAAAAGATGGTGTTCTCTGTGATTGCCTAAAATTTTATAAAGTTGTCATTAACATTTACAAAAATAGACTGAAAATTACGAAAAACGTTTTGATTCATTGATGTACAATTGAACTGCTTCAAATAGTAAACAATTTTGGTCGTGACTTAGGTCAGCACTGCCGAAAAGAAGTTTTATAGTATTTAGAGGATGAAATACTCTTGTTGCTTGGAAAAGTGAGATTCTTATATCTGTAAAGCGAGAACACTTGAAAAAATAATGTTCAAGGTTTCAGTGACGTCAGTTCCCAGTGACGTCAGTTTTCATTGAATTGGGGCACTCAGAAGGGAAATTCTATTTCGTCAGCGTACTCAATTTTGAAGACCATAAAACAGGGAAATTTCGCTTAACACACGTTGGAATGGTAAAACTTTGCAGTATAATAAATTAGTTGTACGGTCAGGTGGCAGGGGACTTGGAAACTTGTTCACGGCTGTGGCGAATAATGTCGCCACCTCGCCTTCGGCTCGGGGCGACATGATTCACCACAGCCGTGAACAAGTTTTCAAGTCCCCTGCCACCTGACCGTAGAACTAATAATGTTCTGACTGTGCATTAAATTTTAGCCAACGTTCTGGTTTAAAAAAAAAAGCTCAATTCGAAAATGAATTAGCCGTGCTCTGACAAAAGGGGGCTTAAAGCGTCTCCGTGATCCATGGTTCCTAGCAAGTCATCACATACTTATGGATCCGTAATATCAAGTTTTTTTACCAACCAGCTTAATCATGTGATAGTCTAGTCCTTACAGAAAGACATACAGAAAATTGACCAATAGCGAGAAGTTTCGGCCCAGGTCAGCCTGCAAAAATTTTCGTCAGTTTTCCCGAACTTGAATGAGAGTTCATGCAGATATATGCGCGAAAAGGTAAAGAAGGAAGCGTGCAATAGAAAAAGTAAACTAGACTTTGATGAAGTTACGGAACTTGAGCCTGCAAAAAGGGGTCGACCATTTATGTTAGGTGTAGACTTAGACAATAAGGTGCAGACTTACATTAAAGTTATCAGGAAACATGGCTCGGTAGTCAATACTTCTATCGCTAAATCTTTAGCAAAGGGGATTGTTTCCGCCACTGATCGTTCTCTTCTTGTTGAAAACGGTGGAACTATGAACATTTCAAAATCTTGGGCTAAATCCTTGTTGAAGAGAATGAACTTTGTGAAGCGTAAGGGTAGCACTGCATGTAAGGCTGACAAAGTTGAGAATTTTGAGGAACTTAAGACTGAATTTCTAGATAGAATAAAGGAAGCGGTGTCTGAGCATGAAATACACGCAAGCATGATTATAAATTGGGACCATTCAGGTTTAAACTTGGTACCTGTGTCAGAATGGACAATGGAGGTAGAAGGGTCTAAGCAGGTCGAGATTTCTAGCCTAGGAGATAAGCGTCAATTTACTGCAGTATTCGCCGATACTTTGACTGTTAGGTTTACTCCTTCTCCCAAACGTTAACCATTTTCTTAAATGTTTTTAAAAGAAATACTGCTGAATAAATTTTCTCCCCTCCCACAATGTTTTCAAAATACTAGAGCTCTCCTGCATACATTTTAAAACAAGTTTTAATGTTAACTGTACAGTTAATTTACAGTTTGGTAGGTGCGACCTATTATTCGGGCTTTACGACATTTGCATGCCGTTATGACATCGCCTAAGGGTAGAAAACAAAAGTTATACTATTGTTAATTTCACACTTCGAACCATTTAAACCCTTTCCCCCAAATATTATTTCGAGACTATCCCATTTCAGACATAATCGCCGTTTTCCCCAATGTTTCCGTTCTCACAATGTTGTCCTTTCCTTCACAAGTGACTTTCTACCCCCACAAATCATTTTTGCTGGTAAAACGTCGAGATGCCTCCCGAACTACAAATTTCCAAAGACATGGGACATATCCTTTACTGAAAACCATTGGGCCAACGGACAGACGCAAATGGACTATGTAGAAAATATCATATTACCATACCTGAGGACAAAAAGGAAAGAACTTGGTCTATCTCCACGATCCAAAGCGCTATGCATTTTTGACGTCTTTAGAACGCAAATGACTGAACCGTTTTTAGAACATTTAAAGAAAAATAATATCTTTGTTGTATATGTGCCTGCATGCTGCACCGACAGATTGCAGCCAATGGATTTAACTGTACAAAAGACAGTTAAAGCCAAACTGAAATCTTCCTTTGAAAATTGGTATTCGGAACAGATTGTGGCCCAGATTAAGAAAAATGAGTCCGATGAGGTACCAATTGAGCCAGTACACTTATCCATAACTGTTTTGAAAGAGCTTGTCTCAAAATGGCTGGTCAAAATGCACCAAGAAGTTTCGAATCAAAATGAGTTAATAACTAATGGATTCAGATCGGCAGGGATCTTGGAAGCATTGGAAGAATATGTTCCTTTAGTATTAATACAGAAATAAATATGGCATTGCAATGAATAAAATAGTTATTAGTTTACATTCAAAAAATGTGTGTGTGTGTGTGTGTTTTTTTTTTTAACTACATGAATATCGTCCTTTTAATTGAAGACGATAACAACCGAAATACATGTATAGAGTATACCTGTCCAAAACGGAAGCTGTTACCGGTACTTCATCAAAATAAAGCGCAATAATAAAATCCATTTTTTTGATCAGATTCACTGGCGCAGAAAAAAAGGTACGCAGAATTTTAAACCCCCTGTTTTTTTTGAAAATCCGTAGAATTTGGACTCCGCAGAAAAAAGTACTTATACGGTACTTTTCGCAGATGCATTACCCCCCCCCCCCCCCCCTTTTCACAAAGCATGGCTCAAATAAAATGTTGAGGGTCAATGTCCAGCACCTTATATCCTTTACCAATAAATTCAGTTTTATAAACACTGCGGAAGAAGGCTTTAAAACAACATTTCAGCCTCGCTCTGAGGAAAGGGGGTTTAATGTGTTTCCATGATGCATTATACCAAGCTTGTCATTTTATTATTATGGATCCATAGAATCCAGTTTGTCCAATAATTGAATGAATCATGAGGTATACTGGTTCTTTGGCTTTCAGAAAATTGACCGACAGCAACAAGTTTCGACTCAGGTCAGGCTTAGCGGATTGCGCAGGCTGACCTTTGTCGAAACTTTAAGCAGATGCATTAAACCCCCATTTCACTGAGAATGACTCATTTTCAAACACAAACCCTATCACTTTAGCTTCAGTTAATTTATCGTCTGCAAGTTCTTTCAAATTTGGATAAGTCTAAAATATTGTCGTCTGGTAAAGAGTAAGCTTTAAATCTGTAGAAGAAAGAAGACTAGTGCACATTAACAGTATCAGCATGTGACAATTTAAAACAACTCAAATGTTGGGTCCCTTTCTTTGTAAGGACAGAAAAACAATTTGGGAAAAGGAGAAAATGCTCATTAATACCATTTTCTCCTTTTCCTATAATGTTTTCATAAACCTTCTGCACCAAGGCCGTCAAAACTTCGGACTGTTTGATAAAGGGTCAAGTAAGGCAATGGGAGTAGATAAAACCACCTGCCTGTTGGCTTTTCTGCCTTCAATCAAGGCAATAACAGGATATAATTAAGACTTCTATCTCTCCCACTCTCTCATACGGAGCCACGTAAGTACCATGTCTTACACCTTTTTAGCTCGGCTGTCTTCGAAGAAATAGTCGAGGTATTGTTATAGCTCTGTCGTCGTCTGCGTCGTCATTGTGAAAAAAACTTTGACATTTTATAATATCTCTGTCATTAGATATTTAGTTCAAACTTAGACTAGTTGTTAACCATCAAACGGGAAACCCATAAAACAAGGGCAGGTAACCACCAGAATATTTTTACACCATTATGCCTCTTTTTCGACTTAGAATTCGTGGTGTAAAAACTTTGATATTTCATAAAATCTCTGTCATTACTGAAGAAATTTACTTCAAACTTGAAATAATTATTAACTATCAAATGGGGAACACATAAAACAAGGACATGTAACCATTAAAATATTTTGACACAGATATTCCCCTTTTTCGACGCAGAGCGCGCAGGCTGAAATGAATCGACACCGTTGGCTCTTAGCAAAATTTATGAATGTCAAAAGACTATTCTCTGTATGTACCTCCAGATTCGGTCAATTGTTGGACAAAATGTGTTATATAGATCCATAATTATGTGATGAATTGCTTGGTATAATGCATCACGGAGATGTATTAGACCCCCTTTTGCCAAAGCACGGCTCATATTAAAAAAAAATTGTTTATTTTCTTTTTTCGAATTATTCTTTAATTAAATGAATTAAAAAGAAATTGTTGACACATGGCAACTACAGAGTTCCATACTCTCTGATAATATAAGGGTTATTGAGTGTTTTCCGTGACAGACGACAGGGGAAATTGGTAGGATTGTTTGTCTATCAAATCTTTTACCAGACGATTGCGTGATACGAGCACGTATTTTGAAAACATCGTGGAAAAAGGAGAAAATACTGGTGACCAGATAACCAGCATTTTTCAATTTTACCCACAATGATTTCTAGCTTTCATGGGCAAATTCTATTGTTTGAGACACATTTGATTTATTATCTGCGAATGCTGTAACCTTATACCAAATATTCTCATGTTTTAACAACTGTAAGAATGAAGGAAAGTCAGAAAAGAAGAAAATTCAAGTGACGAGCTTTTTCTCCCCTTTCCTACCACGTTTTCTACCCTTTTAAAGATTAATATCATCGTTCTAGCAAAAAAAAGTTTGTCGTCAGCAAATGCTTTCAATATGGATAAGTCTAAGATTTTGTCGTCTGGTAAAGAGTTTATTTTGAGTCTGTTTTTCAACCCGTAGATCACTGACCGAATAAAATAAGATATTCCTAGTTATTAGGAAGGATTCATCACGAATCAAATGTAACTCTTTACCAAATGACAAAATTCATGACTTGTGCAAATTGAAAGTATTTTCAGACAACTTATATGTGTTTCTTTTTTTATGAGATTCGTCTGTGATGGAAAACAAAACATTGTGGGAAAAGGAGAAAATGCTGGTTACCAGCATTTTCTCCTTTTCCAACTATGTTTTCGACAAGTTTCTACCCGAGGGTCGTGAATACACAGGATTGTTTTGTTGACGGTAAAAGCTGTTTTGTTTTTCTTCCGTTTTCATAGTTAAATCTTTCACCTCATGCTCACATTTGCTATCGTGTATCAGCAGACAACGTTGACAAAATCATTAAAGCAAAAGGAGAAATTGCTCGTTAAGGAACAATTTCTCAGTTACCATATTGTTGTTCAAGGTGTTCTGTTTCATGACGTACAAAAAGACGTCTGATATCGGGAAATACATCAATCCTTCAGTCTTACCCAGACGACAAAATTTTAGACAAGTCCAAATTGAAAGCATTTGCAGACGACAAATTAAATGTGGTTCAATAGGTGAAAATCGCCTTTAACTCTTTACAATACAGCCCTAGCCTTAACGACCCTGTTTGTTTTCTTCCCTTTTAAGGACAGTTACTCTATCCGAACTACTTTTCTTTTTTTATTTGTCATCTGCAAATGCTTTCAATTTGGATAAATGTAAAAAATTATCGTCTAGTTAGAGAGTTAAAAGGTTATATTATGAAAAAAAAAATAAGAAAATTCTTATCATCAGTATTTTCTCCTTTTCCCTAAATATTTTCCAAAGGTTCCTCAAGCTCTTTAAGTGTAGAGATTTAGTGGCACAGGGTTAAACTGAGAAATAAATCTAATGGACTTTTCTAGCCCTTGGTTGAACGCTAAGTATTGCGATTTCGAAGTTCTTTTCAACAAAAAAAAAATATCTCACCATTTCGGACTGTGTTGCTTCAAGATCAGACTGCACGTTCTCTGCAGTCTGATCTTGGTGTACACTTTCTGCAAATGTGTATAAGTCGCGTTTTGCAGCGTTTTGCAGCCAATGGCCTGAGACAGGTGATATAAATGAGTCTCTATGCAAAACGCTTGCTTAATGCCCCTCTCTTCCCTGTAATTTGGCCCTACTTAACCCTTTACCACACAATACTAAGTTTTAATCATCCTGGGAGAAGAGGCCTCTTGAAAATATTGTGGGAAAAGGTGAAACTGTTGGTTACTACAATATTTTCCCACAATATTTTGTAACCATTCAGAGAAAACTTCCATCATTTGAGACACGTTTTATTAGAAACGTTTGAAAGTGCATTGAATTTAGACGGGTTTGAAATTTTGTCGTTTGATAAAGAGCTAATTGACTTTAAAGAACGCCAAGAGAGTAACTTCAATCGTTAGTCGCTGTGCAAAATGTATTTACGGCCCCAATGGAAGAGGCCTTTTCCCACAATGTTTTTTAACTATTCAGAGAAAACTTCAATCATTTGAGACATGATTTAGTTGTCGTCTGCAAATGCTTTCAATTCAGACGAGTTTGAATTTTTTTCGTTTGATAAAGAGCTAATTGACTTTAAAGAGCGCCAATAGAACAACTTCACTCGTTAGTCTCTGTTCAAACGTTTGATTTTACTTCCCTCCTTCCGTGTAATTTGGCCCCAAACTACACTCTTTACCAAACAACAGAATTTTAGACTCAACCAAATTGAAAGCATTTGCAGACGACAAATTAAATGTTGCTAAAATGACGACTTCTGCCTGTGATACGGTAGAAAATATTATGGAAAAGGAGAAATGGTGATGACCAGCATTTTCTCCTTTTTCCTACTCTTCAAAAACGTCTTCTTTCAGGGTCGTTCGAGATTGTGTTGTTAAGGGTTTACTGACCTTTAGTACGCAAAGAGAGTAGCTTTAGTTGTTAGTCTCTGCGCAAGAAGGTTTGTTTAATCCCGGCCTACTCTGTAATTTGGCCCCCAGCTTAACCTTTTGCAACATAATCCCGAGTTTAACGACCCTGACGAAGTGGCTTATGAAAACATTGTGGGAAACGGAGAAAATGATTATAACAAGCATTTTCTCCTTTCCCACAATGTTGTCTACCCTATGAAAGACATATATCATAATTTCAGCTGCATTCAGTTTGTTGTCTGCAAATGCTATCAATTTGGTAGAGTGCATAATTTTATCATCTGGTAAAGAGTTAACTAACCCTTACATTGCCAATAGAACAACTTTAGGCTTTTACACGGACATTGTCGATCAAGATCAGACTGCACAGAATGTGCAGTCTGATCGTGAATCTACAAATACAATGTTTCATATTTGGAAAGATATATCAACAAAAGCAGTCTATAAAATAGTTGACAATGTGTCTTTTTTTACACGCTAGAAATGTTTATTTCATTTGCTGACATTTGACACCCAAAGAGTTTGGTTCGGATAAAAGCAGCTATGATTATTGTGAAGAAAGCATCAAGTAAGTTATTTGCTATTCCTTTGAATACGTTACCTTGGCAACTAATGTCAAGATATGGATTTTTTTTTAGCCTTTTTTCCCCCATTTAGACATATCTCAACGTACCTTAGGATCACACCTTTTAAAAATACTGTTGCAAAAATGGAGAATTAAATAAGATCTGTGCTGTTCTGCAGTTAACCGTCGATATAAGCCGTGCTCTGGCAAACCGGGGTTTAACGCATCTCCGTGATGCATGATACCAAGAAAGTAATCACATAATTATGGATCCATGAAATCCATTTTGTCTAACAATTGGCTGGATTCTGAGGTAAAATGGTCCTTTGACATGCAGAAAATTGACCAATCCGATAACTAACAGTTTCGACTAAGGCCAGCCTGCGCGGACTGCGCAGGTTGACCTGAATCGATATTTTTTGCAGATGCATTTGGTCCCTTTTTTACAGAGTATTGCTCATACATGTATATCTTATTTCTAACTTGATTCCAACACGAAACTGCGAGAAAGAATAAAGCAACTCTTTCACTACCAGATTAATAAATACAACTTTCTCCCCAAGATCTAAAAGCAGACTTTTACTATGATTGAATATATATTGAAAAGATAATCAAGTCTTGGCCAAGACTGAAAAGATAATTTTATCATACTGCAAAGAAATTTCTCGCGATCCGATTGGATAATACGCCCCGTACATACAAGTCATGTACACTGGCAAAAATCCACGTAAAAGCAGTTTCCCTTTTGAAGGCCCCATATACATGACTACACTTTCAACACAACATCCAAGATGGCGGCGTCGACCGATACGAGCCGCCCACAAGACAAACATAATGAGTAGCCTGCACCGTATTATTTCTAGTTTCCCTTGATGGAAGCAGAAAGAATGGATTATTTTGGAAATAAATGAATATAGTTACAAAATTATCGTTTATTGTCATTCTAAAACAAACAAATGTGGTTACAACGAGCCATCCCTTCCTCAGGTAAGCAAATTGTGAAGTGCCGAAACTCATTCATTGTAACGTTAAAAGGATAACCCAATTGTCTTTTGTGGTAACTAATGGTCTTTTTACTTTTTGACAACAATTCATTAAAATGCATAATTACTTACCTTGAAGTTGCATAAATCCATGTTTAAATCAAAATATGACGGATTTCTATCGCAGTGACATCATTAAGTTCATCCTACAAACTGCACGTTTTAGTGACGTCATTTCTCAGTGACGTCAGTTTTCATTGAATTGGGGCACTCAGAAGGGAAATTCTATGTCGTCAGTGTACTCAAGTCGTGAGTACATAAACGGGGAAATTTCGCTGAATACACATGGGAATGGTAAAACTTTACAGTATAATAAATTCGTTGTACGGTCTGGTGGCCGGGGACTTTGAAATTTGTTCACGGTTGTGGCAAATCATGTCGTCCCGAGCCGAAGGCGAGGTGGCGACATGATTTGCCACAGCCCTGAACAAGTTTCCAAGTCCCCTGCCACCTGACGGTACAACTAATAACTCGTGGCTAAGACTCAAGAGATAATCAACTCGTGGCCAAGACTAAAAAAATAGTCAAGTCGTGGCCAAGACCAAAAAAATAATAATCAAGTCGTGGCCAAGACTCAAAAGATAATTAAGTCGCGGCCAAGACTCAAGAGATAATTAAGTCGTGGCCAACACTCAAGAGATAATTAAGTTGTGGTCAAAACTCAACAAATACTTATGACGTAGCCATGACAGAAGAGATATTTAAGTCATGGCCATGACTGACGATATGATTAAGTCATGGCCAAGACTGAAGAACTATTTCGTGGTCAAAACTCGAGAGAAAATTAAGTCGTGACCAAGAATCAAGAGATATTTAAGTCATGGTCAAGACTCAAGAGATAATTAAGGCGTGGCCAAGACTCACTCAAGAGATAATAAAGTTGTGGTCATGAAGTATCAAACCTTAACTGCAAGATATCATTTTCTTGCAACTAGATAATTATTCCGTGACAACGACAGTCTAAGACACCCCTGGAAATTTGTTTTCATTGTAAATATTTATACTACGGATATTTAGTGGTCCCCAAAAGACACTTAAGTCTAGGTCACCAGATACTGAGTGCACGGCAACGACTTAACTATCTAGTGGCCACCATTATTCTTTTACTCGTTTTCCCCTTTACGCTGTCGCATGTCACCTCTATGCTGTCGTATCCCCCAACCCCGCATACTGTCGCATGTCCCCTTTATGCTGTCGTATGTTCCCTTTGTACTGTTGCGTGTCCCCATCCTATACTTTTGGAAGTCATCTTGAATCTGCCGTTTGTCCCCTCTATACTTTCATATGTCACCTCTGTGCTGTTGTTTATCGTATCTTTTTCTGTCGTATGTCCCCTTTTTGCTGTCGTATGTCAACTCTATGCCGTCATATTCCCATCTATGTTGTCGCATGTCTCCTCGTCGTTTGTCCCCTCTATATTTCAATTGTCACTTCTGTGCTGTTGTATATCCTCTCTTTACTGTCGTGTGTCCCCTTTCTGCTAATGTATGTCCCCTCCATACTTTTATATGTCACCTCTGCGCAGTCTTTTGTCCTCTCTGTGCTGTTGTGTGTCCTTACACCTCTATGCTGTTGTCGAATGTCCCCTCTCTGTTGTCGCATGTCCCCTCTATACTGCCGCATGGCACATTTATGTTGTGGTATGTCCTTTCTCTATATGTTACCTCTTAAATTTTATACGTCACTTCTGCGCTGATGTGTGTCCCCTCTATATTGTCGAATGTCCTCTTTATACTTCCACATGTCACGTCTATGCAATCGTTTGTCCCTTCTATACTGTCGTATATTTTGTCTATACTACCGTATGTCCCTCTTTCTTGTCGTATGTTCCTGCTATACTGTCATTTGTTCTCTTTATACTGTCGTGTATTCTCTTGATGCTGTTGTATCTTCCCGCTTTACTGTCGTATGTCCCCTTTGTACTTTGGTATGTTCCCTCTATACTGTCGTATCTCCCATTTGTGTTTCCGTATATTCCCTCATTGCTGCCGTATGGCAACTCTATAGTGCCGTTTGTTCCCACTGTACTACCGCATGTACCCTCTTTACTTTCGTATGTTACCATTTTGCTGTTGCATGTCCCGTTCATGCTTTCGTAAGGTTCTTCTATGCTGTAGTATGTGCCCCTTATACTGTTGCATGTAACCTTTGTGCAATTCTCCTCTGTACTGTCATATGTCCCCTACATGCTATCGAATGCCCCCTCTACATGTATGTTGTCGTGTGTTCCCTTTTAGCGGTCGCATCATCCCTCTTTGCTGTCGTGTGTCATCTCTTTGCTGTCGTATGCCCCCCTCCTCATACTGTTGCATGTCCCCCAGTATGCTGTCTTATTTTCCCTTATGCTGTTGCGTGTCCCTGCCATGTTTTTTTTTTTTTCCTTTATACTGACGTTTGTTCACTCTAAGCTGTCATATTTTTCCTTTATGCTGTTGCATGTTCCGTATAAGCTGTCGTATGTCCTTTTTATACCGTGGAATGTTCCCTTAATGATGGTGTAGATTGTCCTCTTTATGCTTCCGTTTGTCCCCTTTATGCTGCTGTATAGCCCCTCTATCCTGTTGTTTCTTCCCTCTATGCATGCCTTTAAGATCTTTTTTCTTTGTACAGCTAACAACAATGTCTTACAATGATATGTTTTCAAAAGTGCCTCTATAAGGGTTTGTTTTAGACTTTTTGCTGTTATTATTCAATTTTGATAAGAAAAATCAAAACATTCATAACGTTATCTCTGCAAACGTAAAGAAACTGGACGGAAACGTATTGTACAACGGTACAGTTCTGGATTTCAAATAATATAGGATGGTCGCTTTACAACTGGTAACTGTCTATAATCTATAAGATGAGACAGAACGTTATCACACTTATTTGAATTCGACCCATCAGATTGACACCTGTTATTAAATTAAGTGACAATCCCACAGATTTTTGCGAAATTCTTGTGAAAAATCCAAAAACACCTTAAGATGCTACGTAGCTATTGAAGAAATACCACTGAAAAAATATCTGTTTTCTTACGTATGCGTTTCTCCTTTATTGATGGTTTGCCATCTTTCTCCTTACTTAACCCTTAGGCTGCTTGGCGCGATTTACTGACCTTTTGCGGACAGTGTAGATCAAGATAAGACTGCACAGAACGTGCAGTCTGATCTTGGATCTACACTGTCCGATATGGAGATATTTTTTCTCCAAAAAGTAAGTTTGAAGTAGTATCATTCGTGTTTGTATCGTCGCCCTGAAAGTTTAATTTATCTTATTTAGCAGGATAAGAGTTAATTCATTGGTGAATTACTTTTGAAGTTTGACGAGATTATAAAGATCTGTAAAGCCCCCTTTAAGTCACTGTTTGTTTTAAAGCTGCAGAGCACAAATACTCAGTCTGTATCCATATTCACTAACTATTCTTAGAAAGGTTTCCAGTCTTATTCTCCAGAATTTTCTAAATTTGAAAGAAAAACAACTTTTTATTGGCTAAACCATTTGGTTTACCCAATCAGAAGTTTTCTTACTTTCAAGTTTTGAAAATCTTTTGAGAATAAGACTAAGAATGTTCTTAAGAATGGTTGGTGTATACGGACCCTGGCATCAGAGAGAAACGTCAATATCAGACTACACGAACGTGATCTTGATCTTGTTCTAAGACTATAATCTATACAAAGGGCTCAGGAAGATGACTTATGTCAGGATAATCAAATATGGTACCATGGAAAAGGGCGTCGAACACTGAGAAACAAAAAACGTGGAAGCACAAAGTTATAACAGAACAAAATATCAAAATCTGTGAATCTTGCGAAATTTAAATCCATTGGTAATTCTCTAGTTTCTTCATAAATATTTTTGTTGACGTTTTATCTTATTTGTGTGATAAGTAAGGCACACCGGAGTCGGAGGTCTTGAAACCTATACGGCCCTCGGGAAACGGGAAATGTCAGAACTGTTTCACATCTTCGTATATACGATGCGATTTTCTACCTTTTTTCCTGAACACGTGACTCGTAAAAATTACAAAAAGGAAGTAAATCTAGTTTTTCAAAACTTTTCTACATTCTTTAAAAAGTTGATTGATTGTATGATTTTTAGCGCTATTTTCAACATCATTTCAGCCGTATCACGGTGGCCAGTGCGCCGAGTTAAGCTTTCATTAAAAACATTTGTTCAGGTAGGTTCAATGTCAAGGTCGAAATTGAAGGTCAAAATGATTAGATTGTGACGGCCGTCAGTATCAAAGGGTAAGATTGTCATGACTTGATTTTATCTCGACCATTAATTCTATCTGTTTATAATAAAAGAATGCTCCATTTTTCCGCCAAAAAAAAAAAAGAACTTTTTAAAATGAGAAAGATTCAAATGATCTAGATATACACGAACTTAATTTTATAGAGTTATTGTTCGATAATTGTTCAATGATTTTACCCTGTGCATTTTGCAGATTTTATCGATATTTAATTTGTGGGATACGTAGCCTCTTAATTTTTCTTTCCAAGCAGAATCGAGAGAGATCAGTATTAGTTGCAAGAACTTGTTTCTCAATCGATGAAAAATAAATATGTTTAAAACTGAATTTTCCTTTACTCTTCGCGTAATAATTTTGAAAGGCCTTTGAAAATATATGATCTGTACCAATACCATCCTCGGAACCCAGGTTTGAAGCATTACGTTACTCTCCATGCATAACCCCTGGGAAAATTGACTAGCAAATCGTCGTTTCTTATGAAAATTCATATGACCGGGAAGTATCCTTATAGCCAATCGAAAGATCGATAACATAATGATACTCTCTTGCAGAGAGGATAATTTAATTTCTTTCGTTACTAAAAATAACCCTGGAAAAAACCCGAGGTTGTCAACAAGTATGGCGGCCGTCGGCGTGCTTGTCTCCTGTGAGATATGCCATTCTGCAATACAGGGACGACACTATCGATCCCTGTGTACGATTTTAACTGACAATCTTTCGGTGTTACGCCGAAAATCTCTTTTAAACGCTTCTCGATTTTGGTGTTGAAGGGCGCCGTCGTATACAAAGTATCGCTAAGCTTGAGTTGCAACGAATGATGTGATTGGATATCGACAAGTAAAAAATAGAAATGACGGCGTATTTGTGATAAAAATAGTTTAAATTTTCTCAAAGAAAAACTGACACCAATCAAAATGCTTCATGAATAATTCATGAGAACGAGGAAACGCCAGCAAAATAACCCAGGGTCGATTACTGGGTCACCGAGGAGGTACCAATACCAGCATACATCGATTGTGTGAAACGGTATTCTAATTGGTAACATGACGTCATATCTGAACTGATAAAAATCGAAGGCGTTTCCGGTTACAAAAAGACCACCTCGCCATTTTTAAAAACGCAAAAAGCACTCTTTTACGATATGTAAGCATCCAGTTCTTTTACCCTTGTAAAAAAAGTGAGCCATGCTCTGGCAAACGAGGAGTTTAAAGCATCTCCGTGATGTATGATACCAAGCAAGTCATCACATAATTATGAATCCACAAAATTCATTTTGTCTGACAACCAACTGAATAATGCGGTACACTGGTCCTTTAACATGCAGAAAATTGACCATTAGCAAAAAGTTTCGTCCCAGGTCAGCCTGCGCGGACTGTCCAGGCTGACCTGAGTCGATCTTATAGTATTTGTCAGAGTTTTACAGTAATATTTTATTATTATTATTATTATTCACGAAAAAGGGTCTAAATATGCTCCTTTGAAGTGCAGCGGTCAAAACCATTCTCACACAGCGAATGAGCTAGAATTTTAGAGCTATAGAAGTTTCTTACAAGGAAGTCTGGAAAATAAATTTCTCATAAATCTACTCTGCCTTGACGCACGGTGTGACCATTCCATTTCCCTTGGATCAATTTAACGACATAATGTCATCCAAGATAATACGTTCACTCTTTACCTGACGACAAAACTGTGGACCTATCTATACTGAAAGCATCTGCAGACGACAAATTAAATGTTGCGCAAGTGGTTTTTTTCCCTCTTTTCAAGAAAATGTCAGAGGTCTCATTATTTCTTGAGCGTCATGATGTAACAGGGTTTCGACTTTGTTATGTCGAAAAGGAGTCCATTATCTTGATTAAGAATGTTTATTTGCTTTTAGAGAGATACCGTGAAAAACATGGATAGATGCACTTGTCCGCTTGATAAAGAAGACATGCTGTTGAAAAACCATAGAACAGATTAAAGATTGCATGTCATGTAAATACGAAATCTTTCAACCCGCCCATCCCCCGTTGGCGACAGCTTTTGAAAACATGTTTCTGTTTAACTATTAAATTCTTTGCTCAGTCGAATGCATTGCGCGGTCAATAAAATCAGACACGACCCAAAACAAGTCGGTATTTGATAGTGTTAAATACGGTCCAAATTATGTTATGATGGCGTCACCCGCTTGCGGAATACTTTCAGCTTAGTTCTGGATTTGATTGGTCAGAAAGTCATGCTATGATATTCATCCGCCGTTCGTAAAAAAATGAGTAATCACCTACTAAAATGGTATTGTTTAAATTTCTAAAGATTTTGTAATAAAATTGTTATAAATTGCAATAGTTTGTTGTCAAAATCTGTAGGTATGTATAATAAAAGGAATACATGTATATTGCGTTATGGTAAATTTTCTGCATTTGTTTTTGGTGCGTCGGGAAATCCCGGCATTTGGCGAGAACTTCTTTTTGTTCTTTTTAGCATGCTGTGCCCTTCAAAATAATCATTTTCGTTGTCCTTCAAGTATTTCACCGTTTTGTCTCCTGCACATCTCAATCTTTACGAAAAAATCCCTTATTTCTATGATCCTAATAGAAGATTTTAGAAAGGAGGGAAAATGCTGGTAACTAGTGTGTTTTCGTTTTTATACAATATTTTCTAAACTTTCAAAGACAAACCACTACATTTTGAACCACATTTAACTTACCGTCTGAAATGTGTGTTCCATAATTGGCCTGCAACAGGCGAAAAGGGGTATTCGGACCTTTGCGTAAAGTGTCGTCTCGGGATAGCCTGCGCGTAATCCAAGACGGCACTTTACGACCTCATTATTAGTTGTACGGTCAGGTGGCAGGGGACTTGGAAACTTGTTCACGGCTGTGGTGAATCATGTCGCCCCGATCCGAAGGCGAGGTTGCAACATTATTCGTCACGCCGTGAACAAGTTTCCAAGTCCCCTGCCACCTGACCGTACAAGGAATTTATTATACTGCAAAGTTTTACCATTCCAACGTGTGTTAAGCTCAATTTCCCCGTTTTATGGTCTTAAAAATTGAGTACTCTGACGAAAGAGAATTTCCCTTCTGAGTGCCCCAATTCAATGAAAACTGACATCACTGGGAACTGACGTCACTGAAACCTTGGTAAATTCGCAGTTTGGTGCATAATCTTAATGATTTCATTTCGCTGTACATTCGTCGTATTTTTATTTAAACATAGATTTAAACAATTTCAAGGTAAGTAACTATGCATTTTAATGATTTGTCGGCATAAGTAAACGACTATTAGTTGCCTCAACTGACCATTAGGTTATCCTTTTAACGTTATGCACAATGTATGAGTTTCGACGCTTCACAATTGGCTTACCTATCGACCCCGCCAATTTGGATGTTGTGTTGAAAGTGTACTCATGTTTACGGGGCTCCCGAAAGGAAAACTGCTTTTACGTGGGTTTTGCCAGTGTACATGATATATATGTTCGGGGCATATTATCCAATCAGATGACGAGAAATTTCTTTGCAGTATAATAATATTAGTTGTACGGCCTTCGGCTCGGGGCGACATGATTCACCACAGCCGTGAATAAGTTTCCAAGTCCCCTGCCACCTGATCGTACAACGAATTTACTATACTGCAAAGTTTTACCATTCCAACATGTGTTAAGCGAAATTTCCCTGTTTTATGGTACAAAAAATTGAGAACGCTCACGAAATAGAATTTCCCTTCTGAGTGCCCCAAATCAATAGAAACTGACGTCACTGGGAACTGACGTCACTGAAACCTTGGTAAAACGTGCAGTTTGGTGCATAATCTTGATGATGTCACTGCATAGACGTTCATCATATTTTTATTTAAACATGGATTTAAACAACTTCAAGGAAAGTAACTAGGAATTTTAATGATTTGTTGGCAAAAGTAAACGACCATTAGTTGCCTCATTAGGTTATCCTTTTAACGTTATGCACAATGTATGAATTTCGGCACTTCACAATTTGCTTACCTGACGATGGTAAATCCCCCCCCCCCCCGTATATTTGTTTTAGAATGACATCAAACGATAATACATGTTAAGTTCTATATTTAATTATTCTCAAAAATAATCCATTTTTTCCGTTTTAATGACAACCATCAAGGTAAACTAGTAATAATATGGTGAAGGCTAGTCAGTATGTTTGTCTTGTGGGCGTCTCGTATCGATCGATCGACGCCGCCATTTCGGATGTTGTGTTGAAAGTGTAATCATGTATACGTGGCTCCCGAAAGGGAAACTGCTTTTACGTGGGTTTTGCCAATGTACATGATAGATATGTTCGGGGCATATTATCCAATCAGATCACGAGAAATTTCTTTGCAGTAAAATAATAGATTTTGTCCTAGAGTAGACTTGCGCAACACAGAAAATTACATAAAAGCGAAAAGTGTCGTTTCGGATTATCCGGCTGATCCGGACAACACTTTTCCCAAATGTCCGAATGTCCCCTTTCGCGTGTTGCAGGCCATATAAACAAGCTTAAAATTGTGTCGTCTGGTAAAGATTTGAATGGTCCGTCTTTTAAAAAGCCTCTTCAACTATGATTTGAATTGATTATGTAATTTACAGCGACGGATAATGAGTTCTCCACTTGCAATATTTTTTTGTTTTCGGAATTCTCAAGGGTTATGAGACATGCTCTGTAAAAAGGAGGCTTAATGCATATGCACGCAGGCTGACCTGGGCCGAAACTATTCGCTATTGGTCAATTTTCTGCATGTCAAAAGATCAGTCTACCTCACGATTCAGTCGGTTGTTGGAAAAAATGGACTTTATGGATCCATGAACGTGTGATGATGACATGCTTAGTATCATGCATCACGGAGATGCAATAAGCTCCCTTTTATCAGAGCATGGCTCATGTTCTATTGTATCCTTCTGTCTTCCGTCTATTCTAAACTTCACAAAAGTAGATTTTCACTCACACACATACACAAAAAAAGAAGAAAGCTGGTATTCTTAAGGAAACATTAGCAAGTGACTGTTTAATCTCAGTTAAAACAAAAAAAAAAAAAAAAACACACACACACACACACACGTAAAATGATTTTCATTAATTTTGTCGGAGTTCGAATAAGCGACCATAAATCTGTATAGTCAAACAACTTCACCGACTGAGTTATCCACTGACGCGGTCAAAATTTGTACGAGTATTTGTACTTTGGTACGCAAAAATGTCTACCCCGTAAACAAACGGTATAGGAAACTTTATGGTAATCACTTTTTTTCTTTTTGAAAATGGACATCCCTGAATTTTTTGAAGATAATTGAGACAAAATGAGAGATTGCTGAAAACTAAAATTTCTTCTTTTTTCACAGTGTTTCCACATGTATTTTTGTCTTTGATACAAATTTAATACACAATAAATTATGAGGATTTCTTCTATTTTTTCAGCGAATTTTGTACAGGAAAAGTGTCTTTGATAACGGCTAAATGAATGAAATAGTTGAGTCATGTTCTGTGAACAGGGGGCACAATGCATTTGTCAAAGGTATCGACCATATCAGCCTGTGCAGTCAGTGCACGCTGACATGGATCGAACCATTTTGCTATTTGTGAGCTTGATGATTACTTGCTAGGTGTAATGCATAACAGGAATGCATTAACCCCCTTTTGCCCTTTTTTCGCTCATTTATATTCAGTCAGTCCTAACGATCCAGGTTTTCGTATACATGCAAATTTCTTCAAAGATTTTGGGGTGTGCGCTAAATGATTTTCTTTCAGTCTGACCTTAAATGTAAACTGTCCCGAAAACGATTTTTTTTTTTCGGAAAGTCGCCATTTATGTCGGGAGGATTAAGTACAAATAGGGGTTAAATTGGCAATGATTAATGGACAAAAACTCCACAAATACAAGTTGACAAAGTTATTGCTGTTTTAGAATTCAAGTAACGAGATGTCACATAAATCACGACATGACAGCCTTCGTTCAGTTCATACCACTAATGACATAACCATGTCATGTTATCGTCGGAAACTCTACTGATTTAGGATTTTTCCCTTTTTTCTCAGGAGTCATTAATCCCTTATCAGACGACAAAATTGTAGACTTGTTTCAAACTTAAAAGTATTTTAAGAGGACATGTTAGATGTGGTTCTAACGATAAAACTTGTCCAAGAAAGGATGAAAAAAAAAAAAAAAATCAGGGAAAAGAAAAAAAAAGAAAAAACCGCTGGTAATCATCAATTTCTCCTTTACCCAAAATTGTTTTCAAAAGCTCTTATCCACAGGATCGTTAAAACACGCGGGATTATTAGGTAAAAGGTCAAACAATAATATCGTTATTCATTCATTTTTTCTTAAATTCAAGTCAGTGTCAAATAAATTCTTTATTTGGCGAAGACACATTTTTGTAATGTTTCATTACCTTGTGAAAGGCAGAACATAAGTATAGATGGTATAGCATCAGGTTTGAGAAAAGTATAATGAACAAGTGGGGGAAAAACAGAGAATGTACTCCTATCAGCATATTCACATTGTTTAAAACATGTCATTTTCACTGTAAAATTGAGCGCAGATTAAACGCAATATTAACAAACTTCGCCAGTTTGTTAAGCACTACAGTCGTTGTACTGGATAACAAGAGGATAAATTTGTATCCTGTAAGCCATCTACAGTAATAATTTTAATATTTCTCACATCAGTTGTCGATAAAAGGGACAGCTAAAACAAAATGATATTCGTCTTCAACGGCATTCATATTACATTTGGTGCATACTAGTACTCTTTCATTTCGTAGAATACTATAACTACGTTCCACCTCTACTGCCAAGTTGTGATTAGTGCACCTCAATTTACATACTGCCTGTTTGTACTCTGAATTAGGAACACGGGTTAAATATTGTTCAAATAAAAAATTACTTCCAAAAATTGCATAGGAAGTAAGTGTTCTAGACGCTTGGCTTTCTCCGAAATGCTGTTGTAAATACTGATCATATTTTCTCTGTCTCACAGCAGAAATATGAACACTATTTCCATCAGTGCTACGCCATAATTATTGAAAACCAAAGTTATATGATAACTGCTTATTATTACTAGCCCATGTTTTACAAAAATCTGTATCATTATCATCAGTGCATCTATACAAAAGATTAAAAAACAAGCTGCCTGGAGACTGGACAATGTTAAACCAGTTATTAATAATTCTAAATTTTCGTGTGAAATAAAAAGAAAACGGCCACACTCTCCATAAATAGCCGGAGTTGAAACGCTACTGTTGAGCCGGAGGTTTCTAATGAATCTTAAATACACTTTTTCTATGTCAGGTGACTAATAGAAACCCCACACTTCAGAACCATATAACAATATTGGACTTTTCATAGAATAAAATAAGTTCGGCTTATCCCTGATATCAAAGTCTGCGTTATAAAAAAGAGCGTAAACAGAAAACAGTGCTCTATCTGCTTGTTCTGATAAAGACTTTTGTGCATAGTAAAAACTTCCGTAGCATGATAAGGTTACACTTTAGTAGGTAAATTTGGAAACATTATTTAAATGTTTAGCGTTATAATAAAAATGTACGTTTTCCTGTCGAAACACCGTTTTAAATACCGTAACTGCCGTTTTCTCAACATTGACACCAATGCTCCATTTGTTACAATGATTATGTAATTGATAAAAGAAAGACTTTGTAGACGCTCTGTGGTATATAACAAATTGTGTTGACAGCAAAGAGCAGTATGAAAATCTTTATATCTTCTATAGTGAAAGCATCATTACATTATATCACGATGATTTCATACATGTTGTTTTTGAATAACGCGAACAAAAATGGTGACAAAGGTTTGCCTTGCATAACACCTGCATTACTTGCACTGACTTGTTTTACCTACAATTCTAGTTTTCCCTCTATAGATCCATACTTTTACCAACTGAAACTATTCATTTTATATATAAAATCTATCGCATACCTTTGCAACTTTAAATTTTGTATATAAGTAAAATCGCGTGACTAACACATACATGTATTTCAAATGACATGTGAACTATGTAAAATAAACTTTGCGAAGTTTACGTCAAAATGTTGATTGTTTTGTTCCATTCTGATCTGCTTAATTCTTTTCCAGATGGCGAAATTCTATTCTTACATATTAAAAGCATTTGCAGACATCATCGTTATAATAATAATAATAATGATAATCACCATCATATCATCATCATCATCATCATCATCTATTTCAGTACTTAAAAGGGTATTAAGCATTTTTTTTTTTTTGCCGGAGAAAAATTATATTTGGTCAGGATAAAATCAGTGAAGTGACTGTTTACTCCTAGTTCGGGGAAAACCTCAGGGTCGTTTTGACACGGGATTATTTGATAAAGTATTAACTGAAAAGGATATTTATCTTTATTTAAGACTTAAACTTTTAACAAATGATCAAGTGTTTTTACGACCCTGCAAACATTGTGGGAAAAGGAGAAAACGCAGGTAGTCTGCGCTTTCTCCTTTTCACATGATGTTTTCCATGCATTCGAAAAAAAATCAACAATTCAACAATTTTAGCAACATTTAATTTGTAAAGCTGTAAATGCTTCCATTTAGGCCAAGTATAAAATTTTGGTCGTCATGTATGCACCTGAATACATGTGGGAGCATCTCATAAAAAGGAAAAAAAATACTTGTTGCCACATTATTTTCAAAAAAGTGGTTTCTTGCAAGGCGCAAAACTCGACAGGGTGTTATGATCAATCTATCCTGTTCCCACAGTGTTTTTTTTTTTTTTATCCTTACAAAGATAACTTCAATCATATGACCATATTTCATCTGTCGCCTGGAAATAAGCAATGCTCTGTGAAAAAGGAACCTAATGCATCTTCAAAAAAAAAAAATATCGACCCAGGTCAGCCTGCGCAGTACGTGCAGGCTGACCTGGGCCGAAACTTTTTGCTATCGGTCAATTTTCTGGATGTGAAAGGATCAGTCTACCCCATGATTCCATCAGTTTTTTTATAAAACGGATTATTTGGATCCATAATTATGTTATGAGTTGCTTGGTATATGTCACGGAGAACTATTAAACCCTCTTTTACCGGAGCATGGCTCAAATGTGCTGAATTTGGGAAAGTCTAAAATTATGGTGTCCGGTGGAGAGCATAGGGTTAATCTACTTCCTGCGAGGATCAATTTCTAGATGAGCCTATGACAATTTACTCTATTATCAGTTTTCCCCCACGTGATTCTGTGTCCCCGGCTTACCGAATCTCTTCTAATATAATAAGAAACGTCGTTGCTGTAAAGAAAGAAACTAATACGTGTTTTTTAGACATCTGTTGGCTTACTTATTTTTCTGTTCTTGTGTCGTCGGATTACGAAATTCCTAGAAGTTTTACTAAAGCGTTATTGCTTGTAAGGTAAAACGTACATATAATGGGCCACTTTTTAGACATCTGCTGGTTAACTAGTTTAATTTTTTGCAACCTTGATTTATAACTACGGAATACGCAGTGTCATCAAGTTTGATTTAAACGCTATCGCTTGCAAGGTAGAAAATATTCTATATGTATGATGGTAGAGTCCTCATTTAAGACGGCTGTAGTGCCATTAGTTTATCATTTGCACATTTGAATTGTGTTCTCGGAAACAGGAACATTGTAAAATTTAGCACATAATTGCTGTCAATTTCGAAAGTGTCCTCCGTGTATATAGTAAGCAACTTGTTTAAGACATCTGTAGGCTTTACTGTTTTGCACATTTGATATGTGTCTTTGGAATACATAAAGTCTTTTTATTATACTGCAAAGAAATGTCACGTGATCTGATTGGATAATATGCCCCGAACATATATATCATGTACACTGGCAAAACCAACGTAAAAGCAGTTTCCCTTTCGGGAGCCCCGTATACATGACTACACTTTCAACACAACATCCAAAATGGCGGCGTCGACCAAGATTAACATCAAGATTATGCGTCAAACTGCACGTTTTAGCACGTTTCACCAAGGTTTCAGTGACGTCAGTTCCCAGTGACGTCAGTTTTCATTGAATTGGGGCACTCAGAAGGGAAATTCTACTTCGTCAGCGTACTCAATTTTTGAAACCAAAAAAACAACAAGTAAAATTCGCTTAACACACGTTGGAATGGTAAAACTTTGCAGTATAATAAATTCGTTGTACGGTCAGGTGGCAGGGGACTTGGAAACTTGTTCACGGCTGTGGTGAATAATGTAGCCACCTCGCCTTCGGCTCGGGGCGACATTATTCACCACAGCCGTGATCAAGCTTCCAAGTCGCCTGCCATCTGACCGTACAACTAATAATGTTTCATTTCAACATGGTCGCACGCCCAGTAGAAAGTATCCCTCATGTAAGTAGGCTACGTATTTGAGACATCTGTGAGCTAGCTTACTTCTCTTTTTACACATTTGACTTGTGTTCTCGGAACACGGAATATCTTAAACTTTGATCAAAATGTTACGGTTTGCAGGATGCAAATTAGAGGTAGTAAACTACGCGTTTGAAACATTTATAGGCTTACTTGTTTGTTTTGTACACTCTTGATTTGTGTCCTAGAAATACTGAATGCCGATTAGCTGTTTCCGTTTGCAGGACAGAAGGTATCCTACATGCAACTATGCGACGCGTTTTAGACATCTGTAGGCTTGCTAGATCTACTTTTTTGCACAATTGATTTGTGTCCTCGGATTAGGAAATGTCTTAAAAGTGGTTTCAAACGTTAGATCGTTTTCAGGGAAGAAAGTACGCGATGTGTAATGAGCTGTATCTCTAGGCTTATTTATTCAATTTTTACACACTTGATTTGTGGCCTGAAAATACGGAATGTCGTAAAGTTTCATTGAATGTTATCGTTTGCAAGGTAGAGATTATCCTACATGTAAGTATCCTACATGTATGGAAATAGGCTACATGTAAGTAGGCTACACGTGTTAGACATATGTAGGCTTACTCGTTTATCCTTTGCAACTTGCTTTCTGTCCTCGGATTATGAAATATTCTAATCGTTTAATTAAAACATTATCACTTGGGATGTAGAAAGTATCCCACACGTATATAGTAGGCTACGCATTTTCAGCACCTCTAGGCTTACTTTTTTTTTTTGAGGGGAGGGGGGAGGCACGCTTGATGCGTTTCCTTTGAATACGAAATATTTTCTTAAGGTTGTTTAAAACGTCATAGTCTGCAAGGTAGAAAATACCTTTTATATATAAGCCATGCTCTGGCAAAAGGTGGTTTAATGCATCTGTAAAAAGTATCCAGGTCAGCCTGCAGTCTGCCAATGTTCTTTATGTCCAAAGGCGATTTTACCTAAAAATTCAGCCGGTTATAAGACAAAATAGATTTTACGGATACAAAAAATTATGAGATGACTTGCTTGGTATAATATGTCACGGAGATGCATTTAATCTCCTTTTGCAAGTGAATGGCTCATATGTAGTGGGCTACTTGTTTTAAGCATCTGTAGGTTTACTTGTTTATTTTGTGTTTATCAGATGCAAATGCAGTGTTACGATGTTGCCGTGTATTTTGGCGGTATTGGCGCTGAATACTCCTTATGAAAACTCTTCAAGTTAAAGGTACGTTTCGACGTATTATCGGGACGACGCATAAACAAAAATCAAAAGCAACATAAACGAAATACAATCAACAGTGACTGTCTATACTTCCGCATGCATGTTTGACAGTGATGTAGTGTCTAATTAGAATATTCCAGCTTTTGTTTCTCATTTCTTATTCTCGTTATGGGTCTGTTAATGTTTTGTCTACTTTCAGGGTACCGTATTTGACTAAATAATATCGCGCAGTCTCGTTAGACTTGTTCAATTTCTTACCAAATATGGGGGATCAAACTTCAAAGAGAGATAACTCTACATTACTGGCGATAATATGTGCCGATTGATGTGTATAAGCTATGCTCTGTGAAAAGGGGGGGGGGGGGCTTGATGCATTTGCAAAAGGTATCGACCAATGTCAGCCTGCGCTTTCCGCGCAGGCTGACATGGGCTTAAACTTTTCGTTATCTTCCAATTTTCTGCATGTCCAAGTAATATCACGGAGATGCATTAGGCCCCCTTTTGCCGGAGTGTGGCTCATATGCATTTTTGGTCTAGGTTCAGGCCAATTTGGCGGGATGAAAGCTACAATGACTTCATCCCGGGACATAGTATTAATTGTTTACGTGACGTCAACGTTACCTTGACGTTGCGTAAACAACTGCAGGCATTGTATCACAGGATCACACTTGATGAAGGTGGTTGTACAGCCGAAAGCTCGTGTAGATTATTATAATTAACATTTCTCAAGAAGAGGATATCATGTTTTAGAAGTGAGAATGATAAAAGATGCCCTTTGTCCGATTTAACACGATGAAAATAAAGACCTGTACTGAAACCATATACACCAACCATTTTAACTTCTTCATTTCAATTCAGTGTAATGTTTGTGTCTTTTTTTCCCCACGATTTCGGATTTGGTGGACTAAACCGTTTGCAAATTCAGAAATAGTGTTACTACATTAAGCATTAAGATCAAGAATATTACTTATTTCAGTAATTAACACTAAAATTCAAATTTTATAACACTAGAACCCAAAGCTTTTAACACTAAAATCCAAAGTTCTTAACCGTGGCTTCGCCAATCGCGAAAATTTGCTAAAGGATATATCACGATCTTACATTGAAACAAAAAATTAGTCCCTATAAGATATCTGTAGGCCTACTAATTTATTTTTTGCTCAGGGAATGCTAGGATTGCGTGTCGTGTAAATGGAATTAGTTCTCACTCGTTCATCGATTACATTCGATTAAAGGTGGAAAACTTGATTGATGCAGAATTGAGTGTATTTATTCTGTATTAATTTGGCGGGAATGTGAGCTTTGAAGTTTGTTTACGCTATGAGCAACCTCCCCAATCGCGGTTTAACGGAACAGTCAAAGGTGAGTTGTTTAAATCTTATTTTCTTCCATCTGTCGTAAATCTTCGTTTGTTTGTTGGATGTTCATACCGATTTCACCCAGTATTTCATTCAACCCTTTACCATTCGATCCCGACTTTTTACGACACTATGGAAGCAGATCTTTAAACAAAAAAAAAAATGTGGGAAAAGGAGAAAATGCTGGTAACCAGAATTTTCTCCTTTTCCCAAAATATTTTCTACACTTTCAAAGTTGTGAACCACGTTCATTTTGTCATATGCAAAAACTTTCAATTTGCACAAGTGTTAAGTGTCGTTGTTTAGTAAAGAGTTGTGGCTAGCACGCAATTTTTCTAAATCACTGGCTGTGTTCCCCACATAAAGAGAAATGAAACAGGCATCAAATAATTCATCGCTAGTATTAACGCGAAAAGGGACATTCGGACATTTGCGTAAAGTATCGTCTCGGATCAGCCTGCGCAGTCCGCGCAGGCTAATCCGAAACGACAATTTCCGTTTTTATGTAATTTTCTGTTTTGCACAAGTCTACTGTAGCACAAAATCTAATATAGTCGTAAAGTGCCGTCTCGAGTTAGCCTGCACGGACTGCGCAGGCTGATCCGAGACGACATTTTACGCAAATGTCCGAGTGCCCCTTTTCGCGTTTTGCAAGCCATTTAGTATTTCGAAATTCATTCAAGCCATCCTCTGTGAAGAGGTTTAATGCATCTGCAAAAAAATAGGGTTTAGCAGTCTGACTTGGCTCAATACCTTTTGCTTGTGGTAAATTTTCTGCATGTCAAAGGACCATTCTACCTCAGAATTCAGCCGGTAGTTTGATAAAATGGATTCTCTGGATCCACAATTATTTGACAACTTGCCTGGTATAATGCGTCACGGAGATGCATTGAACACGCTTTTGCCAGAACGTAGCTTATGAAATGGGTTGCAACACGTGAAAAGGAGCATTCGGACATTTGCGTAAAGTGTCGTCTTGGATCAGCCTCCGTTTTTTTGTAATTTTCTGTTTCAAACAGGTCTACTGTAGAAAAAAAATCTAATGTAGTCGTAAAGTGCCGTCTCGGATTAGCCTGCGCGGACTGCGCAGGCTGATCCGAGACGACACTTTACGCAAATGTCCGAATGCCCCTTTTCGCGTGTTGCAGGCCAAATGTACTAAAACACTTTATAAACTGTCAGTTTGTTTCCAGTTGAAAATATAGATCAATAAATATTGGCTTATTACCTCCTGAAACGGTTTGAGTCATGTTCTGTGAAAAGGGGATTTAATGGGTCTCCGTGATGCATTCTTCCAAGTAAGTCATCACATAATTATGGATGCATAAAATCCATTTTGTCCGACAACCAACTGAATCATTAGGCAGAATGATCCTTGGACATGTGGAAATTTTACAAATCGCACAAAGTACCGACCTATGTCAGTCTGCGCGGATTGAGAAGCTTACAATATGTACTGGTCTAAAACTTTGTCGCTTGGCCAAGAACTGAAATAGATAAATGACCTGTAAGGTAATCTTGCGTTCGGTTTAAAGTAAGTCACGGGTGATAAGGATATCTATGTCGAGTATGATGACATCTTCAAGAATTAGATATTATCAAAATTTGTAACAAGTACATGAACTTACTCGAGCCACATATATTTTAGTATGGTTTTCCTTAAGTGATATACTGTTTTTTTTTTTTTTATTTATTTATTATTATTTATTTATTTATTTACGTAATCTATTTCATTTATTTATTTATTTATTTATTTATTTATCTATCTATTTATTTATCAATCTATTACAACTGTGCAAGTAGAATTATCCATGGCTTACCTTAATAATTCACATTTTGCACTACAGAACCATCAGCCCTTTGATTAGCCTCTAATATTACAGATTACTAAAGAAATGGCTGCTTGACTGGATAATAAAGAATCGTTAAAACAGAGACATTAAAAATGTATTAGCGAAGAAATAACTAAACCTTGGAAATTGAATATCCGATTAAAATTTCGTTCAGAAAATCGGGAAATTTATTTTCGCAGATTTGTGCGCACATTAATCAAGTCGTTTCACAGTCTTTTAATCCTTTACCAGACGAGAAAATTGGGGACTTGTCTGAAAAGCATTTACAGATGCAAAATTAAAGATGGCTCAAATTTTGGTTTTTAGTTTTGACATGATAAGTAGCATTGCGGGGAAAAGGGGGAAATACTGCTTACCAGCATTTGCTCGTTTTCCTCCAATGATTTTTTAATGTTAATTAACTCAAATGTTTCTTAAATGATTGAATTTGGATTTGAAAGGGTAGAAAACATTGTAGGAAAAGGAGAAAATGCTGGTCACCAGCATTTTCGCCTTTTCCCACGATGTTATCGAAAGGTTTTTTTTTTTTCTTGGGTCGTAAACGCTTTTGACTTGTGTCTCCCTTCCTCCGTTTTCCTCCACTCTACTCTTCTGTCGTTTAACGAAACATATTTGTTTTTTGTTCGAAGTATTCTTTTCAAACCTTCTGTGCTGTATGTACCATTTGCGTGCAATGAAGAAATGTTCTGTTCCATTCTGTAAAGTGTTCATTTCAAGAACTGAAACACGGAATTATTTGGTAAAGGATTAACCGAAAGAGTTCCGAACAAATGAAATTGGCAATAGCAAATAAAGCGATGATTACCTGCGATAATTGATCACAAGACACCTTATCTGTATCACGTGGGATATTTGATAGAAAAAATCTCGTCACATTAATAATTAATGAATCATTTTATTAGTTCCGTTATAATACTTTGCGGAACTTTTGACCAATGATTCGACAGGTTACAAATCGCTTGGAATTTCCTGATTAATTTTAGCCGTCGAGATTTGTGACTCGGTATGATTGTTCGATTTTGTTTACATACTGTATATGTTTCTCGATTTAAAAGTAATTCAGAGAAGAAGTTCTATTCGACTCGCTTGTTTCTTTATTAAAAAGCCTGATCAAGGGGGCGGGGGGGGGGGGGGGGGGGGAGGATCGGTACACTTAAAGGTTTGGTCAACCTAAACATATATTAAACGCAAGATTCCCCCCTCTCTCCCTCCCTTTCTCTCCCTCCTTCTCTCTCCCCGCCCCCTCTCTCCCTCTCTCTCTCTCTCTCTCTCTCTCTCTCTTTCTTTCTGATCCATCCATCCATTGATTGTTGTCAAAGGAAAAAAATGCTGGTAACCAGAAGTTTTTCCTCTTTCCATTTTGTTTCCTATCCTCGAAGATCCATCATCCCATCATTTGAACCACATTTAATTTGTTGTCTGCAAGTGCTTCCAATTTGAGCAAGTCGACAATTCTGTGGTCTAGTAAAGAGCTAACGAGCCGAAGAAAATTATACAGGAGGGTAAGCGTGTACGTTAGCGAGAAAATATAAGAAGTCAATTTACAAGGCTAGTGACAAATTCGATTCCTATAACCTAATTATTCCGAACTGTCTCCTTTCCCGATATAGCATATCTGCACCTCTAATTAGATCTAACAGTGTTTCATTGAACAGTTATTATGAAACTGATGTAATTTATACCTACACGCGAAAATAGAAGCGTCCAAATTCAGAGAAGATAACTGGATTGGACAGTTCTAAACACACTGAGCTGATAATGGATATGTCCAAATGCAAGACTCTACAAAAATAATTGGATGACAATGGAGGGTCTTCAAATTAAAAGGATGTGGAATAGACATCGAATTCAAAGAAATTAATCATATTGTAAACATTTACTTGATTTAGATATGAGCGATGCTCTGGCAAAATGGGGTTTAACGCTCCTCTGTGACTGCATTATACTATAAGCAAGTCATCACGTTATTATGGATTCATAAAAATCCAGAGACTGAATCCAGAGGTAGAATGGTCCTCGACATGTAGAATTAGTACATGTACAGAAATACAAGATTTGCTTACTGACTGTAAATACTATTAAGTAATGTTTACTGCTGTCTATTCGAATCAGAAGCTAACAAAAAAAAAAGCATTAAAAAAAGGTACTCGATATTATAACGAATCTTTCCTTAACGGCGGCTATTCCTGTTTTTGTTATCAGACAAAACTTAAAAAAATTTAGAAATAATTGCAAGGCAATAGCTGGCAAACTATCAATGAGAAAGAGAGAGAAATAAAAGAAAAAAATCTATGCCTGTATAAGCATTTTTAGACTTTGCACCAAAGTTTTGCTAAGGCAAATGGGAATGACACAAGATACATAACACACGTCGATCGCGTGGGATTGTATGTAAATGAATACTAAGATTTATTTCATGCTTTTCGGTAGTTTATCGAAAAATGACTGAGGTATATTGTTCGATCTTTCATGGTTACGACCAGTGAAAAATACCGACTTTATTTTGTTACTCTTCAATTGAAGGCGGAAACAGTAGGTCCCGCGTACTAGTTACCTAGGTAAACAGCGCGTGCCACTCAACCAGATGGAAATATGATGTATTCACCCTACATTTCGCGCGCTTTACGTAATATTGTAATGCGTTGCCATGCGGGAGGAGGGGAGGTACGCCACGGGGAATTACCGAAAAGAACTGTACTGGATTTTGATGCAAGCCCCCCCCCCCCACAAAAAAGGTAATGAAATAAAAAGTTATGAAATAAATAGAATATTTGTTTTTCTTTTGGGGGGTGCGCTGCTCTTGGAAATATTACAGATGATGTTCACTCGATGAAATAAATTTCGATCTTTCACCGAAACAAATATCTTCTGTGTCATTCTTAATCTCATAAAAATAGACGTAAATACCAATTGCGAACAACCGTCACGTTATCTAAACGTCAACATGGCATATTTGCCCTGAATGTGACCGTCCACAACCGTCAGTGGCAATATTTACATACATTTCAAATGGTGTTCTAATTCGAAAATCCAAAACTTCCCATCTAAGTGGCTGCGAAAAAACGTCTTGGCCGTCACATGGCTTGTTTCGGAATATATTATCATAATTAAATCTGTAATCGTTTACGTGTAAATGCTTTTCTTGACGGGCATTATGCCTTTCAGTCTGTAAGGCCGAGCCCAGTCGGTGACGTGCAGGGCTGGTGATACAGGGTCATTAGCTTGAATCTAAGCTTTTCAAAACCCTTTTTGAGGATTGATGAGTCTTTCGCATCGCTTCTGAATGTCGTTTTCAGGGTAATGATGTGAGACAGGAACAAGTGGCTAGGAAATAGCATTTGGCAAAATACCGGTGGTACAGGAAATTCCAGAAATACATGGATAGGTGCACTGGTCGTCATGAAATAACAATATAACGCTCCAAAAAACAAAGTCTACAAATAAACCTGAGAAAAGTTGCGTCCAGTCATTCTATATCAAGCCAATCACTGTCAACGCTCTGCCGACGACATCGATAAACATCAAATTCCGGCACAGCTTTGGCAGTAATTAACTTCCTTCTTTTACTACACCCTCAGTCTAATTTTAGAATCAAAGGTTAACCACCGTGCGTAATATATGACGTACTGCAGATCATAAATGGTAACACAGAGATGTAAACAAACAACCCTCGTCTATTGTTGTCCCTAATTCAGTTCGTCGGTATTCAACGCTGTTTTTCAGCGTAGCTTAATGCACTGCTTTTTGACCTACTGCTTGGTATTGATACATTCTAATAATTTAATATCAGTTGTTTTCATGAATATTGGCGAGTTCTGATTGGCCGAATTTTTTTTTTTCATAGCTCCATGAAAAAAAAAAAATCACGTTATACTGGAACTACTTTCGCTGACGGTTACTCAGTGCGGGTCCTACACACTGCTGTGTTCATTTACTTTCGTTTTATTGGTTAATTTTCAGTATTGGGGATCTGAAAACTGCTTCCTTATTGTATTCTTGCGCCATACAAATATGAGTGGAAGGGGCTTAGAAACTCCAACGTATTAGATTTGAAAACAAAGAAAATGAATGCAGTTTGAATTATTTCCGTGGGTGTATGTTGTCTGTAATATTAAATTATAAGGAATGAAGAGAATTTTTATTTTTTCATGGAGGTATGAAAAAAAAACCTAATCAAATTTTGCAGTGTGATAAGTTTTTTTTCATACCTCCATGAAAAAATAAAAATTCTCTTCATTCCTTAAATGAAAGAATAGCAATTTGCAGTTGGTTAAAATGTGGACATGTTTATTCTGCTGGCCCAGCAGACCCATTTGCGGGTAAATTTATGACAAAAATGAATAAATTTATGAGTATATATGGGGAGTGTTCGGTGAAAAATCGAAATTTTTTCATCGTGTGAACATCATCGGTAACATTTTCACGTGTTTACCGATGTGTTTACGAGATAAAGTAAACTTCGGTCTTTCACTGGCTTTGTTGGGATTTTCATCAGAACCCAGTACAGTTTTTTTCGGTTAATCCCGGTGGCGTAACCCTTCCCACAAAAAAAAAAATTACAATAATATGTAAAGGGGGAGAAATGTAGGGTTAATATTACCGCTGTGTTTACGAGATGAAATAAATTTCGATCTTTTCACTGAAAATAATCAACTTCATGCTTCTAACCCCTTTTTTGTTGGCACTTTCATTAAAATCCAGTAGTTTTATTTTTCGACAATTCATCGTGGCGTACCCGGCCCCACATAACGCATCACACTGTTACGTAAAGCGCGAGAAAAGTAGGGCAAATGCGCGTTAGTTACGTCATAGTTATGTCTGGTTGAATAGCACGCACTGTTTATCTAGGTAACTAGTGCGTGGGAATTACTCTTTCAGCCTTTTATTAACGAGTTACGGAAATATTTACCAAGAAAAATTCACAAAATTACCAAAGTTTCGTAAAACGGATTCACAAATTTCGTTTATCTACGAATCGTTAATGAAACGGTACCCCAAGAGACCGTTTTACTAAACAAAATCCCGTACTGTTTGCTATGGAATCGATTAATTTCAATGGTCGTAACCATTAATTATCAAACCTTATAATCCACCATTTTTTTTCGATAAATGGGCGAAAAGCTTGAATACAGCACAATATTTATAGTATTTTCTGTTTTGATGCCGGGTTAAAGACATTGATGACGTCATACAAATATCGTCACGAATGTGACTTTTTCCTACATACATAGGCAAACCTTTTTCATATTCATTTGTGCCCATCTAGCATGTAAGAAAAGGGAGAATCATTTGTTTTGATAGTGGTTTCTTTTGTATGTTTGTTAGTTTGTTTGTTTGTATTGAGTTTACCGCCGTTTTCAGAGGTGTGCTCATATCACGGCGGCCAGTGAACCGGCGCATGTGTTTCCTGGCTTTCTCACACCAGTACTGACACAACTCAATTTCCACGCCATCGACGACATTTCTCACATGTATCAGAGGTGAGAGGCTAAATATCGCCGGAAAGAAAGGTTGTCGCAACCAGGTATCGAACCCGCAACCACCAGGTCATGAGACAGATATGCCAACCACTGAGCTACCCGGCTGGGCTTGTTTTGATAGAAGAGCAAAATATAATTGATTTATGCTCTGTGAAAAGGTGGCTTAATGCATCTGCAAAAGTATCGACCCATGTCAGCCTGGACAGTCTGCACAGGCTATCGGTAATTTGGTCGAGTCTCAAATTTTGTCTTTTAACAAAGGAGTTACTTACAATCAATTATTAATAACATGGTCAAGCCCCTTGCTAAGTCTAATGATTTTCTCAGTTTAATTTCGCAGTTTTATTATGTTCCATGAGAAATACTAATATGGCGATTAATGTCACAGCCAATCCCGTTAAAAGTATATGAGCCATGCTCCGTGAAAAGGGGGCTTAATGCATCTGCAAAAAGCATCGACCCATGTTAGCCTGCGCAGTCCGCGCAGGCTAACACGGCACGAAACTTCTTGCTATTTGTAATTTTTCTGCATATATAAAGACCATTCTACCTTCAGATCAAGACGATTGATAGACTAAATAGATTTTATGAATCCATTATTTTGTGATAATTTGCTTGGTGCTTGTTATAATGCACCATATCGATGCATCAAAATCCCATTTCCTAGATTACGGCTCATATATGTACCCGTTGAAATGTAACAAATGTAATCATGTCCTCTAAAATAAGATACTCTAAATCTTCGGCTCTTGTTAATCCAAGAACAACATCGCTTGTTTTTGCAGATAGGGTAGATCGAGATCTGGACCCGTATTCAACAACCATTCTTAAGAAAGTTCTTAGTCTTATTCTCCAAGATTTTCTAAATTTGAAAGTAACACAACTACTGATTAGCTAAACTCAATTCAAATTTCTAGAAATTTCTTCGTACTTTCTAAATCTAGAATAAGACTTAGAATAATATTAGGAATGGTTGTTGAATACGGACCCAGTCCTCGTATTCACCACCATTATTAGTTACATTTTAGGTCCTAGATTCAGAAAGTAAAGCATTCGGCTTTGCTAAAGCATTCGGTTTTACATATTTTTTAGAATGAAAATGCAATATAGGACACTCGGTAAATACGGTCCAAATAATTTCCCCAGCTTACAAAACGTTTTAGACAAGAATGTGACGTCATAGATAAAAAACATTGTATTCCTACGCATTATATCCAAAATCATTTAGTAAAGCCAATAAGAAATAGCAATACCTTCAAATTCAGGAAGTTCCCGCGAATTTCACACAAGGTATAATTGAGAATGGTTCGTGAACATGGACCCGGGCTTAGCAGGACTTTCAGTATGGTCTTGTTTGTGTATGACCGGTACTTATTAGATACAAGAGCCTAAAATGTTTAAATTACATTTGAAAACCCGGAACGTTATTGTCTACAAATGCCAATTAATAAATATTGTCTGCCATTTGGAAAAAAAAAAACGATCTGCAATTTCCAGACATTGACGGCGATTTTGTTTCACTTAACAGCAAGCGGTTTAGATAAGGCTGTATATTTTGTGCAGTCTAATCTTTATCTACTATCTCCGCCAAAGCACATTATATTTTTTGTCAGCATCGAAATAAGATGTCAAATTTTGGATAAAAAACAAACAGTGAATCGAATGACAGAAAATACTGAACTGAAGACAAAGGAAAAGTTCTAACATCACTCGGACACGTAAATATATATATAATATCAGATAGGTAAAGTTAGCTACTAGTAGCCAGCTACTAGTAGCCAGCTACTTGCTCAGGTAAAGTTAACTTCTAGTAGCCAGCTACTAGTAGCCAGCTACTTGAGCTGGTAAAATTGATTATTTGTAGCCAGCTACTGGTAGCCACCTTCCAGTAAGCAGTCACTGGTAAAGGAAATTCTAGCAATTCGTACCCAGCGACCAATGTATAGGTAATTAAAATGGAGGTTTTTTATTAGTTTCCTAATGGTACAAGTAGCTGGCGAACCAAACGAAATGTTTTTCTTCCATCCAGAATACTATATAAATGCATCAGAAAAATCAAAATCATATTATTTCCTGTATTAAAGGGTCAAGCTACAAGATCTGTCAATAGGAATTTTCTCTCTAAGTAAAATTGAAAAATATCCGCATTTTCATGATGAGTAGCTGGCCCCTTTAATGAATAAGAATGGATTGATTTTGATATCTTTAATTTGTCCTAAGTATCCTCAATATGATTCGTTGAAATATTTTGAAAAATCTCTCTAAATCTCGCTAGCTACTTGAACATTTTAAATCATTATTTCGCAAAAGTGGAAAGTTGTCCCATTTTCAAATCAGTAGCTGGCCCCTTCAGTGGCTGGAAATGCTTAAATTTTGACTATTTTAGAGCATTTATCATCCCCTTTATGTAAAACAAGCATTTAATCTTAAAAACAGCTATAAGACTCGCCAGCTACTTGTACCTTTGAATTCCTCTCTGAGTGAAATTGAAAAATGTCCCAATTTTCATGACGAGTAGCTGGCCCCTTTAATAATTAAAATAAATTGAAAATGATATTTTTAATTTCTCCGTAGTACAGTAAATGCGATTCGTTGAAATATTTTGAAATGTTTGTCTTAATCTCGCCAGCTACTTGTACATTTTGAATCCCTAATTGAAAACAAATGTGAAAAAAAAATCCTATTGACAGATCTTGTAGCTTGCCCCTTTAATACAGGGAATTATTTGATTTTGATTGTTCTGATGCATTTATATAATATTCTGCATGGAAGAAAAGCATTTCGTTTAAGGCATCTACAATTGGCTCGCCAGCTACTTGTACCTTTAGGAAACTAATAAAAAACCTCCATTTTAATTACCTATACATTGGTCGCTGGGTACGAATTGCCAGAATTTCCTTTACAAGTGACTGCTAACTAGAAGGTGGCTACCAGAAGCTGGCTACAAATAACCAATTTTACCAGAACAAGTAGCTGGTTACTAGTAGCTGACTACGAGTAGCTAACTTTACCTGAACAAGTAGCTGGCTACTAGTAGCTGGCTACCAGTAGCTAACTTTACCTGAACAAGTAGCGGGCTACTAGTAGCTGGCTACTAGTAGCTAACTTTACCTATCTTTAATATCTGCCCTAAGTAAAGGAAAAAAAAGTTGGATATTAAGCAACTCTTTTCTAGGCGAGTTGAATAAAGAAATTATCTCGAGATCACAAAAAATCTCAGATTCCTTTTATCATGAAACTGTATCTCTTGATTTTTATGATTCTGTGCAAGACATACATACACGTATGTCATGATGGAATGGTATATAATAAGACATAAGGACTAGGAGTGTGCATCCGGTGTGAAAAATAGTTCCAAACTACTCATATAGCTCCACCAAAGAAATGCAATTTTTTTTATTGGCTTAAACCTATCAGAAATTGAGTTACTTTCTAAATTCAGAATTACACTAAAATATCATTAGAATTCTTTGGCGAATATAGACCCTGGTTAAACCTTCAGTGCACAAAGACATATCTTTAAATGATTAATACTAATCAAAGCACAGCTTTAACAGAATTCTCTATGATCACAACTATGAAGACATTATGATCCGTGAAGAATAGGACTTAATATATTCCATATCATAATGATTATCGTTGCGTATGAGCACGTATTCAGTTCAAAGAACTGTTTTCTAGTACACTAGGCAATACAATCTTAGGCGTGTCATTATTGAAAGCATTTGCAGAGGACAAACCAAATGAAGCTTAAATGGTGGAATTTGTTTTGGTTTAGTAGAAAACAATGTGGGAATAGGCGAAAATGCCGGTTACCCGCATTAATTTTCTCCTTTTCCTACTATGGTTTCAAAAAGCCTTCTCTCTCAGGATATTGAAAACGCAGGTTTGTTCAAAAAAGGATCAACTTTCATGAAACTGTTGTTGTCGTTGTTGATGTTCTTGTTGTTTGTTAGACAGTTTTGAACACTTTACCACACGACTTTTTTGCACCCTTGCATCAGACTAGTTTTATCTAAATTTATGACCCTTCCGTCAACAAATATATGAGCCATGCTCTGGCAAAAGGGGGCTTAATGCATCTCCGTGATGCATGATACCAGCCTAAGTCATCACACAATTACGGCTCCATAAGAGCAACTTTTTTAACAACCGACTTAATCATGAGGTAGACTGGTCCTTGGACATACAGAAAATTTACCAATATCGAAAAGTTTCGGCCCAGATCAGCCTGCGCGGACTGCGCAGGCTGACATGGGTCGGTACTTTTCGTAGATGCATTAAGCCCCCTTTTCACAGAGCACGGCTCATATTATATTTTTTGTTCTCGATTATTTATACCAAAACACAAAGTACGTTCAAACAGGTTATGATTCGTTATCACTGTTTACTGAAAAGGAAACAAAACAATAAATCGATCCCTCAGACTTACCTGTTTGATTACATTTTCTGTACAATCTGGCAATCGTAGTAGGGGCGCAGTTAAGGGCAAAGAGCTAACTGTCGCTTTGACTGGCCAGCTTACAGCAGTCCAGTTGCTCATACCCGGACTTCTATGATCAATCTCGGCATCTTCACCGCGGCTTAGTTGAACACAACATGCGCTAAGCTTTCTTGCCAAGATAAAGTGATGTCTGCAAATAGTCACGTGCTGCACGTAGAACTCACTTGGTGCGAAACTTGTATTTTGTCAATTGTTCAGTTACTATTGACAGAAAATTAATGAAGTTTACATGAAGGAACCGACTGTAAAATCTTTAACGCCATAGAAATTATATTTCAGAAAAAAATCTAGCAATTTTGGTGTTGCGTTGCAAGTTTCGATCTTTCACCGAAAAAAACAAATATCTAGTAACTTTTATCAGTATCGTTGTCAAGACAGCCGAAATCCAGAAAAAGGCGAAGCCCGACTTAGAGTTCGATGAAGTGTTTTAATGTTTAAAAAACTTTAAAAGCAATTGTCAGACTTATACCACTTATTTCATGCTTTCCGGTAGGATATCGAGAAATAGCGGTGAAAATATTTTTCGATATTTCACGGGTACGACTAGTGAAAATACCGATTTTTATATTCTAGTTACCTAGGTGAAATGCGCGTGACTCACAACCAGATGGAAATATGACGTCATTTACCTTACATTTCTCGCGCTTGACGTAATATTGTAATGTGTTGCTATGCCAGTGGCTGCGCCACTCGTGAAAATATTACCGATGGTGTTCACGAGATGAAATAAATTTCGATCTTTCACCGAAAAAAACAAATATCCTCTATGTCTTTTGCTATCCGATTTCATATTCATTTATGAAATGGTCCTGTATTTTATCGACCTTTAGATAATGGGAAGGCTTCTGAAAACCGTGTGACAAAAGGAGAAAATGCTGGTAATCAGCATTTTCTCGTTTACCCACATTTTCTGACTTCCCAAGGTCAGAATTAGAGTGCATTTTTCTATGCTTTTCCGAGGTTTCTTTTTACGAGTACCCTGAACGATATTCTTCCCAAGCCACTGGTATCTATCCCACTTAAACATCGCCGAAACAGTGATCAGCGGTGAGAGAGGAATGAAACCTGTTGGTATTACTATCACCAATCCTCGGTAAAAAATTAGCTAAGTTTGGGATTCGAACCAGAGACGCTATAGTTTCAAGCCGCGTACGTTACTGCATGAGCTACCGGACGACAGGACTTGGCAAAGGGTTATCTCTTTACCAAACGACATATTTTTAGCCTTGTCCAAGTTGAAAGCATTTGCAGACGAAATATTAGATGTCGCTGAAATAGTGGAAATTGTCTGCGGAAGGGTAGATAGAAAACGTTGTGGGAAAAGGAGAAAATGCTGGTTACCAGCATTTTCTCCTTTTCCCACAATGTTTTCAAAAACCTTTTTCATCAAGGTCTTTAAAGCTTGGGATTGTGTAGTCAAGTGTTATTGACTTTAGGTGTTATCACTGAGGCCATCAAGTTCTAAGAAAACATACCTCAGGAGAATTTTTTTCTCATCACTATTAGCAGATTAAGCCTTTATCAAGCAAGCCCAGGTTTTAACGATACTGAAGGGGAAGCCTTTTAAAAACATTTTGGGAAAAGGAGAGAACGCTTGTAACCACAATGTTTTCTGCCCTTCCGAAAGCGAATTTCTATTTTTCAGTCACAACTATTTTGTCATCTGCAAAAAATTGGCCAAGTCTAAAATTTCGTTGTTTGGTAAAGGGTTAACCCTTTACCAAGCTGTCCCGACCACCCTGAGTGAGATGACTTTGAAAACATAACGGGAAAAGGAGAAGAGGCTGGTAACCAGCGTTTTCCCCTTTTTCCATCATAGTTTTTAATCATACCAAAGACATGTTATTCGCCATTTGGACCTTATCTGATAATGTCCGTCGGGAAATTGTCTCAATTGGGACGAATTTAAAATTTTGTCATTTGGGAAGGAGTTTAATCCATTACGGCATGAAACAGACGCCTTTCTTAAAAAGCAGACGACACTTGTAAACATTACTATAGCCAATAGATAATCAACTTAACACTTTGCTGAACGATATCGAGATTTAACGACCCGATAAGAAGAAATTGCTCGTTACATTCAATTTCTTCTTTTGTCACTTTGTTGAAAAAAGAAGTCTGTCGTATGACGAAAATGTTGTTTGCTCGCGGAAATGGGTAAGGACGTCCGCCGCTTCATATTTATGATGACAATAAAGCAGAATCTTCGGTGACATAAGTTACAAACAAACAGGCAGGAGACACTGCTAATGGCATAAGACTATGTAAATATAGGCACAAGTAAATTGTGAGGTATTTGTCTGTTTGAATCCTGTGGCATTGAATATCATCAACCCTAGGGAAGAAATTGGCAGAGCTGGGGAATCGAACCAGTGTGACCCCCCCTGCCCTTGATTTAAGCCCAGGGATACCTTTCTCTAAACTTCGTACGCACGAAATTTGCGACACAGTTTTTAGAGGGAAACATCAAGTCTGAAAACAAGTTTTATTGAACTGCATAACTTTACGATTTGAGTACTGAAATATTTGCATAACTACGCCAGCTCGAACCCACGAACTTTAAAATCATAGTCAGTGACCCTACCAAATAAGCCATTGGGCAATTACAAAAATAACTTAAAAAATGTAATAATGGCTATACCGTTAATAACGGAATAGGAAATTTTGAGATACTGACATTTAAAAAAATGATAATTCATTATGTTTCCTACACATATTTCTGTTTATGCTTATTCTTAAAGGCATCTTTGCCACTAGAATGAAATTTAGAAGTCTTTATTCGATTTTTTTTTTCAAATTGCGAAACAAAATATTGCTTAATACCCCTTTAACCTTTTCAGCGTCACAGGCGAAAACAGTGCCTTTTGCGGGAGGCATAGATCAAGATCAGACTGCACAGAATGTACAGTCTAATCTTAAATCTATACGGTTCGCTTGTTTATTCAAGGTTATACCGGTAGGATAAAAGTCTCTTTTCAAGAGTTTCCATGGATTGTATTTTCATCCGTCGAAAGATGTAGAACCATATATGCGATATTAGTCACGTATACCGATACTGGTCTGCTATCTCACTCGTTCAACATGGTATCCACCTCGACCGCTTTATGTGCAATGCAATCGAAAAGGGATCAAACTCAACCCCCCCCCCTAAAAAAAAAAAGAAAACTGCATTTTCCCACTACATGCCTTTATTGTTTATGTACCGCATAAAGTCAAATGATTAAGACTTCATCATATCACAATGTATTTAACTGATGTTATCAAAGTTAGCAAAACGATCATATGACCCCCACCACGTGACCAGGGCAATGGACTTAGATTGACGCTATTTCGATTATCTCAGCGTGTCTTCAACAATGACTCCCAAGAAATTAATTTCTCAGGGTTCTCGAGTAGTGTTAATGGAACAAATAAAGTAATTTAAGATAATGTCAGAAAGGACAATCTACCTCAATCGTTTTCTACACTAGGAAACTTTACCCGCAGACTGCTTCTCTCTTTAAAAAAGAGTATGCAATATCACAGACAGTTGACGTGCAGTCCGCTGTCCCAATAATTTAATAGTGTCGATAACCCTCGTGGCTATCTGAGCACGTATTCACCAACCATTCCTAAGATGATTCTTAATCTATTTCTAGATTAATAAAATAACACAACTTCTGATTGGCTAAACCATTTGGTTTAGCCAATCAGAAGTTGTGTTACTTTCAAATTCAGAAATTTTTGAGAATAAGACTAATAATGTTACTGAAAATGGTTGGTGAATACGAGCCCTGGCTGGTGTGGTTCACGGTGCATGTCAGGAAAAGGCTGTAACTTGATACATTATTACTCAACGGTTTTTCTAAAAAAGAAAGTTCAGGTTTCTCGGCTAAACTTTCGCCTTTTCTTTTATGAAGTTCGCCATGACGACCAAAGTTATTTGGTTTCCTGGAGATGCTTGTCCAAAGATGTTTCACGAATCCAACGGGAAATCACTATGTTTACGTCTACCACAAACTATTTTCGGCGGTAAGCATTTCTAGGAAATTCAAAATAACCGTGGTCATCGAAGTGAACACCATTATAAAAGATCAGCGGACGACACTGCACTGTAACTCGAATGAATCCGTTCAGTGATAACGTAAATATTTTTGAGAGGAGGGGAATTTTACGCGCCGTAAACTTCATCAAATAGTCACATGGCATATTTCTGCCACGAGATACGAGATAGCTATTATGATAATTTTAGAAAACTATCGCGATAAATTAAAGTTTCCTGGAAATTTTATCGAGAAAGTGAAAGGTTTCCTGAAAAAAAAAATATCACGATAAACTCATTGTTTTAACGCAAAATTT
Organism: Hippopus hippopus; assembly: GCA_946811185.2. NCBI lineage: Eukaryota > Metazoa > Mollusca > Bivalvia > Cardiida > Cardiidae > Hippopus > Hippopus hippopus. Next base: position 41,788,543 of record OX328104.1, read on the forward strand.
CTCAATCGTGCACGAAGCTGACATTCGAGATAAAATTATCATGATAGTTCTATCTGTTTCTCGATATCTATAAATAGAAAAATTATCATTTGGATGAACTTGGTAGTTTTTGACTTCACAAGATTGCAGTCAGTAAAAATTCGAATCATTAATATGGTGGCATATTTCTGCTGCGAAATACGAGATAGCTATTGCGATAATTTAGGAGAACTATCGTGATAAAACAGTTTCCTGGAAATATTATATAGATTATAAAAATTTTCACGATAAAAATATCGTGATAATTCTAACTGTTATCATGATTTTTTTTGCTTTCGTGCCCACAACTGACATTTACGGTATCTATAATTAGATACGGTTTCGGAACATCTTCGTCTACAACGTTATGAATTTGCCTTTTCCCTCAATGTTTTACAGTTGTTCGTAGGAGGCATTTCGAGTCGTCTTTGTGATTTTACAGACTTCTGTTTATTTCTGGTCTTGTCAAAATTTACCAATTAATCTACAGCTGATAATAATTCGAATTTCTACTTACAGCAATCTTGTGAAGTCAAAAACTACCGAGCTCATCCAAATGGTGAATTTTCTATTTGTAGATATCGAGAAACGGATAGAACTATCACGATAATTTTATCTCGAATGTCAGCTTCGTGCACCATTGAGAAATTTTGAGTTAAAATGTAAGGTTTAAAAATGGTATTTTTTTCAGGAAACTTTTCACTATCTCGATAAAATTTCCAGGAAATTTTAAGTTATCGCGATAGTTTTCTAAAATTATCATGATAGTTATCTCGTATATCGTGGCAGAAATATACCACCATACATTAACAATTGTAGTTTAATTGGTAAATTTTGACAAGACTCGAAATGAACGGAAGACTGTAAAATCACAAAGACGACTCGAAATGTCTCCTACAAACAACTAAAAAACCATTCAGGGAAAAGGAGAATTCATAAGGTTGTAGACGAAGATGTTCCGAAACCGTATCTAATTATAGATACCGTGAATGTCAGTTATGGGCACGAAAGTAATTAAAATCATGCTAACAGTTAGAGTTATCGCGATATTTTTATCGTGAAAATTTCTATTATCTAGATACTATTTCCATGAAACTTTATCACGATAGTTCTCTTAAATTATCGCAATAGCTATCTCGTATCTCGCGGCAGAAATATGCCTCCATACAATGGTGATTTTACTATTTCATTGACTTAGATAAATACGTACTGTAAAAGCAATCATGTTGACAGTCTTCCTTTGTCGATGGCGACTAAAATAGTTTTGACGGACGGCGCAGTTTAACATCAGGCTGCACAGGGAGTGCAGTCTGATCTTGTATCTACAATGTCCGCTAATGGATGCTAATTCATAACCAAAAGACCTCGAAAATAGTTGAATTTATCTGGATTGGCGGCCAAAGAGTTTATTCTTTACCACACAACAAAATTTTAGACATGTTCTAAGCATTTGTAGACAACATATCAAAGGAGGCTCAAATGATGAAACTTGCCCTTAAACGAGTAGAAAACATTGTGGGAAAAGGGAAAAAAAGTTGGTTACCAGCATTTTCTATATTTCCCACAATGCTTGCAAAAACTTTCTCATTCATTGTCGTTAAAACTCGGGATTTTGTGGTACTAGCATTTCCAAATGTGACGAGATGAGGGTTTTGAGCATTGACCGGAACAAACCGGATTGAACTCAGTTACTGGACTGGACCGGACCGAACCGGATTAAACTTGATAACCTAATTGGACCGAAACGGGCTTAATTACCGGGTTGGACCATTTTCTTCAATCTTGTATAGACTAGGGAACGTATATATTGCGTATATACGATCCCTGTACAGACCAACAAAGTTTTTCAAATGCTGATCAAGGCGGCTTATTCTGCATTCGCTAGTCTGTCAGTACTTTCAGTACTTTGATATTTTGATGACAGTTATATTCACTTGATTCGCATTGAACAAATAATGATGATAAGATTGAAATATATTTGTTTAAGCGAATTACCTGTGTAAAGTGAGTATCCGCGAAATTTTCCGACAACCCTCATCTATTTAATAAATTTTAGTCTTTATAACAGAATTATTTCCTAACAAAAGACCTCATAATTCAACTTAACCTGGTGACGCACTATCATCGTTATAGTGTAACCAGGCTTGAAGGACAGTTGCTTTTTTTTAAACACAATATTTCGAGCGGCCCAGCGGGGAGGTTTCTTTTCTCTTTGAATATTCATTTTTTTTTTTTCAATTCTGTAATTTTCGATATTTCCGGAAGCAACGTAATTTTTAAGCATTTTACCGAACGATTAAACTTTAGACTCGTCCAAACTGAAGGCAGATCTGTAACAAATTAAATGCTGCTCAAACGATGGGATTCGTATCCGAAAGGGAAAGAAACTACGTTGAAAAAAAGTGAAGATGCTGGTTACCAGCATTTTCCTCTTTTTTCCACGATGTTTATTTAAAGGGCCGCTAAAACACCAGATCGTACGGTAAATTTTTAAAAAATATTAACGCGTTAAACCCTTAAGGACCAAAAAAATCTACCACTTTTGTTTTATATTTGAGCTGTTTTTTGTGTATCTTGGGAATTGGCTGTCATCAAATATTTCGAGTAAAGCAAGCCGTTAACCTCTTGACGGAGAGGGTAAACATAGCTAGTATATCCGCGCAATCTGATCTTTTTCCTGCTCTCTTCGATACTTATGATTTATCTCAAACCGGTCTTTGTCCATTTAACGTATTGCCTCATATCTCTTTCCTTCTCTCTCTGTCGTTGTCTGTCCTTGTCTGTCCGCCCGTCCGTCCGTCCGCAGCCCTCCTGCCCGCCCGCTTACCCGTCCATACGCCCGTCTCTCTCTCTCTCTCTCTCTCTCTCTCTCTCTCTCCCCTCCTCTCTCTCTTTCTTTCACTCTCTCTCTCTCTCTCTCTCTCTCTCTCTCTCTCTCTCTTTCTTTCTCTCTCTCTATATTCATTTTTCTTTCCTTTCATTTTATTTCAATTTCTTAAGGCCTTTCCTTCACTTCCTTCCGTCTTTCCTTCCAGCAAATGGCGAAATGGCTCTTTTAGTCACAATTTAGTCCCTGACTATTTGACAATACATTAATTTTCCTTTCGATGTCAACACGACATCCATATCAGAGGTATGGTGCTAACTCATAGAGCGGTGTATTCACACTTAAACAGCCAAATGTGTGAAATTAAAATTACCAGTTTCTAACATGACACGTGAATTCGGCTCTATAAACACAGTGCAACGAAAGCATGGTAAAATCTATGTCATTCTATATAGAGTGACGTCATTCTGTACAAAGTAAGTAAGTAAGTTATTCAATGGAATATAATCTGCATCCGCGTTTTTACTCCAAGTATGAATTTGTTTTCCTTTCATTAAGAGTTGGTCATATTAGAATCGAAATAATCTGCTTTCTATCGTGGTTTATCGTTCAATAAACCACGTTGTGAGTTATGAGGCGCAATGAATAAACAACTCGGGCTATCGCCCTTGTGGATTACTAAGAGTTGGTGCGATGGATATTTCCAGTGAAGAAAAAGGGCTGAATTATTTAAATTGCAAATAGCTGTTTTCGCTAGAACATGTTACAAAGATGCAGACAGTTCTGTGCAGTCTGATCTTGATCTACACTATCTGGAAAAGCAAGACATGTTTTGCTAAGCGCTGCAGGAGTGGATTTAAAGAATACTTCTCGCTCCTAAAACAGAGTTTGGCTGGGCAAGTAAGCTGCACTTATATGGCCTGATCTTTTGAAGAATGTGGCACCAAGATCAATGTATTATGTATGTAGGAAACTGTAGTCGTATTTACGAGGTCTAAGCCGGTCTCAATCGTTCGCCTTAACGCCATAACCATTTACCACACAATCCCGTGTTTTAACGATTCTGGTAGAGAATGTATTTGAAAATATTGTGGGAAAAGGAGAAAATGCTGGTAACCAGCATATTCTTTTTTCCACAATGTTTTCTACCATTGCAATGACAGAAATCATCTTTTTACCTTCATTTAATTTGTCGACGCAAATGCTTTCAATTTTTATCCGTCTGGAATTTTGTCTTTTGGTAAAGGATTTAAGCGCCAAATATATCAACTGAACCTATTTCGACGCCTGAAAATACAGTCCAATGAAACTTAAAAAGATTTCTATCTTAGGGACTTGGCTCAATATGCGGACGGTATAGGTCAAAGATCAGACTGCATGTTCTGTGCATTTTGATTTTGATCTATACAGTCCGAAAAAGCCACTGTTTTAGCTGTTGACGCTGAAAGGGTTGAAGGAGCCTAGTTGAAATTTTTTTGTGTGTGGTCATGTGTTTTTTTTTTCTCGTAGGTCAAAGTTTCTTCTGAAAACACTGATAACGACTGATTACCAGCATTTTCTCCTTTTCCCACCATGTTTTCTACCCTTTCAAACACAAATTCCTGCCTTTGAGCCACATTTAATTTGTCGTCTGCACATGCTTTCAATTTGGACCGTCTAAAATATTGTCCCTTAGTAAAGACTAAAGAGATTACGTAACACTTAAGAAAATATCATAATGAAAGATCCCAACATGTTTCATTCTTATTTAATAATGGTTTTAAAACTGTTGCATTCCTAAATTCAGTGATAAAACATTTCTAAAGTTTGCTTTGATTATGAATAAGCCATGATCTGTGAAAAGGGGGCTTAATGCATCTGCGAAAAGTATCGACCCAGGTCAGTCTGCGTAGTCCGCGCAGGCTGACCTGGGCCGAAACTTTTCGCTATTGGTCAATTTTCTGTATATCCAAGGACCAGTGTACCTCATGATTAAGTTGGTTGTCAAGAAATGTTGCTATCTTGGATCAATCATTATGTGGTCGCTTGCTTGTATTATGCATCACGGAAATGCATTAAACCCCCTTTTTTCCAGAGCATGGCTCAAATGTATAAAATATTTCACCTTTTGAATAGTTTTTAACCCTTAGAGTGCCGAATAAATCCAACAGAAATACAACCCAGATAATCCCAATTTCATGGTTACTTTTGACTGCAGTGTGTCAGCAAAGCGGACAGTGTAGATCAAAGATCAGGCTGCACGTTTTGTGCAGCCTGATCTTGATCTACACTGGCCGCAAAGGCAACTATAGTAGTGACAGGCGCTTAAAGAGTTTAAAGGCGCCTGCTTGTCTACCTGTGTCTCTGACGATGTCTAATGATACAAACCAGTAGAAACGTGTTGACAGTAACAAATTACATTGACACCGAAGTTACGCAAATAAACCGGAATTGCAGATTCGTCATGGCGCTTTGTATTATTGAAAACAGTTCTTGACGGTAAGCTTAGATTAAAGAGAAAAACTATCATCCTCATCGTCGTCGCTGGCGTCGTCTTTATAATGATCATCGTTCATTATCGTAAATATTGTTGTGTTTGATCATCTTTCTGTCGTCGTCGGGAATTGCAGATTCCTCATGGCGCTTTGTATTATTGAAAACAGTTCTTGACGGTAAGCTTAGATTAAAGAAAAAAACTATCGTCGTCACTGGCGTCGTCTTTATCATGATCATCGTCATTATCATAAATATCGTCATGTTTCATATTCCTGGCGTCAACGTTACCTCGTCGTCGTCATCTTCATCGTCGTCGTCGTCCTCTTCATCTTCTTCTTCATCTTCATCTCTCCTTCTTCTTCTTCTTCTACTACTACTACTACTACTACTACTACTACTACATGAAAATGGATCCTCCATGTCTTATTAGTTAAGATGCTAGATTTGAATAGTGGAATTAACAGTAGCTTTAAAAAGACTGAAATACAATTTAATCCTTCACCAAACAAGTTTTAACCACCCCGAGAAAGAACTTTTAAAAAGCATGGGTGGGAGTGCTGCTGACTAGCATTTCCTCCTTTTCTCACACTGTTTTCTACCCTTTCAAAGACACATCCAATAATAAGAGCAATAATCCATTTGTCATCTGCGAATGCTTTCGATTTCGACGATTCCAAAAGTTTGTCATCTGAAAAGTGTTACGGGAGACCACTCCTTCATGCATGGCTTCATCCCGGTTTAAATACAATACCTAACTACCGCGTTAGGGAGAATTCTCTTTAGCTCAGTGGTTATGGTGTTGGGCTTTCGTCCGGGCGCTCTAGGTTCGAATCCTGTCCGGTCCCTGTATTTCTGCTATGCATTTGTTCATTTGTTTCTTTGTTACGGACTTTGTTCGTAAGAAAAGAGTTAACCCTTTACCACAAAAAAGAAGAAGGCTTTAAAAAAAACGTTGTGGGGAAAGGAGAAAATACTGGTTACCAGCATTTCCTGCTTTTCCCCAAATGTTTTCTACACTTTCAAAGGCACTTTCCACCACTTAAGTCACATTTAACCCTTATCCTGAAATGAAACTTTCATGGCGATAGTAAAAATCTTAATTTTGCTATTTCAAGGGTAGTTTTGATGGAAAAAATATCACGCTATCGGACAGTGTAGATCCAAGATCAGACTGCACGTTCTGTGCAGTCTGATCTTGGATCTACACTGTCCGCAAAAGGTTCGTGAGTCGCGCTTGGGAGCATATTGGTTAATTTATTTAACTTGTTGTCTTCAAATACGCTGGAAATTTTTCTCCTTTGGTAAAGAGCAAGACTGAGGGCCTATATCCATCAATAATTCTTAATGATATTCTTTGTCTATTATTTAGAAATATTCGTAATTTAACAGTGATACAATTTGTGACTGATTAAACCAAATGGTCAGAAATCGTAGTACTGTCTAAATCTAGAGCCGAGCCCGGTAACACAATCCCTAATGTACAGTGCTTTAAATCAGGGGATGGCTGGTTTGAATCCCAAGATTGGCCAGTTTTTATTCCGAGTATTGATGATTGTCGTTGCGTTAAGATTCATTCATCACTCCCCACTGATCATTGTTTCGACGATGGCTATATGGGAAAAGGAGCCATTGACTTTGGCAGAATATTATGCAAAGTACTGGTAAGAGGAACTCCAGGAAAGCATAGCTAGGTGTACTGTCCACCACGATATAACTTAAATGATATAGAAAACGGAGTTAGATACCATACAATCAATCAATCTTTAAATTTTCTAAATCTAGGGGAAAAAAATGAATGCATTATTTGAATGGTTGATGAATACCGCCCTGGAATACGGTGAAATGATTCTTTTAATTTCTACGCGCACACGAAAAAGTCACTCGTCATAACTCTGCCGATTACATAACAATGAGTACATCTTACCTCTTCCATATTAAGGAGGCTTCCATTTTGAAATACTGTCAGCAACATGATGTTAAACATGATGGCACTCTTGTAAATCGATTTGCAACGACATCAACAACCAAGGTGAAGTTATTCACATCTATCAATCTATCGACTTAAACTGCCAACGGATTCGATATGCCACGGTAAAAATTTAATGTACAAACTTTTTGTCAACGGAAATGTATTTAGAAAGACATCGATTGAAATTGTGACTCCCGTTTTACTTTCTGAATGTAGCCGTACAATTTTAACAACGGTAAAGCGGTGTACTTCCGGCGAAGAAATGTACCGTGTAGGTGTATATCACCCATTGATACACGTCCGAGCGATTTGATCAACGAATCACCCGAGGTTTACCGAATGACGATAAGGTCTGAATAGTAAAATCGATTTTCATCCTACATGAAAAAAAACACGACCTATACCAATTAGCAGTGCATTGGATTTGTCCAGAGGTGTTTGTTGAGCTAATTCCGATTATTGAGAACTATTTTTCTCCGCTGCTGTACAAATGTTTATATGGATAAAACCAGAGGCAACTTTGCCAATTAGTGAGCTTGGTAAAAATCGATAAATGACTTACTTTATTGTCATTTGGAACTAATCTGCAACAGACGACTTTGAAAATCAGTATGGTGTATGAAGAAATCACAAGATTTTAGGTTTAACACACAAATATGAGCATTGCTCCGGCAAATGGGGGTTTAAAGCATCTCCATGACGCAATGCAACTAGCAAGTCATTAGAGAATAATTGATCCATAAAATCCATTTTATACAACAACCGACTGACTATTGAGGTATATTGGTCCTTTGCAAGGCAGAAAACTGACCAGTGGCAAAAAGTTTCGACCCTTATCAGCCTGCGCGGACTGCGCAGGCTGACTTGAGTCGATGGTTTTTGCAGATGCATTCAGCACCCTTTTCTCGGAGCATGGCTGAAGCAATCATGGTGTGAGCATGGCAAAAAAATCATGAATGCTATTCTACAATTCTGTTGTACTAATGACCTCTCGGACAAAAAATGCACCAGTCTACTTCGGAAATCATTGTGAGTTTTGGACAATTAATATGACTAAGATTTAGTACACAAAAAGGTGAATCATTCTCTGTGAAATGAAAGTTTCATGCATGTCAGCATGTGCAGTCCGTGCAGCCTGTGATGGGTCGACTCTTTTTGCCATTTATAACTTTTCTGCATGTCAAAGGACCATTCTACATCATGATTCATTCGTTTATTAGACAAAATAGGTTTTATGGATCTATAATTATGTGATGTCTTGCTTAGTATAATGCATCACAAAGATGTATTATACCTACATTTGCAAGAATACCGCTCATATATGACTTGCAACACGTGAAAAGGGGCTTTCGGACATTTCCGTAAAGTGTCGTCTCGGATCAGCCTGGGCAGTCCGCGCAGGCTAATCCGAGACGGCACTTTACGACTACATTAGATTTTGTGCTACAGTAGACTTGCGCAAAACAGAAAATTACATAAAAACGGAAAGTGCCGTCTCGGATTAGCCTGCGCGGACTGCGCAGGCTGATCCGAGACGACACTTTACGCAAATGTCCGAATGCCCCTTTTCGCGTGTTGCAGGCCATATAGAAACCACTAAAGTACACAAACATGGCAGACATTCGTAAATAGTTTATTTTGAACTGCCTGAAACAAAGTTACCCTTAATCACACAATCCCGAGTTTTAACGACCGTGCAGAAGAAGCCTTTTGTAAACATTGTGGGAAAAAAAGAAAATGCTGGTACCTAGCATTTCTTCCTTTCCCCACGATGCGTTCTGTCCTTTCATATACAAATCCTATCATGTTATCCACACTTAATATGTCGTCTGCAAATCCTTTGGATTTCGACAATTCAAAAATTTTGTCGTATGGTAAAGGTTTAAAGCAGATTTGGTTTGATTTGGTTTGGTTTTGAGCTTATTTATCATCGCCACCGGTGGCACGTTTAGTTTGGCTTAGCAAATCTGAATTTGCGTTACTTTGAAATAAGAAAATATCTATATAGATTTGGTAAATTATCGAGAATAAGGCTGAAGAAAGCAATTTACAATGGTTCTTGATTAACCCTTCACCAGACGACAAAATTTTAGCCTTGTCCAAATTGAAAGCATTTACAGACGACAATTTCAGTGTGGCCCAAATGATGCATTTTTTCTTTGATAGGGTAGAAAACATAGTGGGAAAAGGAGAAAATGCTGGTTACCAGCATTTTCTCCTTTTCCCACAATGTTTTCCAAAGACTTCTTTCCCAGGGTCGTTTAAAGTCGGCATTGTGCGGTAAAGGATTAAGGATCTTTTACGTTGTATAGACCAAGATCGGCATGTAAGTTTATGTAGACTAATATTGAGTTTCAAGGTTTGATAACAGTCTTCATTTTTCATATTGTTCAAATATATTGACTTTGGCAAAAGGGGGTTAAATGCATCTCTGTGATTCATTATACAAAGCAAGTCATTACACCGTTATGGTCCATAAGATCCAATTTGTCTAACACCCGACTGAATCTGGAGGTAGAATGGTCCTTTGACATACAGAAAATTTGACAATAGCGAACATTTCTATTCAAGCCGCTGGCTGCTTTCCCACGTAAACAGTATCAAACCAATGTACAGCGGTGTGAGAGGAATGAATCCTGTCGCAATGACTGGCATTAATCCTCAAAAAATAATTTGGCCAAGCCGTGAATTCGAACCAGCAACCCATGGGTAAGGCTGGGTTTCAAGCCATGTACGTTACCGACTTAGTAACAGGGCTCGACCACAGAGGTTTGACCGTATGTACTTTTTTTCAGGACGAATATATATGAGCCATGCTTTGTGAAAATGGGGCTTAATGCATCTGCAAAAATTATCGACCCAGGCCAGCCTTCGCAATCCGCGCAGGCTGACCTGGGCCGAAATTTTTTGCTATAGATCAATTTTCTGCAGCTCAAAGCACCAGTGTACCTGATAATTCAGTCGGTCGTTATACAAAATGGATTTAATGAATCCATAATACCTTTATGACTTGCTTGGTATCATGCTTCATGGAGAAACTTTAAGCCCCCTTTTGCCAGAGCATGGCTCAGGTCATTGTCGAGGTGACAAAGACAAATGACGTGGATATCGAGTTATGCAAATCTACCGGAATTGCACGCGGTCTGTCTGTATGTGCAATAAGCTAATATCGTGAAGATATAAAACTTCATTATTTGCTAATATGATTGTTTTGCTCTTTTGCACTTTAGCGTGACTCGATGGTACTCCACGAGCTTTTGCCGCCAGTGTACATTTAAGATCAGACTGCACAGAACGTGCAGTCTGATCTTGAATCTACACCGTCCGATACGGTGAGAATTTCCCGGTGAAAAAGTATGAAACTATGAAATCGCAACATTTCGGCTGGACATTTTTCATTCAATTTATTTGGCAGTTTAACTCTTTCTCTCCAGATGATGACTAAAATAGTTTTTGCGGACGGCGTAAATCAAGATCAGACTGCACCGAACGTACAGTCTGATCTCTGATCTACGTCGTCCGCCAACTGATGCTAGACTTTGACCATGATTATACGATTTATTAGCATTGTAAGTATACTTTTAGACTATGCAAAAAAGTAGAATGTATTTAGTTGGCAACGAATGGGTAAGGGGATAATATGTTATTTACTATTCCTGCAGATTTATTATTGTGTACTTTTCTTTGGACAAAAAGTGCAAACAATAAGTCAGTCTGGATAGTTTTAGATTATGGAAATGCAGATTGATCGTAGTCGTACTCTGTAAACAACGTACATCTATGCAGGATATCTAAGAACAGACATTTTGGAACAGTTTTGGGTTCTGTATAACCCCTTGGCGAAAGTATAGATTCGCAGTCTGGGGATTCCGGGTTCGATCCTCACGCGAAGTGCTGGTTCTTCATTTCTTTTTTATTCGAAGTGGGGTGGCTGACCTTGCGGAAGACAATTCTGAGCCCTAGTCTAGCCCAAGTGAAATCCTGGACACACATACTTAAAATAAGAAAGCTGTCGCCTTGAAATTCTTCAAAATCTTAAATTATGTTCAAAGCGGTGTAAAATACTATTCATTTAATCAGCCAATAGAACATTTTACAACATTTTCCACATGTACTCGTATTACATATCATTGATAAAAGATCTACATAAATCAAATCGATTTTTTGGGCTTTCTTCAATACTAGGAGCAGCCGGGAATAACTTTTTTTTTTTATCCTTAGACTTACTTAATCTATGCAGGATAAAGTCACGTTCATACGTCATTTGTGTGCTTTACTCACATTCATGGCCTCATTTACGTGTTACAATCACGCTAATGACGTCATTTGAGTTTCCATCAAGTTTCTGGAGTCAACGATGTGTATCAACATTATCTACCAATACAGCTTAAGTTCTGGATGAAAGAAAAAAATTGTCTTAATTGTTTATCAAAAAAGTAACAACCACGTGGATAAGAATCGGCAGTTTTTGATTCGCTACCTCTCATTTCCTCCCGAATATCTCACGAAGTCTAGACGAATCGAAAGGTTTCGGATTCTCCTTCGATAAGAGAGAAAACTTAAAAGACTTCTGAAATGTTTTTACTCGTTACCTCTTGAAACGAACCTTGTGCAATCAACTTTAAAAACAACCTTGTGTGTATAATGAACTCTTAAGGTTGAAGACGTATATGCAAGTAAAAAAGTGTCAGAAAAAGGACAAATAGCTTGCTCCTTTTGCCACATTTTTTTTTTTTTTTTTTTCAAAAATGGCCTGTTGCAAGACGAGGAAAAATCGTCTAACACTCAAGTGTCATGGTAGCTCATTTGATAGAGCAATCGAGCGATGAGCGAGGGATCCGGGGTTCAAGTCCCTGTCAGGTAACTATTTTTCCACTGCAGTTACATGCGTGGAAAAGCAGCACGTGGTTAATGTGTCCCAAAGCTACTTAAGTCAATGGCTTTAAAACTCCTTTTCGCAAAAGAAATTCGTCAAGCGTTTACAAAACGTACATGCCCTAGCCATATGTTCTCTAATTGGAAGACAAAGTCAAAAGTAATGGAAGCAGAAAATACTACGAAATGCTTTTAGTCTAGAATGTCATGCTTAAGTAGAAAGACTTGAATTTAACCTTTTTGTTTTGTATAGGAATTACAAGCATTGTTAAAACCTTTAGCAGACGACAAAATTTTAGACCCGTTCAAATTGAAAGCATTTACAGACGACGATTAAACGTGACTCAATATGATGGAATTTCTCTCGGAGAAGTAGAAAGCATTGTGCAAAAAAGAAGAACATGCTGTTTACCAGCATTTTCTCTTTTTCCCAAAATGTTTTCAAAAAGACTTCTACCTCAGGGTTGTTAAGACTCGGAATTGTCTAGTAAATGGTTAATGCATCTTTATTGAACGTTGTTAACATTGTCACAGACTGATTTGTTTAGTTTCTAAAATGGTGTCTTAAACCGCTTTCAAGATTATGTTAGTAATATCATGACGACAGCTTACGTATGCGTGTCTCTACTATTTTCCCAATCACTTGACTAGGCCTCTATAGTGTCTTTCCTAAGGACATGTCCGCGTGACCAGCTGCATCAGCTGGGACTGAAATCATGAGTTCTTTGAGATGCTCTGATCACAAACTGGCTATAGAGGTTGGCCGTCGATATAGTATTCCACGCGATGAAATAATATGCATAAATGTATTATGGGTTCTGTTGAAGACGTGTATCATTTCTTTTTAGTTTGTCCCTTTTATCGATAACTGAATTCAGAAAAATTTCCAAGTATTACTTTGGTGGTCTAAAAGATACAATTTTTTACTTGCTGTCCTGTACATTGAATGTGGGCCTACTGCTAAACAAATTGGTAAAATTCGTTGACAAATAGTTTGACAGAATACTCAACCTTTATTGCATGATTCGTGCATATCTCTTGCAGGCGACTTCGTCTAGAAGGTATCTACTTCTTTGTGAGGAACAAGAGAAATTGCTCGTACAGATCTTAAAATGCTTTCAGTTTCGTATGGAATGAAAGAAACGGTAGAGTGATTCATAGCTTTAAACTGATTTGATATAAACGTGAATATACAAAAATACATGTAACTATATGAACTGATATTAAAGGAGCATTAAACAAGATTTTGACCCAAAATTTTCTGGGGAGAAAAAGTTGATATTTTGTTTGTTTGTTTGTTTGTTTGTATTGGAGTTTAACGCCATTTTAACAGCTTAGGTCATATCATGGCGGTCAGTGACGCACCCACGTGTTTCCTGGCTTTCTCACACCAGTACTAACACAACTTTCTTTCCAAAGCCACTGACTACTTTTCTCACATACATCAGACGTGAGAGGCGAAAAATCGCCAGAAAGAAGGTTCGCCGCAACCGGGTATCGAACCCGCAACCTCCAGGTCGCGAGTCCGATACGCTAACCACTGAGCCACCCGGCCGGGCTTGATATTTTGTACGGAAAGTTCAGAAGGACATGATATGTTAGCCATTAGTTGGGGAAAACCAAAACAAAGAAACAAAAATAGAAGAAAAACGCTGAAATCCTCCGGTGGTAGTCTAACCCAAGATCTTCAACACCAGAACTGGTGACTGTGCCAACTGAGTAATGGAGCCAAATGGTAAAATACTGTGTTAAAATATTATATCGTTACAAACGGAAAGGAAAACCTTACAGTAAAGTACAAAAAAAGTCGGTAATTCCTCATGTTTTTCTATGTTTTATTTTCAAAGCCGTCTTTGCATGCCAATGAAAATTAGCAGTCTTTGTTAAGATTTTCTTTAGGAAAAAAAAAAACTTGCGAAATGCGGTCTTGTTTAATGTCTCTCAAAATTTCATTTTCATTTTTTTCTAGGATTAGTACAAATTTGAAGCTATTTAACCATCAACCAAACAATTTACTTTTCAACAACCCTTGCAAATAGGACTTTCGAAAACCCTGTGAAAAAAGTAGAAAATGCCGGTAACTAGTTTCCCACAAATTTGCTACTTTCTCGAGACTCCATTATCTGAGCCACCTAAAAAGTGTTGTCTACAAGTGCTCTTAATTCGTACAAGTCTAAATCTAAAATTTTGTCGTCTGATAAATGGTAAAACCATAAAAAAAAAATCGATACCCCACTTTAAAGTTTTTTTAATAAGGTCAGATAAAAAATATCAGCATCAGAGAAGACACGTTTCAGATAAAAACGGCGTGTCACGTGTTCTTCAAATTTAATAAACTCATTCATTTCTGAAACGAATTTGCAGCAGACGACATCTATATTTAAAGCATATTTTGTCAAAAAGACACAATCAAATTAAACTACGATTTAATAAGTAATTACATGTACAAACAGTGTGCCAAAAGGAGAAATTACTCTATGATTTCAAAAGAGGTCAACGTCTGCGACAAGCCGACAAAGAGTCGTCTGCAAGTGTTAATTCAACAAACACGTGATAACAAGAAATATGGTATGGCTTATTCACCAATGTCTCCAGCTTCAAATTAGTCGGAGATTTTTTGTGGAATTTTTTTTTTTTTCACAGTAATTGTGTTTCATATTTCACTGCAGTCTGATCTTTAAAGTGTCCTTTTCTTATAATTTGTAATCTAAGCAAAACGATCTTGACATTACAATATCTTGTCTTTCTTTTTCCGTTCTCTGCGCATGTGATATCCTTCGAAGACCTGTCTGCTTTGACGCATCACTATCCTGTACAGGATAAATATTAATACGCGATGCGTAAACAAAAAAAAAAAAATAATAAGTCTGCCGCTAAAAGAGTAGCAAGCAAAATTTGGCTATGAATAATAAGTATGAGGACAGATCAAGCCTATTTATCGCTCCAAATTTCCAAGAAATATGATAGTTTTACACGGGAGATTAAAAAATAACAGTATTTTGCTGCAAATCTTTGCATACGAGTTCTAAATATAGACATGGTGAAACCGGGATTTGTGCAACAGACTTTGACAACAAAATAACCTCTCAAATATGTTGGGATTATACCGGGGTTGTTTCTCAAGCTTATAGGGGCTGTGTTTATAAATGACTGGTGCCTAGATTACATGCTAGCTAATCATATGACTGGTGCCTAGATTACATGCTAGCTAATCATGGCTAGATAAATCGTACCAGGTAGCGTTTTATTGTGTAAACATTTATTTCATTTTGAAATTCGAAGTAACGGTTGCCGGTTTGTAGTCCGGTTCTGTAGTCAGAATGCCCAAATCAGATATAACAGGTTTGTATTTGAAAAATGCCCCCCTAGCGGAAAATAATGTTTTACTTTTCTTTCTAACCGACTTGAATTGGGAGCACACGCACGTCAGTGATGATGATGAATAGCGTTTTAAGGCCCGTCGACAACTTAGGTCATATTGGGCGCACTTACTTAGTAAACAATAATGCGAGGTGAAAAAAACATACATGTGCAACAACATAAGACAAACATGATAAATGAGGAATGGACGAAACACAAAATGATGCCCCTTTTGTCGCCTTTTACGACATGCATGCTGTCACTTTTGTTCCGCCAGATGAAATGGCAGATGTGACGATCCCGGGACTGCAGTGGTTTATTCTTATACCCCGATTAAACCACACGGGGTCCCACAGGCCAATTGATTCCCATTCCAAACCCTATTTACATCGAGAAAAAAATACAGGATTTGGAATAAGAACTACCCAGCCTGCTGCAATCCTACGAATTACGAGGAAAGCAGCCGTTTGTCTCTAATTTTAGTCGCCTTCTACGACATGCCATAGAGAAAGGCCGAGGTCCTATTCTATAAATTAAAAAAAAAACCCGGGACCCCACGGGGACGCACGTCAGTAACTCTGCAAGCAGAAGCCGAGCCGCGGATTTCATTATGAGAATTACATCGCCGAACATTGTAGGAAAAACTGAAAGTGCTGAAATATCAGCATTTTCGTCGTTTTGCCCAATACGTTTTCAAAAGCCTTTCTACCTCGGAGTTGTTAAACATTCCAGATGTCATTTTGTCAAAGGGTAACCCTGTACTATAACAATCTCGTGTTTTAAAGACGCTGTAGAAGAAGTCTTCTGAAGACATTGTTGGAAAAGGAGAAAATGCTGGTAACCAGCATTTTCTCCTTTTCACACAATGCTTTTCTACCCTTTCACAGAGAAATGCCGCCGATTCAGTCATATCTAACATGACATTGTCATCTGCAGGCGCTTTCAATTCGGACATGTCCAAAATTTAGTAGTTTGGTATTGAGTAAGGCATGTATAAAACTCAGTTTTGTCCCTTCTCATGGTCTTTTATACATTGTAAACTGCAACAGGCTTTTATCGTCTTTCAGTGAGTAACTTTAAGATATCGTAATTGTAAATAGCAATTGCTTCTTTTGCCACACTTTTTTCTTTATAAACTTGGTCTACTGCAAGCGGCAAAAAGTCGTCTGCTGGATATGAATGAAGCTTATCTTATGGACGCCCCGGATATACGAGGGTTGTTCGATATGTAATGTGTATTGTACGATATCTCAAAAGCATTCGACTCAAATAGTGAAATGAACATTACATCCCTTCAAAATATTCTCCGCGGTTTGAAATACTTAATTTCAATCTCTGAATCCATTTCTGAAATGCGTCACGGTATGCTTATTTAGGTAGACCTCTGAGGCACTGACTGATGGCTGAGCCAAGGGCTTGTCGGGACTTGTAACGACGACCAGATAAGAACTTTGTAAGTTTTGGAAAAAGGAAAAAGTCGCATGGGGCTAGATCTGGAGAGTATGGTGGGTGTGGCAAGACAGTAACCTCCGACTTCAAAAATTGCTTCACAAGCTCAGATGTATGTGATGGAGCATTATCATGAAGTAGACGAACATGCCTAAATCCTGACACAGGGCGTCGTTTAAAATAATATTTCTTGAGCTTTTTTAGTATAACATCACGGTAATACCGACCTGTAACAATTTTGCCCTTCGGCACCGGAATTTGTACGGCTATACCATCACATGAGAAGAATATGCAATAAAGAACCTTCTTTGTGCTTATGCTTCTTTTGGCAAATACAGGCCTTCTACCGTGTTTAGTTAGCCATATTTTGTTTCCAATTTTTCTTACTGGTTCGAAATAGTGAACCCATGTTTCGTCACCAGTAACAATGTTTGCAAATTGTCTTTGATTGAATTTGGGAAACATTTTGAGCAATTGCTTAGCGGTTTGTACTCGTACCCGTTTTTGGTCATCTGTCAATATATGCGGTATCCATCTGGCAGAAATCTTTCGTACTTTCAAAATACGCTTCAAAATGAAATGCACCCGCGATAGCGATATGCCAACAGCGTTGGCAATATCACGAATCGTGTATCTGTCATCACTTTCAATTATTTCCTGACTTTTGAGACATTTGCCTTGCCTGTTACAGTCACAGGTCGGCCAGATTTTGCTGCATCTTTGACGGACTCTGTGCCAGTCAGAAATTTCTTTCTCCACCTACGAACTGTCTCACAAGATACCTTATCAGACCCATAAACTTCCCCCAATTCAGTAAAAATCTGCATTACCGAATGACCGAGTTTTATGCGAACTTTTATTTAAGCTCTAATTTCTTCAATATTCTTAATCCGTTTCCCAACCATTTTTACAACAGTGGTCAACGACTAGCTCTAATGAAATGACTATAAGTTTAAAACTATGTGGAGCTAAACGCTCGTGTTTATACCGTTGGAAAGGTATTGAATAGAGCTATTCAAGCGTATCATCATCCACGAAATCGTTGAAAGCGTTATCGCGCTGTGGTACAATACACATTACATGTCGAACAGCCCTCGTAAGTGAGCCATGCTATGTGAACAGGGGCTCAGTGCATCTGCAAAAAGTAACGATCCATGTCAATCCACGCAGGCTGACATGAATCGAAACGTTTTACTATGGGACAACTCCCTGCGTGTCCAAGGACAATTCTACCTCATGATTCAGTCGGTTGTTGGATTAAACAAATTTTATGGATCTATGATTATTGGCTTGGAACACGCGAAAAGGGGCATTCGGACATTTGCGTAAAGTGTCGTGTCGGATCAGCCTGCGCAGTCCGCGCAGACTAATCCGAGACGGCACTTTACGACTACATTAGAATTTGTTCTTCAGTAGACTTGTGCAAAACAGAAAATTACATAAAAACGGAAAGTGTCTTCTCGGATTAGCCTGCGCGGACTGTGCAGGCTGATCCGACACGACACTTTACGCAAATGTCCGAATGCCCCTTTTCGCGTGTTGCAGGCCGTATGATGACTTGCTTGGTATTATACATCACGGAGATGAATTAAAGCCCCTTTTGCTAGAGCATTATTCATATAGTCATATCCTCAGTCAATGATATTTGACTTTTAGATTTAGATCAAAGAAAGTTTTAAGATCGATATGAATATTAAATAATCTGGGTTAAACTTTCCCCTGAAAATTTAAATTTGTGTCTGAAAATTGAAAGAGAGAGAGAGAGAGAGAGAGAGAGAGAGAGAGATGAATGCTATATCAGAGACGACAAGTGCACCTATTCATGCTTTCCAGGATTTACACGAGTACATCGCAGAGCATTCTTTTAAAGCCACTAGCAGCTTTCAAACATAAATATTGTCGAGACATTTTTCAAGCGGTAAGAGAAGAAATTAATCCTGTCATGTTGTGTATCGAACTCTCGAATCCTCGACATCTTTTTACTGTATTTTCCCCCAAAATTTAATACAGGTCCAGTTCATTAATTAATTCAGAACTCAAAAGGTTTAACTCCTAAACAAACAACAAAATTTTAGTAGACTTGTTCAAACTGAAACCATTTGCAGCCCACAATTCAAATATACCTCAAATGTAGTGATTTGTCTTTGAATGCTCAGAAAACATTGCGGGGAAAGGAGAAAATGCTGGTTTACCAGCATTTTCTCCTTTCTCCACATTGTTTTCAGAAGGTTTATTTTTCTTTGGGTCTTTAAAACTCGGGATTGTGTATTTAAGGGTTAGATTCAGTGCAGAAATACGGGTAACCTCATAGAAGTAGATTTTATTAAAAGTTACAAGTAAGTGTCATTTACCCGTAGTCTAATAATAACTTCCATAAATCATGGGGAACTTAAAAGAATTTCAAAGTGGCGTCAAAATTTTACAATAAAATTTTGTAAGTGCTATCACAAATAAACAGGCAACAAAGAAAGTTGTCATGCATTGATTCCTTTCGTTTCAGTTCGTTTTGAATTCTTTACCAAACGACAAAAATTTATTGGACAAAATTGAAAGCTCAAAACATAATTTCTGTCTTTGAAATGGTTGAAGACATTGTGAGAAAAGGACAAATGCTGGTTATCGGCATTTTCCCTTTTTCTACAATATTTTTGAAAAGCCCTTTTCAGGGTCGTTAGAATACGAGAGTGGAATGAATCGCGACACAGATGTTTTCATCAATCCCAGGAGAACAAAATAAGTCCAAGCGGAATTCGAACTTACAACCCCTGGTTTTCTAGTTCTGTGCCACCAGGGTTTGACACTAAAGTTTTGTTTCTTTGTATGGTGTCTAACGCCGTTTCGACATAATTTCAGTTATATCGCGCCGGCCATTGCACCTATCCATGCTTTGGCACAATATACGTCCAAAGCCACTGGCTGTTTTTCTAAATAGCCATCGTCAAAACAATGATCACAGGAGAGAGAGAAATTAATCCTGTCGCTATGGCTATTATCATTCTTCGGACAGAACTTGGCCCAGCTGGGTATTCGAACCAGCAACCCCTTTAATTTAAGCCCTGTACATCACCGAACGGGCTACCGGGCTCAGCAATCCAAAATTGTTGTCACCGAAAAAACGTAAACGTATCGGATAGTGTAAATTCAAGATCAGATTGTGCTGTCTGATCTTCAACCTACAATGCCATTAAAAAGAAAAAAAAAACATTGTGTCAGGCTTTGCACTCGAAAGGTTAATGGACACATTGTTAACATTTAAATAAGCCACTTTGTCGTCATGAAAATAGTGAAAAAATAAAAGCGATTTATACGCCTGTCTAAGCATTGATATTAACTACAACAATCATTCGGGGATGCATTAAATTGCAGTTGTACTTTTAAAATTTCTGTTTGATAAAGTGGCTTTTTGACATTTTGTATCGATCGATATTCTTTGTCAGTGCAGCAGTTCGTTACGCTTTTCACTTTGTAGATGATGTTAAAGGCATAAAATTAGATTTCTGTAAA
Organism: Hippopus hippopus; assembly: GCA_946811185.2. NCBI lineage: Eukaryota > Metazoa > Mollusca > Bivalvia > Cardiida > Cardiidae > Hippopus > Hippopus hippopus. Next base: position 41,809,020 of record OX328104.1, read on the forward strand.
ATTATAACCCATAGGCTGCTCAACGTGACTCAAGAGCCTTTTGCGGACAGTGTAGATCAAGATCAGACTGCACAGAACGTGCAGTCTGATCTTCGATCTACACTGTCCGATAGGGAGATAGCGTCCCCCCATAAAAACCCATGAAATAGCAAAATTTCGGTTTTTGCCATTGGCTTTAAAGTTTCATTTTACCTATTTAGCAGGATAAGGGTTTAATTTGAAAAGTTACATTCACCGTGCAGCAAGGACGCAACATAGGGCTTATATGACAAGCCATACAAAAATGGAGCAGACACCTTGCTGTGGAACTTTACACAAACAGTAGACTGAGGCATCGGACATTTTAATATTGTTGCAGCAGCCTTAGATTATATACTTACACAAGCACCCAAACACTTAGTACAGTTTATCTCAATTGCATAAATTAAAGGGAAGTAATTATGCCAGAAATAACATAATATTTCGATCTGTTTCTAGTATTTTTCGTCTTTTTTCCCTCCCACATGACATAAGCTCGTTCCACCTAATTCTCGTGGTAAAAGTTGTTTACTTTCAGAATTGTAGGGAGTGTATAAAGAACCCTAACCTGATACGCAACCTTTTAATTTTATACTTTAAATTACCATATATGGCTTGCAACACGCGAAAAGGGACATTCGGACATTTGCGTAAAGTGTCGTCTCGGATCAGCCTGCGCAGTCCGCGCAGGCTAATCCGAGACGGCACTTTACGACTACATTAGATTTTGTGCTACAGTAGACTTGCGCAAAACAGAAAATTACATAAAAACGGAAAGTGCCGTCTCGGATTAGCCTGCGCGGACTGCGCAGGCTGATCCGAGACGACACTTTACGCAAATGTCCGAATGCCCCTTTTCGCGTGTTGCAAGCCATATAGAAACGTGGGCTACCTTATACTCCTACGATGAAGACGCGTAACATAATACATTCCATTGACCTACGACCAAGGTCAAAGTAAAGGTCAGAGTTACTAAAAATAGATAAGAACGGAAACGGCATCAAATCAACCCTTAATCAAACAATGCTGTGTTTTTACGATTCTGAGGAGGAAAAACTGAAAACATTTGAGACAAGAAAAAAATGCCAGAAACCAGAATTTTCTTAAAGCGTTATCCACCATCTCGAAGAAAAATTCCATTTTCAAAGCACTGGTCATTTTCTCGTCTGGAAATGCTTTCAATTTCGACAAGCCTAAATTTTTGTTGTTTTGTTGTTTAGTTTAAAAAAAAAGTTGAAAGGTCGGGGACTCTTCTTTTGACGTGCAAAAGTCAAGTTTCATTTTCTCTCTAAATTTGGGGCAAAATCGCTTTAATAGATTTTTTTTTTTCGTCTGATGAATTGTTACGTTTTTTAGCCTTTTTTTTTCTTTCTAGAGAGAGAAAGAGAGAGAAAAAAAACCGAACTTTTGGAGAACTTCTGTCAAAGAAATACTCCACTAATGAGAGCTATCGATTGTTCTCAGTGTTCTGGTGTAATGCTTCAACTGTTTACGCACAGTCCCGAATTAAACGTACCTGAGAAAGAATCCTTTTGAAAACATTGTGGAAAAATGATAAAATGCTGGTAACCAGCATTTTTTTTTTTTTCATTTTCTCACAGTGTTTTCTATCCTATCAAAGACAAATTCCGTCATTTTAGCCACATGTAAATTGTCGTCTGCGAATTCTTTCAATTTGGACAGGTCTACATTTTTTGTGGTGTGGTAAAGAGGTATCTCTTTATCAGACAACGTTTTTAGACTTTGTCAAATTCAAAGCATTTGCAGACGACAAATAAAATGAGACTCAGATCCTGGAATTTGTATCGAAAAGGTATATTATACCCTCAGACATTATTGTTTTAATTTGTCCTTATAGGCATTTTCTCCTTTGTCCGCGATGTTTCAAAAACAGCTTTATACTCTAGATCGTTTGATAAGGGATTAACTGCATAGGAATCCAATTAACCTTTAATTAATCATAACGTGTTCTCACGCCCTTGACAAAAAAGGCTTTCAAAAACATCGTGGGAAAAGGAGAAAATGCTGGTAACCAGCATTTTCTCCTTTTTCCACGATGTTTCCTATCCTATAATATAAAAAAAAGTCCCATAACTGGAGACATATTTGAGTTGTCGGCTACAAATGCCTTAAATATGGACAAGCCTAGTATTTCTTTGTCTGATGAAGGCTTCATCGACGCCTGTATCGAAACAGCTTTGGTTGATTGATTGAATGATTGCATGGTGTTTAACGCCATTTTCAACATTATTACAGCTATATCGCGTCAGGCAGTGGGCCTTTCAATGCTTCCCTGGAGTTTCTTTCACCGGTGCTTTGCACGATATTCTTGACAAGCGACTGAGTGCTTTCCCACATAACCATCTTTGAAACAATGGTCAGCGGTTAGAGAGGAATGAATCCTGTTGCAATGACTATCAGCAATCGCCGGAAAGAAATTGGCTGAGCTGGGGTTTGGAACTAGTAACCCTCTGTTCTCAAGTTCTGCACGCGGCTAGCGCCTGCGCTAACGGGGCGCGGCCCCTGCTTTGGAATACAGTCTAACTTGTTAAAAAAAGACCACGAATGGAGGCCGAGTCCAGTAACTCAATCAGTAAGGTACAGGGCTCGAAATCACGGGTTGATGGATCGAATCTCCAACTCGGCCAATTTCTTTCCAAAGAATGATAGTGAACAGGGTTCAGTCCTCTCTTACCTTTAATTATTGTTTTGACGATGGTATTGGTGGGGGGGAGACAGTCTGCTGAATTCTGAAAGGTCTTCACTAATTACTGCATGTTGACATTTTCGGGGTTTTTCTAATTAACAAAAATCGAGAGAGATAGACAGACAGAATGAGAAACAGAGACAGAAAAGGCTCAGAGATAAGGAAAATACATAAACAACGACTGACGGACGGACGGACGGACATTCGAACCGACGGACAGACAAACGGGAGGATGGACGGATGGATGGATGGACAGACAGACAAAAAGGTGCAGACACTGACAGAGACTGACAGACCCATACAGATACAGACAGAATGACAGACAAACAAAAAACCAGACTGGCATACAGGGATAGTCAGACATGCAAATGGCGAATAAATTAACAACACAATCCTTTCTAGTCGAAAATAACAAATACAAATGTAATGTAAACATCGTGAACGGTGAAGGGTTCACAGTTTAACGTGGGAGAAATGTCGTGCTAGGTATTGAATTGAACTATACGTCCACACACAGTCTATTTCTCGCTTATTTCCCTATTATTGGTTGTTATGCTGTCATATCGTTCAGGAATAAAATTGGAATATATATAGATATGTATGAGCGGAAAGAATCGGGTAATTTTCTATTGTTTTTTTTTTATTTGATTATTGTCCATGCTATTTTTAGACACACCAAAAACTGTTATATATGCAACAAGTAAGATACATGTAAAGGAAATGATATTCTTCAATTATTATTATTACAATTATTATAAAGCATGTAGAAAAGTATTCTGAATGCTATCTTACACTGCTTATAATGAAACCACCAAAACTGAATGGTATTTTAAGGATGAGCGAAAAGTAGTAAGTAGTTGTTGCCGGTTTTTGCTCCTTTTTATTTTCCGCAACATTTTGATATAGGAGGATATGATAGGGGCGTAAAAATGAATCCTGTATTTGCTTAGTAACTGGTTAACATATTAGTCCTTTACCAAACAGACCCGTGTTTTGGCGAGCTCCAAGAAAAAAAGGTTAGTAAAAATCCTTGTGGAAAAAGAAGAAAATGCTGGTAACCAGCATTTTCTCCTTTTCCAACAAGATTTTTTATGCTCTCTGATATCATTTTTGCTTTGTTAAATTTGTCGTCTGCAAATGCTTTTAATTTGAACTAGTGTTAAAATTTATCATCTGGATAACCGTCTGTGTTAGAATTTATATATCTCCCTGCAATAGTCAGCTTTTGAAAATGTATTGTTTGAAAAGCAGCAATAGTTTGTTACAAACAGCTGCCCATCTTCCTCTAAGGTTTTCACATCTTTACCTGAAAAAAAAAGTTTTTCCTTTTTTTTTTTTGCTGTTTTTGTTTCAGCCATTTATTCCCTTTAGAGTTTTATCTGAAACCAGTCTTGGTTAAAAGGGTTAGAATTTCATCTTCTTTTCGAGCAATGCTCTGGCAAAAGGCTGTTTAATGAATCTCCGTAATGTATTTTACTAAGCAAGTCATTATATAGTTATGGATCCATAAAATCTATTTTGTCTAACAACCGACTTCATCTTGAGGTAGACTAGCCCTTTGACTTGCAGAAAATTGACCTGGACTGCTGAAGGTGACCTGGGTTGATACTTCTTGCAGCCGCATTAAACCCCATTTTCATCGAGCATGGCTTAATACTTTTCTATAAAGGTACTGCTCGGCCCAGTGGTGAAAGTGTAGGTTTTGTAATTCGACTGTCCTGGGTTTGATCTTCGCCCGAGGCCCTCGGTATTATAAGAGAGTGTTTGTTGGCAAGACATTCACAGCTCCAGTCTGGTACAGGTGGCACACAGAAAACACATGTGAGCCGTACTCTGTGAAAAGGGGGCTTAATGCATCTCCGTAATGCATTGCACTTATCATGCCATCACATAATTAATGGATCAATAAAAGCCACTTTTTAACAACCGACTTAATCATGAGGTAGACTGGTCCTTGGACATACAGAAAAAATGACCAATAGCGAAAAGTTTTGGCCCAGGTCAGCCTGCGCGGATTGCGCAGGCTGACCTGGGTCGATACTTTTCGCAGATGCATTAAGCCCCCTATTCACAGAGCATGGCTCATATATAAGTGAGCTACAGCCATGCCTTGACTGAAATAGTGCTGAAGCATCAATTATTCGTTCCCCGTTGCTCGGCTAATTTCTATCAAAGGGTTGATGACATTCATTGCAACAGGATTCACCCTTCTCTCAACACTGACCTTTCTTCGACGATGGTTGTGTTGAACTGCAGCCAGTGGCTTTGGAAGAATATTGTGTAAACAACTGGTAAAAGAAACTCCAGGAAAACATGAGTAGGTGCACTAGCCGCCGAGATATAACTGAAACAATATCAAGAACGGCGTTTATCAATCAATCAATCAGTCAATCAATCAATCAGTCGATGAATTAAAACTTTCAGTTCAAAGCGTACAGTGCTTTCGACCGACGTCTGTTTTGCAAAGTTGATCATCACACAATAGACAATAGAAAATAATTGCCTGATTTAACCTTTACAGTTTCTCGCCATACGGAATGCAACAATAATATAGTAATATACAGCTGAATAGCCTTGCAGATATTATTCATAGAAATTACAGATGATCATAATAAATGACTCATGTTCTGTGTCAAAAGGGGGCTTAATGCATCAGCAAAAAGTATCGACTCATGTCAGCCTGCGCAGTCCGCGCAGGCTGACATGGGTCGAATCTTTTTGCAATTGGTAAATTTTCTGCATGTCAAAGGACCAGTATTCTTCATGATTCAGCCGTTTGTTATATAAAATGGATTTTATGGATCCATAATTATAGGATGACCTGCTTGGTATAACGCATCACGGAGATGCATTAAACCCCCTTTTGCCAGGACGCGGCTCAATTGTAATCATGAAAGCAAATAGACAGAGAGACTCATTCTCGATAACCGAGATTTGATGACTTCATTTTGTTAACTACATTCATCATGAAAGCAAAGTCACGTATTATTGCATTCCTGGGTAAAGGAGGTTCATTTGATTGTGTTAGTTGATCTCTTTACTAAACGACAAAATTTAAGGCTTGTTCAAATTGAGAGCATTTGCAGACAACAATTTATAAATGTAACCCAAAACATGAAATCTGTCTTTCATAGAGTAGAAAGCATAGTGGGATAAGGAGAAAATGCTCGTAACCAGCATTTTCTCCTTTTCCCACCATGTTTTCAAATAGCTTCTGCCTCAGGGTCGATTAATGTCGGGATTATTTGGTAAAGCGTTATTCATCACGAATGAAGATTAATGTACTATTTTACACCAGTGTATCCGAGGTTCGGTTCGTTTCGTCACTTATATTATTTTGTTCATCAATAAACGAAATTTAACATGATGTTTTACACCCGAGAATCCGAGGTCACTTCATTTCCTTTACTACATTCATCCGATGATGAATGTAATTTAACGTAATATTTCACATCCGAATATCCTAGGCATGTCTCATTTTGTCACTACGTACGAGGGGTGATCAAAAAGATCGTGGACCACCTCGTTATTTTGAAAACTACTTCACGTAGGATTACCAAAAATTGCACAGATGAGCCTTAATTATCTGGTAACCGACTTAAGCTTTCAAATGTCGTCTTATTCAAATAGGTAAAGTGTGACGTCATTTTAATGACGTCATATACTACATTCGTGGTCCAAAATGTCGGATGACGTTTTATTTGAGCCGAGAGTAATCATAAAGTTTTACTTCAAACTCGGAAAGTGTTTATCAGAAATCAAAACCGATTTAGAAAAAGATTAAGAGCATTTTGCACTCAAGGAACCTGATATTCGTAAATGGATCGGACCGGTTTAGACATGAGTGCGATACTGTTAAAGATGACCCTAAATGTGGCCGTCCATCAACATCAGTCATTGACAAAATCATCACAATGTAGAGCAGCATGTAAAACAAGATAGCCGAGATACTGTCAGGAAAATAGCTGACACATTTAGCATTTCATATAAAAGTGCCAAGGAGATCCTGACTGACAATATTGAAATGTCGTGTGTTTGCAAAAGGTGAGTACCTCGAATATTGACGCCCGAGCCAATGGGGGTAAGGGTCGAAATCTGTTAAGAAATTTGAGAATGCATTAATGTAGAGGGGTCAAACTTTAGTGGTTGTATTGTAACATGCGACATAGGTACACTTTAACAAGACTGAAACTAAACAACAAAGCAGTGAACAGAAACATTCAACATCGCCTTCGGCATTTAAAGCCAAAATTCCTAAGTCACTCGGTAAAATTATGTGCATCATATTTTTCTGTAGGCCTTTTTTCTTCTAAATCATGTTGTATCTATACATGCAACAGTCAATGCTGAGTTTTATGCCCAAATTTTTCAAAGAAATTTCACAAACACCATACGAAAAAAACAGCCAGAAGTCCTGTGGAGTGACGTCACTTTACACTAAGATAACGCCCTAGCTCACAAAGCCACACTTGAACAGCAAACTCTGCAAAAACTAAACACACAAACACTGGCCAACGCTCCCTATTATTCAGTCCTGACCCCTTGTGACCTTTCGGTAGTTCATGTTTTGAAAGATTCTCCATGTGGCACGCACTACGAGGGCAGAGAGGAACTAACCCTCACTATGACCGGGTCCTTGAGAGTACCGTCACGTGACGCACTCGTGCACGTGTTTCGCCTATGTAAAAATCAAGAATAAATAAGTGCATAGAATTCGAAGGAGGTTATTTTCAAAAACAGTAGACATTCAAAGTTGTTTTTTATAACAATATTCAATACAGGCACTGGTCCACGTTCTTTCTGATCACCCCACGTATATTAGGCCTACCATATTTATCATCAAACAAAGCTTAACGAAGTGTTTTATACCTGGGTAACCGAGGCTGACTTCGTTTCGTTTTGTTTATTACATTCATCATGAATGTTATTTAACGTACTGTGTCACACCCGGGGTTCGGTTGACTTCGCCACTTTATTACTTGGTTCATCGTTAAACAATGCATATTGTTTTACACTCTGGTATTCGAGGTCCACTTCGTTTCTGTACAGCATTCATCATGAACGTAATTTAACGTATTGCTTCACACGTGGGTATCCGAGGTTGAGTTCATTTAGTCACTTTATTGCCTTGTCATCTTTGAACGATGCTTTACGCGATTTTTTATACCTTGGTAGCCGCGGTTCACTTGTTTGGTTTATTACATTCATCATGAATGTAATTTAACGTACTGTTTCACACCTGGGTATCCGAGGATCGGTTCATTTCGTCACTTTATTGCCTAGTTCATCATCATTAAACAAAGCTTAACGCATAGTTTTAAACCAAGATAACCGAGGTTCATTTGTTTCGTTTACAACATTCACCATGATTGCGATTGAACATATTGTTTCACACTCGGGTATCCGAGGTTCGGTTCATTTTGTCACTTAATTACTTAATTCATCATTAAACAAAGCTTATCATAACATATTCATACGCCGGTAACCGAGGGTAACTGCAGTTCATTTAAATTAATAACCACGAATAATTCTTTACGACATCTTGCACAGTTTAATGACAGAGTTTCACTTCATTTCGTTTACATTATACTTAACGAAACCTTCCACAATTTGGTTACCGTGTTCACATCATTTTGTTCACTATATTTGTCATAAATCAAGTTTAACGCAATGTTCACACCTAGGTAACCGTTGGTTATACAGACTATTATTTTCCCTTTATCAACCTATTCCGTGTTAAACCACCCTTAGGAAGACAGCTTTTGAAAACATAACTGAAAGAAGAAAAAATGCTAGTAACCAGTTTCCAAAATGTCCTCAATCCTTTCAGTGATAGACACCTTTACTTGAACCACATTGAACTTGTGCATATAGTTTGAATTTCGACGAGTCTAAAATTTGGTCATCTGGTAAAGAGTTAAAAAAGTGTTTTATGCCTGGTTTTATTACAAAAAATGTTGCAGACAACATTTAATCGAATTCTTGACCAATCTTTGAAAAACAATGCTATAGTTACGTCAGTGTAAATACCTTTTTCTTTAAACTTATTAGACCCTCAACAAAAACGTTTTGCTGGTACTGAAATTAAACCGTCACTGACCCTACGCTAGCCACTAGGTAAACACCCTATTCCTGGCCGTGGGAGATTGGCAAGCTCAATGAGTGTCTATTCAAACAATAAAAAACGTATCAATTCATTAGTTCATTAGTCAAAAGTTCCGCGAAATTTCATTAAGGAGTAAATAAAATGCTTCATTATTTTTCTTGAAGAACGAGTTTTCTCAGTGAGATATTCAACGGTACGTGGATGTAGTGTAACATACATGTAGTTAAATTATTGTATGTAACCTACGATGAAACTAGAACATTCACATAAGGTTTTTTGGGGTTTTGGTATTCGAGATTATTAATAATTATAATATTTCTTTCGCTGAAACTGCGTTATGGGTACTTATCTGCATGTACATCTAAATTGCCTAGATAGGACAACTTGTTTCTCTCTCTCTCTCTCTCTCTCTCTCTCTCTCATCAAAATCAAACTGCACAGATCGTGCAGTCTGATCTTAAATCTACATCGTCAGATCTCTATGATATCAAAGTATCACCTAAAATGATTTTCATTTGCTATGAACTACACCTTTTGACAATAAGAAAAGGATTCAGGCATTTGGCAAGGAAAGAGTGAAACTAAACTGAGCAGGTTTCAGGAATGTCAGTGCTTTGATCGTGTTTCAATTCCTTCCGCTTGCATAACCTGTGTTCACGCCATGGGTAATTCGCGCCATTCTGAAAATTTCCTCGAGTGATTTTCGGAGATGTTTGGCATTAAGGCGAGTCTGCATTTTAATGGCTTCCGGAGGTTGGAAGCCATATTGTCCCTTTCCCCTATTTACGTTTCGTCACCAGCAGACAACATTTTTTTCTCTATTTTTTTCGTCTTACGGGAAATGGCTTTTGAAAACATTGTAGATGGCGGAAAAATTGATCGTAATGAGCAATTTCTCATTCTCCAACGGTGTTTTCTTGTGTACTCATGTATGAAGCTTTAATTCATTGTTTTTATGCATTATTTCAGTGGGATATAAAATGGTCGTCGGCGTCAAACTTGTTTCCGGAGGCAAATGATTTAACTCTTTACCAGACGACAAACATTTTAGACTTGTCCAAACTGAAAGCATATACATACGAGAAATTTAATGTGATCTAAAATGAACAAAATTTATATTGGGAGGATATAAAACATTTTGGAAAAAGGAGAAAATGCTGGTTACCAGCATTTTCTCCTTTTCCCAAAATGTTTTCATAAACCTTCTTCGGGATCGTTAAAACTCGGGATTATGTGGTAAAGGGTAAAGCATTCTTTGTGCTTTTTATAAATGATCCTTGAATTAATGATGGAAAATTGAGAAATTGCTTGGAACGAGCGATATCTTATTTGCAAACATGGCTTCTCGGCATTTTTTTTTCCGTGTCTTTGTTTCATTTGTCAGTATTATCTACCTTTTTTTTTTTCTATTACTTCAGTTTGAAATTCAATCGGAAAAGAAAATGCCATTGGTGATAAAGAAGGGGTGTTCGAAAAGTATCCAGAAAAGTGCCAAACTTTCTTTTTTAATGCGACTTTTCATGTAAATTTCGAACAAACACTTTTTTTATTGTTTTGTGTCTAACGCCGTTTTCAACAGTATTTCAGCTATATCCCGACTGCCAGTACACCTATATCTGCTTTCCTCGAGTATTTGTTACCTGTACTTTGCACAATATTGTTTCCAAACCACTGGCTGCTTTCCCACATAATCATCAACGAAACAGTGATCAGCGGTGAGAGAGGCATTAATCCTGTCGCGATGGCTATCACCAATCCTCGGAAAGAAAATAAGCAGAGGTTGGGATTCGAATCAGCGACCACCTGTTCTGAAGTCCTGTACGCTACCGACTGCGCTTACGGGGCTTCGGCAAAGATTATTTGATTTCTCTATAAAATAGATTTTGCACTAGAAAAAAAGAAAAGAAAGTACACTTTTACCTGCGTCATGGCTGTAGTGAGTTCGCATAGGCGCACTATGGACACACACACTCTCTCACTCTCACTCTCTGTCTGTCTCTCTCTGTCTGTCTCTGTCTCTGTCTCTGTCTCTCTCTGTCTCTCTGTCTCTCTGTCTCTCTGTCTCTCTCTCTCTCTCTCTCTCTCTCTGTGTCAGTCGAATAATTTGTCAGCGTTACGGGTTTTTTTTTTTCTTTTTCTAAAATCAAGAGTTCTCCTGTGATGGCTATTGTTTTAATCGTCTGGTGGAACTTTCCCCCCCCCCCTCCAACCATATAAATCTTCGATGTCTAGAGGGAATAAGAAATCGATCATAATATTATTAATTCTGTTGATTTTACCATTAGCAAATATATCCGAATCGCAGTCATCAAAATCACTTCAAAGGTGTTCAGATGAGACAATATTTGATAATTGAATATTTCATCTTAATGAGCATATCTCTGAAATTTTACCTGGTGCCCCACAATTCTTTCGTGATATTGTCGCAAATATATTATTTACATTTCTTTGGCTCTATTTACTCAAACTAGTCTCTTTTCCATGCTACAAAATGTTAGACTCGGCCATATTGAAAGCATTTGCAGACGACAAATTTAACGTGGTTCAAACGATGGGAAATGTCTCTGAAAGTGTACAGTAGAAAACATTATGGGTAAAGGAGGAAATGCTGGTAAACCAGCATTTCCTCCTTTTCCCGTAATGTTTTCTAAACCAAAATCCTAAAGATCGTTAAAACATGCAACTGTTTGGTTAAACCTTTACCAAACAATCCCTGGTTTTAACGACCTCCGAGGAAGAAGCCTTCTGAAAACATTGTGGGAAAAGGAGAAAATGCTGGTAACCAGCATTTTCTCCCTTTCCCACAATGTTTTCTACTCTTCCAAAGTCAACTTTCAATTATTGTGTCACGTTTATTTTGTCGTCTGCAAATGCTTCCAATTTGGAATAGTCTAAGATTTTGTCGTGTAGTAAAGAGTTAAAGATTAGAGGTATTTGAAAGATTAAAAGAAGGGAAACGGGCCGTGCACTGGCAAAATGGGTTTAATGCAACTCTGCGATGCATTATGCCAAACAAGCTTTCAAATAACTACGGATCCATAAAATCGTTTTTGTCTGTCAACCGGCTGAATCGTGAGGTAGACTGGTCCTTGGACATGCAGAAAGTTACAAATAGCATTTAAAGTTTCGACACATGTCAGCCTGCACGGACTGCGCAGGCTGACATGGGTCGATACATTTTGCAGATGCATGAAACCTTTATTTTTCAGAGAGCATGGCTCAAATATATATCGATAAAGCTGTTTTCCAAAAAAGAAAAACAGAGGGTAAGTTTCTCACAATTTTACAGTTGGTCGATTTTTTTCGAAAGTAGAATTTCCTACCCTTTTTCGTTTATTTGTTTTTCCACAGTATTTCACTAATACCATGCACGGCTGCCAGGGCACCTATCCATGCATTTTGGAAGTTTCTTTACCGCAATAGACAACACCCACCTATCGAGAAGTACAAACAATGTTCAGCAGTGAGAGAGAAATGAATCCTGTCACTATGACTTTCATCATCCTCGGAAACAATTTTAGCAGGGCTGAAATCCGAACAAACAAGCTTTTGATTACAAGCCATGCTAAGTTAACAATGAGCCACTTGGATTTGGTCATAGTTTCCCATACGACAAAATGTTTCCATTTTATGTTTATCCCTTTGAATACGAACTGTAAATACATTTTGTTTTTCCAGGAAAAAAGGTCAATATATCAGCTTATAACCCTTTCCCAAACGACAAATTTTAGACTCTTCCAAATTAAAAACATCTGCAGACGACAAATCCGAAAGTGGTACAAATGAAATGAAGTTTCATGACACGGAAGAAAAATAGCTAGGAAAAGGGAAAAAGAAAAAAAAATCGGTAACCAGCATTTTCTCGTTTTTTCCACAATGTTTTTAAACGGCCTCTTCCTCTGAGTCGGTAAAACGGGGGATTGTTTGGTAAAGTATAAGTGCTACTTCCTGTAAATAAACACTTTTTTACGTTATAAAACTGACTTTATTTGGGGGAAAACATAATGACAAAAGGAGAAATTTCTCATAGCAAAGCGATTTCTGCTCTTGTCACGATGTTCCCAAGTACATGTATGGACTATTCATATTTCTTCAAAGAATATTTTTCAAGTCATCTACAGCTAACATGGTATAGAGTTCACCCTTTGTTAGACAATCCAATGCTTTTACAAGCCCGGAAGGAAACTTTTGAAAACATGGTTGGTAAAGGAGAAAATGCTGAATACCAGCATTTTCTCCTTTTCCCACAATGTTTTCCCACCCTTTGTAAGGCAAATGCCGTCAGTTTAGGCAGCATTTAACTTGTCGTCTGCAAATTCTTTCAATTTGGACAAATCTAAAATTTTGTCGTCTGGTACAGAGTTGATCAATAATACTTATCCGTAAAGGAATGCCTTTTATTTTCTGTACTTTACGATGCTAATTGATGGCTTTGAACACGAGTCTCTATTTTACAGGATAAATATTAATACGCGTTGCGCATAACTCAAAACTCTGCGCTAAAGAGTAGCAAGCCAAAATGGCTATAAATGATACATCTGTCAAAAAATCAAGCTTGTTTTTTCGCTCAAAATTTATTTAAAAAATAATAATTTCAAATGAAAAAAAGATTTCTAAAAAATACCATTGCCTACTACAAATCTTTGTATACAGCTTTTTAATATAGAGTTAGCGAAAACCGTCCAAACTATATCCTGTGCATGCATTATCAAATAGATTATAAATATGCTCTCAGTTTCAACCTAAAAAGCAAGAATTCTGTTCCGAAATGGAAGATTGCCATTTGATAGACGAAGCAAAGGCACATATAGGCTAAGGAAAATCCTTTTAAAAAATGAGGAATCTGGTGCGTCGAATGAGGAACAAGCAGAGGACCACTGTGTCTGTGTTCACCAACCATTTGACTTCTTTGTACAGTTCTATATTTTAATAGTATTACAATTTCTGATTGGCGAAAAAAATTGGTTTAGCCAATCAGAAATCGTGAAGCTTTCGACTTTAGAAAATTCTCGAAAATTAGAATAAGAATGCAGTTTAGAACGGTACACGTATTTCAAATTGTAATTTTTTAGATGTAGTAGTGAAGGGTAGAGCTTCGTAGCAAAGGACCCGAGTTTGAATCCCGTGGTTTAACTTTTTGAACTACTCAAATCACGGTGCGAGTACTAGTTAAGGTTTCCAGTAAGCATTCTACGAGAGCAATTCGTAAAAGTTGTAAGAACTTGCTTCGCAATCGATGAAAAATAATGAGTATTGCTCTGTGGAAAAGTGGTTTAATGCAACTATTAGAAAGTGTTGACTCATGTCAGTCAGCGCAGTCCGTGCAGGTTGAACTGAGTCGAAGCTTTTTGCTATTGGTTTATTTTCTGCTTGTCAAAGAACCATTCTACATCAGGATTCAGTCGGTTTTGTGAAAAATCAATCAATAAAACATTTGCAGACAAAACATCGTGTGTGGTTAAAATAACGGAGTTTATCTTCACAGAGGAAGAAAACATCGCGGGAAATGGAGAAAATGCTTGTTACCAGCATTTTCTCCTTTTCCTACGATGTTTTCAAAAGTCTTTTTCATCAGGATCATTAAAACTAGAGACATTTTGGTAAAGGGTTCTTAACCTAGGTATTCTTTTTTTCCGTTTCAGATGCTTTGAAATAAACACAGCATATGGTACTAACCAATCACAAAGAGTGTGCATACAACATACGACTCAATTGGCAGTTGTAAATAACATTCTCCAGTTGATGAGTACAAAAGGTCGCCGTCACGTGGTAAGACAGTCGCCTGTTACTGACATGTGTTTGTTTCATGTAAGATGATCCAAAGTCGGTTTCCTAGAACATGAATGAGAGTAAGCTTCCAGGAAGTAACACCGGTAGATGCTTTTTGTTTGGATCTATATTGTATATTGTGAGGGAAAAATGAACATAATAAGCATACTTTCGCAGCGTACAGTTTTGAAATAGCGATTAATTCAACCATCAACTTTCTTCGTGAATCAACTATTTCATTGTGAATTACAACTGCACGCGCCGTTAAAAGCTATATTTATCATGAAAATAAGATGGCTGTTTACAACGTAGTTCGCTTTTAATGGGCTCGTTGTTGGGGGACTATAAGCAGACTGCATCAAATTACCTAGAAATGGGATTTACCGTGCTGAGATTACTTAGTGGGAGTTGTTTACAGTGATTTTGGAGTGGGATAATTCTCTGGCATAAACAGTAAAAGGTGTAACAATTAGTGTAGGAGAGAAAAGATTCGCCGGTGTATTTAAAGACAAAATTCCAGCCTTTCACGGTTAACGAGTGCCTATATCTCTATGTTTCTAGTTATTTTTGTGCTAATTCTAACAATGGACGCTATACGAGAAGTCAAAGAATGGTTGTTTAATAAGTTTTTAGAATCATCGACACAAAACGCCCCAGATCAGGCTGCATCCCGGACGTTTAGGCCGATAACTCCACAGAGCATACCGGAGTTTGTCATTCCGGGATCAAATGACTCATCCCGGCGCACAAGTGATTGTTCCGGTCCTGGAGATGCTGACTTCAATTCCTGTCCTAAAAGGAACAGTTATGGGGGAAGAAGCATGTCCCCACCTGAGTCCCCTTTTCGGATGTCCCCGTCTGATTCAGTACCGTGTTTGAACAAAATAAAGAGTAACGGTGTCTGCAAGTCTGCCCCCGTTACACCACGACACGAAATCCGGGAACTGATTAGCGGTTGTAGAAACGTTAATTCAACATCAGTTTTAGACACACACGATACTAACGTAGACCCTCTGTCGTTCGCAGCCATGAGCCTTCCACATTTCCGAGCGCAAACATCTTACGGTTTTTCGACATTATCCGAAAAACCACACACACGACGAAAAGAATCCCTGTTTCATGTCGGTTCGGAGAGTTTATTACCCAGAAAACATCTGTCGCGTCTGGCTAAACAGAGCTCGTTGTCTAAATTACATGACAATTGCTCCTCCGAAAGTAACATACTAGCAAGCTCAAATCAGTTGCATAGCAACCATTCACAAGGGAAACATGTGTTCTCGTCGAGTACGCCTTCTGTTGTGATCACAACATTCTCTCAAAGCCGCAGTGAGACGCCATCACCGGAAATCGAAATAAACACTCATGTGTTGTGTAGTAGACGCTTGTCTCCAACATATCAAGCGTTTCAAGGATTAAACAAGATACCACTCCCCTCTCGACACTGTAGGTTCTACAACAGACGACGATCCTCGCTTGTAAACCTGATCGATCAAGAAAGTGACAAGAGTGATAAAAGTGACAAAAGTGAACGGAGCGAGAATTCGTCAACTTCGGGTCATTCAACTCCGTCTCAAACCTCCATTGATATGACTCATGAGCCACAAAGGCGTAGCCTTGGAGATCTCGCAGTTCCAAAACTCCCGAGTCCGACACTGAAGCGACATTCAGCGCCACACATTACGGAGAGAAAAACACCGCAGGAAGAAATCGTGAAACCTCGTTCTAGTTCATGTCATGTAATATCAAAAACGAAGCCAGCCAACCACAATCAGTTATTTGCCCCGTTTGGAGAACTGAAATTCAGTTTTCAATACTTAGCTGCTTCTCAGCAATTGAAAGTGACTTTGATCAAGGCAGAGAATTTAGGGGGCCAGGGCAAGCAAGACAAGAATGTAAATCCCTATGCAAAGGTGTATCTTATGCCTGGTAAACTTCAAAAGCAGATCAGCCAGATTTTTAGACGAACTAAAGACCCAGTTTTCAATCAGGATATGTACTTTCAAAATCTGTCATTTGAAGAAATCCATAAACTAAGTTTAAAAATCAAAGTTTTCTCAAAAGGAACAAATCTCAAATTTCAAGAATTTATAGGCGAGGTTACCATTCCAATGGAGACGTATGACGTTACTGAAGAAAACCGTATGTGGAAGGACTTGGAGTCTCGCAAAGATAGAGAGGTACGTAATATATCTGTCTTTCTGTCTGTCTGTCTGTCTGTCTGTCTGTCTCTGTCTCTCTCTCTCTCTCTCTCCTCTAAAGTTTGTAAAAATAGTTCAAGCCCTCTTCTTGCATCATCATCATCGTCATCGCCGTCAAAAACCACGTGATTATTGTCATTGGAATTCATGTAATTATTATCAATACGATTCATTATATTATTACGGTTCCAAATTTTGTGATAAGTATCACAGCGATTCATGTGATACTCATCTGCACGATTCATGATTTAATCCTCATCACAATTCCTGCGATGATCATCGCGATAATACTCGTGTTAATGGAGTATATCACATTTTTTTTTTCTAATGGAAAATTTTTTTTTAAAAAAACTTTGCACGTACACAGCTCATAATGTCTCTCGGAGATTAAAGTAAAGAAAGATATGGGTTACTTTGCTCGTTGCTGAGAAATTTGCCTTTGGAAAGAGGTATATCCAGTTTCAAAATTCAGCTTATACTGGATTTAACACGCTCTCCTTTAATAATCAGTTAAACAGGAAAGGTGCTTGAAGAATATACAAATATACATCAGTCTCCTAAAAATTCATTTAGTTTTGCACAAAAAATATATAAAAACCTGGTTTTTAGCATGGTAAATGCACACAAATATGCATGTTATAGATAGACTTTTGAGTTAAAAAGGGAGATAATTTGACCCAATTAAGGGTTAATCTTTAATAAACATATACTTTCTAACGGACAAATTTTTCTTAAAATTTCCACATTTATAGCATTTATAATTCTAAACAATAAGAACAAATAAAAATGGTACCTATCTGTGCTTATTTCGTCAGAAAACAGTGATGAAGGCCAGCATGGAAGCTAAATTTTTCAAGGAAAAAATAGGATAAGAGCTTAGCAGACATAGTGGGAAAAGGAGAAATTGCTCATTAGAAGCAATTTCTCCTTTTCCCACAATAATTTTCAAAGTGAAAACAGCTATACTTCCACAGCTTTAAATTTATTGCTTTGTTTGCTTGTTTGCTGTGTAACGCTGTATTAACAGTATTTATTTCACGGCGACACTTCACAGATCCATTCTTTTTCTCTTTACTAATACTATCCGAAGAAAGTGCTACTTGTTTCAGTGCACCGGTAGTATTACCATTTGTAGATGCTCTCTTGATTCACTATTCATGACAAAAACACATGCCCAATTCGGATGGACGTGAACATTTGTGATATACGTCTTTAAGTCAATGTCATTACAAAGTTACAAGCATTTGATCAAGGTGATTAACATTTGCGTCATGCTCTGTGAAAGTGGGGGGGGGGGGGGGGGGCTTAATGAATCTGCAAAAAGTATCGACCCATAGCAGCCTGCACAGTCCGCGCAGGCTGACATGGGTCGAAACTTTTAGCTATGGATCCATTGTCCAGAGCATGGCTCATTTCATCTGGTGGTTACTACTTGGCTTGCAACACGCGAAAAGGGGCATTCGGACATTTGCGTAAAGTGTCATCCCGGATCAGCCTGCGCAGTCCGCGCAGACTGATTCGAGACGACATTTTACGACTACATTCGATTTTGTCTTACAGTAGACTTGCACAAAACAGAAAATTACGTAAGAACGGAAAGAGTCGTCTCGGATTAGCCTGCGCGGACTGCGCAGGCTGATCCGGGATGACACTTTACGCAAATGTCCAAATGCCCTTTTTCGTGTGCTGCAGGCCACTTTGATTTATGTGATAAAAAGTGTTTCAATTCACCATTACCAGTCACGCGAATATAATTAATACCATTCATTGGCCAAGCATAATCAATATTTCTGTGATAGTCGCTATCACTGTTCATGTGAAAGTCCACCATCAACATTCACGTGATGATATGCAACACAATTCAAGTGATAATCAGCATCAACACTCATCTGATAGTCACCTTCACAATTTACACGCTAAACCTTAAAGGTATGAATGAAAAACCTGGATCGTATTCACCAAGCATTCATCATAACATTCTTATTCTACCGTATATCTCAAGAATTGATTGATTGATTGATTGATGTTTTACGCCGCCTTCAACATTATTTCAGTCATATCACGGCGACAGCTCACATATTCATGCATTTCCTGGGTTTTATTAGTACCAGGCTAGGCCTCTGAAGTGTCTTGCCCAAGGACACTCCCACGAAAAACCCACTGGGCCACGCAGAACCCCTCTCAAGAACTTGTTAATGTCAGAGTAACACAATCTATGATTGGCTAAACAACATATCTAGACGATCAGAAACTGCGTTATTTTCTATATATCTAGTTTACGATTAACCCTTTGGCTGCTAAGCACGACTCGGAGCGCTTTTGCAGACGGTGCAGATAAAGATCAGACTACACAAAACGTGCAGTCTGATGTTGGACCTGCACTGTCCGACACGGTATATTTTCCCGGAAAAATCAACTTTTAAATCGCAAAGGGTTTTAATATTGAGTGGAAATTTTCATTTCATTTATTTAGAAGCTTAACCCTTTACCAAACGACATAATTTTAGACAAGTCCAAATTGGAAGCATTTGCAGACGACAAAATTAATGTGACTCAAAACTTGAAAATTGTTTTGGGAAGGGTAGAAAACTTTGTGGGAAAAGGAGAAAATGCTGGTTACCAGCATTTTCTCCTTTTCCCACAATGTTTTCAGAAGACTTCTTTCTCAGGTCGTGAAAACCCGGGATTGTTTGGTAAAGGGTTAAGGGTTATGAGTGCAATTTAGCAGGGTTGGTGACTACGGGCCCAGAGTACAGTGTGCATCTAATGTGGCAGTCTGCAGTATCTTAAAATCTTTACTGAAAAAAAAAAATCCAGCGCGTTACAAAGAACACTTCCCTGGAATCGCCCACCATACTCCAAAACAGGATCGTCATCTTTATTTCATGAATAATTCTGGGCCCTAGGCCACCTGTGGAACCCTTCGGAGTTGCTCCATTTGTATACGTTCTTATAAATGTCAGCCACTCCTTAGGTGATCGATGCATGGTCATCACAGATCATGTGATAATCACTACAATTCATGTGATAATCATCACAACGGGATTTCAACATCATCATCATCATCATCATCATCATCATCATCACAGTCCATGTGATAATCATCATAGTTCACATGATGTTCAACACGATTCATTCTGTAATCCTCAATTCAATCCATCGCGGCAAATACTTGTGATTCCTACGTAATTATAAAATGATAAGCATGCATATTCACAATTGCGTGATAATCATAATCTTGCTTCATGTGATATTAATTGCCAAAACTCATGTGACAACCTTTATTAGATCTACCTGTAATGTGACATTCATCATTAACATTTAGATGATAATCAAGATCACAAATCATTTGAGGGCAGCCCTCACAATTCATGATTTAACCTTCGAAATATGAAAACGTGACTGGAGTAGGCATCTTTGGAGGCAGTCTACAGTATGTTAGAAAAAAAAACAAAGACGAAAATACCGCTTGTTGCAAATAACACGTTCCTGGAATCGTCCACCATCCACAGAAATAGGATAATTACTCTTATTTCATTACTAATTCACGGCCCCGAAGGCCATCTGCGGAAACTGATGGCGCTGCTCCATTTGTATACACTTTAACAAAATGTCAGCAGCCCCTTAACCGAACGAATCCAGGTTTTTACGTCCCATGGGAGGAAGACGTTTGTAAATATCGTTGGAACAAGGACAAAATGCAAGTAACCAGTATTTTCTCCTTTTCCAACAAAATTTCCTGCCTTTTTATAAATAAATTCTATCGTTTGAGCCATCATTGAAATATGTCGTAAATTCGTTTAACATGGATGAGTCTTGTTATATGAAAAAAGAACGATTATTAGAATGTCCTAGAGTTGATTACACTATTTGAACATTTTCTTCTCTTTTCTTGGCGTAAAGTGCTATTTTCGAAATTTCGCAGGCGAGATCATTATGCTGCTTATTGAAACTAAATTACGACTATTTTTCTTCTATTTATGTCTGTCTTAATCAAAGAAACCGTAATGCACACCAATCCTGTTATAGGTGCAATATTCATCATTCTTTCTTATGGATTGAATGTTTCTTAACAATCTCAGCTTTTCGGTCTATGACAAATGCAACGGTGAAACCGAATCATTTTGCGGCAGTCTCAACATTTCGGACAGTTACAATTCTCTGAAAGTTTTACGACGCTTCAGTGGGACATATTTTGTCTTTTTCCCGTTACACCATTTGTTCTTGTCGACATTCTAGCACAACCTGTACGTCAAAGTTTTCTGCGAAATCGACTAGTAAAAGCGATTAAGTGCCCAACTTATCATATACAGATTTGCTTCTATCATGTTGACAAACATTTTCGTCAGACAACTGGTCAAATTTGAAATTACTGTGGTGAATGAAGAAATTGCTTGTTGAAGATCAAGCTGTAATGTATTATGACGAGCACACTTTGTGAGATTTTCTTCATCACATTTCATAATATAATCCATTTTCTATGCTAATCATGTAGAATCTAGATTCCTGTAAAAAAGAAAATCTTCGTCATCGTTACAAGTAAGTTCTAAAATGGCAGCAATATTTTTACATGATTGTACTAAACCCACTCAGCTCCACATGCGGAAGAATGGCCTTTTGCTTCCGGCATAGATCAAGATCAGACTGTAAAGCACGCGCAGTTTGATGGTGGATCCTTGCCGTCCGCTTATTAGGCAAGCCTTTAAGATAATCAAAGCGTTCAAAACGCTGGAGTGGCATTTGTCAAGAAAGCCATTGTCTGGACTGAATAATTTGAAAGATAAAGAGTAATATTATTCAAATATTAGCTTGAAAGTCAACCTACTAAGCAAATTAATATCTTTTTGGTTGAAGGGAGAGTACACATGACAAAGTAAGGATTATTTGTGTATTAGTGATCTCTCTTTAATGATTCACAGGAGGAGTCAGGAGTAATGTCCCTTGACAGTAGGATGCACGATGGGTAGAGAGAGAGAAACCATATAAATATATAATGAAATTAAGTGTGTACCTAAAAACTATGATTTTGAGTTTTCTTAGGCCGTAAAGATCTACTCGTAATTCTCAAAATTACAACCAATCATTTCAATCTATAAATATTCATGCACGATCAAATGGAGTAGCGCGCAATCACGGGACGAACAAGCCCAAGGACGAACTGGTTTTGGAACGAAAAAGCCCGGGACCAAGCGGTCAGTAGACAAATTTTGTGTATATCATTGCGCCAATAGAAGGCTATGAGCTGGTGAAGCTATTTTCAATCAAAAAGAAGTATTTCTACGATCGATGGCCTCACCCAGTGTGCTTTAATATGCCATTTCCAATTACATATCTGAGTGCGATCGAAAAACTCGTTTGTCTGAGAAAAGTTGAGTTTAATTGTGTTTATTTCCTTCGGCCTTGCATAAAAAACGACACATGGTCTTCAAAATTCAATAATGCACTCATAGTGGCATTGTCCCCCTAGGGTACTCATGAATGAACGAGCTGTAGCTGCAATATGACAGAAATGGCGTTGAAAGCGGCGTAATACTAGTTCACCGTTCATACAATCTTAAAATAGACACGTGGTAATAGCTCTCGGATTATTACGAGATTCGAATAATGGAAAAAATCGCCAATGGCGTCACGATAAACGCAAAATATCTAAAAGTGGACTTATTTTTATCATGGTTTTCGTTTTTGGTCTAATTATTGTTTATTATAAGAAATCTGTATGCTCCTACATGACGGGATATTCTTCCAACGGCTAGAAGAAGTCACGATTTTTTTTTTTATATCTACCTTCCTTTCCATTTAGTACATCCACTAAGAATTATCTTACTTTATTCCTTAGTTTGTGTAAGACAACCATTCTCAGTTTTCTCCTCATAGTCAGATTCTAGATTTAGAAAGTAAGAAAATTTCTGATTTGTTAAAAAATCATTTAGTCTAGCCAGTCAGAAACTCCGATATTTCACAGCTTTGAAAATTCTTGAGAATCAAAAAAGGAGTGCATTATGTGAATGACTCGTGAATAGGGTATACTTCCGGTTCGTAAACTAATAGCAAAAGTACTCCCAATATAAAACTTGATATCAAGTACTTCTGATACACTGTTACATCGGAAAAGATGACATGACATGATGCAAGACGGAAAAATGAGCTGGATGCAAGTTGTTACATGTATATGAGCCATGCTCTGTGCAAAAGGGGCTTAATGCACTTGCAAAAAAGTTGCGACCTAGGTTAGCCTGTGCAATCCGCGCAGGCTGACCTGGGCCGAAATTTTTTGCTTTTGGCGAGTTTTCTGCATGTCTCAAGACTAGTGTACCTCATGATTCAGTAGGTTGTTATACACAACAGATTTTATGGATCTATGATACTGTGATGACTTGCTTGGTATCATGCATCACGGAGATGTATTAAAGGCCCGGTAAAGGCCAAAATATCAAAGCAAGTGTCATTATACATTTAAATTTAAATCATACCATTTAAAGGTATGAAAGATATTGTGGAGATGACAGTCTTTCATCGTGTGGTCGGGCCATACGTTAGTTGCTTGCAGAAAAAGGAATTTTAAAATCAGGCAAAATGTACACGAAAGACCCAACTACCTGGCAAGTTTTAACCTAGTTTTGAAATTAAGTTCTCTGTCAGCAACTAACACTTGGACCGACCGTACAATGACAGATTGTCATCTTCATAATAATTTCCATACTTTTCAATGGTACGAAATAAACTTAAATACATTTAAACACCCGCTTTGTTTACTTTTGGGCTTTATTGTTACTTTAAGCCCCCCCCCCATTCACAGAGCATGGCTCATATGTTTTACTCTTTCTGTGCCATGATTTTACGGACGGTATAGAGTAAGATCAGACTGCACAGAATGTGCTAGCCAGGGTCTGGGCGGCAATATTTCCTTATTACTTCTTTACTGCAGTCTCGTTCCACGGTCTATACAGATCTGTGGCAAAATTGCTTATGGCCTCCTTTATTATTAGCATTTTTGACGAATCAAAGTCCGAATATATGACAGAGCTCCAGATAGAGGGAGTGATTTTGATTTCAAAATTGAAAATATTAATTACTCTCCGCTATACCCTATGTTGTGAGTACTCATTAGAATCGTCTCATCGAGAGGATTTTAATGATTACCCACAACATAGGGTTTCGAAGAGAAATAATGACTTTAGAATACAATCACTTCCTCTTATCTGGAGCTCTGATATGAGAGGAAAAAATGATCGGACTAGAACCCAGACTAAGAACGTGCAGTCGGATCTTTGATCTATAATGTTCGCTATTTGTTCAAGCTTGTGAAAAAAAAATCTTGCTCAGTTAAAGGGGAATGCATTTTTTCAGCGGTCAGAAGATCCCGCGTTTATATATTTGGTATTGATGGCGCTCAGAAATTAGCAGCAGACGGCCTTAAAAACATCCATTTAGAATCGGGATAATCAAGACGCTTTAACTTTTTCCCAGACGACAAAATTTTAGACACGCCCACATTGAAATTTTTTGCAGACGACAAATTAAATGCGGCTAAAACAATAGAAATCGTGTCTAGGCGAGTGAAAAAAAAAAAAAACATTGTGGGAAAAAGGAGAAAATGCTTGTTACACAATGTTTTCAAAAGCCTTCTTCCACAGGATTGTTAGTACACGGGAGCGTTTGGTAAATGGCTAATTGAATTAAATCCACAAATAGGTGTAAAATAAATGGTGTTTTCAGTGTTCTGTATATAGAAAACTTTGAAATATTAATTGAACTTGCGTATCATTTCTGCAGGAGCTTGGATTCCTTGGCATAGGTCTGATGTTCGAGCCGGAGTCTAGCCAGTTGACAGTGCTGATTGATCAGGGCAGATCCCTACCGCTGCATCCTATTTACGGACCGCCTGGTCAGTATATT
Organism: Hippopus hippopus; assembly: GCA_946811185.2. Classification (NCBI taxonomy): domain Eukaryota; kingdom Metazoa; phylum Mollusca; class Bivalvia; order Cardiida; family Cardiidae; genus Hippopus; species Hippopus hippopus. Next base: position 41,833,714 of record OX328104.1, read on the forward strand.
CAATATTGCGTAGAATATTGTCATTTTATGCGCATGTGAAATTGTAATGCTCGTAAAATACGGCGCGCCACCATACTTGATGGTAATGCGTATTCAGGTTGATCAAAAGCAGCCAGTGGCTTGAAAAGAATATTGTGCAAAGTACTGGTAAACGCAACTCCAGAAAAGCATGGATAGGTGTACTGGTCGCCGCGATATGCTTGAAATCATGCTAAAAAAAAGTTTTAGATTTTAACAAACAGATGAGGTGTATATGGCTTGCAACACGTGAAAAGGGGCATTCAGACATTTGCGTAAAGTGTCGTCCCGGATCAGCCTGCACAGTCCGCGCAGGCTAATCCGAAACGACACTTTCCGTTTTTATGTAATTTTCTGTTTTGCGCAAGTCTACTTTAGGACAAAATCTAATGTAGTCGTAAAGTGCCGTCTCGGATTAGCCTGCGCGGACTGCGCAGGCTGATCCGAGACGACACTTTACGCAAATGTCCGAATGCCCCTTTTCGCGTGTTGCAGGCCATATATGATCGGTTACTCCGAAATTTCCGTTTACCCTTATCCTGCTGAATAACTAAGATGAAACTTTCAAGTCGATAGTAAAAACCCAAATATTGCCATTTCAAAGTCATTTTTGGTGGGAAAATATGTCCTTATCGGACAGTGAAGATCCAAGATCAGACTTCACGTTCTGTGCAGTCTGATCTTGATCTACATTGTCCGCAAAAGTTCAGTGAGTTGCGCTTAGCATCCTAACGGTTAATACTTGATCTACTTGATAATTCATAGTCTCCATCGGTCTATTACGGAATACCGAAATTTTCATAGCTCGATCATCGGACACCGTTACTAAAAATAGCATATTGGTGCATCGCCTCTAAATTGCGTATTTTATACAATATAAAGGGGATGCGCCAGTATGCTATTTTTAGTAGCAGTGTTCGATGATCGACCAATTAAAATTTCAGTATTATGTAAGTGTTCTGTAGACCTTCTAAGGCCTGTGCCTGTTAGTGCGCAAAATATCTAAAACAATAACGCAGGTACAAATTTTGGAATTTTTGATACTTTTGGCAATGAAGGTAATCATTTATGAGTTAGTTTTATTTTTAAAAAAAGGTCAACGGAAAGCCCATTTTTTTAAACCAACCAAATGACATCTATCGCCGTTATACTATAGCACATTATATCCCGCTAGATGGCATTCTACAAACACATATCTATCTAATTTGGGCATTCTGGGTACAGAACCGGACTACTTTTTAAAACAACAACCGTTACTTTGAATTTCAAAATAAAATAAACGTTTACTCAATAAAAGGCTACCTGGTGCGATTCATTCAGCTATGATCGGCTAGCATGTAACCTATGCATCGGCCATTTATTAAAACAGCCCTTACATGCTTGGGTAAAAGGCTAATAGCTTCGGTATAAGCCCTACTTTTCCCAGGTATACGGGGGTGGGTGATGCGTCATAGCAGACAGGTTGAATCTTCGAAGAATATGACATGCGCAGACAACGTACTATAGCATGGTCCAAGAAGAAAAACTAATGCTTAAAGAGAGTGTCGTGGTGCTTGAAAGAGTTATTTCCCTTCTTGACGTAAATTTTTATCATCTACGATTGTTTTCCATGCGTCACTGTTAAACCATGAACATCAAGCATAGGGTAACTCTTTCCCTACCATAAACTACACTAGAAGCTTTTATGGACAGTGTAGATCAAGATCAGACCGCAGAGAACGTGCTGTCTTGGCCCATATTCAACAACCAGTCGTATAACTTTCTTAGTATTGTTCTTAAGAATTTTCTGAATTTCAAAGTAACGCAGTAAAACTAATCGCTATTTGCAAACACATGTACCTGTAATTTTTTCATGCATGGTTCTTTTACCTCTGGGCCGGTATTCACCTACCATTCTCGAGAATATTCTTAGTCTTTTCTTTAAAAAAATCTAAATTTGAAAGTAACACACTTTCACTTAGCGGCTTAAGGGTTAATACTTAACACTTTCACTTATGGTTTAGCCAATCAGAAAGTATGTTACCTTTAAATTCAGAAAGTTCTTGAAAATTAGACTAAAAATATTCTTAAGAATGGTTGTTGAATACGGGCCATCAATATAATGCAGAAGCACTTCTCATTCTTTCAGAGAGCGATCTTAACTGCCGTTCAATAAATTGACGTTCCAGTCATTGTTTCTTGAAACTGTTGTGGCAAAGGGAGCAATTGATTGTAGCAAGCAACTGCTCCTTTTCCCGGAATTATGTCTATATTATTCATACATGACATTTAAAGACCAAGTAGCGGTCAAATATAAACAATGATGGTGTTAAAATATTTTTAAATTCAATCATACCATTTAAAATGTTAAAATATATTTAAATTCAATCTTACCATTTAAAAGTATGGAAACTGTTGTGAAGATGGCAATCTGTTATTGTACGGTCGGTCCAAGTGTTACTCGATGAAGGAAAATGAATGACCGCGTTAAAAGTTGCCAGGTCGCTCTATCTTTTGTTTACTTTTTACCTGATTTGAAAATTCATTTTTCTCCTAGAGGCTAACACTGAGACCGACCACACAATTACAGATTGTCATTTTTACAATAATTTCCAAACTTTTAATTGGTATGATTTAAATTAAAATATATTTTACCGCCTATTGTTAACTTTTGGCAGCTATAGGGCCTTTAAAGGGAACAGCTGATTGTAAGAAGCAACAGCTCCTTTTCTCATAACGGTGTCTATATCATTCATGATGACGTTTAGCTGCAATCAAAGATTGTTCTTTTGTGTAACATGAACTTGCCTTTCATGAAGGTAATTCTGTTATACCCTATTTTTCGAACAATCGGGTGTTCGAATCATCGAATTAATTTGTCTGTAATCATCTTTCAGATCCGTACGTCAGAATCGAAATATCTCAACCATCGAGACCGGTTGCTAAGAAACAGACAACGACGATAAAAAAGACCTCAAATCCTGTTTTCGAAGAGTCCTTCACGTTTCAAATATCTATCAAACCGGAGGACATCAATGAAACAACAATTTCTATAACTGTTTATGACAGGGAGAGAATACGAACTGACGAGGCCATAGGTCATGTGGTATTGGGTTACCTAGCAACGGAGGCTTGTCAGTATGGCCACTGGCAGGAAATGCTAGAGAATCCGGGTTTAATGTCCTCGAAATGGCATTATTTAGTGGATTATGAGGAATAAGGATTTATAACTCTTTATTTAAAAAAAAAAAGGAGTGTCGTCTTTTCACGACTTTAAGAAAGAAGATGATTTTGGAAAACACTGTGGGAAAAGGAGAAAATGCTGGTTACCAGCATTTTCTCCTTTTCCCACAATGTTTTCTTTCCTTTCAAAGGCAAGTCCAGTAGTTTGAGCCGTGTTTTGTCAATAGATGGTTTCAATCTGCATAAGTTTACAATTTTGTCGCCTTGTAAAGAGTTAATACAAGGTCAGTGTCTGTTTTCCAGGGTTTGATATGATAGTCTATAATTAGTAGGGTTCTTAAAAACTCAGCAACAGTGCACAGAGGTTATCATTTAGGTGATTTAAGTTCGAATCCATGCTCGGCCTGGACTTTAGGAGTATCCATAAAAGTCATTGCGACAGTTTTCGTTTATCTTATACCGCTGAGCAGAGTTCAGATTCTGTTTTTGTGGCACAGCAGCCAGTAGCTTGAAAAAAAGATTGTGCGTAGAACTGGTAGAGAAAAACTCCATGAATGCAAGAACAGGTTTACTGGCTATCGTTATCGACTTATGGCTGTTGAAAATGACGTGAACAACAAACGAACAGAAATTTCTATACATCTGTATTTCACAGTTAGACAAAATACCACCCACGTTCTACATTTCGAAATACGCTCGTGCGTTTCTAAGGCCAGGGTCCGTATTCTTAGTCTTATTCTCAAGAATTTTCTAAATTTGAAAGTATAAATCTGATATGCCAATGGTTTAGCCAATCACAAGTTATGTTACTTTCTGAATCTATGATTAGACTAAGAATTTTTCTAAAGAATGGTTGGTAAATACTGACCCATAATGAATAAATATGACGTTGCTAAAGCAACACCGCATAGCAGTAGCGGGAAACAACTTTTGAATATAATTTGCCCGAAATAATTGTCTCGTTATTATATGGCCTGCAACACGCGAAAAGGGGCATTCGGACATTTGCGTAAAGTGTCGTCTTGGATCAGCCTGCGCAGTCTGCTCAGGCTAATCCGAAACGACACTTTCCGTTTTTATGTAATTTTCTGTTTTGCGCAAGTCTACTATCGCACAAAATCTGATGTAGTCGTAAAGTGCTGTCTCGGATTAGCCTGCGCGGACTGCGCAGGCTGATCCGAGACGACACTTTACGCAAATGTCCGAATGTCCCTTTTCACGTGTTGCAGGCCATATGTATCAATTTTTCATTTACTTGCAGAGTATGTTGTATTTTGTTAATAAAAGTGCCTCATTTATAAAGGTGTTACAGATTGTGACTTTGACAAACTTATGTTCCAGTCCGATCATTTTTGTGTCTATTGTTTTTTTCTGTCGTTTCTTTGTAAAAGGGTAGTGTCCTGCGTGGTTTAGTGGCAAAGGGTAGGACTTGTAAAATGGAGGTACGGGTTCGAACCTCACTGGAAGTACTTGGTCTTTCATGGGAATGTCCTTAGGCCCGACACTTCAGAGCCCTACCTTAGTACAGGTGAAATCCAGGACCTACATGTACATGAACATGTGAGTTGTCTTCGTGATATGACTGAAATAATGTTCAAGGCGGCGTAAAACACCATTCAATCCATTGTAAAAAGGAGAAGTCATCGATAACTACCAAGAGATTGAAAGATGGAGGCTAAAGATCTATAGTGACTGCGACAGGCAGACCGGGACCCGTATTAGCCAACCACTCTTAAAGGCCTACAAACGGCCACAAAGTAAACAATTTTGGGGTCAAATTGTAGGCGAACTCAATCCATATCATTTTAACCCTTCACACGATCCCGACTTTTAACTGCCCTTCTGAATATACCATTTGAAACCATTGTGGGAAAAGGAGAAAATGCTGTTTACCAGTATTTTCTCCTTTTCCCATAATGTTTTCAAACTTTTCAAGTGCAAATTGAATCATTTTTGGCCCACACTTAACTTGTCGTCAGCAAAAAATGAATCTTAAAACTAGAATTAAAGCTGGCGACTTTGATTAAAAGTTTAAATCCTTGCTAAACGCTACTCACTTACCGTTTGCGGACAGTATTAAATAGGAGTGTGAAAATGGAGACTAACTTGGGGGTCGACGGTTGGTACTGACAGGGATAGAAAGACATAATTTTAAAGTAATGTGTCACATACCAGTAATTCAGGTTTTATATTGTCTATTGGGGCAGATACAGTTCATCAGCTGTTTTAACGCAAAATATCTGGGCTGCGCCTGGCAAAAAGGGGTTTTATGCATGTCCGTGATGCATGATCCAAACAAGTCATGAGGTACTCTGGTCCTTTGACAAACAGAAAATTTACCAAAAGCAAAATGTTTCGACCCAGGTCAGCCTGCGCAGACTGTACAGGCTGACCTGAGTCGATACTTTTTTGCAGATGTATTAAGCCTCCTTTTTACAGAGCATGGCTAAAAAACCTCGACCTCTATGGATGACTGAAGATACATTACCCACAGACTTAGTAGGCCTGACTAAACACACAGACAGTATAAATCCAAGATCAGACAGTATTTTCTGTGCAGTATGATCTTTATCGTTGCCTTTCACAAAAGCTCCAGGTGCTAAAAGGGTTTAAATCCATGGATTCTGAATCGTTACCAAACCTGTTCGTTAATCAACTCTTTACCAAAAACTCCTGTGCTTGTTATGACCTTGGGGAAGAACGCATAAGGAAAACGTCGTGAAAAAAAGGAGACAATACTGGTGACTAGCATTCCCTTCTATTCTCACAATGTTTTCTTCCCTTTTAAAGACAAATCCCATTATTTTAGCCACCTTTGATTTGTCGTCTGCAAATGCTTTCAAACTGGACAAATCTAAAATTTTTTTCGTCTGGTATGGTAAAGGGTTAAATATACGTTGTCGAAGGAAACTCAAGCCAAGCAATGTAGTCTCACGGATGTAAACTTAAACTGCAACTCGAACCACATGTAATTTGGCTTGCAACACGCTAAAAGGGACATTCGGACATTTGCGTAAAGCGCCGTCTAGGATCAGCCTGCGCGGTCCGCGCAGACTAATCCAAAACGACACTTTCCGTTTTTAATGTCATTTTCTGTTTTGCGCAAGTCTACTGATGAACAAAATGTAATGTAGACGTAAAGTGCCGTCTCGGATTAGCCTGCGCGGACTGCGCAGGCTGATCCCAGACGACAGTTTACGCAAATGTCCGAATGCCCCTTTTCGCAAGTGTTGCAAGCCATTTAATTGTACATGGGCTATCTTCTCATAACCTTTTTACCAAACGACACAATTGTACATTCACTAAAACTGAAAGCGTTTGCAGACGACAAATTAAATGTGACACGAATGATGAGATTGTCCGTGGAAGGGGAGAAAACATTGTTGGGAAAGAGAAAAAGCTGTTGACCAGCATTTTCTCCTTTTCCCATAATGTTTTAAAAGGGTCTCTTCTTCAGGATCGGCATAAGTTGGGATTGTGTGCTAAAGGTTTTCACTAAATTAGCTGAGACCATCTGACTGGATCTCTGCCTCGACCAAACAGAGGACTAGTCTGTTGAATTCAGAGTTTGGCCAAGATTTAGGATGGTGAGCACAGTCTACTAGTTTATAGCGGATTGTATAAATAACAATACCAAGTGTTTGGAAAACAGAACGTTTTTTATCAACTATAATCATACAACATACACGAACATAACATAAACTACATTTTAACGTAACATTACATTATATAATATAAGGGACTATATTATCATCTCTGATGCACATAGATCTACAACATGGGGTAACTTTTAAGTACAAACCTGTAAACAACATCACTAAACTGTATATCAAACGATAAAGTGTTAGATTTATCCAAATTAAATAAGCCATGCAGAAAATTTGAACATAGCGAAAAGTTTCGGCCCATGTTAGCCTGCTCGGACTGCGCAGGCTGGCATGAATAGATACTTTTTGCAAATTCATTCAGCCCACTTTTCACAGAGCTTTGCTGAAATGTATTTGCCGACTACAAATTTATTGTGGCTCAAATGACGGAAAATTTGTGTATGACAGGGTAGAAAACAGTGTGGGAATAAGAGAAAAAGCTGCTTACCGGCATTTCCTCCTTTTCCCGCAGTGTTTTCTCAACCTCTCTTCCTTAGGCTCATTAAAACACGAAATTGTTTGAAAAAGGGTTAAATACTGGTCATTAATCACTGAATTCTCTGAAAATCAGAGACTCTACTTGAATTCATTTAGTAGAATCTAAAGGCCAGCGGCCCATTTTACATCATAATCAGCACACAATAAATGATACGCAGAGGATTTGACATTATTAGTTGTACAGTCAGGTGGCAGGGGACTTGGAAACTTGTTCATGGCTGTGGTAAATCATGTCGCCCTGAGCCGAAGGCGAGGTGGCGACATGATTCACCACACCGGTGAACAAGTTTCCAAGTCCCCTGCCACCTGACCGTACAACCAATTTATTATACTGCAAAGTTTTACCATCACAACGTGTGTTAAGCGAATTTCCCCCCCCCTTTTTTTTTTCTTTTGGTTTCAAAAATTGAGTACGCTGACGAAGTAGAATTTCCCTTCTGAGTGCCCCAATTTAATGAAATCTGACGTCAGTGGGAAGTGACGTCACTGAAACCTTGGTAAAACGTACTACAACGTGCAGTTTGGCTCATAATCTTGATGTTAATCTTGATCGAAGCCGCCAGTTTGGATGTTGCGTTGAAAGTGTTGTCATGTATACGGGGCTCCCGAAAGGGAAACTGCTTTTACGTTGGTTTTGCCATTGTACATGATATATATATGTTCGGGGCATATTATCCAATCAAATCACGAGAAATTTCTTTACAGTATAATAAAAGGTGATGTCCAAGATGAAACCCACTAAACGAGTCAGGGCCTGAAAATGCCATCAAGGGTGCCTTCGGCAAGCTCAATAACATCTTCTCCAGACGAGCTACACTTTATCCCAAACTCAAGCGAATATCAGTTTTTTTTTTATTTTTCATTACATAGCTGTATATTAATTAAATACAAATATAATTTACACAATTACTTGATCTAGATGTTATCGTTACATGTATATTTATGAATGAGACCAACTGACTGTTTTGAGGGTAACTTTTGGAAATGCTTAGATAATTGACCTCATATGAGGCACATAAGGCTTGCAACGCGCGAAAAGGGGCATTCGGACATTTGCGTAAAGTGTCTTCTCGGATCAGCATGCGCAGTCCGCGCAGGCTAATCCGAGACGGCACTTTACGACTACATTAGATTTTGTCCTTCAGTAGACATGCACAAAACAGAAAATTACATAAAAACGGAAAGCGACGTTTCGGATTAGCCTTTGCGGATTGCGCAGGCTGATCCGAGACGACACTCCACGCAAATGTCCGAATACCCCTTTTCCCGTGTTGCAGGCCATATAGCGTCATTAAATCTTGACTCAAATCTGTGTAAGATGAGAAAATTTTTCATGACTATATCACATTGAAAGCTATAAGATTTCATACGAGATAAAACTTATTAAATGAATCCAGTAAATGCCATCAAGCGAGCCTGTGGCGAACCCAACTACCTCCTTGCAGACGAGCCCAAACATCGTGATAAGTGTAGGATTTATTAGTTCTAAAACTAGTTCTCATTTTGCCATAAATTTTACAAAATTAGCCAGCTGCAAAACACAAACGAGTCACCTGTTGGAGGAATGAACATGCAAGTTACACTCTCTCGGTTCAAAAGAAAATTCACTATCACAGAAACTCGATACTGAATTATACAAATGTGACTCACATGACAGGGCCATGAGGTATAAAGACAGTGATTCTGCAGCTAATATGTATTTGTCTATGAGATAAACGGCCCTTAAAACACAAGAGTCAGGCTGGCGTCCAAATATCCATTATCGTAAATACTCACCGACAGGACCCGTTTCGCCAATAAAATTTTGAACTCGAAGTAGGGGTGCGTCTTATAGGCCAGTACCTACTGGAAATGTTTATTGTACCTCAACTTCTTCAGACAATTCGAATAAAAATCTTTAGCAAATTGAAGTGGAGGATTATAAAAGCTGATAGCTATTTAATTCTATATGGTTATATACATATTCCGGTCTGTTAAAGCGAGTAGGTGAATAGAGGTGTTCGTAAATGAGAAAAACAAAATTACCGTTATCACAAAAACGTGGTAAAAGTAATTTAAAGTTCTTTCAATAATGTTAGAAAAAAAATCAGAATGACAGTACAATGTTTTGTTGCTAAACATTTTTGAAAGGCAGTTTAAGAATCTTTAATGTTGGAAAAAAGTCTGCGAACTTCTTTTCACGCCCATAAACCCTTTCACTGATCTGAATTATAACGTTGCCATCCACAGAGTCGAATCGAGCCTCGGAAAAACGCTGCCACAAAGATACTACCGCGCTTTCGCTTTTTCTGAAAGCCATACACAACAATCCTTGTGAGTATTGAGGAAAATCTGCGCGAGGATCATCCATCTAGCCTGACGATATAATGTATCGTAGAAGCGCTTACGGTGTTGGTCAGAAATCTTTGGAAAGCACTAGTTTCGCATCATTTGATCGCCTCTCAAAAACATACAAACATGGAGAAGTCATCATGCTGTGGCCTATACTTGAATCTTTAAAAAATCTTTGGGATTGTTTGATTTCACATGTAGACAAGTACGTTTTCTTGTCCGAAAACGAGATGATTTCCCCGTTCTTCTTTAAAGGTGAGATGTACTGTTGGGAACAAGTAAAAGCAGAAATTTCTTGGGAACAAAATTATACAACACAAGCAGCGCTTAAAATTGTGAAAAAGTCGATGTCATTTTTTCAATTAGACAAAGAGTGTTACGACACAACAATAGCAATCACCCTGCTTTTACAAAGTACTAGACATTGATAGCGAATCGCAAAAAATGGTGTCAAAAACGGTACATAGTACTTGTAGCATTGTCGTAAAACTCATTAATAGCAATCGGTGCTAAGACGGGTGTATTTCAAAGTTAAATCATATTTATTAACCATCTGAATTATCACGTCGGTTTATTACATCGCTATACATGTATAGACCTAGTATAAGCCTTGCGTGTGTCGCATTTGCAATAGAAGCCATTTATGTGTATGCACTGACAAAGGAGATGACAACATGAATACATTTTTCACGTGTCACAATACACTACATTGTCCCTGCTATCTTAACATACATGTACCAGTTTTGTTTACACTGACATTATGAAATGTAGCTACACGTGTGAAGCATTAGTTTGAAATTATTCTGTCCTCATTTTCTATTCCAAAGTTTGGGAAACACCGTTGGTAAGTTCGATGTTTGCACATGACGTCTGTTTGAATGAGGATTTCATGCTTGACCGGGACCGTGTAAGCTTACTAGACCCGTCGCCGGTGAACCGGCCGCATTTCAGAAGGTCAAACACTCTTCTTCGAAACATGGTCGAGCACATGACGTAGAGGAAAAAGTTGATTGAATAATTGACCTGCTCGAGGATCTGCGCAATCTCGCGAAATATGAAAAAGCTGAGGTTGTTGACATCAAAAGCGCTTATTGAAGCAGTCCAAGAGTAGAAATGTACCACGCTAATGGGAATGATCAGGATGATGTAAGCGATCATAATTCCGATTACCATGACGCTTGCTTTTAACATCTCTTCCTCGTTCTTGGATGCCTGGCTCGAGAGTTTGGACGAGAGGTTCCTCCTGCGCCTACGTTGTCGAAGTAGATTGAGAACAATCAACGGGGTGAGGATCATCAGAAGTAACGTCGGAACGAAGGAGTACAGACAGGTGCCGATGGCGACAAAAATTTTTTGTTGCAAGCTTGGTACATCTGGCTTGCAAACACCGTTAACGATTTCAGAAGCGAATGACCAAACTGAGTTGTAGATAAGTAAAATTCCATAATCCAAAGCAATGGCGGGTAGGATGAATCTCTTCCGCAGTATAAATTTTGCTCTAAGAGGAAATACTACGGCAATGAAACGTTCAAAGCAGAGAAGAACAACAAGCCAAGATGATGTCATTTTAGATGACTTGAAAACCACGAAGAAAGCTTTGCAGAAGAAATCCGATAAGGCCCGTAGATCCCTTCCAAAGAAATCAATGACGAATAGCTTGTTGAAGGGTTGTGTTAGCAGCAACACCGTGTCGGAAATCGCCAGGGCTATCAGAATGTAACGTGATGTCAAATGCCGGAAGTGACGTGATGCCATGGTAATAATCGTCATCGTGTTTCCGAAAATCCCGGTCAAGAAAAAGAATGGTAGAAGTACATATTGAATGGTGAACATAATTTCTTTAATGCTTCCAAGTTCGACAGTTTCACCTGCGCTCTCAGAGAGCCTGGTATTCTCATAAGTAGTGGTATTCTCATAAATGGTGGTATTTACCTCGATGAGTTCTTCAGATTTATTCATCCTGAAAGAGATTCAACATATACGGAGGCATGAAGGGGACATGCGGAAAAGGAAAAAAAAAAGCTAAGCCATCCTCTGGGAGGGGGGTTAATGTATCTCCGTGATGCATTATATAAAGTAAGACATCACATGATGATGGATTCATAAAATCCATTTTGTCCAACAACCGGCTGAATCATGCGGTAGAATGGTCCTTGGCCATGAGGAAAACCCATATATTTTATGGCTTAAGCGAAAGCATTTGTCTTTGAAAGGGTAGAACACATTGCAATTACCACTCCTTAAAAAGTAATAATAGTTACTGTGCGGCCCGCTCAGCAGAACAACTTTGATTTTCCTTGACCTTGCTAACTCCATTAAATGATTATATAAACATATGTGTTGCATATTATGTTATTATTATTATTGTTATTATTATTAAAACACATTGCAAGTTTTTGAATGAAAAGATAAAATTTTCAGGAAACTTTGATTTATCGGAATAGTTTTCTAAAATAATCATGTTAGTTATCTCGTATCTCGTGGCAGAAAATGCCACCACACTATAGTTACGCAAACCTTACGCAAATTTTGTTCGTAACTGCCTTAGTAAAACGGGGCCCAGGACTTTGAGTCCTTTGATCCAAGTAGTTTTCAAAAGCCTTCTTCCAGAGGGTCGTAAGATAACGTGATTGTTTGGTAAAGGGTAAACTAAGTTTTATGGGTAGACACTTTGACTAATATTTTAACCCCTAGACTGCTAAGCGCGACTGAATGACCTTTTGCGGACAGTGTAGATCAAGATCAATGAATTTTCCAATCAACACTTTTTTATACGATAGTATTATGATGCTTATGCTGCCGCTGCCGCTTGTAATGATCAATTGATCAATAAATTATTGACTCTAAATCATTAATGGCTTGCAACACGCGAAAAGGGGCATTCGGACATTTGCGTAAAGTGTCGTCTCGGATCAGCCTGTGCAGTCCGCGCAGGCTAATCCGAGACGGCACTTTACGACTACATTAGATTTTGTCCTTCAGTAGACATGCGCAAAACAGAAAATTACATAAAAACGGGAACTGTCGTTTCGGATTAGCCTTTGCGGATTGCGCAGGCTGATCCGAGACAACATTTTACCCAAATGTCTGAATGCCCCTTTTCGCGTGTTGGAGGCCATTAAATCGTGAAGGAAATAAATGTAGTATTATGAATAATGGCACCTAGTCGATGATGTCATGAACATAGGTGATTCAAATGTGTTCTTACGAGCAAAGTCCGTAACAAAGAAACAAATGAACAAATGCATAGCTGAAATACAAACCGCATCTGACGGGATTCGAACCCACGGCGGACAAGATCCTCAAATCAATGAGCTAAAGAGATATCTCCATAACGCGGTTGTTAGGTACTGTATTTAAATCAGGAGGAAGCCATGCATGAAGGAGTTGTCTCCCGTAACACACCCCCTCTTAAAGTCATCATTTATTGATGACTCAAAGCCTTATTAGGCAGTAAGTCTATTATTTGGACAACAAATGTCCGTTTTTGGACAACAAATGGGATTAATGGCTCAATGGCCGATCCCGGACGAGCCCCCATCTTACGAACAAAGTCCGTAACAAAGAAACAAATGAACAAATGCATAGCTGAAATACAAACCGCATCTGGCGGGATTCGAACCCATGGCGGACAAGATCCTCGTTTTTCGAGGTTTAAAAGACCAATACCTTAACCACTGAGCTAAAGAGATATCTCCCTAACGCGGTTGTTAGGTACTGTATTTAAATCGGGACGAAGCCATGCATGAAGGAGTGGTCTCCCGTAACAGTGTTACGCCACTTTCAACAAATTTTCAGTCACATGACGGTGACCCTTTAGCTATAAATGTGTGCCATGGGTTTCAACAGTACTAGGCAAGAGCTCTTAAGTGCCTTGCCTATTGACACTTCCAAGAAAAGTCCCAGTGAGAATAGAACCCGTGGTATGCGGATTTTGATTTCTACACATTAACCTCAAAGCTGCACTGGGCCCTGTCATCAACGCGAAAATCATCTAATTAGGAGCTTTTTGCACTTTCTTCTCAATGTTCTTTTATTTGTTATACTGTAAAGTCATGGAGTAGAGTCCACAACGTAAAATATGTAAGTACATAATTTGAAAAAAAAAAATAACAGGCGAAACATTTTTTTAACACTTAACTCGTGTAGAGCAACTCCATCTTCATAAAAAAGCCTAAAACTGCTCAAAGAAAACCTATAATGAAATAACAAATATATATCCTATTTCTTTTCGATGGAAAATATCACTGTATCGAGTACTGTAGATCAAGATCAGACTGCACGTGTCGTACAGTTTGATGTTAATAAACACTGTCCGTATACGAACATAATAAGTACTACGTGGTAGCGGTCTGTTGTTGAAACAAAGCTCTTGATTCGTAGTGCGTAATGATTCTGAAGCCCCTAAAAGAGGTTATGTTTATCGCAAAACAGCGTTTGTAGACAGTTCTTCAGTTTACGTGAACATTGCAAGTCCTCTTTTCTAAGTGTCCCAGAATTTCTTTACCGGTAATATGCATGTTACACTCTTTCAAAGCCAACGGCTGCTTTTCACACACAGTTCGAAGCAATATTTGGCCGTAAGAGGGGCATAAATGGTGGTAGCAATGGCTCTTATCAGTCTCGTGAAGAATTTTGATCAGGTAAGTATTCGAACACTCAACCTTTCACAGAATGATACTAAATCCAGTTTTCAGCAGAACTCGCAGTTCTTGGCTGGTTTCACATTTCTGACAACATTCTTAGTGGGCTGTACTTATCAAGAATTTTCTAAATTTCTGATTGGCTAAACCAAATGGTTCAACTAATCAGAAATTGCGTTACTTTCTAAATCTAGAACTGGACCAAGAATGCACTGTAGAAAGTGTTGGTAATTACGGCCCCTAGGTTTTTTTCCCCCCTAAGTTTCAGTGACTGGACGTTTATTTATTTATTTATTTATTTATTTATGTAAGATGTACACAATAAGTTAAGTTATTACGAAACAGTTTAAAAGTAAATTTTAAGTTTGCGCGTGTCAGTATCTAAAAGAAAAAAAAGGATTGACATTACTTACTTCGGGTCTTTTTAGAGCTCAATGCTGGTGTACCAAAATCAGGTCCCTGCTAGTTAACTCTGCATGTAATCTGCCGCTCGCTCCAGCTTCTTTTTATACAACTTGTTGACAAAAGGTATCGTGTTATATAAATGGTGTTAATCAAACTATTCCAACCCTTCACCGAAATTGAGGCCCTTCTCGTAATACCACTCCTTTACCCTTTTGTTCCTTATAGATGGGGACAGCGGTCGAAGATACATGCACATAACTTCCGCTTTCTCATGCTCGGTTTTTGAGCATAATTTTAATATTTGTCCGTAAGCTTCGAGGCCAAACTCACTGCACTATTGGGAACATTGTAGATTACGATTAGATTGCAAGTTTCGTTCAGCCTGATCTTGCATCTACACTGTCCGATACGTTAAGACTTCTCAGAGAGGAAAGAAGTTCAAAATCATAATACAATGAGTACATTTATAAACGCACACCTTGGTTTTAAATTAATATCTCGGACAAAAATTAATCAACGACAACGAAAATTCACCATGTCAAATGGTCATATATAATGGCTCAGTGCCCAAAATTTCAAAAAAAAAAATCAAATGAATAGTTCATCTCAAATAAAAGGCCTGAATTTGTGTGGTCAAAAATTGAAATTAACGAAGTTAATAGAGTGACCACCGCAGACATCAATTGAATTCTGATACCGCAGACGCATATATAACTCCTGGGCTGCTGTACACTCCTGTGGAATATTGTTCCATTCTTGAATCAGTGCCTGAAGGGAGTTAGATCTCATTTTGAGGTTGAAGAAGTCACATAAGATGAGTACCACACACTTAAAGCATGATATGATGTTCAAGGTGGTCACACTGAATATTAACTTTGTGAATTTCAATGCTCAATGGAGCTGTCAGAAATGCTACTACAACCGTTAATGAACAAATTCAATCGGGTATTAATCTTAATCCTGCTAAATAAGGAAACTGAAATTTTCAATTCGATAGTAAAAACCTAAATATTGCTATTTCAAAGGTATGTTTTGGGGAAAAATATCTCCTTATCGGACACGTTCCGTGCAGTCCGATCTTGATCTACGCTGTCCGCAAAAGGTCAGTGAGTCGCGCTTAGCAGCCTCAGGGTTAGCATGTTTAAGTAATCGAAACTTCAAAACAAAACATATGTGTTTTAGCTGAAACTTACAAATTATCAGGTTTGCTCGAATATGAGCATGCTCTAATACTAGTAAACTGAAATTCAAACTATGACATGTCCTATCCGGCCAATAATTTAGATTTACTAATTATTGGAATATTCGTATAATAACCTAAATTTTGTTCAAGATATACCGGTTCTGACCGATAGTTTTGAGTAAAAGACTTTTGGCATATCAGAATGTTCGAGTAATTGGAGTTTTATCCAAGAAATACTCGTCAAAGACGAAACTTCAAATCAATAGATTTATTTGAATATGAGCATCATCTAATAAATGAAAATTCACTGAAACATGGCTTTTACCGACTAATACTTCGTAGTGACAAATTCAAACGAATTCTAGCATGTTCTTATAATCGAAAATTCGCTCCAAGACATGGTTCTTCCTCGACAAAAGTTCGAATTATTTTATTCTTATTCGAATATTAGTACAAATTCGAATAATTGAATATTTTATGGTAACTTTCACTTTTACACGACATTTTTTTTTTTCGTTGCGACCTGTCCAGGGCCTCAAACCTTAATAACTCTTCACCAAACGACAAAAGTTCAGATTGGTCTGATTTGAAAGTATTTGCGGACGACAAATTAAATACGATTCAAATCATAGGATTTGTCAATGACAGGACAGAAAACATTGTGAGAAAAGGAGAAAATGCTGGTCACCCAGCATTTTCTCCTTTTCCCACAATGTTTTCAAAGTCTTTCTTTTGAAACACGGGATTATGTGGTACAGGGTCAAACGTTCTTACTTGCGTCATCAGCAAATAGAACAATTTACTTCGTGAGACGGATGAAAAACATGAATTAACGACTAGCCAAAAAGTAATATCTCAGGTAATAAAAAAGGACAATATGCGACTGCTCTGTAACAATTGCTACCGTGAATTACCAATTTTATTGTTATAATGTTTTTTATCATATAACTTGGCTCTTGTATAACAACTACAAAAGCAGATAATCAGAATTCACCTCTAACAAATAAAATGAGCTTGTATAAACTTTTCACGATGATGGCTTTTATTGATAATACGATGTATGTATACATGTATATATATGTATGTATATATATGTATGTATATGGGTCATGCTCTGCAAAAGGGGTTTAATGAATCTCTGTGATGCTTTGTGCGTACCAAGCAAGTCAGCACATAATTCTGGATCCATAATATATGTTCTGTCTAACAATCAACTGGATCTGGAGGTAGAATGGTCCTTGACATGCATGAAATTGACCAATAGCAAAATGACATGGGTCGATACTTTTTACAGATACATTTTGCCCCCTTTTCACAGAGTATGGTCCATATATACTTTCCGATAAGCTAGTGAACTTTTTTGCATTACAGTGTGTGAATTAACCATTATACATTTTAATAATATACCAATCGACCCCTTTCTTTTACGACCCTGGCGGGGAATGTTGAAAACAATGTGAGAAAAAGGAGAAAATGCAGGCGGCCGGCATTTTCTCCTTGTATCACAAAGATTTTTACCTCTTTTAGAAACAAATCCTATCTTTTTGGCCACACTTAACATGTCGTCTGTAATTGCTTACAAGTCTAAGTTTTTTTTGTCTCATACAGAAACGATAAATACATTAATTTGAGCCATGCTCTGGCAAAAGGAGGCTGAATGCATCTCTCTAATCCATCATACCAAGCAAGCCATCACATACTTATGGATCCATAACAGCTATTTTTTTTTTTTTTTTTTTTTTTTTTTTAACAATTGACTTAACCATGAGGTAGACTGGCCCTTGGACATACAGAAAATTTACCAATAGCGAAAAGTTTCGGCCGAGGTCAGCCTGCGCGGACTGCGCAGGCTGACCTGGGTCGATACTTTTCGCAGATGCATTAAGCCCCCTTTTCACAGAGCATGGCTAATTTCTAATCCAAGACTCTGGTATTTTTTTCTTTGGTCAGAAGGAAGAGTTTACTTTGTTCCCGAGCGAGAAAATTCTAAACATGTCCAACTTGTGACTAGTAAAACCGGGGACATATATGAATACGTGAACTGTTGTCGTGAAGAGACTAAAACAATGTTGAAAGCGGTGTTCAAACACCATTCAACCAAGCGAACATATGTCTGGATTTAAGATACCGTTATGGCGTCATGAAAATTCGTACTCTTTGCAAACTTTTTTAAAAAAATTTAAGCGACGAGTTTAAACAACAAACTATTGCAACTATGTATAATTTTTATTTGAAAATATGTAGTAAAAAATCAGAATCAATTACCGTTTAAATACTGTGTGTAAACCTTATTTTATGAATGGCAGATGAATTTCATAACATGATATTTTAATAAATTAAATCACAAGTTAAATTAAATGTAGTCCGCACGTGAGTTACGTCCTCATACCATGCTTGGCACATATCTGATACTGACCAAAAAGAGGTAAAATCCGAACTAGACTTTTTATACATATCCACTTATGCATGCAAGTTGATGAATATTTTAACAGGCAGGAAGGAGATTATAAATGGTATTCAAAGCCTCGGGTACAGTAAGAATACAGTTAGTGACCGACTTTAGAGAGAAGAGATTCAGAAACATGGTGAGAGGTGTTTTTTTTTCTTTCACTTGAGGGGTGCAAGGAAAATATTGTTATAATTTTTTTTTTTCAAAATTGCAATATTCAAATGTTTCCATTCATTTTCAAAAATTAAGTCCCCCTAAATAGCTACCGTAACAGGCGTCTCTGGATAAAAGTTTTATATTTTAAGAGCTTTACTGTGTTTATATGGAATCCTAAACAAAAACTTAGCTCCTGCTTATGTTTTCTTATCAAGTTAAATAGACAAGAATATGTGTCACTGCATATTGCCAATAACTACTGATATAAAATTTGCATATTTTCACACACTCACAAAAACATTGGAAGCTTATATTTTGACTAAAAACATCTGAACAGCCCCTTTTGAAACAGATACAAGAGTAATAGCTTTTAAAGGCATTTTATTGCACACATATCAGAATTCGCTGGTGAGAATTAAGACGAGGCCTTTCTTTCTTTCGGTTATGTCTACTTGAACTTGTTAGAGTTACATTTTTGTCTATAGACAAGCTTGAATTGTATATTAGTTATGTGTTGAATTAACCATGATCATTGACAGTGAGTTATACTTTTTGAAGCAAACAATATGAGCCATGCTCTGTGAAAAAAAAGGGTTTAATGCATCTGCAAAAAGTATCAACCCATGACAGCCTTGCAGTCCGCGCAGGCTGACATGGGACAAAACTTTTTTATTTTTTGTAATTTTTCTACATGTACAAGGCCCGTTCTATTTCATGAATCAGTCGGTTGTTAGACAAAATTGATTTTAATAAATGAGCCATGCTCTGGCAACAGGAAGCTTAATGCATCTCCGTGATGCATGATACCAAGCAAGCGATCACAAAATTATTGATCCAAATTAGCTATATTTTTCAACAACCGACATAATTATGAGGTACACTTGTCCTTGGACATACAGAAAATTGACCACTAGCGAAAAGATTCGGCCCAGGTCAGCCTGCGCGGACTGCGCAGGCTGACCTGAGTCGATACTTTTCGCAGCTGCATTAAGCCCCCTTTTCACAGAGCATGGCTCAAATGTATCTTTAATTTACATGTCCGTGATAACTTGCTTGGTGTACTGTATCACGGTGATGCATTAAACCTCTCTCCCACAGCACTGCTCATATGAACTTTTTTTCCAATTGTTCTCCCTTCCTGCCACATATTCCACAGTTTCCTGCGTTTGATAAGCAGCCATCTAGCCTTGTGACAGTTTATGACAGGTCTTTGAATGGTTTAAGTCATATCCTGATATGGAATGTGCTGAAAAATAAAATTAAACTTTTAATAAGCATTCCAGTGTTTCAACGATCCTGAAGAAGAATGATACTTTGGAAAACTTTGTAGCTGATATCCAGTTTGTTCTCTTTTCCCCAAAATGTTTTCCACCCTTTCAAAGACAAATCCCATCATCTTAGCCGTACTTAATTGGTTTTCAGCAAACGCTTTCAATTTGGACGAGTCTAAAGTTTTGTTGGTTGGTTAAGACCTACAAACTGTCAAAAAAGGTTCAGTAAACAACTGGCAGAAAATAGCCATGCTAGAAAAATACATGTAACTAACAATATCAGTTTGACTAATATTCAAGAACATCCAATCAATCGGAAGAGTCTAAAATTTGTCATGTTGGAAAAGAAAAAGACTAAAAACAGTCTAATTCATTTCTCTTGCACGTAATGGGTTAGCTGTTAGCATTATTAGGGCACTGCTTGGTATTTTTTGCTAACAGTGCAAGTCAAGAACTGCCCACAGGTGCACTCTGTCTATGATCTACATAGTGCATTTGTTATAGTACACTGAGACTGGTTACAAGTATTTTCTCCTTTAACCACGATGTTTTCAAAAGTCTGTTGCTTCAAGGTCGTTAGAACTTTGGATTGTGTGGTAAAAGGTTAAGGATACTGGCTGAACCATCTATGGAAGAGGTGACACTATAATAAATAGCCAATAGTTTACGTTTTAGACCTACTTCAGAAAGTCTGGAGACCTTGAGACCACATGTTCAAATTCAATAAAGGACAGCATATTATCATCATCCAGATCTGACTCTTCCAGGACCTGAGGGCAGAAAAAAAATTTCAACAGAGAAGCACAGGGACAACTGACCCCACTTAACCCTTAGGCTGTTAAGCACGACTCACTGACATTTTGCGAACAGTGTAGATCAAGATCACACTGACAGAAAGTGCAGTCTAATCTTGGATCTACACTGTCCGATAAGAAGATACATTTGTCCAAAAAATAAATTTGAAATAGGATCATTTTGGGTTTTTGTACTATCGGCTTGAACGTTTAATTTATTTAACAGGATAAGGGTTAACACTTAATATCACCAGTCCAATAGAGTTATCTCTCTTTGAGGACTCTTGTGAATATACAGTAAGAACATGAACAAGTCTCGTGAGACAGCGCGATATAACTGGAACCGACACGGTGTCCATTACGTAGCTAAATAGTTAACTAAGCCATGTTAGGAAAAGAAACTGATAAACGAAAGCCTAAATCTACTTATCAGACACTGCATCGCAAAGAAATATGTCTCCGTTATAACAAATGATCGTACTTGTAAACGAAGCCACTGATTTTCGTTAACGCATAGTCCAGGTAGTCTGGGTCCTTGAAACTAAATGTTCATCATTAATGTCATCATATTTATTTGAGTATGATCCTACATAATCGACACAGGTTAGAAATCACAAGACATTCCCACAAAGCTATGCACAATTCTAGTGTGAAATCTCAAAATACCATAAGAGGCTACGTAACCTATTTTGGGAATAGCACTGACTTTTTTTCTCACAACTGTCTTTCTTCTTTACTGATGGTTTGACAGCTTAGTAACTTTACTTAGTTCAGTGATAAGTCATCTTAAAGTTTCATGGGATTATGAAAATCTGAATAGCCTCCCCTGTAACACTTTACCAAACATTTGACGAAACATGACCGTTTGAAAAAATTGTGGGAAGAGCAGAAAATGCTGGTGACCAGCATTTTCTCCTTTTCTCACAATGTTTGCTTACCCTTTCAATGACAAATCCTGTCATTTGGACCACTTTTATGACGTCGTCCGCAAAATGCTTTCAATTTTGATATGTCTATCATTTTGTCTTGTGTCAAAGGGCAGCCATAGCAATGACAAACTTGTGAACAGGGACATTGTCCTGGTGGATCAAAAGTCGCTTGCCTTATTTTCTAGTGTGCTACCTCTGACATAAACTGACCAGATGACACCAGTCTTTGGTTACACAACCTTACATAGCCAGGGAATAGTTGGGCTGACAAAGGGCATCCCTACTTAACTCCTTCAACACAAGACAAGGTTCACAACTTATCAATCAACCTGCGTTGGTCTGCGGTATGACTGAAAATTCCGTCTGCAAGCCGTGATGCTTTGAGAAGGATTTCACTTTACCTTTTCCACAACGAACGCGACCTCCTCCTGAGTGAGCTCATTTTTTGTCAAACATCGTAGGGTTTTCTCAAGGTCACTTTTGTTGAGAAAATTATCACCATCAAAATCTGTAAATAACAGGAACAAGTTACAATAACACAGAATGTCTAAATGGTTGGCAGAATACAGAAAGCAAATTTTGTTGTTGATTTACTTGACTAAAGATAGGTTGTTTCTGCTAGATCAAGATCAGACTACATACTGGGGAAATATTCAAGAACTAATCTATAGATTGCTTTTTTACCTCCACCAAACAATAAATCTAGACATTTAACAACCCGAGAGAGACAAATTTTGAAAACATAGTGGGAAAAGGGGAAGACAGTGGTAACCAGCATTTTCTGTTTTCCTGCGATGTTGTCTACCTTTCATAGACAAATTCCATCATTTGAGCCATATTTATTTGAATTTGGAAAGGTCTAAAAGCAGTAAAGAGTTAATAACCATGATCATAAATTCTAAGGCAAGCTTATTGGCTGACTGGCAGGGACAGTCAACCAATCAAAGGGCTAGTTCTAAACTTCACATGGCAATCCTGTCATTTGGGCAACATTAAACATGTCATCTGCAAATGCTTTCAATTTGAACCAGTATAAAATTTTGTTGTCTGGTACAGCTTTAAGGAGGCAAGAAATAATAAAGCAAACCTACCATATATTTTAAAAGCATAAATACATTTTATATCACGAGGGGCTGCCTCTGAAAATACAGAAAACATGTCCAGGAAGTCATCAAAACTCATATCTCCTGACCCATCTTCAGAGAAAACTTGGCATAGCCTTTCACAAAATGGGTTTTCCTGTAAGAAAAGAATGAAAAGAAGAGGGCAATACTGGTCCTGTATTAATGTACTGGCTTAAAGATAAGCGAGATATAATTATAATTGGCACTGACATAGAATTAAGCTGTAAGAAACCTGTATTGCAATAACTCAGAAAAGATGATGTCAATGAATACAATGAGATCTAATAAGTAACCTTTCACACAAAATATTAATGAACTCAGACAGACAGATTTTCGCCGAAAAGAATTCCAAATATTTAGTCACAGAGGAACATTTTTACTATGGCATAAACATTTTGAAATGTAGAATGAGAAGTGTCTAGCAGACTTAAAGAATCTCACAGACAATAAGAATTTAGCACACCCCAAGAATAGAGCAGACTAAATGCATCTACATGTCGCAGAGTACAGGAATCCAGCAGACTCAGCAGTTCAACAGACCCCGAAGTCCAGGAGACTCCAAGAATCTAACAGACTCTTGCATTCTATCAACCCTAAGAGAGCCAAATAAACCCAACATTCATATTATGTGTAGAAATAAGACTCAAATAATCACAATTTCATGGTTGCTTTTGTCTAAAGTGTTTCAGCAGAGCAGACAGTTTAGATCAAAGATCAGGCTAAATGTTTTGTGCAGCCTCATCTTGATCTATACTGGCTGCAAAGCGCAGACAATGTAGATCAAATATCAGGCTGAAAGTTTTTGATCAGCCTGATCTTGATCTATACTTGCCGCAAAGGCAGCTGTAGTGAAAGGGGCTTTAAGGCTTAACCCAAAAAATCTAGCAGACCCCTGTAATATAGCAGATTTCAAGGATCAAGTAAACTCAAAGAATCTAGCAAACTCAAGAAATCTATCAGACATCAAGACTTTAGCAGAGTTCAAGAGCTTTGCACACTTCCAGAGTCTAGAAGACTTGAGGAACCTGGCAACCTTCAAGAGTCTACAAGAATCCAATAATGCAGCAGACCCCAATAATCAAGCAAACTTGAAGAGTTTAGCAGACTCCAACAATCAAGCAGACTCCAAAAATCAAGCGGTCTCGAAGAATCAAGCAGACAAACACAACAGACAATACAAAAAAAATATCTTAAAAAGATAGACAGTGTAATTTTGCTTGCGAATAAGAAGGGGCCCTTAGAATGGACATGTCTACACATTTGACCAATCACAACTTTTTATTTATTAATTTGTAATCAGTACCAAGAAGTAGGTCAAATGCCAGCACATTCAGCTACGCAAAAAAAGAAGTGGATGGTGAGAGAAAATGTGCACTGTACCTTAAGTTCAGCCATGTCTTCTAACACAGTATAGGGTATCTTAACTTTCTTCACTTTACCATTCTTCATATCTCTTGGTACTCTGTCAGGAGCCAGGTGTCTATAGATTTTGAAAATCCTACAATCAAATGTCTCTGATTTGATGTGATAAGAACAAATAAATTTCCAACCCTTTACTAAATGATAAGTACCTCATTTTAACGACCCTGAGGGAGGTTTTTGAAAGCATTTTGAATGACGATGAAAATGTGGTAACCTGTATTTTCTCCTTTTTCCACAATGTTTTCCATCCTTTCAAAGACAAATCCCATGACTTGATCAATGCTTTATTTGCTGTCTGCAGTAGCTATCACTTTGGACGAGTCTAAAATTTTGTTCAAGAGCAAAGAATTATTCCAGTGGATATATACTGTTGAAGCACAAGTATTCTTTCACTTTTGTATTTCTTTTCTCACTGTTCACCCTTTACCAAACACTTCCTTGTTTTAACAACCCTAAGGAAAATAGGCTTTTGAAAACATTGTAGGAAAAGGAGAAAAAGCCAGTAACCAGCAATTTCTCCTTATCCACTTATCCCTTGATGTTTTCTACCCTTTCTAAATCAAGTCCCATCATATGTGACACTTAAATTTGTCATATGCTAATGCTTTAAATTCAGAAAAGTCTACAGTTTTGTCTTTTGGTAAAGTTGACACATTACAATTGCAGACCAGACTACTTATTTTGTTCTGCAGCAGGAGACTTTTGAAAAATGACAAAATGCTCCAATAGGAAGTTTGAGCCTATTGCTCCAATATTTTTGTTAAAATTTGACATTTAATGCACCTTGAGCTTAACCCTCTAACAACCAATACTAAGACTTAACTAACCAAAGTAAAAAAGGTTTTTGAAACATCATGGGAAAAGGAAAAACATAAATATCCCTTGATTCCTTATGTTTTGATCTAAATTCTCGTATTGCCGTTCCCTTAAAACTTACCTTAGGATGTCTTTTCTTGTGAAGAAAGTGCAGTCCTGTCAAGTAAATTAAATAAAGTTAGAATTTGGGTAAAGCAGACAACATAAATTCAAGTTAAAGTGCTTGGCGACCTCAATATGGCCTGCAACACGCGAAAAGGGGCATTCGGACATTTGCGTAAAGTGTCTTCTCGGATCTGTTTGCGCAGTCCGCAGGCTTATCCAAAACGACACTTTCCGTTTTTATGTAATTTTTTTGTTTTGCACAAGTCTACTGCAGTACTGTACCACAAAAGCTAATATAGTCGTGCAGTGCCATCTCCGATTAGCCTGCGCAGTCCGAGGCGTAACTTTACGCAAATGTCCGAATGCCCTTTTCGCGTGTTGCAAGCCAATAACGTTATTGTAAGTAAAAATTAATCGACTTTTTTTCCAAATCCATATGCCTATCCGTAGTCAAGTTTTTTTTTGTGTGAAACTGTTCACTACCACATTCTAGCCAAGTTCAAAGTACGCGAATTTTTTAAAGTTTTGACAGCAGACGGAGACTAAAGTATAGAAACAAGTACTCTCACCTGGTAAGCCTCAAGTTGTTCCTCGGTAAATGTGGTCACTGTATTTCCCATGACAGTGTCATTTAAGGTTTTTCTCCCCGAAAAGTTTTAGTACACAGATTGTTACGACTTTAATACGAAAAACATCGTTAAACTCACTTTCCTATTACACTCACTTTAAAAACGAAAAGTGTTGATTACTTGTTGTATTAAAAGACCTAAAAATAAACGTTACACAAACACTGTTCGGTTATCTTTTTGAGGTAAACACCGGCTGTTCATCAGTATGATAAAACAAAGATTGTGAAAGATAAACACAGTGTGATAAAATTGATACGGGACATTAAGCTAATACATGTACGAACTGTCATTAATTTTAACACATTAATTTGAATAAGGCTTTACTCTCTACCAGAAGAGAAGGTTTACGACTAGTCCAAAGAGAAAGCTTCAGCAGACGGCATGATGGATGTGAGATAGGGCTTTATCATACATGTAAGTATGGCAAATCTTCAAAACATTTTGGGAAAAGGAGAAAGCTGGTACCACCATTTTCTCATTTTCCCACGGTGTTTTCCAAGGCCCTTAGGCTCTGAGTCGTTACAGACAGAATTATTTTATATACATAACGGTTTAAGACGGAAAAAATATCTATAGATCTAGATCTAAATTTTTTTAATTTGTGAAAGTTTTTTTCAATTTCGAAGCACACGAAAATAACACGCATTTATTCATTCATTCAGACCAGGGATCGTAGATTACGTATAAGATCCTGTTTAGACTTTTCAAGACGGATAGGGCGGCAAACTTTTTGAAATAGCATATTTTCTACATTGTTCCCTTTCCTAGCCGGGTCCAGTAGCTGAGCTGGCAACATGCAGAGCTTGAGAGATCTACGATGGACGGGTCGAAGCTGGCATGGAGGACCGAGTGAAGTCTGAAGATCGTCATTGCGACATCATTCATTTTAAAACTTTTCACCACTGAACATTAGTTTACATGATAGTTTATATTAAAAAAAAAAAATGAAAAAGCAAGCAGTTGACTGGAAAGAGTGTTGTGCAAATTAATAATATAAAAACAAAATTCACTAGTTCCATGGATTGGTGCACTGTCTTATTAACCCTTATTCTGCTGTTCGCGATCATGACTGACTTTTGCGGAGTGTACAGCAAGATCAGCCTGCACATACGTGCAGTCTGATCTTGCTCTACACCCTCCGCTGCTTAATCGGCAGTTCGGATCATCTTAGTAAGCCCAACCCAATACCTGTACATTTAGCAAAATAGTTTTGTGTAATCTCCGACAATTTTTATTTCGGCAGAACAAGGGTTAATCTCGGCTTTAAAACTTCACCGAACTTCCATTTGTGGAACTCTTCCAGAAAAGGGTGCGTTCAGACTTAAAAACAGGACCATGAGTAAACAACAATCAATGGCATCACTTAATAAGTACAGCTGTAACCAGGTGTACGATCCGATAATATCGCAAGCTTTGTTCATTTTCTGACAACATATGCAGATTCATGAGAGTGCTCAAAGAAAGAGAAGTCGATCTTACTGGCGATAATAGGTATACAATCTGTTTTGTATGTCTAGCCTACTGCTAGACACAATGTGTCGTCTTGAAGTCTGCTAGAGTTTACTAAATTTCATATGTATTAGAGGAAAACTTGCAAAATTTTAGAATTGTAGAGATATTCTTCAAAAATACGGTCTGAATTTGAGCTACGGTACTTTAGATTACTCAAGACTATGCCTACAGATATGAAATCCCAACTAACTCAAGGGCGAACCATCACATTATTCAACGCCGTTTTCAATTGTATTCCGGTCAGCAAATATCCTTAGCAATACTCTGATTTCTACTTTACCTGATATTGTGACGCATTCTGGGACAATGCTGTTTATAATCTCTGTGTCTAGATAATTCAATAGCAATGAGTCCCAGTATCCAAACCTGTTTTAGTCCGGTAATTTCTTATCATATATAATTGAGCCACGCTCTGGCTAAAGGATGCTTCATGCATCTTGCATTACACCTAAGGAGTCATCACATAATTATGGATCCACAATAGCCACTTTTTTAAAAACCGACTTAAAATTAAATTTTGAGCTAGTCTGGTCCATGGACAAACAGAAAATTGATTAATAGCGAAAACGTTTAGGCCCTGGTCAGCCTGAGCGGATTGCGCGGGCTGATCTGGATCGAAACTTTTCGCAGATGCATTAAGACCCTTTTTGCCAGAGCACTGCTCATATCTTTTAGTGCAAGTTAACCAGCATACATATTATTATATAGGCTATAAATCAAGGTTTGTGCGGGTGAAAACGTGGAAAAAGAGAAGTTGCTTGATCCAAGCAAATTCTGCTTTTTCTAATTTTTTCTAAAGTGGACAATCGTAGGATGAATCAAAAAAGCCATTGGCCCTAAGCGCTCGCCTGAGTAAAGTCATCTAGGATTAATTTGTAGATACTTTGGTCTTTAGGAAGTAAAACGCATGCGTGTTAATGACCTACTTTTTCGATCCTAGTGACCAACTTCAAAATATTATCAAGACAAACATTCTGACCAATTTTCTTGAGTACTGGGCTGAAAATGTGGCTTATAGAGTCCACATATGGTCTTTCTTGACGCCAAGAAGCACGACAGACACAACAAGATCCAAAAAATTCAGCTTGAGCACTGAGCTCAGGTGATCTAAGAAGAGCACCGCCTGTGGGTGCCAATGCTCGGCCACAGTTGCTTTTAGTGAAAATGCCAAGTCGAAAAAGGAGCATAACTGTATCAGAATTACTTGATGGTTATCTGTCCTTATTGTATTAATTAGTTCCCCTTTTGATAGGTAACACAGTTAACATAGTCCGAGCTTGAAGTAGACTTGGCGAATGACTGGAAAATTTTACCAGACTGTCGGTCTAACAGGCATAAAGTTTTGCTAGACCGAATCAAAATCTGTCGGACCGATAACAAAAGACATATGTACTGAAATAATTTAAAAGCTCAACCTTTTACCAGACAAAATTTTAGATTTGTCCTAACTGAAGCATGTGTAAACAACAAATGTGGTCATCTGGATTAGACAATGAGATTTTTTGTAGAAAGGGTAGAAAACACTTAAGAGATCGGAGAAAATGCAGGATACCAGCATTTTTCCTTTTCCAACAACTTTTTGTTTTCAAAATTTGTATTTATCTGGGTCATGAAAACAGGGGACTGTTTGGTATTGGTTTAAATTCAAATAAATACCTGAGGACATGTACGATATTTTGTGAAAAACTATTAGTAAAATGACTCGGTACACTTTATTTTCACTCTTTCAACAGTCCCACATGCTTGCGTCTACGGCTCAACTTAAACGGTCCTCTGGTGGTAGAAACGTGTTAAGATTAGACACTTTATTCGTTTGTGTGGTGTTTAACAATATTTCAGATATATTGTGGCAGCCATTGCACCTATCAATGCTTTCCCAAGTTTCCTCCACCAGTACTTTGCTCAATAATCTTTCCAAGCCACTAGCTACTTTCCCACAAAACCATTGTTGAAACATTAATCAGCAGTAACAAGGGGATGAATCCTGTCACGATGACAATCATTAATCCTTGGAAAAATTTGGCAAAGCTAGGGCTTCAAACCAGCAACCCTGCCGTTTTCAAGTCTTGTAAGCTATCCTCTGAGCTACGGGAAACTGGATATTATTTTTATGAGCTGGAACATAAAATCGAACTCAAAGACAACAATTTTTCTCTTCTCTTTTTTTTTCTTATTAACACATACAAACAGCCATGTCTATTTCAAAGGAATAAATCTTGAAGAGTGGGTGGCACCAATACCAGGGCGACCGTGTTTAACAGGCTTGTATGTGATGCTGAATTCTCCCAAATAATGACCAATCATCTCAGGCTGAAATGAAATAGAGACTTGTTTGTTGATTATTGATTGAATAGAATCATAACTTTTCAACATTATTTCAAATATCACAGCAGTAGCTCACATATTCATGCTTGTCCTGAGTTTCATCAGTACTAGGCTAGGACTCTAAAGTGTTTTGCAGAGGGACATTCCCATAACAAACTCTGTACTTCCAGTGAGGCTCAAACCCAGCGCCTCAAGGTTACGGGTCCTACACTCTACCACTGAGCCACTCGGGAGCCCTGTTTGTTGTCAGTATGAATCCACTGGGGCTTTACGGCCTTAATATACACAAAGTTATTTTGATTATATATTCCTCCTTCGCCACACATTCCTGTTTATTTATAGCTCTTTTGCCGATTGACTTTTGAAAACACCGTGGGAAAAGAAGAAAATGCTGGTAATGCTTCTTTTCCAACAATTTTTTGCTATCCTTTTACAGGTAAATACTATCATTTGAGTCACCTTTATTTTGTCGTTTGCTAAAGCTCTGAATCTGGACCAGTCTAAAATAGTAAAAATTGCATGTTTTGGTACACACTTCAGGGGTGAAAAATTAGCATTTACAAGTATGCCATAATTTTGTTATTTTTCTTCACAATATTTGCAATCATCATTGCTTGCTTGATGTTTTTAAGTTGCTTTCATCATTTTTTTGCTCATACATCATTAAGCTTCTCAAATATTCATGAATGCCTTGGGTTTCACCAGTATTATCCAGGCTATTATTAGGGCTCTCTGGCATCTTGCCCTAGGACTCTCCCAAGAAAAACCCGGTGGTTCTAGTAATGCTCAAACAACGGGCCTCCCAGTCCTACACATTTTCAATGTGCCAAGCAGGACCACTCTATAATTATCAAGACTTGGGTATGCTAGATATATAAGTAGGATGCAAGCTTTACTTTAAGACCTTGTACAAAAGGTGGTAAGTTTCTTGCATCCATAAAATGTAGATCTAATACTTATTTTTTTCACCACAACAACCAACAGTCTGATTTTTAAGAACAATGTCAAGTGTATTGTAGATCTACTATTATGAAATAAATCTTCAATATCTACGGACTCGAAGCGAGCTTGATTTATAAAACAAGCATCATAATGACGAAAATTGACCATACTTATCCATATAGATTGCTGAGGTAGTTGATTTTGATGTATGACAAGACATTACACATGCAGAACCCTGTGTATGTGCTCATTATATCACCATTCAGAAACAAATCCTCTTAAAAATCTACAGACTCAAAGCGAGCTAGGTTTATGAAAAAAAAGCATCATAATGGTAAAATTAGATGATACTTAACAACAGAGATTCCTTAAGAATTATACTTTGATGTGTGACAAGAAACAATTCACATAGAAACCTGCTAATACATTCATTGTATCACCATTCAGTTATCAAATTCTCTTCAAAGTCTACTGACTCGAAGCGAGCTAGGTTTATAAGACAAGCATCATTATGGTGAAATTAGTTGGTATTTAACCACAGAGATTTCTAAAGAAGTACCTTTTGTAGTATTAAGAGATCGAATGAATTCATTGAAACCTGCTTTTACATTCATTGTATCACCATTCAGTTATCAAATTCTCTTCAAAGTCTACTGACTCGAAGCGAGCTAGGTTTATAAAACAAGCATCATAATGGTGAAAAATGACGATAATTATCCAGAGAGATTTCTGGTGTAGTTGATTTTGATGTATGACAAAGACATTACACATATAGAAACCTGCTTATATACTCATTATATCACCATTCAGTTACAAATCCTCTTCAAAGTCTACTGACTCAAAGCGAGCTAGGTTTATAAAACAAGCATCATGATGGTGAAATTAAAACTAGAGAGCTTTTTTTAAGAAATAAATATTGATTTGTGACAAGAAACAATATACATAAAAACCTGGGCCCAGTTTCATGCAAGAACTTAAGTCTCTTATTTTACTCCATTCTATTAACGGTCCCAGGTTCTGGCTTGAGTTTGTTAAGAAAAATTTCTGTGGCATTAACAGACTTTAGTAACATTCTCAAAGCCTGAGTTGAAGCTACTCTTCAGACTCAGCTCGCTCAAAATAAATGAATTTCAGTCTATAAACAGTCTTAAGTCCATTATTCTGAGGAGTTGAGTCTGAAACCTTGTGTCAACACCAGACTTGAGAGAGTTACCCAAGTCTAATAATGTTACAAATGTGCTTGGAATAATAAACTCAAGCGTCAGAAAGTAAGTCTGTCGGCAGATTTGAGTAAAATAAGGGACTTAAGTTTTCTCATGTAACCTGGTCCTACTCTGAATCACCATTCATAATTGCTCTTCAAAGTCTACAGACTCGAAGCGAGCTAGGTTTATAAAACAAGCATCATAATGGTAAAATAAGTTGATAGTTAATCACGGAGATTTCTTAAGTAGTATACTTGATGTGTGACAAGAAACAATTCACATAGGAACCTGCTTATACACTCATTGTATCACCATTCAGTTATCAAATTCTCTTCAAAGTCTACAGACTCGAAGCGAGCTGGGTTTATAAAACAAGCATCATTATGGTGAAATTAGATGATAGTTAACACAAAATATTTCTGAAGAAGTGCACCTTGATGTATTAAAAGATCGATTATGTTCATTACAACCTGCTTTCACACTCATTGTATCACCATTCAGTTATCAAATTCTCTTCAAAGTCTACAGACTCCAAGCGAGCTAGGTTTATAAGACAAGCATCATTATGGTGAAATTAGTTGGTATTTAACCACAGAGATTTCTGAAGAAATACCTTTTGTAGTATTAAGAGATCGAATGAATTCATTGAAACGTGCTTTTACACTCATTGTATCACCATTCAGTTATCAAATTCTCTTCAAAGTCTACTGACTCGAAGCAAGCTAGGTTTATAAGACAAGCATCATTAGGGTGAAATTAGTTGGTATTTAACCACAGAGATTTCTGAAGAAGTACCTTTTGTAGTATTAAGCGATCGAATGAATTCATTGAAACCTGCTTTTACATTCATTATATCACCATTCAGTTATCAAATTCTCTTCAAAGTCTACTGACTCGAAGCGAGCTAGGTTTATAAACAAGCATCATGATGGTGAAATTAAAACTAGAGAGATTTTTTTAAGAAATAAATAATGATTTGTGACAAGAAACAATATACATAGAAACCTGGGCCCAGTTTCACGCAAGAACTTAAGTCTCTTATTTTACTCCATTCTATTAACGGTCCCAGGTTCTGGCTTGAGTTTGTTGAAACAGATTTCTGACATTAACAGACTTTAGTAACATTCTCAAAGCCTGAGTTGAAGCTAATCTTCAGACTCGGATCGCTCAAAATAAATGGATTTCAGTCTATAAACAGACTTAAGTCTATTTTTCTGAAGAGTTGAGTCTAAAACCTTATGTCAACACCAGACTTGAGAGATTTACCTAAGTCTGATAATGTTACTGAAATGTGCATGGAATAATAAACTCAACCGAAGTCGGAAAGTAAGTCTGTTGGCAGATTTGAGTAAAATATCGGACTTAAGTTTTCTCATGAAACCTGGTCCTGCTCATATACTCATTGTATCACCATTCAGTTATAATTGCTCTTCAAAGTCTACAGACTCCAAGCGAGCTAGGTTTATAAAAACAAGCATCATTATGGTGAAATTAGATGATAGTTAACCACCGAGATTTCTTAAGTAGTATACTTTGATGCTTGACAAGAAAAATTCACATAGAAACCTGCTTATACACTCATTGAATCACCATTCAATAACAAATCCTCTTCAAAGTCTACAGACTCAAAGTGAGCAAGGTTTATAAAACAAGCATTATGATGGTTAAATTAGTTGGTATTTAACCACAAAGATTTCTTAAGAAGTACATTTTGATGTATTTAAAGATGAATTGTATTCATTGAAACCTGCTTTTGCACTCACTGTATCACCATTCAGTTATCAAATTCTCTTCAAAGTCTACAGACTCGAAGCGAGCTAGGTTTATAAAACAAGCATCATTATGGTGAAATTAGATATTTAACAAGAAATATATCTGAAGAAGTGTATTTTGATGTATTAAAAGATCAATTATATTCATTGAAACCTGCTTTTACACTCACTGTACCACCATTCAGTTATCAAATTCTCTTCAAAGTCTACAGACTCCAAGCGAGCTAGGTTTATGAAACAAGCATCATTATGGTGAAATCAGATGATATTTAACAAGAAATATTTCTGAAGACATGCATTTTGATGTATTAAAAGATCAATTATATTCATTACAACCTGCTTTTACACTCACTGTATCACCATTCAGTAACAAATTCTCTTCAAAGTCTACAGACTCCAAGCGAGCTAGGTTTATAAAATAAGCATTATGATGGTGAAATTATCTTATCACAGAGATTTCTAAAGAAATGAAATTTGACGTATGAAAAGATCGATAATATTCATTTTAAACTGCTTTTATACTCATTGTCTCACCATTCAGTAACGAATCCTCTTCAAAGTCTACTGACTCAAAGCGAGCTAGGTTTATAAAACAAGCATCATAATGGTGAAATTAGATGACACTTAACCAGAAATATTTCTGAAGAGGTGAAATTCGATGAGGGACAAGGTATCATAGACATTGAAACCTTCATATATAATTTGTATCACCAAATACTATTTACAGGTGACTACTGAGGCAAAAAACAAGAGGTCCATGATGGCCCTGTATCGCTCCACTGGCTAATATATAAAATCCCTACATGCCAAACATTGCAATACTTGGTCAATTGGTTTTGAACATAAGACCCCTGAGACAGGACTAAAATTGGTAGCTCAGGTTCTTATGGCAATTAAAACTTAAGACCCCTGGGGTGGGGTCAAATTCGACCCTAGGGCTATAATTTGGGTACTCTTGGTAGAGGCCCACTGGATAAAGCCACATGCAAAATTTGGTAACCCTAGGCCTTATGACTGAGTACAGGGAGATTTCTAAAGTTTTGTCTATATAAGCCCATATAAAAATTGTGACCCCCGAGGCGGGGCCAATTTTGACCCCAGGGCTATAAGTTGGGCACTCTTGGTAGAGGGCCACTAGATAAAGCCACATGCAAAATTTGGTAGCACTAGGACTTATGGCTAGGTGCAGGGAGATTTCTAAAGTTTTCTCTATATAAGCCTATGTAAAACTTGTGACCCCCCCCCCCCCCCCCGGGGTGGGGTCAAATTTGACCCTGGGGCTATAAGTTGGGCACTCTTGGTAGAGGCCCACTAGATAAAGCCACATGCAAAATTTGGTAGCACTAGGACTTATGGCTAGGTGCAGGGAGATTTCTAAAGTTTTCTCTATATAAGCCTATGTAAAACTTGTGACCCCCCCCCCCCGGGGTGGGGTCAAATTTGACCCTGGGGCTATAAGTTGGGCACTCTTGGTAGAGGCCCACTAGATAAAGCCACATGCAAAATTTGGTAACCCTAGGCCTTATGGCTAGGTACAGGAAGATTTCTAAAGTTTTCTCTATATAAGCCTATGTAAAACTTGTGACCCCCGGGGCGTGGTCAAATTTGACCCCAGGGCTATAATTTGAAAAAATTTGATAGAGGTCTACTAGATAAAGCTACATGCCAAATTTGGCAGCCCTAGGCCTTATGGTTTTAGACAAGAAGATTTTCAAAGATTTCCAATATTTTTATGTTTTGTTGCCATGGCAACCAGAGTTTTTACAGGAATTACATTCTTTCAAGAAATTCTGAAGAGGACCATGGCAGGATCATTTCTGTGAAGTTTCATCAAAATTGGATGAGTAGTTTCACAGAAGAAGATGTTTGAAATAAAAGTTAACACACGGACGGACACACGACGGACAATGGGCCATGACACAAGCCCGCTGGCCTTCAGCCAGTGGAGCTAAAAAAGCTATCACAATAGTTTTGCAGGGTTCGACACTAACTTTTTTCTTTGGGATCCAGCTGGAATCCCTAACTTTATTATCTGGGTGCCCTCCTGATTATCATGGATCCCACCGGAGTTAAAAAAAAAAAAAAGTCAGTTTTCATTGACCAACTTGTTTTAATTTGATTTTTGTTGACTACATTAGATTCATCAGCAATCTGTATGCTTTGTTTTGTAGCATGGCTACATCATGAGCTAACAGATCATCCTGGTCCTCTGCATCTATTGTACTTTTGAAAAATTTGGGTTCAGATCACGCAAATTTTGGGAATATGACCCAGACATTTATGGACTTCTTTGTGCGATACAATCAAAAATGGGTAAATACAGATGGGCTATCAGCAGAGGTTGTATGTATGTGAAAAGAAAATAGATTTAAGCCTATGTCACAAGAAATTCGGTACTGACGACTGTGTAAGTACAGTGTAGTGCAATGGCCACCTTTCCTACAAAGCGTTAAAAACATCTGCCAAGCATGTCATACACATATTATAGGGATCTGAAAAACGGGAAATATGGGTATGAGTGTCCCCAGAGTGTCACCCTAAATTGAAAAACAAATGTGGTCTAAATGGTCAAGGGGCTAAAGTGTCAATTTCATCCACATCTAATACGCAAAAATTTAAAACAAAGTAACAACTGATCAGCTATAGAAATGGTAGAAATACAGTTATATCATGTATAGCATGCTTTTTATTAGCATGTACATTGTTTTAAGTTACTGCATTAATCCAGTGACGAAGAAGCCTGATGATTCAAAATTCATCAGAAAGTAGCCATTTGAAATCATCCTTCCAATTTTGCTGAGAGGGGCCCTGACACTTTGTTTCATATGCACTTTACGTTTCTAGACACTCCTTGGGCATATTCTTTCTTTTTTCAGCAGGCCGAGATACGTTCTCAAATAAAATTACGCGCCACGAAAACTCACGACAATTTTCGACCAAAACCGTAACAACTGTACGCTTGACAAAGCAATTTGATTTTAAAGAGTGTCGCAATCACTTAGTAGGTTACAAGACGTTGCGGTTGTGATTTCAGCGACATTTATTTTCAGAATGGTTTTTCCAGATATTTTTCATGCACACGGTGTGTAAAGGAGGTTTCTCGTTAAGCTTGCATTTATCATATTGCGAATCAACTTAAAAATTCAAGGATCTTAACGGGATCCCAATCCTCAAACTTGTAGGATCCCTCCAAATAATTTGGGATCCTCTGGAACCCGGGACACCATTAGTGTCAAACCCAGTTTTGATGAAAGTTAAAACAGCAAGTATTAAAGGATTTTAAAGGTTGGCGTAAATGGTGTTTGGAAAGTAGGTGCCGATTACATCGTTTTCAATACCGGAATATTTCTTTCCATTTTAAACTTTGTAAATAAAAGTTGACGTATGAAGAGCGATATCCGGGCTAAGACCTTCACCTTCCAAAAGTTACTAAATTTAGCAAACCATGTTTCGAAAATAGAAGCCAGACAAACCGCACGCTGCCGCCGATGTTTGTTATTAATCAAATAGGGGATTATCCCATTGGTATCAGAAAATTAATTAACAACTACTTGTCGAACCAGACTCTTGGTATGTTGTAAACTAATTGAACTCGCTGATTGGACACCAGCTGTGAATCAGGTATGGCACATGCTAATTACATAGATTAGACACCTGACACTTCGTCAATATACGCAAGAAGACTTCCTGATTTTTTCAGGCGACTTGGAATTTCACTTTTCTTGGCCAATCAAGTGGAGTTTCTTGAAATCAGGCAACTTTTTCGTCCGAGTCGCCCACTCAGTAGAGGCCTGAATTGACAGATATCATAAAAAATCGAAGTTTTTGAAAATTCTACAGTCTTCAGTAATGACAGAGATATCATAAAATGTAAAAGTTTTTGAAAATTGTAAGTCTAAAAAAGGCATAACTGTGTAAAAAAAAATATTTTGATGTTTGCCTGCCCCTGTTGTATATCTTCCCCTTTTGATAAATAACAGCTAGTTCCAGCTTGAAGTAAATATCGTCAGTTATGACAGATATTATAAAATGGTTTTTTTGCAAGACACAGAATGTGACGCCAGGGCTAGGACTCTATGACTACCAAATATTTTTTTTTTTTTTTTTGAAAATAGCCGACCTAAAAAAATTTAAGCTCTACAGATCTTAATCAAAAGGTATACTCATATATCAAAAGTTCCACAAAAAAAAAAGACTATGTTATGAGTGGAGGCAGAAGGAAAATTGCAAACACCTCTGTATTACTCTTGTTGTGGTATAGAGAATAAAAAAAATGATAAAGTGATAAAAACTCACCTTAATTTCCACCTGGTTGTAAGTTTTGCCATTGTAAACACCAACAATGCTCCCAATCATTTCTGGTACGACAACCATGTCTCTGAGATGGGTTTTAACAACCTATAGAAAAAATGACATTTCATTCTCATGTAAGTCCTTTACCAAACAATTCCTTGATTTGATGACCCTGGAGAAGAGTGCTTCTGAAAATATTGTGGGAAAAGGAGAAAATGCTGGAGCATTTTTTTCCTTTCCCAACAATGTTTTCTGTCCTTTTAGAGATAAATCCCCTCAATTAAACCACATCTACAAGAACTTAAACTACATGTCTGCAAAGACTTCCCGAAATACGTCAGTCCGACGGACATGACCGACGAATCTTGACAAGGACTGACGATTTTTCAGGCTAGATCGGTCCGACTGTCCGGCATTTATTCCGAGCCGCTGAAAACGTAATCGCAATGTTTTGGACAAAAATGGTGTCGTTTAAATGTTACGAAGGCGCTAAACCTGGTAAAAAAAGAAAATTAACGTCAGAGGAGCGCATTGAATAGAAAAAAAGAATATGAAAAAAAGAGACCGGAGAAAAAATTGATCGAGAAAAGGAAACATCATTGAGAATGGTTGGTTTATGACTCAGAAAAGGTGCAAATGCGTTGCACAGACTGTCTGCACAAATTTAATGAATTGACTTGCTTGTATTGTATAGTATTTTCTCCTTTTCCAATAATGTTTTCAAAAGCATTTTTCCTCAAGGTTGTTAAAATTCGTGATTGCTTGGTAAGGGGTTAAATGTCTGTGACTTTTGAAAGTCTTAATGAGTGGAGAAATAGTTTGATATCATCATATGCATAAAGTTGATATAGTTGGTACCCTTCTTTCTTATGTTTTCTTTGTTTTTGTTAAATCTGATTCGGTCAGACAGATTTTTTTTTCGGTCTGACAGATTTTCAGGCCTTGTCAGACCGAATGTCTGACACTTTTTGTGAACTTTCGGGAAGTCTGTCTGCAGGATTGTTTGGTAAAAGGTTAATTTGTTTAAAACTGAAAATTGATTAATTGATTGATTGTATGGTGTTTAATGCCGTTTTCAACATTATTTCAGTTATATCGCGGCGGCCAGTGCACCTATCCATGCTTTCCTGGAGTATCTTTTACCAGTACTCCGCACAATTTTCTTTCCAAGCCACTGGCTGCTTTCCCACACAATCATCGTCGAAACA
Organism: Hippopus hippopus; assembly: GCA_946811185.2. Lineage (NCBI taxonomy): Eukaryota > Metazoa > Mollusca > Bivalvia > Cardiida > Cardiidae > Hippopus > Hippopus hippopus. The sequence continues at coordinate 41,872,553 of OX328104.1, forward strand.
ATGGTCAGAGGTGAGGGAGGAATGAATCCTGTCGCAATTACTATCACCAATCCTCGGAAAGAAATTGCCCGAGCCAGGGGTCGTAGCCAGGGATTGAACCCTGGACCCCATGTTCTCAAGGCCTGCACACTACCGACTGAGCTACCAGGGCTCGGTTTAAAACTGAAAAATCCTTTGTGATAAACATTAACTCTTTACCAAACAACAAACTTTTACACCTACCAAAACTGAAAGCATTTGCAGACGACAAAATGTGACACAAAAACTGGAAATTCTCTTTGAAGTGTTAGAAGAAAAAAAATTATCGGAAAGGAAAAAAAATTGTCAGTTTCAAGCATTTTCTCTTTCCCCCCACAGTTTTCAAAAGCTGTCTTCCTTGGAATTGTTAAACTCAGGATTCTATGGTATAGGGGTTATCATGTAATCCCCATGATACTGACCTCTGGTTTCTCAAGTGGAGGGGCTTCTTTCTTTGCCTTTCTCAATCTCTTGATGAGAGCAAGTGGCTGTCTTTTGAGTCCTCGCTGGAACTTGCGGCGAATGCGAGCTCTGAAGAGTTCAGTCAGCTGTTCACTGAAAGGGTATATTTAGTTGTACTATAATATTTAAGTAATTTCATGTCTATTTTCGTTAACATAGATGCGCTATTTTTTACCTTATTACCACCCATGATCAGTGCTAGCGCTGGCCCAAGTAAAATAATGGCCAACAACTTTTTCTTGAAAAAAATTATAGACAAAATTAGCACCTGAAGTTGGTTAAAAAAAAAAAAAAACATGCACATGTAGCATTGAACAAATTTCAATTTTTACTCATAGTTTCAATCTTTCAGTCATATAATTATGCCCATTACAATAATAATTATAAAAAAAATGATCATACATTGTATCTTACATCGCAGAAAATATTGTGGGAAAGGGCAAAATTGCTTTATACCATTTCCTGGGATAGTGCTCCTTTTCCCACAATATTGCATAAAAGCATAAAGACTTTTAGGTCCTAGTTTCTTTTGATGAATGGTTACTCCTTTACCAAACAACAGCATTTTATTTTAATCTTACATTGTAGAAATTATTATGGGAAAAGGAAAATTTGTTCTACACTATTTCCTGGGATAGTGCTCCTTTTCCCACAATATTTGCATAAAAGCATAAAGACTTTTAAGTCCTGGTTTCTATTGATGAATGGTTACTTCTTTACCAAACAACATTTTTTTTTTATTATTAATGTAACAAATGATGTGCACAAGTAATTGGGGAAAATTTTCTATTACTTGATGATTTACCTCCGTTTATTATCTATTGACCTTAATTATTTCCAAATAAGGGCAATGAGGTATTCTGGAGGGTAAGTCACTCTACGAGTCGAAAAAAACTTAAAAAAGTCATTCACTCAATAGTACCTAGACAGTAAAGTAGACAGAGGTTATCAACCTTAGAATTATTGTTTTCTTTTAGTTCGCCTATATTTAAAAAACGCCGGTTTACGTCAGCAATGTATACGAATTAATATCTATTTGGTTTCACTAACTCGCAATCGCTGTTTTTTTGCGGTACTGAAATCCAAGGCACTCTATAACTGCGTTGATTAAAATGGTCAATCAAAATTTAAAGTGAAATAAACGATAATCGCCAATTGTTCTCCAATTAGCGAAGTAGAATAACAACCGGTAACATGACACACGTTGTGGAATATACCAGGTCATTATTTTCGCCATTGTGACCTGTCGATTACCTAAGGTTGTGTACACCAAGATGTGAAAAAAGCGATTACCACACATTTCCGGTGCAAATTAACATGTGATCCAGGCAAGTAAATTTTCCCCGACTTTTTAGGGCATAAATTAATCGACAATTTTTATCGACAAGTGGAAGAATTAATCGACAGCTTTATTCATTAATAGACAATCATTGATAATTTCCATTGGCAAGGGACCGCCGCATGAAAATTTTAGACTTCTGAAAAATGATAGCACTTGCAGATGACAAACTAAATGCGACTCAAATGATGGAATTGCGCTTTGAAACTAGAGAGAGAGAAAAAAAATACTGGTTACAGCATTCTCTCCTGTATGTTTTCAAAAGCTGTATTCTTCAGACAGTTCAGGGTAGGTATAAGTTAACATCATGTGACTGTTGTATGGGGATAAATATGCATCCTTGATGCCAGTGGCCCAAGTAAAAGTGATGTCAATCACTGTTAACTCCTTACCCAACAATAAAATTTTGGATTTGCCCAAATTCCAAGCATTTGAAGGTGACAAAAGCAAAGTAGCTCAAATAGAGGAAATTATTTTCAAAAGGGAAGAAAATATTGTGGAGGAAAAAAAGGGAAAATACTGGTTACCAAATCATTTTAACAAACCTTTACCTTTAGGCTGTACAGACATGGAACTGTTTGGTGAAGGGTTAAAATCACACGGTAGAAACTGTTTAACTCTTTACCAGACGACAAAATTTTCGACTGTTCCAAATTGAAAGCATTAGCAGACGACACATTTAAAGTGACTCAAAAATTGAAATTTGTTTTGGGAAGGGTAGAAAACATTGTGGGAAAAGGAGAAAATGCTGGTTACCAGCATTTTCTCCTTTTCCCACAATGTTTTCAAAAGGCTTCTTGTACGGAGTCGTGAAAACCCGGGATTGTTTGATAAAGAGTTAAGAAAGCGAAAAAAATACTGTGGGGACCGGCATTTTCCCTTTTTCCCAATAGTATTTTCAAAAACCTCCGACCTTAATGTTTTAACTCCGAGTTATTTGGTGAAAGGTAAATTTCACTTGATTTCTTGACATGTTACATAGTTGCATTTCTAAGAATGTGCTTTTAATCTGCTAAATCATTATTATATGATCTTGGACATGTTGAATGCCAAAGAAATAATCTTCTATCTGCAGCAACAATACAAACTGTAGAATTCCAGGTATCATCTAAGATTCCTTAAAATTTACTCAATAGGTGTATTAATTGTTAATCATCACTATGAAATGAACTCAGTCACTGCAGGTTATAGGGACTCTTGAAGTCCTAAACATCTTTGACATTTAAACTTGTGTGTTTATATAAGAACTATCATAAAATTCATGACACTTTCAAGGACTACACAAAATTGGTTTTAGCAAAGAGCGCAGGTGATAACTGATGTACTATTAGTTGCAATTTCCCAAACATTTGTTATATCTACATCCCCCCAACTTACCTAGACATGTCCAGTAATTGATCAAGATCGACACCCCTGTAGGTGTACTTCCTGAAAGTACGCTTCTTCTTCAACTGTTCAACATCCGCCTGCCAAAGAGAGTCATAACTGTAGAGTCAACCCTTAGAATATCTCTAAGTCTTTACAAAATTTTAGACTTGTCCAAACTGAAAGCACTCTTGCTGACAGAGATCATTCAAATGATAGGATTCTTCTTTCATCATCATTTCCTTCTTTTTCCACAATGTTTTCATAAGCTTCTTCCTTCAGGGCAATCAAGACCCATGATTCATGATGATTGTTTGGTAAGGGTAGAAAGCCACAGTTGCTGTCATCAACAGTATATATTAGGATAAGCTGTCTTCTCTTGGATCTAAAGTGTCCACTATGTTTGTATATTATATATATTGTGGTCTTAACCCCTAAAAGCTGATTAAACCTATCACATATTTTCATCCTAGAAGTATGACTCAAATAGCAATTACATATTTGTCTTGTCTACAGTCTACTGATCTTGTTCTACACTGGCCGCAAAGGTATCTATAGTTGTGTAAGGCGCATTAAGGGTTAAAGCCCCAAAATCTGACCAGTCATCTCTCAGCCAGATATATTTGTCTTTAATCTGCTTGTCGGCTATAAAAACAGAGCTGAATCTAGGTTTGCATAAGTGTGAGTCAACTCCCCCATCATATTTCAAATTATGGACCACCATCTTTCAGAGTTTGGCCACCAGTGACCATTAACTCTTCACCACACAGTCCGAATATCATTTCAAGTTTCAGTTTTCAATCCTCAGCAGGAACAACAGTATTAATTTAATGGATGATGCCAGAATTTGCCCTCTTCATGTTGTTTATTATATACAACAAATCGATTGATGGATTTTCTCCAAGTTCTGTCATCAGGACAAAACTGGCTGCCATTTTGAAACTTTGGATTAACTTTTTTTTTTTTTTAAAAGAAACCACAACTGGTTTTGGTTTTGTCAAAACCATTGCAGAAACTGAATTCAAAAACCAGTTCCAGAACTATGGTGGCATATTTCTGCCGCGAGATATGAGATAGCTATTGTGATAATTTAACTCTTTACCACACAATCCTGACTTTTAACGACCCTGGCAAAGAGAGCTTTTGAAAGCATTGTGGGAAAAGGAGAACATGCTAGTAACCAGCATTTTCTCCTTTTCCCACAATGTTTTCTACCCTTCCCAAAACAAATTTCATTTTTTGTGTCACCTTTAATTTGTCGTCCGCAAATGCTTTCAATTTGGACAAGCCTAAAATTTTTGTCGTTTGGTAAAGAGCTAAGAGAACTATCGTGATAAAGTTTCCTGGAAATATTATCTAGGTAACAAAAATTTTCACCGTAAAAAATATCACAATAATTGTAACTGTTATCGTGGTTTTTATTGCTTTTGTGCCCACAATTGACATTCACGGTATCTATAGTTAGATACGATTTCGGAACATCTTCGTCTACAACCTTATGAATTCTTCTTTTCCCTAACTGTTTTAAAGTTGTTCAGAGGAGGCATATCGAGTCGTCTCTGCGATTTTACAGACTTCTGTTCATATCGGGTCTTGTCAAAATTTACCAATTAAGCTACAATTGTTAATGATTCAAATTTTCACTTACTGCAATCATGTGAAGTCAAAAACTACCGAGTTCATCCAAATGATAAATATTCTATTTATAGATATCGAGAAACAGATTGAACTATCACAATAATTTTATCTCGAATGTCAGCTTCGTGCATGATTGAGAAATTTTGCGTTAAAATATTAAGTTTATCGTGATATTTTTTTCCAGGAAACTTTTCTCTATCTCGATAAAATTTCCAAGAAACTTTAATTTATCGCGATAGTTTTCTGAAATTATGATGACAGCTATCTCATATCTCATGGCAGAAATATGCCACCATACAGAACAACAAATCAATACGCCCTTTAAATTGCGTCCATCGAAGTAGGACAAGTCAGGATCAAAGCAAAGCAAGTGCTTTTTTGAAGTAGCAGTACGAGTGCCTTTTCTGTAAATTTTGGCCGCTGCATCTTCTCCAACCGTTTTCAGTTCTTTCAAATAGAAATCCCCGTGTGTAAGCAGCATGCAATTTGTCGTCCAAAAGTGCTATGGATTTGGACAACTTTGCAGTCGTTACCAAATATTTACATGGAATGAAAAATTGGCTACGACTAGTAAAAATGCTCTATTTGACCCTGATTTTAATCATATTTCACAAATATAAAAAACTGTTTGATGGAGTAGAAATTAAGAAAAAGCACCAGCTAGCGCCCGAAGAAAAAATCTATCGAAAATGTGTCATCTTTAGGGAAGATGTATGCAGATATATCAGCACTACAAGATTTTATACCATTTTCACAAAGTCTGCGAAACCGGAAAAGGAAGTAGCTGTAGGGTGTTGCATAAAACATGGAAATCTGTAACAAATATATTATTTTTTATTTGTCTTTTTATCTAAATAAATTTTCAAAATAAAACTTAAAAGCTTTATATCTTCGTACCTTGTACTTCTTTTAGTAGTAAATTGTTGGGGAAAAAAAAAACATTTTATTTAAGTTATTTAAACACTGTTCTTAGGTTGGTCTATATTCACCCCAAGACTTCGACAATACCGCAAGACACCCCAAACACCCCTTAACACTAAAATGTTGATATGTATTTTCCATATAAAGGTCAAAAACGCGTTTATATATAACATTTTATTTAATATAACTTCTCTTATTTATAGCATTTATTACGATGCCTTAATATCCTCCGCATGCATTGACAAGTTCGGGTATTTACAGAAATCTAAAGTTACATTAATCCATTTGCATCCATGCCATATATTACCGATATTGTTTGTAGTTGGAAAAAAAAGCAGGTCTATCAAGGACACATTTAAGTGATTAGATTAAGAAATAGAGAGATTACTTTAAGTGTGCAGCAAAACTGAAATGCATTGTTACAATTAATTTTGCTAAATTTAAGCAAATAACCGAGAAAATTTATCGCTTCCATAACTTAAAGCGATTTTTTTTATGCCCAGATCCATTTATAAATAAAGAAGACGTCGTTTGATCTACAATGTAAAAACATCAACAAGCTTTTAGCTGAAGTTACATACAAAGACAAATTGGTCAAATTTCCTGAAGTGCATTATCCAGCTGACTGTCATGCCGATCTTGTTCAGTTGCTACCGTAGGCCTATTCTTTAGACTCTCAGTACGCAGGTCTGAAAAAAAAAAGACAATTCGGACAATGCTCTGCAGTAGTATATGAAATGATGGTAGCTGTTGTCAAAGGTCCTTTTCGGGTTAATCAAACTATTTCAGAAATATACTTTACGAATATGGCTCTACATAGTTATCTGTTAGACTTTTAAGTCCCTTTTCATGGCCATTAAAGGCCCAGTAAAGACCAAAAATCAAAGCAGGTGTCATAATTCATTTAAATTTAAATCATACCATTTAAAAGTATGGAAAATATTGTGCAGATGACAGTCTGTTACAGTCTGTGGTCGGGCCGTATGTTAGTCGCTGCAAGAAAAAAGAATTTTAAAATCAGGCAAAAAATAAACAATAGAAACAGCTACCTGGCAGGTTTTAACCTAGTTTTGAAATTAATTTCTCTGTCAGCGACTAACACTTGGACCAACCGTACAATGACAGATTGTCATCTTCACAATAATTTACATACTTTTAAGTGGTATGATATCAATTCAAATGCATTTAAAAAACCCCGCTTTGTTTACATTTGGCCTTTATTGTCACTTTAACGACGTATACCACAAAAGTTCGCGTGCTTGTATTTTTTTTCTTGGATAGTGAATCAAAAGTGCACCTACAATATATGTATTTTTCGCACATATGATTATACTATTTGTGGTGTCTGCGGTCGTGAGGTAGAGCGTCGGTCTTGTAACCAAGAGGTCCCGAGTTCGATACCCGGGAGCGGGTGTCAACTTCGGGATCCCTCATTAGCCCACACATTCGGCGCGAGTACTGGTGTAGTTCCCAAGAAGCAGAATCGAGAGATATTAGTATAAGTTGTAAGAACTTGTTTCTAATTCGATGAAAAATAAATATGGTTAAACTAAACTACTATTGGTGCACTGAAACAAGTAGCACTTGTAAGTAAAGGTTAAAAATAGGATCTGTGAACTGTCACCGTGCTAAATACATGTTGACACGGCGTTTCACACCAAACAAGCAAACAAAAGCAGGAGATTTAAAGCCGTGGAAGCATAGCTGTTTGCACTTTCAAAATCATTGTTGGAAAAAGACAAATCACTCCTATTGAGCAATTTCTCCTTTTCCCACTATATCTGCTGAGCTTTTATCCCCCCTTTTTTTTCTCGGAAAGAATGCCTTCCGCAGTGACATTCATTGATCAATATTTTCTGACGAAATAAGCACGGATGGGCATCATTTTCATTTCTTCTTATTATTTAGAATCAATAGAACTATAAATTACAAATCATAGAATTCATTTAGAATTAAACACTATAAGTTTGGAAATTTTAAGAAAAATCTGTCCATTCGAAAGTATGTACTCATGAAAGATTAGCCCTTTATTCGTTCAAATTATTTCCCTTTTTAACTCATTGGTCTACATATGACATGTAGATGCATATTTGTACATTTACCATGCTGAAAACCAGGCTTTTATATATTTTTGTGCAAAACCAAATGAATTTTCGTCAAAATGGTGTATATAGAGGATAATCAACTGGTGGTGTGTGATAAATCTTTTACTAGAATGGGGTGTGATGTGGTTGAAAAACGAGTCCAAAGGACGAGTTTTTTAGGCCGTATCAAACCCCATTCGAGTGACAGATTTTTAATATCACACACCGCCAATTGATTATTCTATTTATTATATTCTTAACCCTCCCTTTGTTTGCTAATAATTATCAAAAAGGGTAGGTATACATAAGACTTTTCTTTACAAACACATTATCCATTTTTTGGCAGAAGCAGCTGACTCAACAGATGACGTAACGCTCCAGGGTTCGGGCGTAAATTACGTCATCTATCTCTCCATTTGAAGGTGCATTGTTTTACTTACTGTTTACTTACTGTTCCGAGACCATTGGTCCTTCTCTTGTAAATTTATTTCTTAGGTTTATGTCCAAGTAACAACTTGGCATGAACTTTTGAGGGTGGTTGCGCCAATGGTTGTTAAGACGACTTTTAAAGGAGTTGATAGTGGGAGCTGTAATCACATCATCTGGTAGGGAGTTCCAGATGTCAGTCACTCTAATACTGAAGGTGTTTTTGCGTAATTCTGTTCTTGAGTGTTTTTTTAAATAATTTAAGTTGATTGCCTCTTGTAGACTTGGTACTAGATAATTTTAGCAGACCCATATTTGATACAGAATCAAAACCATGAAGAATTTTGTATACTTGTAGCATGTCTGCTCGCTTCCGTCTATATTCCAACGTAGGTAGCCCAAGACGTCTCAAGCGGTTCGTATAAGAGAGTTTGGCAATTGTTGGGACTAGCTTCGTAGCTCTACGCTGAACTTGTTCTATAGCGATTTGGTGTTTTTTTAAATATGGCGACCAAACCGGACTGGCATACTCTAAATGAGGTCTCACCATGGATTTGTATAGACTAAGGAATATTGTTTTGTCAAGGTAAGTAAAGGTTCTAAAGATGATGCCAAGATTCCTGTTTGCTAACTTAATTTTTGTTGTTATGTGTGACGAGAAGTTTAAGTTTTGGTCAACTGTGACCCCCAAATCTTTTTCTTCAGTAACATTACAGATTGGCACAGACTTGTTTGATTCATCAGTAATTTTGTAGGTATTATCAGGATAATTTTTACCAATATGTAGATCTAAACGTTTACATTTCTTGACACTGAAATCTAAATCCCATTGTTTTGACCAGCTGAAGAAGTTATTTGTTGTTTGCTGCATATTTCAGTGGTCATCCTCATTATTTATGATAGAGTAAGTTTTAGTATCATCTGCGAAGAGCTTGACTGTAGTTTCTGCAAGTTCAGGTAGGTCATTTATGTAGATTAAAAACAGTATGGGCCCCAGAACACTTCCTTGCAGTACACCGCTCAGTACTTTTTCTGCTTTTGACTTCTCTCCATGAATGACTACCACTTGATTTCGGTCTGTTAAAAAATCTTTAATCCATGATAAAACGTTTCCTGTTATTCCATATTTCTGAAGTTTCAATATTAATTTTGGGTGTGAGATAGTGTCAAAGGCTTTTCTAAAGTCATGGAAGATGGCATCTAGCTCCTTTCCATTATCTATTGCGTTTGTCCAGTCTTCAATTACCTCCAGTAGTTGGAGTGTACATGATTTTCCATTCATGAAGCCAAATTGATCCTTGCTAAGTAGCCTGTTCTCGTTCAAGTGTTGTACATTTCTTTTTTTGATGATTTTTTGCATAATATTAGAGCATTAGTTTTCCACCTTTACAATTTAAAACCAGCCATATGAAATTAGAAGAACAAGAAACAGATAACCCTTTCGCACATGACAAGTTTAAGACTTTCGCAAATTAAAAACATCTCCAGATGACAAATACTAAATTGGTACAAAATACCTTAGGTTTTCTGATAGGATAGAAAACATTATGGAAAAAGGAGAAAATGCTGGTTGGTAGATCTAGTACATGTATTTTCTCGTTTTTTTACAATATTTTTCAAGAGCTCTCTCCGACAAAAGCTACCTTCTTTTCTCAATGTTTTCAAAAGATTTCTCCCACAAGGTCGTTAACTCAGGATTGTTTGGAAAGACTGTACCGAAAATCTTTCCACTGTGCTATTGTTTACAAAAGATGTTTGAAGAAGGGACAGAAACATTAGACTGTGAGCAATATAAGAAAAAAGGAGTTCCGGCAAACATTCTAAAACTGTATCATCACTAGTGCTATACCATATCATCACTAGTGATGTTATTCACTGTGAAAAACTGAAAAAAAAAAAAAAAAAAACTGAGAAATCCCAGTAATTCACTGATAGGAATATAATAAATTTGTATATTCTTCCGGTAATGTTCCCGTTTTTGTAGACTATTAAAGAAAAGCGTGTTAATATAAGCTGAATTTTGGAACTGTATACCTTTTTCAAAGACACATTTCTCAGAAACGAGCACGGTGACCAATATCTTTTTTTACTGTAATCTCGTAGAGACATGATGAGCTTTGTTTGTGCAAAGTTTTAAAAAAAATCTGTTAAAAAAATTGATAGATCTATCCGTAGTTAAAATAACGAATGTCACCCCACAGTTTACCTGTCTTTATCACTCGGCGGCTATTAAGGAAATCATTATTAAAATAGATAGACAGTAATGATAATAACTAAGATTTCAGTTCTTAATTACTATTTTTTTTTAATGTAAATATACCAAATTATTGGTGCATTGGGGTATTGTGGAATGTCTTTGGGTGTCTTGGGGTGAATTGAGCTAAATAAACCTACCACTGGTGATCAGCCTTTGGCGTTGACGAAAGAAGCCGGGCTAAAGTATTCCAACTTTCTCTTCCGGCTGTCAGGTTGCACGTGAATTTGCAAGTAGAGTCGCGAGAAGTCGAAATAAGATATGAGTACCCAAAGAGGAAACGTCAAGAAGTCGGGACCACCGAAACATCAGAATAAAACAGCTTGGAAAAACGTGTACCACGACACAAGTAAACGGACACAACAAATTGTGAATACAGAGGTGTCCGGTGTTTGTCAAAGGTGCAAAGACATCATAGACTGGAAAATACGCTACAAAAAGTATAAACCTCTTAGTCAACCAAAAACATGGTAAGTAGACAGGATTTCTTTTCAAAAGTTTTTATTTGAGGTTAAATGTCAAAAAAACATGCACTGCTAGTTTCTACTGTGTACCCCTAGTTTTAAGATTTTACTATTCTCAGGGGCGAAAAATAAATAAATAAGAATATGCTGAAAGAGGAATGGAAACACTGTTAGAGCAGCGTAGGGTATTGTCGACCGTCGGCAGTCATCGTCAATTCTTTATTGTGTCCTTTAATTCCATGAAAGATGAGCAAATTCCATTTTCATGATGTAACATACGACGTCAATATTTTATCTAATCACCGTGCCGGAAGTAAACAGTACTCTTTAAGTCCCAAAGAGTCAATAAAATTTTACGGTAATGAAATTTCCCAACGTTAACGTCTATGATAAGGGGGTGGTGGTTTTTGTCAGCGCGTAGGGCGTACTGAAACGTGCTCGATTGCTTGAATTCAAACTTAAATACGAGTTTCAGATATAGAATAGTGTTCGCATCACAAAATCGAGCGTGTATTACCCGCCATAAAGCAGCTTATTGATGTGTCGATGACTGCCGATGCATATTTGTGCGATCGGCAATTATCGACAGATTAAGACATGAATAAAAGAAATAAGAATTAATATGTTTTATATAACCACAATTCCTTTTTTTCTTTCGGGTTACAGCTATGTCCAGACAAATTTTGGCTTGAAAACTCCAAAACGAGTTCAATACTCGCCGACTAAAATGTCAAAGGCCATAGAAATGGTGCGCAGTGGTGCAATGTCCAAACCTCTTAGTCCATGATATTACCAACGTGTACCTGTTCGGCCTTCTTTTTCGGTTGTACTTATGTTATGCGCCAAGTTTTACTATAATTGCTTTATATTAGATCCAACTCGGCAACAACTATTGGAATAAAACCCGTAATGGCGAGTTAAAAGAGGATTTTGATGTTTAATTATTGAAAATTAAATACTATGTCGATAATAGAAAAAACCTGTCGATATCACCCTACATACCCTTATGTAATGTTGGCGTTGTTTGCTACCATACGCAACTTGGTGCCATTATTTTATATGCGTAGATCAGTAGAGTATCCGCAAAATAAACCATTGATAACTTCTGTTTGTATTTAAAGCGGCTGTTATCGACACCACACTTTTCGATCTCTTAAAGTGTCGATAATACCCGATGTTGCTCTAGATGCTGGAAATATGGCCTCTATAGTGTACGTAAGGTTTTTCAAAGTTTAAACCTGTCGACCTAGTTTATGTGTGGGTATAGAACCTTTTAAAAATGGACCTTTACAGGGTCGGACAGGTGCGCTGCTCTAGATAAATCTGACTTTTCTTCATAGAAAAACCTGGGTCTGCGTTTTGATTTACGGATGTTTTAGTAACTGACGAGTTCGGTAACATAGACTTATAGAGTAAATCGATTGGATGTTTCGGTAACAAAGCAATTATATAGTGTTTTATGTACCGTGAAGTTCTTTACACCCAATACATGGCTTTGTTTTGTTCAAACCTTTTATTTTTGCACTTTCCACCCATTTGTCCCTTGATCGATAGGTTCAAACCTTTTATTTTTGCATTTTCCATTCCTTTTTCCACCCTTTTTCTCTTGATAGATAGGCTATCCACATGGTTTATACATTACAGCATGGATTGAGGAACATAACAAAAATATTACTTATGAAACATAGTCGGAATTACAAATTAAGGTTTTAAATAACGAAGGTTTGGACAAAACAAAGCCATGAATTGGGTGTAAAGAAGGTCACGGTACATAAACACTATATAATTGCTTTGTTAACGAAACATCCAATCAATTTACTCAATAAGTCTATGTTACCGAACTCGTCAGTTAACGAAACATCCGTAAATCAAAACGTAGACCCAGGTTTTTCTATGAAGAAAAGTCATAGATTTATCTAGAGCAGTGCACCTGTCCGACCCTGTAAAGGTCCATTTTTAAAAGGTTCTATACACACACATAAACTAGGTCGCCAAGTTTAAACTTTGAAAAACCTTATGTACACTATAGAGGCCATATTTCCAGCATCTAACAGTGTTTCCATTTATCTTTCAGCATGTTTTTATTTATTCATTTTGCGCCCCTGAGAATAGCAAAATCTTAAAACTAGGGGTACACAGTAGAAACTGGCAGTGCATGTTTTTTTGACATGTACTTAAGACAGTACATGGTTTTACTTTCATCAGGGTTTTCCCTCAGCATCAAAAATTGGGGGTCATCGTGACCCCTTGTCTCTTTAGTTGGGGGTCATTTCTTCAACTTTGGGGGTCAAGATCAGTGGGGTCTCTTTGTCTTCAAGCAAGGATTACATTTCACGTTTAAACTCCAACCAAGTAAAGTGTTTAAGCCATTTCTGACGGAAAGCTTGACTTCATTTTTAGACAGACAAATTGTATTTTTAGACGTCCAAATTGCTGCTTGATGTGGCGTGATCAACAGTGCTGAAAGAAGCAGATGATAAAAAATGCTGCAGTTTACACTCTCAGGACATTTTTTTCCGCTGACAGAACAGACCGGTAATATGTACTTTTATGTACAGGAAGTCATGTATAATGTGCCATAAAGTATAGAGAACCCAACTAGGAATTTGACTAGACCCATATTTACTACAATTGTCTACTGTACCATACTGTAATAATGCCTAAACCAGTCTTATTCTATAAATAAATTACCGGAAAACCACTTTTGTCTAAAATAAATCCTGTAGTCAAGAAAAGAACGATCTTCATCTGATATTGAAGCAAGAACAGACTTGGATTAATGACGATTTATTCAGTGCCCTAGATGAGTTAGATTTTGGAAAGTTGAGTCACTGATGGCACACTGTTATTTATTTTGGGGGTCATTTGAAAAAAAATCGCGTCATTTACACAGGATTTGTATGTCATGGAAAACCCTGTTCATAGTTAAAATGTACCCAAGAAATGATGTTCAGCCAGCTTGATTGAAACCTTTCTCCCTACCTTTGAAAGATTTTGTTGTACTTGTAACATCATAGTCTGAAGTCATCAGCAGCATTTGACATCTGCTATGCTAAAGCAGTTGTTTTCTACAGTTCTGGAAGTTACGACTTGGATGAGAATGTTTTACAGTTATCTACACATAACACAAAACGACGCCATTAAAAACTAGCCACAGAGGGTCATATCTGTGTCTCTGTAAATAATCCAGAGTGCGAACAGGTATCATATTCTCTAACTCTGTGGTATTGACACAAAAGCAGGGTACCAGTATCTATTTGAAGAAAAAAACTAGGATTCATTTATACTCATTTGGAAGTCTGAGAGAAATATTTTGACATAGGGGATCGGCAGAGAAATCGAACCATTAAAACGTGTTTTTGCAAGCATGAACCCCTGTACGTGAATTGAATGTACAGATTTCAATTTTTTTTTTTTAGTTTTTATTGTTTTACTCAATTTGTATGTGATTCACATACATATGTACATGTACGTGAATGGGAACATTGATCTAAGTTGTTTTTTCCAGAACAATTTCTCAAAGAAACAGCTTAAAAATCATTCAGTTAAGTGTTCAGAAATGTTATGAAAGTCATTACCTGCTTAAAGATTACAATAATTTTTTACTTGAAATCATTATATTGCTTTCGATGGCATATTTTGACATCAAGACAAATGCAGAAGAGAGGTGTAATGATGCCATAAAATGCTTCACAATCTGTTGTTCTTTAGTGGTAGAATATGAGGTTTGACTCTTTACCAGACAATAAAATTCTAAACTTGTCCAAATTGAAAGCATTTGCATTTGTTATTTGTTTAGAGAAGGGGAGAAAACAATGTGGAAAAAAGAGAAAATGCTAGTTACCAGCATTTTCTCCTTTTCCCAACATGTTATATTGCGGTTGCCAATGCACATATTTCCACATTTTCTAAAGTCCAAGTTTGCATTCTTGAACAGATATCTATGTCTCTCCAGTTTCTTTAGGCTTGCACAGAAAAACATATTCAACAGTGTCTGTGTTTTGCAAGAAATTTACTCAGGCAGTTTATGTAAGACTCGAAAAAAGGGATAGGTGTGATTCCCAGCTTGACTGATGATAGGAATTTTGATAGGATTCAATCCTTTGTTACAGCTTAACATTGTTTCAGTGATTTTTATGTGGGAAAGCAGCTAGTGGCTTTGAACACCGTGAAAGCATAGATACATTACATGCACTGGTAGTCCTGATATCGTATAACACAGTCATGAAGTAATTTTGGAAATGGTGTAAAACATCAATCAACCATTTACAAGAATATTTGTCTGATTCACAACCGAAAGTGTAAATACATGTATGCCCCTTAATATCAATTTTTAGCTCAGCTATTTTCAGAGTATTGACATGGCCCTGTCCTCTCGTTGTTTGTCTCTGCGTCATTGTTGTCATGCAAAAAGTTAGGCATTCTATAATATCTGTCAGTAAAAAGATGTTTACTTCAAACTCAGACTACTTGTTAACTATTGTTACGGGAGACCACTCCTTCATGCATGGCTTCGTCCCGATTTAAATACAATACCTGACTACTGTGTTAGGGAGATATCTCTTTCGCTCAGTGGTTATGGTATTGGTCTTTTAAACCTCGAAAAACGAGGATCTTGTCCGCCGTGGGTTTGAATCCTGCCAGACGCGGTTTGTATTTCAGCTATGCATTTGTTTCTTTGTTAGGGACTTTGTTTGTAAGATGGGGGCTCATGCGGGATTGGCCATTGAGCCATCAATCCCATTTGTTGTCCAAAAACGGACATTTGTTGTCTAAATAATAGACTTACTGCCTAATAAGGCTTTCAGTCATCAATAAATGATGACTTTAAGAGGGGGTGTGTTACGGGAGACCACTCCTTCATGCATAGCTTCGTCCCGATTTAAATACAATACCTAACAACTGCGTTAGGGAGATATCTCTTTAGCTCAGTGGTTATGGTAAACCTCGAAAAACAAGGATCTTGTCCGCCGTGGGTTCGAATCCCGCCAGATGCGGTTTGTATTTCAGCCATGCATTTGTTAATTTGTTTCTTTGTTATGGACTTTGTTTGTAAGACTATCAAAAGTGGAACCTGACCGTACAACAAGGGCAGGTAACCATCAAATAATTTTTGACACAGTTACGACTCTTTTTTGAATTAGAATTTTCACTGAAAATCAAACAACTGCAGCCGAGCATTGGTCCCTGCATGTGGTGTTCTGGTTATACTTGGGATTTTGTATTGTGGCAAAATGTAGTGATAAATTGTTTACACTGGTAAGCATAAGGATATCATTTTTTCAATCGCAGTGTAACTTGTAAACAGAAGACAGTCAGAAAAGCCTACAACACATATTGCCAAGGATGCAGTGTGAAGGAAAACAAATGTGCTAAGTGTGGAGAAAGAAAGGAAATTGTCTTACAGTAAGTTAACTGTATAACGAGCCATGCTCTGGCTACAAGCAATTAAACACTTTTCCAAACAACAAATTTTTAGACTGGTCCAAATTGAGAGCATTTGCAGACAGCAAATAAAAGATGGCCCAAATGACAAAATATGTCCTTGATACTGTAGAAAACATTGTGAGAAAAGGAGAAGATGCTAGTTCCCAGCATTTTTTCACCTTTTATCATAATGTTTTCATAAGCCTTCTTTCACAGGGTTGTTAAAAGTCGGGATTGTATGGTAAAGGGTAAATGCATTTCTATGATGCTTTATAGTAAGCAAGTCATCACAGAATTATAGATCAACAAAATCCATTTAGTTTAATAATTAACTGGATCTGGAGGTAAAATGGCCTTTTACTATTCAGAACATTTACAAATAGCAAAATCTTTTGGCCAATGTCAGCCTGCATGGACTTGGGTTGATATGTATGCAGATGCATTAAGTCCCCTTTTCACAGAGCATAGCTCATTATTTTTATTACACAATAAAATTTTAGTCTTGTTCAAAATAGGGATTGTATATTATCATGACCCGGGTCCAAATTCAAATGGCTTTTAATAGACACTTGAGAAATTAACTATGGCTCAAATGATAAGGTAGTAGTAAATATTGTTAGAAAAGGAGAAAATGCTGACTACCAGCAAACTAGGTGATCATAGGCTGACATATTTTCTAAGTGATACAAGTATTATTCACAAATCTGATTTGTTAAATATACATAGAATAAAAAATAAGGGAACCCTTGTATGTCATCTTGAGGTAATTCTGTATCTTACCTAAAACATATAATAGATATGGAATCCAAATCAATATTGGATGTGACCTCCATGTGCAGAAATAGCTCCAGAACATGTCAAGCATACTGTAGATGATAGGGCATATCTTTGGTCTTAGATTCTGTTGATATATTGAGATGTTAAGTCACCCTACCATATCATGACAGAAGATACAAGTAACAGGGTTCCCTTATTTATAGGGCTTTGTATATATCACTGTAGCATTAAATTATTAATTTCACTGTTGTGAGGGGAAAATTTGTCGTCCTTCTATCTTAAAATCTTTACAACTCTGTATACCCTTTACTACACAATCCCAAATTTTAGTGACCCCAAGGAAAAAGACTCTTGAAAATAATGTGGGAAAAGGAGAAAATGATGGTAACCAGCATTTTCTCCTTTTTCCCACAATGCTTTCTACCCTTTGAAAGGAAAATTTGCTAATTTTTGAAGCATTAGTTGGTGGTCTGCCAATGCGTTAGTTGATGGTCTGCCAATGCTTTCAATTTGGACAAGTCTTTAATTTTGTAGTTTGATACAGAATTAAATTTATCAGCTTGCTCCTGTCAATGTACTTGAATGAAAACAAATTTCCACAGAACATGATAAAAGTGACAGTGTTTACCATGTAGAAATTTGTGAAGAATATGTGATTTTTGGCCAACGGTAGAGTTGGACACCATGCTTATATAATTACTTCTATGCTGGGGTGTCCTTGGGCAATATACTTCAGAGCTCTAGCCTAGTACTGGTGAAACCCAGGAATTACATGAATAAATAAGCTGTTACTGTAATATGACTGAATAATGTTGAAAGCATCGTAAACAACTTTAAAAAAAAACCCATTTAAGTAATTACTAAGTCAAGGAGGACAATGCTTGTCATAAACAAAATAAACAGTGCTTGTGATATTGAGGATATTTTTTTTTTTGTTGCTAGAGTGAACATCATTGGTAATATTTTCACAAGTGGCTCAGCCACTCGTGAAAATATTACCAATGATGTTCATGAGATGAAATAAATTTCGATTTTTCACCGAAAAAAAAAAATCTATTTATTTCATGCTTCTAACCCTTTACTTGGGGGACTAACATCAAAATCAGCAGAGTTTTTTTTTTTTTTTTTTGGTAATTCCCCATGACGTACCCGCTCCGTATAACAGTATTATGTAAAGCGCGAGATATGTGGGGTAAATTATGTCATATTTCCATCTAGTCAAGTGGCATGCGCATTTTACCTAGGTAACAAGTGTGCGGGAACTACTGTTTCCACCTTCAATTGATGAGTTAGAAAATAAAATTGGTATTTTTCACTGGTGGTAACCATGAAATATCGAAAAATAATCCACCTTTATTTCTCGATAAACTATTGGAAAGCATGGAATAAAGATATGCATTTTTTTTGTAATTCATAGGCCAAGTTTACCTACAGCTAAACAAGCCTCAGAGGATCGGCTTTCCGAGTTTGAATTGGAAATGTTACCAGAGAGAAAAAAGCGTAAGTTTTTGTTTTCATCTGTCAGAGTTATTCATTTGTTACTATATGATGTATTCTAGCCAATGAGCATATTCAGTACCAGTAGAGTGATTCAAACCTTCAGTTTTCTGTTTAGTAAAACTGGGCTGATTTGGAATAAAACAGCAAGGAATTCTCCTTTCTGTTACTAGTAGTATTCCTTAAGATGTTTTACTTTAAACTTTAGCTAGCTGTTTACTAATCGCAAGGGGAACCTATACCAGAAGGGTAAACAACTCTTAGTTTGATGCAATTATCCCCATTTTCTATGGCCTACAATTTTCATTAAAAAAGCATCCTTGGCCAAGCATTGGGAGAGGCATATGGTGCTCCTGTCAATCTAGATCACCCTCTAGAGTGCCAACAAGAACTTGCTCTTTTTCTAAGGTTTTCTGTAATTTTATTTTCTTTATCATTATGTTTGGCTTTTGTATTACATGGTCTCTATTTTTGGCATGCCCGAATCAGCCTGTACAGATGTAGGTCAGCAATTTCCTTCCTAGTGAGCAGCATGAGCAGTCTCCCTTGGTTACTGTTTTTCCTTAACCCTAAGGCTGCTAAGCGTGACTCAGTGACCCTTTGCAGACAATGTAAATCAAGGTCAGACTGCACAGAATGTGCAACAAATTGAATATGACTCTAAAGATAGAACTTGCCTTAGAAAGAGTAGACAACATTGTAGGAATTGGAGTAAATGTTGCTGACCTACATTTTCTTCTTTTCCCACAATGTTTTTAACCCTTTACCAAACAGTCTCTGGTTTTTACGACCCTGAGATAGAAGCCTTTTGAAAACATTGTGGAAAAAGGAGAAAATGCTGGTAACCAGCACTTTCTCTTTTTCCCATAATGTTTTCTACCCTGCTGGAAACAAATTTCAATTTTTGAGTTACGTTTATTTTGTCGTCTGCAAGTGCTTTCAATTTTTCTAGTCCGAAATTTTGTCGTTTGGGAAAGGGTTAATCGTTATTACAGACAACAGATTAAATATTACTCAGATATTGAAATTTGCCTTAGAAAGGGTTGACAACATTGTGGGAAAAGGGGAAGGAAGAAAATGCTGGTTGTTGAAAATGCTGGTGACCAGCATTTTCTACTTTATCCACTATCATTGTTTTTAAATGATTCTTTTGTCAGCGTTCTTACTGCTTACACAGGGTTGTTTGGTAAAAAATTGTGATTGTATGTATTGTTAACTTTGTTTAGGTTTGTCATGAAGTCTGATAAATTGTACAAGTTTCCAGTGATAAGCAAGGACGTAACAAATTCAATTCCTTTTCAGGTACAGTTTTAAGGAGGCAAGAAAAGGGTCTGCTTAAACCACAGTCTAGGGGCACTGGTGATGATTCTGACCTTAGTGAGAGCGAGTTTGATTTAGACAATAATTCAGACTGTGAAAGTGTGACGATACAAAGCGGTAATATGGCAAAATGTGTGAAGGATTCTGTTGAGCCCACAAACAGAATGGATCAAAACCAGTTGAATATATCTGAAAGTAGTTTTGCAAATCTAGATTTAAATAAAGAATAATTATAAATTTTAACTAAATAGTAGTTATAGTTTTCAACTTTTTTACATCTTGATGAAAGGTGAGCCTGTGTGTACAGGGCTTGTCATCAAGGGCTGCTGAGTTTGAATCCAGTCTCAGCTAAGGCTTTTGTTTTTTTTGAAGATTGATGATAAAGTCTGCATGACTTTTAACTCTTTACCACAAGACAGCATTTATGACTCGTCCAGACTTGTAGACTACAAAATAAGTATGACTATAATGATGAGATTTGTTTAGGACTTAACCCTTTCCCAAACAACAAATTGTAGCAGCTTTCAAATTCAACGCATTTGCAGACGATAAATTCAATGTTAGTACAAATGAGCTTCAGCTCTCTAATAGGGTAGAAAACATTGTAGGAAAAGGAGAAAATGCTGGTTAAAAGCCTTCTTTCCCATGGTTGTGAAAACCCAGAATTGTTTGGCAAAGGGTTAAGTAGAAAACTTTTTGGGAAAAGAAGAAAATGCTGGTTACCAGCATTTTCTGCTGGTTACCAGCATTTTCTCCTTTTCCCACAATTTTTCAGAAGCTTTCTTTCTTGAGTCATTAAAACTTGGGATAGTGTGGCAAGGGTAATTCATTCCCCTGACACCACTGAACATTATTTGATAATATTAGTGGAAGAAAGCAGCCAGTGGCTTGAAAAGAGCATTCTGAGAAGTACCCTTTAAACAAGAGGGCTATGATGGCCTGGAAGTCTTTTGACCAAACATAATCCATTTTAAATCTCTTTCGAGATATTATGACAAACATTCTAACAAGCTCTCATAATTATTGGACTGAAAATTTGGCCTCTAGCTTGTACACAAGCTTTTTCTCGACTCATCCAAGACATCATCAAGACCAACATTTTGACCAAGTTTCATGAGTATTGAACTTAAATTGTGGCCTCTAGATTGTACACAAAGTTTTTCTTAGATTTTGACCTAGTGTCCTAGTTTTTCACCCCACCTGACCCATTTCAAACTTGTTTAAGATGTCATCAAGACAAACATTCTGACCAAGTTTCACTGAAAGCGTACACAAGGTTTTTCAAAGATTTGACCAAGTGACCTAGTTATTGAACTGACGTGACCCATTTTCAAACTCATCCAAGATGTTATCAAGAAAAAAACTCTGACCAACTTTCATGAGTAGAGGACTGAAAATGTGGCCTCTAGAGCGTATACAAATTGGTCCCAGTGATCCAGTTTTTGGCCTGACGTGACCCCTTTTCAAACACCAAGGAGCTAACATCAAGAAAAGCATTCTAACAAAATGTCATGAGTATTTAACCAAAAATGTGGCCTTTAGAGGGTATACAAGGTTTTCCTAAGATTTGACCTAGTGACTTAGTTTTTGACCCAACATGACCCATTTTCAAACTCATCAGAGACATCATCAAACAAACATTCTGACCAACTTTAAAGAGTATTGGACTGAAAATGTGGCCTATAGTGTACACAAGGTTTTTCTAAGATTTGAGCTAGTGACCTAGTTTTTAACCCAACATGACCAATTTTCAAACTGGTCTGAGATATCATCAAGGCAAACGTTCTGACCAAGTTTCATGAGTATCGGACTGAAAATGTGGCCTCTAGAGCGTACACAAAGTAAAAGTTAATGCCAGATGCCGGACACAATATGATCACAAAAGCTCACCTTGAGCACTTTCTGCTCAGGTGAGCTAAAAATCTCTGGGAGCACATATATATGTGCACTGCTGCTGTGATGCAACTGGACTGATAAGGTGCTTAATACTAAAGAAACAATCCACTTAATGAAAGGTCTGGTAAAGAATTAACCTTTAGGACACCAAGGACAAAAACCCTTGAAAATACATGTATTGTGGGAAAAGAAAAAGAAAAATACTGGTAAACAGGGTTAGTGAAATACCATGACCTTTTGGCTACAAACATGTGCAAGGGTATAGCTAAATGAAACCATGGCGCTAAATCCCATCATCATATGAAATATGAATCAAATCAATCATTTGGTCTGTAAAATAGAAGCTCTAGAAAAACTTTTCACATGAAATTTCAAAATCTGTGACCTTTACCTTGAGAGCATGGGTGTGGCTAGGGTATTGCTAATTGAAACTTTGGACCTGTGTCTGTTATCAAGCTACCGGTAAATATGAAGTTCAAAACCAAATCCATCATATGGTTTGGAATATGTGATCTGTTAAAAACCTTTAAGGTAAAATATCGAAGTTTATGACCTTGACCTTTAGATCATAGGCATTGGCAAGATTATTGCTGAAAAAAACTTTGGACATATATCTCTCATGGATCAGAAAATGTAAGCTCTTCAAAAACCTTTAACGGAAATCTTTGATGTAAACTATCAGTCCATGACCTTGACCTTTACTACAAAATCCTGAGTTTTAACGACCCTGAGAAAGAGCTTTTGAAAACATTGTGGGTGAAGGAGAAAATGCTGGTAACCACCAATTTCTTCTTTTCCCACAAAGGTTTATCTTTTACAGACAAATTCCATTACTTGTACCACATTTACTATGTCCTTTGGAAATGCTTCAAATTTAGATCTGTCTAAAATTTTGCCATGTGGTAAAGAGTTAAGATCACTGAGTGGGTATTACTGAAAGAAACTTTGGACCTATATCTATCATACCATATATGAACTAAATCCACCGTATGGTTTTGAAATTGTTTGCTCATATGTAACTTAATGCGAGTGTAGATGCCAACTCAACACCGACGCTAAGGCTAATGCAGACTCTGATGCCAGGAGACAAGCAATGTCTCTTGCTGGACTTAATCCAGCTCAGCTACGAAAGAGAAAATGCTGGTAACAGGCATTTTGTTTTTCCCGCAATGTCGTTTACCCTTTCAAAGACATCTATTGTATTAATAACATATTTTAGCAGAAAACGCTTTTAGTAAGGTTGATTGATCTTCCAGTTATAATGTGGTGGATAGTGCACCTATCCATGCTTTTCTGGAATTTGTTAGTGCTTCGCACAATATTTTTCAAGGGCTTTTCCCCACATAGCCATTGTAGAAACAATGATCAGTGGTGAGAGAGGAATGAATCTTGTCGCGATGACTATCATCAAACTTCGGAAAGAAATTGGCCATGCTGGGTATTTGAACCAGTGACTCCTCCAATCCAAACAATCCCTAGAAGACGACCTCTGAAAATATTATGGAAAAAATGAGAATTTCTTCTATGCTTGCATAATTAAGTTTCATATTATAATTCACATTTATTTTGTCTTTTGTCAATGTCTTCAATCAGGAGAAGTCTGAAATTTTGTTGTTTGGTAAAGAGTTAACTCTTTACCAAACAATCCCGAGTTTTAACAACCCTGAGATAGGAAACTTTTGAAAACATTTGCACTTCACGTAGCTATCATCAAAAAAATCAAACAAACAGAAAAAGAAATGAAATTGAGCAATATACTGAAAATCAAAATCAAAGAAATGAAATTGAGCAATATATTGAAAATCAAAATCAACAATTAACTAGTAAAAATATATATGTAAAATTACTTTATTTACAATTTAATCAAGACTAAAAAGTGATATAGCTTAGATCATTTGCGTTCTTTCAATTTATCAGTAGTTTACTTGTACCCACTGGTACTAAGCAAATGTGGACAAACAAGATAGATAAGCACTGTAGTTCATCTGCAATATTTTAACACATTATCTCTAGTAAACAAACTTCATCTAATGCCCAACAAGGCTATAAAAATAAATGCAGTCAACAAAATGATACATCACAGATTGAACGTTTTGTGCACAGCAGTTACAGCTGTTGGAAAAAAAAGGTGTTCTGCATGGCCCATTGGTGGTGAAAATGTAGCATTTTAAATCTGGTGGTCCAGGTTTGATCCTCATCTGAGGCAGTGAGTTTTTGTGGGAGTGTCTTTGGGCAAAGTACTTCATAGCCCGACCCTGGTATGGGTAAGACCGAGGACATGTGAGTGGGATATTACCAATATATGACCAAATGAAAGTTGAAATTTGCATAAACATCAGTTACCGGTAATTCAACCAAGCTATACAAAAATGAAAGTAGCAACTGCTTCTTTAACCCACTTAGCACACAATCAAATGTTTTAGGAAGAAGGCTTTTGAAAACATTATGAGAAAAGGATAAATGCTGTTATCAAGCATTTTCTCCTTTTACCATTCCAAATACAAATTTCAGTTTTTGAGTCACATTTGTCATCTGCAAATGCAATCAATTCAGTCCAGTCTAACTTTTGTTGTTAGGTAAAGAGTTATAGCAGTGCACATTACCTGTGTGTTTTCCATATTAGAACAGGACAAGTACTTTAAAATATTTCTTTTTTGTTTCCTCTTACATAAGTGTAACAGTGACAGCAAATTTAATTACCTCATTGCCAAACAATCATGTGTTATTATGACGTTGTTATAGGTAGTTTGAGGACCCCCTGAATTTCGAAATACCTTAAAATGCTTCAGCTATTGTGTTGAAATTTTGCTTAGTTAATAATATTACCTTTACCAAATCTGGGTGAAATTTTCAAAATTTTTAATGGTTTGACTTTTTGCCTTTCAACACAATGCTACAATGCATGAACAAAACAACAGGAAGAGAGAGAGGGAAAAAGGCTGTTCCGAGTAAAGAGTGTACCTGTTTATGAAAACCATTCTCATGGAAGTACAGTAACTGTGGTCGTCTATTGTTTGAACAGCAAAAACTTCAACTTTTGAGACCCTTATCTGTTTTATTCTTTATTTGGGTTTTATTTTAATGATTCGGTATTGGAGACTGGCCCACACTTGTTTTCCTTTTCACACCCAAGCACAGATGTTTTCCAGAAACCTAGTCAGACTTCAGCTCACATCATGTTGTTTGGCATACAACAATAAAATAAAGAAGGGTGAATTGTGCGAACTGATTTTAAAGTTCCATAAACCAGCCCCAAAATATTGTGTAGTTGAGTTTTACTGTCAAAGGGATACAGTGGTTTTAAGATTTCCATTCTATAACTGTTGCCTACATCCAACTGAGGTAATTTTGGGCAAATTAAAAAAAAAATAATTGCGAAAAAAATTCAAAACAAATCCTGAAAGACATTCAAGTCTTAGTGTCAGGTGGTTGATTAACACATACTTTCTCAACAATAGTAGTATAAAACAAGAAGCCTTGCGGACAACAAAACTGAGACCAAATCTTGGAAAATAGACAACATACAAGAGAACATTTGACAAAAACTTTAGACTTTGAAGATATGTATGAACATGACGAAAGCAATACCTAAGGTATGGTACATTTCTGTCTCATTTGCAAAAAGGAAAAAAAAAATGGGGGCCTTATATTTTACTAAAGTGTGGTAATGACGTCATGAACTTGCTGTTCTGGTCACTGTGTGAAAATAACGCAGAAAGTTAAGCTTTCGAATAAAAATTTAACACCACTAGAATGGGCAAAATGCTCTTTTTTGAAAGAAAAATTCTCATTTTTGCTGTGAGAGTTGGTGAGGTCATTTTAAAAGACTTCGAAAGTTTCATAACAATCGATTCAGTATTTTTCAAGATATTTAAAAATTCAGGGGGGCCCCTATGAACCTCAAACTTCCTATAATCAGCATTTTTTCCTTTTCCCACAATCTTTTTCATCCATCCTAAGATGAATTCCATCATTTTAGCCACAATTAATTTCTTGTCTGTTAATGCTTCATTATGAACAAGTCTACAGTTTTATCTTCTGGTGGAAAGTTAAAAGCCTACACATGAAAGGTTCAAACAGAAATTGTTTTCTAGGTTTCACACTATCACAAGAACTGCTCTGTTTTTGCCATCTGCCACTCTAATACTCTCCATGCAATTTCTGGGTTGAACTCTTCTTGATCTCTACACAAAACCCAGACATGTGTTACCCTATGTACTGTATTCTGAAATACATATATATTAAACTCTTTACCAAACAAGCCCTGGTTTTCATGACTCTGGGAAGAAAAGCTTTTGAAAACCAGCATTTTCTCCTGTTCCCACAAGGTTTTCCATCCTTTCAGAGACAAATTTCATAAATTGAGACACTTTTAATTTGTCATCTGCAAATGCTTTCAATATGGACCAGTCTAACATTTTGTCGTTTGGTAAAGAGTTAAAGGAATCAACATGTTATCAAAGAATTCTGTGTTTTAATTACACTAAGGAAGAAGACTTTTGAACACAATTTGGGCAAAGGAGAAAATGAAATGCTGGTTACGAGCTTTTTTTTTTTTTCCTTTTCTCAAAATGTTTTCTACTCTGCCAAAGAAAAATCCCACCATCTGAGCCACATTTACAATGTCACCTGCTAATGCATAACTTCTTGACTAGTCCAAATTATGTCCTTCGGGGAAAAAGCTACAGATTTTGCTCTTCCACTCCTAGCAAAATAAAGTTACTTTTGTAGCCAGTACAAATCAGTCAGACTGCACAGAATGTTAAAAAATTCTCATAGATTAAATGAATGATTAAAACTCTTGATATGATATTTCTTAATAACACTTAACCTCACACAATCTTGAGTTTTCATGCCCCTAAGGAAGAGGGCTTTTGAAAACATTGTAAGCAAAGAAGAAAATGCTGGTAACCAGCATTTTCTCCTTTTCCCTCAAAAATTTCTTTTCCTTTGAAAAGAAATTTCAGTTTTTGAGTCACATTTACTTTGTCTCTGCAAGTGCTTTCAATTTGGACAAGTCCTACATTTTGTCAACTGGTAGTGGGTTAAAGAAACAAACTTGTTACATCCACTGCATTGAAAAAAAAACTATTATTTATCTTCATATAGTTGCAATTTCACAGTATTTATCTATGAATTAATAGGAAAAATATAAATGTCTAAAAAACTTTATAAAACAAATACTGAAACATTTGTTTTCATTGCCTTCAATGACCAAAAAGCACAATGGTAGCTTAAATCCTCAGAGTCATTAAAAGTTGGAATTATTTGGTAAAGGGTTAATCAAGAAATGAAAAAAAAAAAAAAAACCTCTGGCATTAGTACTGATTGCCATCAATAAAAAGTAATAAAAAATATGAAGAAAGATGAACAAAAATGGATCAAAGTCTTACTGGGTCTCCTTCTACAACTTCTCCTTTAGCATTTCTGTACACTTCGATCACCTGTGCATTAAATCTGACAAACAGCACCGGTCCTTGTTCAACTAGTTTACCCATCACAACCTGAAACAGCCAAGCACAATCACAGTCTCTGGCTAACATAATGCATGGGGTAGCAGTGGTGTACAAGGGGAAGCAGTAGGTGCTTTTTCGTTTGACAGTAGATCAAAATCAGTCACACCAACCATGAGCAATTTGATCTTGATATAAACAGCATGATCGAAATCTCCGGCTCCTAGCATTCATAAAGCAACAGTAAAAGGTTTATGAGACAGTGTAGATCAAGATCAGACTGCAAGTTTGCTGTGTTTCTATCCTTAATTGTATAGCACAATCATGATCTCTGGACATGCACAGGGCAAAAAAAGTCATTTATTAGTGAAGATCAAGATTAAACTGCACCTTGTGTGCACTATGATCTTGATCTACACAGTCCAAAATTTTGTGAAATATTTTGGTTTATCGGTTTTGAAACTGCCACAAGTACACTTTGCCACTGACTGAAAAACTACTTATTTCAGTAAGCAGTTTATCCCTTTACCACACAATCCTGTGTTTTGACGACCCTGAGAAGAAAGCCTTTTGAAAATCAACAAGGAGGAAATTCTGGTAACCAGCTGGTAACCAGCATTTTCTCTTTTTTCCCACAAGGTTTCCAACCTTATATGGATGCAAGGTAAAAATTTAGTAACAGGAAATCTATATTTGTGAGGTGTGGTAGCCATGTAAAATGAAATTCCTGTTAAAAGGTGCACACATTTTTAAAAGAAGAGAAGGAAAAAAAAGAATAATAAATAACAATGACTTACGTCAACATCATTTACATCCAATATTTTACTGTCAAACACATAGCCAAGCTCTTTAAACTTCTTTATTTGGTGCATCAATAGATTGAAAGGCTGAAAATACAGAAATATTCTGTTGGGGATATTCATCCAATACTTAAGTGCCACTAATACACATTTTTACGCCATGTCATTTGATAGCCTTAGAAAACAATCACAAAAACAAGCATTCTGATAGTATTGCATAGCAATACCTAGTCCCCTACTGGCCGTATATATCACTGGCAGGTATAGTTTGTGAAACTCTGTGGAGGACAAAGAACGTATTTGACCCCCTTTCAGAATTATAAGCATCGTGTCTGTCTTTGCATGCAATGCTTTAATGAAAGCCAGATATATAAGCATTTTCCTTGTTAAAGTAAGTTCATTGAAGAAGTTTTACTAAGAAAAGATGTGTTTGTGAAACACAAATGCCCCTGTAAAAGCAAATTTTCAGAAATATGACCTTTACCTTGTGAGATGACCCTGACCTTATCATCAGCAGGTGTGTACCAATGAGAGGTACCAGCTTACCATGTATAAGTGTTATAACTTAAGTACAGAGAAATGACTATGAAAAGTTTTGAGGATAAGTTTTCATGATAAGGGTTGAAATTTTTGACCTTGACCTTGGACATGTAAACCACAGAAGATCAGTATCAACGACAGGTACCTACATATCAAACACGAGCATTGTAAGTAAAAAAGTCAGGAAAACTGTTTTTTCAGTGAAATTTTCTAAGTCCAAGGCCCGTAATTTCGTCAAAAATCAGTGGACTGGAACAAAACTCAAACTTGATCTGTAACTCGTGGTGGTTGACTTATACACCAAAAATCAGCTCAATATCTGCCAGCGTTTAGAAGAAAGTTCAGAAAACTGTTTTTTTTTTTTTTTTGCGAAAATTTCGAAGTCCAAGGCCCGAAATTTCGTCAAAAATCAGTGGACCAGCACAAAACTCAAACTTGATCTGTAACTCATGATGGTTCGCTTGCACACCAAAAATCAGCTCAATATCTACCAGCGTTTAGAAAAAAAGTCCGGAAAACTGTTTTTTTTTTTTCAGTTAAAATTTCTAAGTCCAAGGCCCGTATTTTCGTCAAAAATTAGTGGACCAGCACAAAACTCAAACTTGATCTGTAACTCATGGTGGTTGACTTGCACACCAAAAATCAGCTCAATATCTGCCAGCGTTTAGAAAAAAGGTCCGGAAAACTGTTTTTTTTAGGTTAAAATTTCTAAGTCCATGGCCCGTAATTTTGTCAAAAATCAGTGGACCGGAACAAAACTCGAACTTGATCTGTAACTCATGGTGGTTGACTTACACACCAAAAATCAGCTCAATAGCTGCCAGCGTTTAGAAAAAAAGTCTGGAAAACTGTTTTTTTTTTCGGTTAAAATTTCTAAGTCCAAGGCCCGTATTTTCGTCAAAAATCAGTGGACCAGCACAAAACTCAAACTTGATCTGTAACTCATGGTGGTTGACTTGCACACCAAAAATCAGCTCAATATCTACCAGCGTTTAGAAAAAAAGTCCGGAAAACTGTTTTTTTGGGTTAAAATTTCTAAGTCCATGGCTCTTAATTTTGTCAAAAATCAGTGGACCGGAACGAAACTCGAACTTGATCTGTAACTCATGGTGGTTGACTTACACACCAAAAATCAGCTCAATAGCTGCCAGCGTTTAGAAAAAAAAGTCCGGAAAACTGTTTTTTTCGGTTAAAATTTCTAAGTCCAAGGCCCATATTTTCGTCAAAAATCAGTGGACCAGAAAGAAACTCGAACTTGATCTGTAACTCATGGTGGTTGACTTACACACCAAAAATCAGCTCAATATCTGCCAGCCTTTACAAAAAAAGTCCGGAAAACTGATTTGCCGGACTGACAGACGTAGTGCAAACCTAAAGTCCCCTTCGGCTTTGCCGGTAAGGGACTAATAAAGAGCAATTGCTTGTAACAGGTAATGGCTCTTTTTTGGTAAATTTTAACAAATATTATTCTAAATATTGGGAAACCGTGTTTAGCTTCTTTTCCAATGTGTATCACATATGTAAGTTTCTGCAGAACTTAACCTGTACTGTAATGGGTTAAAACTATTCACCCCATTAGAAACATTCATCCCATTACAAACATTCAGAATTTTCATACATAAGACTTGATAGCCTTGGAGAAGGCTTCAATAGAAGAATTTATGTAATTCTTTACTAAACCAAAAAAATAATGAGTTGTCAAAATTGAAAGCAACTGAAGACAACACATAAATGTGACTCAAAAACTGAATGTGTGTTTGGAAGGGTAGTAAACAATTTAGGAAAATGCTGGTTACCAGCAATTTCTCCTTTTTTCACAGTGTTCTGAAAAGTCTTCTTCTTCAGGGTCGTTAAGACTCAGGTATAGGATAAAGTATGAACTACCATTTGATTAACAATACAGTCAAGCCACGTTAATCCGGACACTTCTGTGTCCTATGAATGTTTCCGGATAAGCCGTTTTTCCGGACCAGAGAAGTGGGATCACCAAGATTTTCATCTTGATAATGGACACCGTGCTTCGTAAGAATTACAATAGCGTATGATTTACACGGGCACTTGTCTGTATTGTTCCAACAATTGTTCAGATATATAATTGAATAAATTGTCATAACTTTGCATTTTGCCTTTTTTTGTTTTTTGTACAAGCTTTTCCCCTTGTACCTTATTACATGCGCATGTATACCTTTTGTACAAATGGGTGGGCTTGTAAAGCTTGGCACATTATGACTTTCGAAAACGCCACGAAAAAAGGGGGGCGAAACACAGGTACAGTATTTCTGTATTATAGTATAGCTGTTGATTTTCAAATTTCGAGAGACGTGGATTTCATGACTTCTGTAGAATTTCCGCGATAGTGGCATTTGTGTTGTCTTCTTTGTACTGGCAAATGTCTTTTTTTCACATAAGTCGAAACTTCAAGTCGTCGTCTTCTGTTGACTTCAGATGATTGAAATGGTAAAATGACAAAGTTATTGAGAGTATTGATGACAATCGAATTGAAATGAAAGACGTGCATATCGATCACCTTTATGATCTGTTAGGAGTAAAATAATTTTGAAAAAAATATTAAAGAAATTTATCGTGTTTGGTGGCCATTTTGTGTCAGTTTTGGGTAGTCTACACAGCTCGAGGAAGATATAAATTAAACTGTTTTTTCTTATACTTAGCGGTTAAACTGAGAATATTTGTTTTTGAAACGAAGGTTTATGAAATATGCAAGTAGCAGGTATGTTAAAATTCTAGTTTTGTTGTCAATAGAGAATATGACGGATTACACCTGAGCATAAAAGTTGTGTGGAGATTTCGACTTTCTTTTTAGCGATCGTCTTTGTAATCAAGTAATAATTAAACAACAAAAGCGTGTAATTGTCACAGCATCGCATCAATACTATGGGTATTGATAATCTGTCAAATTGACACTTAACAATGGCACAGGTATATCTTTTTAACACTTTTCGAAAACCATCTCCACTTAAGACGTGTGTTTTCAAATGTGTGAAAACCATCTGAAATAAATTTATACTAGACTGATACTCGTGTTATTCACGCGTACTTGGCACCGGTCCAAAGTCACTCGTTTAAATTGTGTGATACATAGTCAGGCCACGTCCGGTTTATCTGATAAGGTTTGTACTGTTTTTTAACCCTTCGTTCCCGATTTTTTCATTCCGGTTCCGGAACGCGGATTTCCAGAATAAAAAGTAAAATTTGTACAGAAAATATTCGTTCCCTAATGTTTTCTTCTGGATCTTGAGAATTCCGGAAAAATGGAGCCCGGATTAAAGCGGCTCGACTGTACTTGAATCAAGATCACAATGACATAGGCTACCCTAGCTTGACCATCAGTGATAAATTAAAAAAAACTAAATTAAGCTAGTTCTAAAACATGCTTACTGCTTCATAACACCAGTCCTTCAGTACTTCTTCTTCTCCTCTGATCATAGCCTAAAATAAGTTTCAAAAGTTTCAAAAAAGTAATTAACTCTTTACCTGACAATAAATTGTTAGATGTGTCTTAATTCAAAGCAATTGTAGGTGGCAAATGCTACAAAACGTGCCAAGGAATGGATAAAAAACGTTGTAGGAAAAGGAGAAAATGCTGGTTACCAGCATTTTCTCCTTTTCTACAATGTTTTCAAGGCTTGTATGGGAAAGGGTACAAAATTTTTGACTGCTCCAAATCAAAAGCACTTCTACTGGACATTTAAAATATAGCTTACATATTTTGTCTTTCAAAGAGTAGAGATCATATTAAGCAAAAAAGAAAATGCAGCAGCATTTTCTCCTTTCGCCAGATTGTTTTCAAATATCTCTTTCTCAGGTCATTTAAAACATCAGAATGCTGGACAAAATCTCAATGATTTATCTGAAACTAAATAAGCTTTAAAGGTAAATTTAACCATTTTACAGGCAAATAAATCTACTGATGGCTAAAAATGAAGTCTTTTTTCATCATAGCATCTTCCCTAGCCTAGGATGACGATGACTATGTTGCTCTATTCACCTTTGGCTGATCAAATCAAAATTTATAAACACTGCGATACGCTGCCTACTAGGTTTTGATACTTATCATCCCCAGAATTACATCATTGAAAACCAATAAAAGGTCACATAACATGACCCTTTCAGAAAAAACAACAGACATTTTTTCACAGTCTGTTACATGGTCTTGGAATGTATCCATGTAAAATTTTATTGACTTTTAAAGTGAATGTTGATAGGGTAGAAAACATTGTGGTTACCAGCATTTCCTCCTTTTCCCAAAATGTTTTCAAATGGCCTCTTTCTCAGGGTCGTTAAAAATGGGGATTGTGTGGCAATGAATTGATGAGACTTTGGTACATACCTCTAACAAATTTGGAATGAATCTTTTTTGACACCAGAGTATAAAGTTCTGTGTTTCGAAATTAGGGTCTATTTTACATATTTCATCTAGTACCTCTGTCATTTCACTTTTTGTAAACATACCGCCTGCAAAAACATGAGAAAACACCAATCATGGGAATATGAGTTTACTATATGGCTTGCAACACGCGAAGAGGGGCGTTCAGACATTTGCATAAATTATCATCTCGGATTAGCCTGTGCGGACAGCACTTAGGACTACTTTAGATTTTGTGCTACAGTAGACTGTGCACTGCACAGGCTGATCCAAGGCGACACTTTCCACAAATGTCCAAATGCCACTTTTCGCCTGTTGCAGGCATTATTTTATCAATAAAATCCCAAAGTTTTACCCTTCATTGATAGTCAGATCACATTTAAGAATTCTTTCTGAGGAATTTTTGGATTTTTCTACAACTACAGTGTATTATTAGCTCTTTACCACATGACAAAATTTTAGACCAGTCCGAATTGAGTATTTATTGAGAATGTTTTTAATTGTTAACTCTTCTGAATCTACACTGTCCTTTAAGCAGATATTTTTTTCCCAAAAAATAACTTCGAAACAGCAAAATTTGGGTTATCACTATCAGCTTGAAAGTTTTATTTTACTTATCTAGCAGGTTAAGGGTTTATTGATTGAATTAAATAGTGTTTTACACCGCTTTCAACATTATTTCAGTCATAGCACAACAACAGCTCACATATTCATGTATTTCCTGGGTTTCACCAGTACTAGGCTAGGGCTCTGAAGTGTCTGAAGGAGACTCCTAGGAAAAGTCAAGTGGACCCAATGAGGATTGAATCCTAGGCTCCAGTTCACGAGTCCTACACTTTAGCAATGAGCCATGCAGGACCCCTACAGGTTAAGTATTACAAGGGTTAATAAATGACAAAGAGTGTGCAAAACAAAACCAAAACTTACCAAACAAGTAAGAAATTTTATCTGTGATGGTTCGACTGGCCCTAATAACAACATTATCACTTTCATCATATTTCATTTTTAAATCAAATAGTTCTGAAATAAAAGAGACAAAATAATATTTTATCTTTCATATTTTTTTATAGAGAGATTTTCAAAGGAGAGTTGGAAATTTCCCTATCATAATTCCTATGTACCCTGATATTATTCAATTGTATCTTATGAAGATAAGCCACATCTTTAGATGCTAGGCTTTTTACAAAACAACAAAATTTCAGACATGGCTACATTCAAAGTATTTTATGTTGCTCGAATGATGGAATGTGTCTATGCAAAGATAGAAACCGTTGTGAAAAAAGGAGAAATGCTGTTTGCCTTCCTTTTCTTTTTATATAATGCTTTTTCCTTGGAGTTGTTTTAACTTTGGATTGTTTGGTACAGGGTTAGATGATATAAGCCACACACTGTGAAAAGTGGATTTGATGCATCTGCAAAAAGTATAAACCCATGTCAGCCTGCACAGTCTGAGCAGGCTGATCTGAGAAGGAACTCTTTTCTGTAACTAAATTTTCTGCATGTCAAAGAACCATTCTACCCCATGACTCAGTCGGTTGTTAGGCAAAATGGATTATATGGATCCGTAATTATGTCATGACTTGTTTAGTATAACGTGTCATGGAGATGCAATAAACCCTTTTGCCAGAGCAAGGGTCATATTTTTGCTAATGAATAAAGAATATTTAGACTAATGAGATAACTAACCTGCAGTTAAAATATCTGACACAAAATCTGATTGGTTCAAGTGTTAATCACTAGCAGGAAAATGGATTTCAAAACTGGGTCAAAAGTTGCCAGCTTACTTTATCTTCAGTTTACTTTTTAACCTAGTTTTAAAATTCATTTCCCAACCAGGGACTAACACTTAGACCCATTTTACAGTAACAGGCATTATTTTCACAATAATTTCCATACTTTTAAATGGTACAATTTAAATTTTAGATATATCTTAACACCCCCATTGTTTTACTTTTTGCTGCTACTAGGGCTTTAAGATAGGACTTGGATTTTTTAAAGATAGGAAACATTGTGGGAAGAAGAGGAAAGTCTGATTACCAGTATTTCTCTTTTGTCCAGAATGTTTTCAAATTGATCTCATGCCAAAAAAAGCTTAAGCAGATGTCAGATTTGCCATTTTGAAAGATATAAAACATTGTGGAAGAAGGAGAAAATGCTGTTAACCAGCACTTTCTTTTTTTTCCCCACACTGCTTTTCAAATGCATCTTTTTTTCAGTTCATTAGAACAGGGGATGGTTTTGTAAAGTAAACGGCTACAGACTTCTAAGGAGTTTTAGAGTTTATACTCACTATTTACATATTCATTATTATCTTTAAAATTCTGCCATGTCTGTGACCATTTAGAGTCCTTATGTAAGACAACACCGACTGATTCACTGTAACAGAGCAACCATGTGACAATTTGATCAATTTTAACTCTTTATATTAACAGCAGTCAAAAATTTTGGAGCTATCCATATTGAAAGCATTTGTAGATGACAAACCAAATGTTGCTCACATGACTGAATGTGCTCATGCAAGGTAAGAAAATATTGTGGGGTAAAGGAGAAAATGCTTTTTTTTCACCATGTTTTCAAAAGCCTTTTTCGTCAAGGTCATTTAACCCTTTCCCAAACGACAAAATTTTAGACTTGTCCAAATGGAAAGCAAATGCAGACAACAAAATTAATGTAACTCAAAAAATGAAATTTGTTTTGGGAAGGGTTGAAAACATTGTGGGAAAAGGAGAAAATGCTGGTTACCAGCATTTTCTCCTTTTCCCACAAAGTTTTCAAAAGGCTTCTTTCTCAGGGTTGTGAAAACCCGGGATTGTTTGGGAAAGGGTTAACACAAGATTGTTTGGTAAGGGCTTAAACAACAGATAATTCTGATGCTATCAATGATTTAGTATTAAACAAGAGCATAACATGTGGTTGCCGAAGCTTGACTTCAGTTGCTAGAGAGATGGTAAAAAAGCTATGTTAAAGA
This sequence comes from Hippopus hippopus, assembly GCA_946811185.2. Lineage (NCBI taxonomy): Eukaryota > Metazoa > Mollusca > Bivalvia > Cardiida > Cardiidae > Hippopus > Hippopus hippopus. The sequence continues at coordinate 41,908,586 of OX328104.1, forward strand.
AAAGGAGCACAATTGTGTTAAATATTTTGAGGGTTATCTGATGATCTTTCCCCTTGAGGAAGTTAACAACTAATCCAAGTTTGAAGTAAACATCTTTCGTAATGACAGGTATTTTAGAAAAATGTTGAATTTTCAGTGAAAATCTCACATTGAAAAAAGGGACATAACTGTGTCAAAAATATTTTGAGGGTTACCTGCCCCTGTTTTATGGGTTTCCTTATAGATACTTAACATCTAGTCTGAGTTTGAAGTAAATATTTTCTGTAATGACAGACGCACACCAAAATATCAAAGATTTTGCAAAATGACGCAGATGACCACGTAGGCAACGACAAGGTTATGATATCGCCATGTTTTATTTGAAAACAGCCAAGCTAAAAGTTTATCAAATCATGCAGGAAGTTTCTTGAAAAAAGACAAGAAGAGAGAAGAAGCACAAGGGCAGGAGAGAGTATCAAATGAAGAAACAAGACACAAAAGACGTTGATTGATCGGGCGATTCAATGGTATTTAATCAACACTGCTTTAACTCTTTATAAAACGAAAAAAAGTTTAGACTGATGCAAATTGAGAGCATTTTCTACAATATATTCAAAACCTGTCTTGCTCATGGTCATCAAAACTTGGAATTGTGAGGCATATCACTTGAACAGTTCACATATAAAATATTTGTTTTTACAGGGTTATATCAGTTTTGAGCTTGGGCTCCACAATGCCTTCCCCACAAAAACTTACTTGAAAAACTCAGTGCCTTAGTTACAGATTTGGAAAGAAAGAACATTTTTCTTCTTTAACCCTTTACCACACAATGACGACTTTTAACACCCCTGATAGAGAAGGCTTTTGAAAACATTGTGGTTGCCAGCATTTTCTCCTTTTCCCACAATGTTTTCTACCCTATCAAAGAAAAATCATTTCATATGATCCACATTGAAACTGTCATCTGCAAATGCTTTCGATTCCGACAGGTCTAAAATTTGTTGTGTGGTAAAGGGTTAAAGTGTCACCACCATGTTTTCAAAAGCAGTCCTGTTCAGGGTCATAAAAATACAAACAAGATAAAAGCTTTCTCACTTATCAGGCTCTATACTTTTCTGGAAGTCTTCTGAAGGGTCCATTTTTGCTGTGCGCATCCGTAATTTTTCTACAAACAAAATAACGCAGAGATCATAGATTATAATATGCTAAGTATTTGTTTACTGACTTCATTCTCTTTGGCTCTATTACATCTTAACCCTTTACCACAAGACAAAATTTTGGACTTATCCAAACCTAAAGCATTTGTTCAGGGCCAATTAAATGAGGCTCACATTGTGGGAGTTATCTTTGATAGGGTACAAAACATTGTGGGAAAAGGAGAAAACGCTGGTAACCAGCATTTTCTCCTTTTCCCACAGTATTTTCAAAAGTCTTATGTCTCAAGGTCAATAAAGGTAAGGATTGCTAATACCTAGAGCACTTTCTTTGGTTTTGGTAAGTGTTTATTGCCCCTTTCAACATTAATTCAGTCATATCACCCTAGCCCAATCATCTCACGAAGTAATCTTGGACCCTTTTTTTTTACCCAGTTCAATGCCGATCACCCTTTCCACGCCACTAGCTGCTTTCTCATAAAAACATTATGGAAATAATGTTCAGAAATGCGAGAGAAATCAATCCTGTAGCAATCGGTTTTACCACCCTGAAAAATAAATCTTTTGAAAACCCTGTGAGAAAAGGAGAACCAGCATTTTCTTCTTTTCTCATGATGTTTTCCACTCTTTTCAATACTTACGATTACTTGAGTCAAATTTGATAAATCTTTCAGGTGGATAATTCTGTTGTCCAGTAAAGGGTTAATGCATTGAAAGTTTTTGCATTTAGATGAAAATTCATGACCATGGTATCACCTCATTACTATATGGTGTAACATCAAGATTGGTTGATTGATTGTATGGTGTTTAATGCCGTTTTCAACATTATTTCAGTTATGTAGCGACAGCCAGTGTACCTATCCATGCTTTCCTGGAGCCTCTTTTACCAGTACTCCGCACAATCTCCTTTCCAAGCCACTGGCTGCTTTCCCACATAATCATCGTCGAAACAATGGTCAGCCGTGGGAGAGGAATGAATCCTGTTGCAGTGACTATCATCAATCCTCAGAAAGAAATTTGCCAAGCCAGGGGTCATAGCCAGGGATTGAACTCACGCCCCCCTGTTCTCAAGTCCTGCACGCTACCGACTGAGCCACCAGGGCTCGGGGTAACATCAAGACATAATTCATCAAACCATAATTACAAAAGGTAACAACTAATCCCTCCCGCCTTTTATCCTGAATATGTGTATGCCCAAGGAGAATACAACTCTTTATCAGACAACAAAATTTTAGACTTGGCCATATTTAGAGCAACCAGAATGACTTTAAATGTGGCTTAAATGGTAAGATTTTTCACTGGAACGATAGGAAAAGGGTATAAAACATTGAAAATGGATAAAAGGCTGGTTACTAATATTCCCTCTTTCTCTAACAATGTTTTCAAAACCATTCCTTCTTTGGGGCATCAAAACTCAGCATTGTTTGATAAAGGGTTAACTTTGAAAACATGTGATACTTTGCTCCCATGATAAATGATGGGGGTCATAATGTTTTTTGGCCAGTTTTTTGTTTATTTTTATTTGAGCCATGCTCTGTGAAAAGGGGTTCTAATGCATCAGCAAAAAGTATGACCAGGTCAGCCTGCACAATCTGGCCAGACTGACCTGTGTCCAAACATTTTGTCCAAGGACCATTCTACCTCAGGATTCAGTCAAACGTTAGAGGACATTGATCTAATGGGGCCATAACTCGACTTGCTTGGAGATGCATTAAAGCCCCTTTTCCCAGAGCATGACTAATTAATTTGAAATTAACCCTTTACCAAACAATTCCTGGTTTTTACGACCCAGAGGAAGAAGCCTTCTGAAAACATAATGTTTTCTACTCTTCTAAAGTCAAGTTTCAATTTTTAAGTCACGTTTATTTTGTCGTATGCAAATGCTTTCAATTTGGACAAGTCTAAAGTTTTGTCATTTGGTAAAGAGTTAAATCTGTTCACTAGTACCTGGTCGCCTGTACGGCTCTGCTCTTGACAAAGCTACCTCATCTATATCTTTTTTGACTGCTTTCACACCCTGTAAAACAAGCATATTTAACCCCTCGCCAAACATTTCCATGTTTTAACAACTCCTGAGGAAGATGGCTTCACAAAAACAATTTTGGAGAAAGAGAAAGTGCTATTAACTACCACTTTCCATAGCGCTTTTCAGCATTTTAAAAAGATATGCAATCAGTCATTTGAGCCTCATTTGATTAAAACTTTGTTGTCTGCAAGAAGCTTTTAATAATGTCTTAACTCGTTACCAACCGACAAAATTTTAGACATGTCCAAATTGAAAGCATTTGCAGACAAAAAAATAAACGTGACTCAAAAATTGAAATTTGACTTTAGAAGAGTAGAAAACTTTGTGGGAAAAGGAGAAAATGCTGGTTACCAGCGTTTTCTCCTTTTTCCACAATGTTTTCTGAAGGCTACTTCCTCTGGGTCGTAAAAACCAAGGATTGTTTGGTAAAAGGTTAATTTTCATAATAAGGTAAAAGATTGATATGTTTACATACAAACAATTTAGGGCTTAATTTCAGATCTTTTATCTTTCGTGCAATAACATCTATGCTCTCTCTCTCTCTATGCTTTCTCTCTCTCTCTCTCTCTCCCTCTCTTTGTATTTTTTTTTTTTTAATATACCACAGATATTTATGAATTTTCTGCTAGTAAACATCATGTTTTATGAGGTCAACATCATTCATGATGTCATTATTACAACTAATCCTTATCTATATCATCTGCAATGACTACAGAATATTTGTGTTCAATTGTTAGAAATAATAAACATCAACAAATCAGATTTAAAAAGATACTATCATATGTATATGGTGTTGTTGTACATCAGAAATATCCATCTTGGTTGTGAAAATTGATAATTGTCTGCAAGGCTTAACAATTCTAAATTCTCCCAAACTTGTTGGATATCTTTGAAATACGACAACACCATGTATGTAATATATAAACGATATGTACACAAACAATACTTCTCTATTCTTGAGATCAGACGGTATGGGCAGTCTGATCTTGGATCTACCCTGTCAACTAGAGCAACGGCAATGGTGCTTGGCATTCTTAGGTCTACCATGAAGTTCCATTTTGTAAACCATTTAACAAATTCAAAAATCCCTTGTTTTAATGACCCTGATTAAAAAAACTTCTCAAAACATTGTAGGGAAAGGAGGAAACGCTGGTTACAAACAACATTTTCAAAAGCCTTCTTCCCCTGGGCTTCTCTGCAGGGTTACAATTTTTCATATATATTCATATATATTCATATATATTCATATATTTATATTTTATTTTGTAACTTCTACTTAGAAAAAAATCAAGTAGAAAGTACAGAGGACCCTACACACTTTTCCTTTTATGTAATGTCACACTGAAGTTGTGGAATTTACATTCAGAATTTAATATTCAATGGTAAGTGATAACCCTTTATTGATCCTAACTTTTAATGACCCTGGAAAAAAAGCTTTTTGAAAACATTTATCCTTTTCCCACAATATTTTCCTATGTCAAACAAATCTTACCATTTGGTCAATATTTGTCTTCTGCAATTGATCTCAATTTGGACCAGTCTAAAATTTTGTCGTTTTGTAAAGAGTTAAACCTACTATTTTCAGATTGATTATGAAATTGGTTCTACAACCCATATTATCTTACCACACAACTAAAAGTTTTAACGACCCTGAGGTAATAGGCTTTTGAAAACACTGTGAAAAAAGCAGAAAATGCTGGTAACCACCAATTTCTCCTTTTTCCATAATGTTTTCCATCTTTCCAAAGACAAATCTCGTACCACTAAACCTCATAGCAAAATTTTGGTAAAGTCAAAACTAAAAGCATTTGCAAGGACAAATTAAATATTTCTCAAATGATGGTATTTATCTTTGATAAAAGAGAAAACATTGTTGGAAAAGAAGATAATGCTGGTTTTCCCACCAAGTTTTATAATGCCTTCTTCCACAGGGTCTTTAAAATCTGGGATTGTTCAGTAAAGGGTAAAGTTGAGCCACACTTTTTTTGTTGCTGCAAATGTTTTCAAAATGAACGAGTTTAAATTTCTGTTGTCTGGAAAAGGGTTAACCCTTTACCATACAGTTCTGCCCTATAAAATACAAAAAAAATCACCATTTCAGAAACATTCAATTTGTTGTCTGCAAATGCTTTCAATTAGGTCGGGTCCAAAATATTTTCGCTTGTTAAAGAGTCAAACAGTACTTGCTTCGTGATAGCAATGTTGTGCCCCTACACCACCGTCTCCCACATTTGAATGGTTGGTGAATACCGACCCAAAACTTGTAATTCCTTGTGTTCAAGGGAGACAAATACATACTTACCGAAGACACTGTCTTGATAGGTGTACTTTCACTCAACTTTTGACCTTGTTTGATAATTGTCTCCCCTGCTTTTCCAGCAGTTTTTCCAATCTCTTCTGTTATTTCTAGTCCTTTTTTAACAAACTCTGTCTTCTGAACTTCTTCAAATGTCTGTAAGGAGACATAAGTATATTTTTACTCTTTCAGTGCCAAAATATATATTTAGCTAGTTATCCTTCTAAGGCTAGAAATACAATACACCGTAACTAAGACAGTTTTATCTCTTATTGGCTTGACTAAACTGCCGGATTGCATCCATCCAAGATCAGACTGTATATTCTGTACAGTCTGATCTTGATCGATGCAGTCCACAAAAGAACAAGGTTTTTGACTGGGGTGCAGAAAGTGAAGTCGGCAAAGGGGCATAACTGAATCAAAAATACTTTGATGGTTACATACCCTTTTGATGGTAAACAACTAGTTCAAGTTTGAAGTAAACATCTTTTGTGATAACATTCATATTAAAAAATGTCAATCGCACGATGACACACAGATGACAACGACAGGGATAAGGTATTATCTCAATGTTTTCTTTGAAAACAGCCAAGCTAAAAACAAGTTATTATGTTAATATCATATATATTTACAGCTGTCAGAAGAGGGTTGGTTTTATATATTTGGCACTGGAAAGAAATAATGAAATAGACCTTTTAAAGGATAAACAGCTTTTTTCAATTTAAAATTGCTTTTACCAGGGTATGAGTTGTTTGTCTGTATAGTGCTAGGAGCTGTTTTCATTATTATTTCAGGTCCACTGTGGTGGCCAGTGCACCTATCCATGCTTTCCTGGATATTTTCCTCAGCAAGTACTTTGCACAGCATTCTTCCCAATCCAGTGGAGGATTTCAAACATAACCACCACCGAAACAATGATCAGCAGTAAGAGAGGAAAAAATCTTGTTACTATGACTATCACCAATTCTCCAAAAGAAATTTGCCAAACTGGGGACTTGAACCAGTAACACCCTGGTTTCATGCCCTGTATGTTACTGACCAAGCCACTGGGCTCAGCAAAGAGTTAAAAAACAAAAAAAAATGAATATTACTCGTACAGCCTGGCAAAAATTATAGCCCTGTTAAGCTAGCTTGATCAACCTTATTTCTGACCCCCTGACACTAGACAATTTTTATGATCCAACTGAAAATATATTTTAACAACATATCACATCATATACATATATTTTACTCACAACAAACCAACAAATGTCACTACATACCTTTTAGGTTTCCAAAAAATAAGCTGAAAGAGAGTTTCTTCCACCTACATGTACCCAATGTATTTTATTGTAGAACATATTAAGCTAAAAGACAGCCTTTTTTTCCACAAGCAACTTTACCTGTCATATGCACAGTGACACCTAGTTTTAATAATAATTCGGAGAACAATTTATAGTTACCTCTGAAACTTTCTCTTTAACATCTTCATATCCCTTCTTGAATACTTCAGACCCTTTAGAAGTTTCTGATTCAATAGATTCCTGTTTAAAAAAAAAAAACAGATAAAATGTGAAAATAAAACTGTATTTTACCTGGTATTACAGGGACAAGAGGGCCATGATGGCCCTGAAGTCGCTCACCTGAGCCATTTGACCATACATGACCAATACCAATCTTTTCCTAGATATTATGACAAACATTGTAAAGGATACACAAGGTATTTCAAAGATTTGACCTGGTGACCTAGATTTTTACCTAACATGACACATTTTCAAACTGGATCGAGACATCATCACGAGGAACATTCTGACCAACTTTCATAAGTATTGGACTCAAAATGTGGCCACTAGAGTGTACACAAGGTTTTTCTAAGATTTTACCTAGTGACCTAGTTTTTGACCCAACATGACCATTATCAAACTCTTCCACCATATCATCAATACAGAGATTCTGACCAACTTGCAGGTATATTGGACTGAAAATGTGGCCTAAAGAGCGTACACATGGTTTTTCACAGATTTGACTCAGTGACCTATTTTTTGAGCAGACATGACTCATTTTCTAACTCATCATGGATGTCATTAGGACAAAAATTCTGACCAACTTTCCTTAGTATTGGACTCAAAATGTGGCCTCTAGCGCGTACACAAGCTTTTTCTAAGATTTGACCTAGTGACCTAGTGTTTGACCTGACATGACCCAATTTCGAACTTGTCCAAGATACAATCAAGACAAACATTCTGACTACCTTTCAAGAATTTTGGACTGAAAATCTGGCCTCTAGAGCTAACACAAGGTTTTTTTAAGATTTGACCTAGTGACCTAGTTTTTTGACCCGACATGACCTATTTTCAAACTCGTCCGAGATATCGAGACAAACATTCTGACCAAGTTTCATGAGCACTTTGTGCTCAGGTGAGCTAAAAATAGCAAGGAGCATGCTGTTTTTAGGTAATTCTTGGTTTACAAGAGCTTAATGCACAATACTTTCTACCCTTTCAAAAACAAATTCCATTATTTGAATCACACTTGAGTTTTCATCTAAAACGCTTTCAATTTGAACAATACTAAAATTCTGTTGCATGGTAAAGAGTAAGAGACAAAGAAATCTAAAATGTTGTTATTTTTACCCTTTACCAGATAACGACATTCTGGATTAGCCAAAATGAAAGCATTTGATGAATATTTAAACTCGAATAACAGTTGCGTACTTCAGATCATGATGCAGTTTTGATGTACAATGTTCCACCAATGACTGGAACTTTGATAAACCATACTTTAACCCTTTACCACACAATCCGAAGTTTTCACGACCCTTAGAAAGAAGCCTTTTGAAAACATTGTGGGAAAAGGAGAAAAAGCTGGTAACCAGCATTTTCTCCTTTTCCCACAATGTTTTCTACCTCTGCAAAGACAGAACTCACCTTTAGTTGTACACTAAACTTGTTGTCTGCAAATGATTGCAATTTCTCCTTTTCCCACAATGTCTTCTACCTCTTCAAAGACAGAACTCACCTTTTGCTGTATACTAAATTTGTCGTCTGCAAATGATTTCAGTTAATTCTTTTCCCACAATGTTTTCTACCTCTTCAAAGACAGAACTCAACTTTTGTTGTACACTAAATTTGTCATCTGCAAATGCTTTCAATTTGTCTTTTGGTAAAGAGTTAAAGAATTATCAGAATTACGATAAATGCGATACTTTTAAATGATGCAAATAAAATTGATATTTATTTCACATACAGAATTGGCTAACATTTAGTATGATGGGATAGAAAGCGCCTACAGGATATTCTAAATGTGGTTGTTTAAGACAAGATGATTGCTAAGGACAGGTACATCTCAACCTATTTATCTTCTCTTGGATCTCAATACATGCTTGCATAATAAAGGTTGCTTGTTAAATTAAGGTGGCCACTAAGGTATGTTTTACTGTATAGCCTTTTGCAAAGACAGAATTGATTCCATCTGTATCTATGTCAGATACATTGCACATTTTCCTTTAAAACTTGTAAGAACTATGAGAAATACTTACAAACTTTTGTCTTGCTTTCTTGATTGCATCTGATGTCTCAAGTTTCTTTTTTTCCTCCCTAAATTTTCTCAAATTTTCCTGGAAAAAAAAAACAGATCATGATGTTTCTGTTATTAAACTGACAACACATATCCTCTTTAACCCTTTACAACACAATGCCAATTTTTAACGCCCCTGATAAAAAAACCTTTTGAAAACATTGTGGGAAAAGCAGAAAATGCTGGTAACCAACATTTTCTCCTTTTCCCACAATGTTTTCTACCCTGTCAACTTTCAATTTGGACACGGCTAAAATTTTGTCGTCTGGTAGAGGGTTAAATAATTGAGGAAGGCATGGGGAAAAAGTAATTGCATGTTTCATATAGAATTGAGTATAAATGCAATTTTTCTCTAAAATTTTGAACTTGACATGAGGAGGGGGGGGGGGGGGGGAAATCTTACATGGGAGTAAGCCTTACCGCCCCCTTTTGAAAGTGTTTCTCAGAAAAAGGGAATATGATGGTAAACCATCATTTTTTTCTACTGGCTGCTTTTCTGCATAACCACCATCAAAACAATGATCAGTTGTGAGATACTGTGCTACTGGGGCTTGATGATAAAATCCAAGAAATGTGTGTCTGTGATGCATAGAATACAGTTGAACAGATTGTTTTTCTAAACCCTTTACCAAACAATCCTATGTTTTAATCACAGTTAGGAAAAAAGCTTTTGAAAACATTGTGGGGAAAGGGAAAATAGAACAAGCAAATTCCCCTTTTCTTTAAACGTTTCCAAACTTATCAGAGAACTTCAGCTCATTTGTACCAATTTCAAAGGTATTTTCCCACATAACCATCATTGAGACAATGACCAGCAGTGAGAGAGGAATGAGTCCTGTCCCTATGACTATCATCATTTATGGGAAAGAAATTGGCTGAGCTGGAGATTAAAACCATCTCAAGTCCTGTGCACTACCACTTGCCAAGCTCAGCATACATACATACATACATGTACATACATACATGTACATACATTTAGCTCCTTGTCCTTGGATATTCCTTCTTTGATGTTGTCATATATTTGCTGGAAGAAACCCTTTCTGCCATCTGACATGTATCGAACCTGAAATTACAATATAGTAAGCTATCAATGGTACACAGAGGTAAACACCAAACAACTAATACTTGAGCAAGTTGAAAGCATTTGCAGACATCAACTTGAATGTAGCTTTGGTTAACTCAGGTTAACCCTTTGCCGCACAGTCCCTAAGGTTCTAACAATCTAGAAAGGAAGGCTTTTGAAACATTTCAGGAAAAGGAGAAAATACTGGTAACCAGCATTTTATCCTTTTCTCAAAATGTTTTTTTTACCCTATCAGAAACATATACCATCGATTCATAATAAGTTTGTTACTTGCAAATGCTTTCAATTTGGACAAGTCTAAAATTTTATCATTTGAAAAAAGACTTGAAGAATTTTCCAGACATCGAGATAGAAGCCCCTTGAAAACATTGTGGGAAAAGGAGAAAATGCTGGTAACCAGCATTTTCTTCTTTTCCCACAATGTTTTCTACCCTGCTCAAAACAAATTTCAATTTTTGAGTTACTTTATTTTGTCGTCTGCAAGTGCTTTCAATTTGGACCAGTCTAAAATTTTGTCGTTTGGTAAAGTGTTAAATTACGGTATTGGGTTTGTCTTTGGAAGGGTAGCAAACATTGTGAGAAAGAAGAAAATATCGAGTGACAGCTTTTTCTCCTTTAGCCACAAAGTTTTCAAAATCCGTCTTCCTCATGGTTTTTAAAACTCAGGTTTTCTTTGGGGGAGGGCTACGCAATGGCTAATTTGGTATCAAAAAGATGTTAGAGGGATAAATGCACATGTAGATAAGCTCCCATATTGTCTTATTTGAGCATGGACCACATCACTTCTCCTTTGCAATCAAATCTTACATTGATTTCCCATGATTTCAAAAAAGCCTAATTTTGGCAAACCTAAAGTCCTATTCTTGGCTATGAATATTGGAAATCTGTCAGTCAAAGAACATCCCAGACAAGCCTGCATCTTACAATCACAGTGTTTCAACAAATGCATGTACCTCAACTCGTTACCAAACAACAAAATTTCAGACTTACTAAATGTGACTAAAATGATAGAAGCCGCTTTTGAAAGGATGGAAAACTTTGTGGGAAAAGGAGAAAAAATGCTGGTTAGCAGTGTTAGTCGCTGGCAAAAATGAACTCTTAAAACTACCGTAGGTCAAAAGTTGCCCGGTAGCTCTATCCTCTGTTTACTTTTAACCTGATTTGAAAATTCATTTTTCTGTCAGTAACTAACACTTAATAGTTTTTCATTGTCACAATATTTTCCATAAATTTAAAAGGTATGATTTAAATTTAAATGCACTCTAATACCCACATTGTTTTATTTTTGGCAGCTCCTGGGCCTTTAATGAGAGTGAACATACCATAAATCTCTTGCCTTGAAAAAAGATCAGTATTAACTCTAAGTTTGGCTGGTCTGCGATTAGAACCTGTGCACTAAATAGTTAACCCTGTACAACACGATACGACTTTTAATGACCCCTTAGAAAAAAAAAGCTTTGGAAAACCTTGTGGGAAAAGGAGACAATGCTGGTGACCAGCATTTTCTCCTTTTCCCATAAAATTTTCTACCCTTTCCAACGTCAGTTCTATATGTTCAACCACATTTAATTTGTCATCTGCAAATGCGTTCGATTTGGGCAAGACTAAAATTTTGTCATTTGGAAAAGAATTAACCATTCAATGGTACAAACCTGAGTGATACATCTGTTGCTGTGACAATCTGCACATACATACTGTGACAGGATCTGAAACAAAAAACAAGAGTGCTGTATTGCATGCCAGTGCCAACGCTCGGCTGCAGTTACTTAAAATGAAAATTCTACGTTGTAAAAGGGGCATAACTGAGTAAAAAGGATTTTGATGGTTACCTGCCTCTCTTGTATGGGTTCCCCAATATTGATAGTTACAACTAGTCCAAGTTTGAAGTATATATCTTGAGTAATGACAAAGATATTATAAAAGGTGTAAGATTTTTTTTTTTAAATTTAAGTCAAAAAAGGGACATAACTGTGTCAAAAATATTTTGATGGTTACTTGCCCCTGTTAAATTAGTTTCCCTTTTGATAGTTAACAACTAGTTAAAGTTTGAAGTAAATATCTTCAGTAACAACCATACAGACGTTGCAAATGACCCCATGGCTACGACAATACCTTGACATTTTCTTCAAAAACCGCAGAGCTAAAAATCCAGTCACAAACAATAGTCTAAATGAGCAGTTGAAATTTAGAGATGAAAGCTGACCTCACAATAAACTGTTGCTGTTCAGGCTATGTTGTATCCATAAAAAGAATAATTTAACCCTTTACCACACAATTCTGAATTCTGACAACCTTGAAGTAAAGCCTACTGGTAATCTGAATTTTCTGCTTAACCCACAATGATTCTACTCTTTTACAAACAAATCTCATCATTTGAGCTATATCTTATTTTTCAAATGCAATCTATTTGGATTTGAACATGTCCAAAACTTTTTGTTTAACCCTTTACCAAACAATCCCTGGTTTTAACAACTCAAGGAAGAAGCCTTCTGAAAACACTGTGGGAAAAGGAGAAAATGCTGGTAACCAGCATTTTCTCCTTTTCATACAATGTTTTCTACCCTTCCAAAGTCAAGTTTTGATTTTTGAGTCACATTTATTTTGTCGTATGCAAATGCTTTCGATTTGGACCAGTCCAAGATTTTGTCGTTTGGTAAAGTGTTAATACAGGGTTAAAGAAACTAGTACTGGTAAATCTGACACCAAAGACAAACAAGAACTGTCTAGAACAACATAAATGAACACTTCTAAGTAAAGTCTCTTTTTTTAAGTTTTTCAGTTGCCGTGAGTAAAGGGAAGGATGTGTATAACAGCAGTCAGTAACTCTTGTGACAGGAGCACCAGATTAATTAACAGCAAATTAAGGCATCTTGGTCCCTTCTTTCAATTAATATGCACCTATGAGAACAGATTAGGAATTATTTTAAACATTTTGTTATCATAAAACATCTGAAATATTAAGTGTCTTAACAAACATTTACTCTCAGTTGAAGCCATAGTTCTGGAAAAATTATTCAGTCATAAGTAACCTGAATGAAACAGGTCTGGAAATTCATTTTCGATCTAATTCTAGATTGGAATTTTGTCACATTATTCCTGTATTTTAGCATCAACACTATTACATATATTAGGATCTTGTCAGGATTAAAATTAAATGCTAGAAGGGTATTTAAATTGGAAATATATCAGGCTGAAATGAGTAATTAGAAGTTTATCAATAAAAACAATCTTTCCTTAAAAAATACTTTCTTATTTTTATCGCATTTCCTTAAAAATCAAGAGCAGTGATACCATGTTTAAATTCAATTAAGCAGTTCACACAAAACGGTGGCATCATTCACTTCATAGTTCACAAGAAAAATCCCATATCATTCTGGGTTCCAAAATAGGTACTATTTTAAGATTTGGTTGGTTGACAAAATATATTTCATCTTATCAATGACAATAGGGGTACAGGGTTCTAATTTCGTTTTTTTATCCACTGGCAAATTTTAGCAAGTGGCTTTTTTTTCCACTGGCAAAATTAATATTGAACTGGCATTTTTTTGAAGACCTTTATAAGATCCATATTTTGTTTCTGACATTACTCTTTCTGCTAATGTGAGAAAAGAATTACAGCAAGTTAAAAACAACTTTCTAAGTGTACAGTACAGTTTAAATATTTATTTTTCTGTGTCTAATTTGACTAAAAAATGCCAGGTTCATTCTATTATGTTCTTTTTGTTTGTCATTGATTTTATTCCACTAATAACATAGGAGAAAGTGCAATGTGCTCAGTTAGTTGTGCGAGTTCATAATTCAGTATGCAGACAATTTTATTTTTCATTTGACTTTAAATTTACAGATGATGTGCGTCAGAAAATGCCTACTCGTGGCAGTAAATGTACCAAATTTCACCAACATTGTTGTGTTCAGTTCTGTGACCTTGGGTGAAATTGAGGTGTTTTCCAATTCAGTACAGTTCAAAATGATGCTGCAGGTTTTGAAGTATGTCTTTATAGATTTGGGTCTCTCTTGATTTTAATAGTTTTTCAGTGCAACATGACCACTGTAAATCCAGAATGTAGAGAATTACCTTTTATGTATATTCCACTGTAAAATTGAGTTCGTTTGTGTAATTTGCTTTCGACGATTTGCACTCACATTGTTATTTGAGTGCTTGAAGTTTCAGCTTGCATTTTCCAATTCTGTCTCACATTTTGCAAGTTAACATATGGGAATTTCAATCCCTGGGGTACCTGACAGGAGTGCAGACTTCACAGCGATTCAATCAGAAGAAAAAAAGAATGAAAAAAAAAGGGGGGGTGGGTCTGCAGTGTTTTCCATGACCTGCTGTTTCTTTGAATTTTGACCCCCAAATTTTCAAAATGACCCCCCAAGTTTTGTATGTGTGCCTTCTTTTCTTCATTTGAAGAGGGTCATTTTTATTTTGTCAACTGACCCCCACATCAGACCGTCAAGGGTAAACACCGTGTCTGAAATTTACCGTGAAAAGAAATTAATTGCACGTATTTTCTAAGCAACCTAAAAGAATTCACGTCAAAGGAAAGTTAGAAATTCTCCTTCTGCAGTAACGGGTTAAATCTGCCAGCTTCAGGTTTGCAATTCGCGAAAACCCATGACGTCCTTGAATGTGACGTAACTCTACAGTTTAATTTTCGGTGTTTCTTGATTTACTAAGTTTAAAGGACCTCTGTACCGATAAAAAGTGTTATTGGCAAACCGTTTAGGAGGAAAATAAGGTTGTCTTGTTTAATCGTACCCTTGAATTTCTAAGAAGTTTTGTGGTTCGTGCTATCCTCCACGCATTGCTCGACATTGCTTCAGTGACCTTATTTGAATTTTGTACCTGAGTGATTTAATTGCTTGCACAAATCGAGAAAAGGCGTTATAATTGTGATAAATGGAACTGACATCACAGAATTTAATAAGTTATAATTATAAAATATAAAGTATGTGTAGTGAATAGAAACCAAAAGGCCAGTCAATTAAACGGTCAAAATGCGAATGACTGGGTGACATGCACTAAAAGATAGTGTATATTTTAGGTCAAAAAGGCTTTTGTAAGAATAGCACATCATAGAGAATACAAATTTGTGTCATTCTGGTTTTCGGCTTGTAATACTTTCCAAGCTATCTTTTAACCTTAGTTTAAGAACCAGAAGCAATATTTCCCGAAATTCCATTGTTCTAAATAAAAATCACATGACAATTTGTCATTATCATACTGACAGCAAATATTGCTCGAGAGGGACCTTAATAACAACTCTGGAAGTTGAAGAGATTTAGCAATGGGCTGTTCAAGCACAACTTCTAAAATATGTTTGACCGTCATTGGTTTTTTGTTTTGGGTAAGTTTTTATTGACTTTTCAAAACTCTACTGTAGTAAAAACAACAAGGATGTAAAATTAGAATAATGAAAGCATTGGCAACCTTGAAATTAAAACCACAAAATTCCTTCTCACAGTCCTTTGTTTAGCCATAAACATTTGACAAAGATAAAGGACTAGAAACTCTTTCCTCTATACTTCAATAAGTTAAGGTTATAAATATCCTTCACGCAGGTGTTGTTTTCTGTGTTTTGACCAGCCCGCATAGCTTAGTTGGTAGAGCGTAGGACTCGTGAATGTGATGTTTCGGGTCACTTGAGGGTGTGGGTTCGATTCCCATGGCTGGCCATCTAAAATTACTAATAGTCTTTCAGATGCGGTCCTGTGTGACGGTGCTATACACCTACGCCCGATTCGGGGTCTAGCTCCGATGTTATTTTTGTGATTGTTTCTCCACTAGACTCGCGCATCAGCCTTCTTTAAAAGTATCTGGAATGAATACAATTTTACTGGCATCTTTTCAAACGGCTCTTTGCGACAAAATTTCAAATGACAGCTAATAAAATGGGCATGGATTGTTAGATAAATGATTAATCTTTATTATCACACAAGATGCGCTGCAAAATACCGATTAAATCAATGGAAATTTACCTTTTTTCCCAACGTAAATAAATCCAGTGAAATTTGTAAACAACTTACATGGCGACTTCCGTTAAACAGACATGCGCACTCGACAGAATTTGAATTTTCTATAGTCTGGTTCTCTAACCCTAACAACCATTTTCTTACAAGGTGCCTTTGTCAACAGTGGAATTCCCAAATAAACCATACTGTAGCGTGTCAGACATACTGCGATTTCTGCCGAGACATGCGCATTGATGATATCACCATGTTTTGATTTCTGGTGAAGTAGGTCAACGGTTATTTATGTTGAAAAGTACAGATTTGCACGAAGGTAAGATTTAGATATTAACTAACATCGGTTTTTTTGTAAAGATTAATCATTTATCTAACAATCCATGCCCATTTTATTAGCTGTCATTGGAAATTTTGTCGCAAACAGCCGTTTAAAAAGATGCCGGTAAAATCATATTCATTCCAGATACTTTTAAAGAAGGCTGCTGCGGGAGTCTAGCGGAGAAATAATCACAAAAATAACATCGGAGCTAGACCCTGAATCGGGAGTACTATACACTGAACACGTTAAAGTTTATAAAGGACCAGGCGTAACTTTGGATAGTTTTCATCCTGTATCTGCACTATCCCCCATAACAGTACTAACAACCCAGTTTCAATACATGGATCCATGGAAATGGGTATTTGACGAATCAGGTCATCACATTTATTTTACCCTATGTGCAGCCTTGCTGTCTGCTATTTCAGCTCCCATATAAACGACTGTTAAGTTGTTAACGTTGGAGGGAAGTGATAGTATTTATTTTTTTGTGTTTTAAACACTTGAACTTAAGAAAAAGTTTAAAATATGCGCTTTGCGAACGTGTACCGCAGACGTGAGATTCAAGCAGAGGCTATAAGTTTGCATTATGATAATGAATGACAATGGGACATACATGTATGCAAAGAGTTCTGATCAGCGCTACATTATAAATTGGATTAATAAATGCTATAGTTTTTTTTCCCCCTGAAAGATTCTGAAAGACTAAAAATGTTTTAAAGTGGAAAACAAAGGTAAAAATAGATTTGTATGTTCACTTGAATATCTAACCTTGTTTAATGACCTCTGCATATCCAAAAAGTGGCACTTGTCATCAATGCTTCAGTTTGCCGTGTATCTTAATCCTTGGTGCGTGAAGAATATGCTGAACGTGTAGATATTGATCAGATTGCAGATAACATGCAGTTTAATCTTGGATTTAAACTACATATCTGCTACTCACTGTAAGCATATTGATGTGTATTCCTCTCTGTATTCCTCACTAAAAGTAGATTTCAGTTATTAAAATGTCTAACTTCTGTTCTGTACTGATGAAAGTTCAGCTCAAAAGGCATCTTATAAAAATTAAATCACATTTTGACTTAACCGTGTTAAAGTGGATTAGTACATCCACAATTTCAAAGGGTGTGTCAGTAAACTGTTAATTGATAGGAAGCGTGTTTGATTACAAACCAAACTGCAGCTCAAATCAAGTTGACCACCCGTTGTCTTCAAGATATCATAAGATAAAACAAACTACCATCAGTGATGTTAACAAGTTTGTTAATTGACAACACACTCAACGCATTTTAAAATCATAAGACAATCTTTTTTCCCTTGACCTGAAATTGAAATTTTCCCTTAACTTTCGCCTCTCTGTTGAATCAGACAATCTATAGATAATTTCGAAATGCTTGTAATTCAGCGTTATTTATTATTGAGTATAATGTTGAGATGACTTTACTAGCCTTACGAGAACAATAAGTACCTTTAATTCTGTTATTCTGTGGCAAAACTGAGGTTTGTTGGGGTGTTTCATTCTTCTCATTGAAGTTCAAAACTTTGCTAAAACAAGTAGATCAATTACATTGTCCGTATCCCCCAAAATTTGCACTTTTTTGTACATATCCTCATGTAAATAAGTTCAAGCATCTCTAAATTACAGAGAATTTATGATTGGCAGAAACATTTCCGGAATTTTATCAAGAGAAACAGCCATGACAGCACGATTTAAGTAGCCTATCTGCTATACTGTATATGTATTTACTGTGGTTGTTTCGGAGCCCTTAGGAACAGTAACGAAGGAAGTAGGTTTTTCTTATCACCACGGATCCATGTATAATGAGACGCTACGGTTATTTCTCTCATATTTGGACATTTATTGTGCATCATAATTTTTCCAGCAAGAAAGAATGAGCACGATACTGACTCTCAGTTTCTTCGGTTAAATCTATATTGCAGCGAAATGCAATTAACTTTTAGTAACAAACATGACCAAAGACAAATTATTAAACCTTCATTACCAAAAGAGCTTATAGAAGTCATTTATAATAGGTAAATCTCAAAAAAAAACTGACGAAATTTATCGTGTGTAGTGGCCATTTTGTGTGTTTTTCAGGAACTTAACAACTTGAGTTACAGATGGAATGAACTGTTTTTTTCTTATGTTCAGCATATAAATTAGAAATATTTGTATTTCAAACATAGGATTATTGAATACGCAAGCAATAGGTATGTTCAAATCCTAGTTTTGTGCAAAATTTGTGAAATTATAAGAGTTCAAACTTGCATACAAAATCTGTGCAGAGATTTTAACTGCTTTTGTCTTGATTTTCTCTGTACCCAGAGGCTACCGGTCAAGAAGTAACATTGCCTTTGGGGACAGTTATCTGTACTAGGTAAATGGGGCACTCATCTATTTGCAGGATCATGTCTTTTCCCCTTCTTTCAGCAATCCAAAAACGCTGTATACTTATGCGCACATACGAAATTTACATTTCTACTATCTTTAAAATCATTCCACTGCACTTTCGATATAAAGTTAGGACATCCTTGAGAAAATTGCTTTTGGGTTCTTGAATGTTGATTGTTGCAACAGTAGACCTGTGTGGTGTATCTCAACTCCACTTTCTTGCCAGCTACATGAACATGCAAGGCGAAGGTCATACACAGTCACATGACAAGCATTAAATATCTTCAAAATTGGTTATATTTGGCTTAAAATGAGTAAATGGGTATCTTTAATTTGTAAACAAACATTAATTATAAATTTAGTCAAGCCAATTTCATTTGAAACAATAACACTGTGTGCCCAGCAATTTAAGCGCTACGTATGACTCCTCTTTAACTCTTTACCAAACAAGCCCTGGTTTTAATGACCTTGGGAAAAGAAGCCTTTTGAAAACATTGTTGGAAAATGCTGGTAACCAGCATTTTCTCCTTTTCCAACAATGTTTTCTATTCTATCAAGGACTGATTCCCCCATTTGAGCCACTTTTGACAATTTGGACAAGTCTAAAATTTTTGTCATTTGGTAAAGGGTTAATGAATTACATCCAGTACATTTTTGTGTCCTCTTGAATGTCAAAGTTAATAAAATACAAGGTAGATAAATTGTGGAAAAAAGAACTTTACTGTACTTGAAATAACTTCTGGAACATATGCAGTTTTAAAAAGTCAGGTCTAGTTTTGATTTCCATGGAAGTAGGTCAATGGACATTTACATTTTATAAACATGGAATTAAGAGGTGGTAACAGTTACATTTTTTTATATTTTTTTTTGGCAATTTTAGCTCCACTGGCCGAAGGCCAGCGAGCTATTGTCATGGTGTTGTGTCCGTCGTGTGTCCGTCCGTCCGTTCGTCCGTGCGTGCGTCCGTAAACTTTTTCTTTAAAAAACTTCTCCTCAGAAACTATTGACTGGATTTTTACCAAATTTCACAGGAATGTTCCTTTGGTGGTCCTCTTTCAAATTCCTTCAAATAATTGTGTTCCATGAAGAATTCTGGTTGCCATGGCAACCAAAGTAAAAAACCTTTAAAAATCTTCTCTTCCCAAACCGCTATTTGGATAGCATTATTATTTTGCAGGAATGTTCCTTAGATACAGGTTTACAGAATTCCTTTAAAAAAAAAAAGATCTGTCAAAAAACATGGCTTTTATGGGAGACTCATTTTCCTTTTATGGTATAAAGTTCCTATGGAGGTTGTCTACCAAATTGTTTCTTCAGTGAGCTAAAATGCAGGATTGAATGATAATTGTTAAAAACTTCCTTTTGCCATTATAGAAATATCAGGCCTGTGGAGCGATACAGGCGCTCAAGCGCCTCTAGTTGTAAAATTTGTCTAATGATCTGAGCTTGTGTAATGATCCACGCTCATATTATGAGCAAAAATATTGTCGTAGAGAGCCATTAGAAGAAATGCCAGTATGATCAGATTCATTCCAGAAGCAATGGAAGAATGGCTGACAGGGGGGCTAGCTAAGACACATTTAAAAAAAAATTAGAGCAGGCCTCAGAATCGGGGTTACTTGGACTGAATGTGCCATGACAGATGGTCATCTTCAAATTATTTTCCATACTTTTAAATGGTATGATTTAAATCTAAGTGAATTTTTACACTGGCTTAGTCGTATGGCACATTTATTTGAAAGCCAGAAGAGCGATACAGGCTCATCATTGCCCTCTTGTCTTATGTAGAAAGATTATATTGGTTAACCGTTTACCACAATCCTGAGCTGTAACGACCCCAAGAAGAAATTAATTTTCTCCTTTTCCCACAATGTTTTCCATCTTTTCAAGGGCAAATACTACCATTTGAATAAAATAAAAAAAAACAAAAAACTTGAGTTGTTATTTATAAATTCTATGGTTATGGACAAGTCTAAAGTTTAGCAGTGTGATAAAGGGTTAGTATAAGTTTGTTAACCCTTTACCACACAGCAAAATTTAAGACCTATCCAAATTGAAAGCATTTGCAGAAGACAATTTCATAGTGGCTTAAATGATGCAACTTTTCTTTGATAGGGTAGAAAACTTTGTGGGAAAAGGAGAAAATGCTGGTTATCAGCATTTTCTCCTTTTCCCACAATGTTTTCAAAAGGCCTCTTCTTCAGGGATGTTAAAAGGCGTCATTGTGTGGTAAAGGGTTAAGTGAAAATCAATTTTCATTAAAGAGTTTTGTAAACACTGAACTAAATTCAACTAGTACAATTTCTTTTTTCGTTTTTTTAAGGGAGCTGCCGCAGCTCTGATTTTCATGGGCGCCTGGGTGTTTCACACCTACCACAACTTCAGTGAGCTGACTAGAGCCAGTCTCACCCTGATTCCTGCAGGTATCATAATAATTGTGGGTGTGTTCCTCTTTATCCTGGGATGTATTGGATGTATTGCTGCTTGCAAGGAAAATAAGTGCCTACTTGCAGTGGTAAGATTTTGTACTTTGTATATACTTTTTAGCATCCTCGGTGACCCAGTTTTGATTCATTGTAATGTAATGCTTCAAACCTGGGTTCCGAAGATGATACTTTAGGTACTCAGTTATCTGTTACCAAACTATCACGTTTCTTAACAACCCTTAGGCAGAAGACTTTTAAAAACACTGTTGGAAAAGAAGCAAATGCTTGTAGCAGTGAACCAGGATTTAAATGGATGGACAGTGTAGATAGAGATCAGATACCTAGGGTCCAAAGGGTAAGCTCCATTGTTATTTTTGTGATTGTTTCTCTGCTCCCTTTGGTATTGGCCCTTCTTTTAACCCTTTAACAAACAGTCCCGTGTTTTAACAATCCTGGAGAAGGAGGCTTTTGAAAACATTGTGGGAAAAGGAAAAAATGCTGATTACCAGCATTTTCTCCTTTTCCCACAATGTTTTCTACCCTGGGCATCAAAGACAGAAATCATTATTTCAGCTATATTTAATTTGTTGTCTGCAAATGCTTTCAAATTGGTTGAGTCAAAAATTTTGTTGTTTAGTAAAGAGTTAAAGCTTTTAGAAATTCTAAAATCTCACCAGTTCTCTTTTAGCTGACTGTATACATCTTTAACTCTTTACCACACAATCCCGACTTTTAACGACCCTGAGAAAGAAAGCTTTTGAAAACATTACGGGAAAAGGAGAAAATGCTGGTAACCAGCATTTTCTCCTTTTCCCACAATGTTTTCTACCCTTTCCAAATCGAATTTCAATTTTTGATTCATATTTATTTTGTCATCTGCAAATGCTTTCAATTTGGACTACTCCAATATTTTGTCGTTTGGTAAAGAGTTAATCTACTTGTCAGCTATGAAAATGGATGTCTTTTGATATATGATTTAACTTTATGTTGACATCCTGTTTATTACAAGGTTTTCATCAGTCGTATCGTAATATACCTTTTTCTAATGTAAACACGACTGGTGACTATGTAAACAAACAATCATCATTACTTCAGTTGACTGCTCATGTGCATTCAATTTGATTTTAAAGAATAGCGCAGTATTATTGGCAATTTAAGTGCTTACTATGACTCATTCTAAATAAAATTTAAACAGTATACTTCAGTTTCTGTTTTTTTGAACAAGGTGATTTAAAACACAAAGCCATGAATAGTGATAAAAGAACTTTACTGTGAGTAAATTGGCTTCCAGAACATGCACAGTAAAATTCAAGCCTAGTTTCGAAACTGGAATTGCAAGCAGGTAGCAGCTTTATTTTGTTACTACTGTGGTGTTTTTGTAAATATTTATCATTAGGCTATTGATCAAGGACCTTATTATTAGAAGACAACAAAAATTTTATGTTGATTTTTACATGCAGAAAATATACCAATAGCAAAAAGTTAGATGTAGGGCAGCTATGGATGTAGAATATTTAGATGTAGGGCAAATTACCCAGTCTGACATGAATCAGTACCTTTTGAAGGTGCATTGAACTACCTTTTCACATAGCATGACTCACACATTTAACCCTTTGCCACACAATCCCGACTTTTAACGACCCTGAAGAAGAAGACTTCTGAAAACATTGAGGGAAACGGAGAAAATGCTGGTAACCAGCATTTTCTCCTTTTCCCACAATGTTTTGTACCCTATCAAAGAGACGTTCCATCCTTTGAGTCACATTTGCTTTGTTGTCTGCATATGCTTTCAGTCTGGACCTGTGTAACTTTTTCATGTGTGGTAAAGAGTTAAATGATTGATATTCTAACATCTTGATTTGCAGTTCTTCGCTGTTCTACTGATAGTATTGACAGCAGAAATCACAGCTGGTGTGCTCGGCTATGTTTTTAGAGATGATGTAAGTATTGCCATTTCTACATCTGCCATGGTGAATCTTGAGCTGTGTCTACATGTTACATGTTCTTTCTTACTTCATATGCATTTCTGTTCTATCAGCAAGTGGGAATTTATTTTGTTTGTGTGTTTGGTGTTTAACCCTTTACCCCACAGTCCCAAGTTTTAACAACTCTGAAGAAAAGAAGGCTTTTGAAAACCTTGTGGGAGAAGAGGAAATGCTGGTAACCAGCATTTTCTCCTTTTCCCACAATGTTTTCTGTTCTATAAAAGACAGAAACCATTATTTTAAACTACATTTAATTATATCGTCTGCAATGCTTTCTATTTGGTCCAGTCAAAAAAAATGTTGTTTGGTAGAGAGTAAATGTAATTCCTTTATTATATTAGTTATATCAGAACGGTCAATGCAGCTATCAGTGCTTTCCTGGAATTTCTTTAATGGTACTTCATCAAACATTCTGTCCCATCCATTGGCTGCTTTCCCGCTTAATCATCATTTAAAAGATGTTTAGTGATGAGATAGTTGTGCACCTTGTCACAATGACCGTCATCATTCCTCGGAAAGAAGCTTTTCTGGAGCTTTCCTGGAGTTTCTTCCAACAGTAATGCATAGAACATTCTGTCCCATCTGTTGGCTGCTTTCCCACATAATCATCATTGAAACAATGTTTAGTGATGAGACATCAGTGAATTTTGTCACAATGACTATCATCATTCCTCTGAAAGAATAAATCAAACCAGCAACCCCAAAGTTTCAAGTCCTGTATGTTACCGTCTGAACTACAGGACAACAGCAACCAGTTGGCAATGAGCAGTACAGAAAATGTACCAGTATATGAAGTACTTTTGATCATTGAAATATATTGGATATACTTGACATATAAATTTTCTCCTGACGGATAGTCTAGTCTTAAATACACATCCTTACAGCTAAAGAGAAAAAACCCAGTTATTACTTGAAAGTGTGTAGAATGACTCAGCTGTGTAAACATAGATAAATTACCAATATAATATATGGTGTAAGGGATAGAAAAACACAAGGGATTTGCCCTCGTTTAACGAAAACAGTGATTGCTTTGAAGGCCTCAAAAACATGAAATGCGTTTTCCATTGGTCGTAATCTAACTGTTGTAATCTGTGCGAACTTGCCGTCAGGCGCAACATTTGGCATTAAGGTACAAGAATGATTATCATTTCATAAAATAAGGATGAAATGGGTTAAAATTTGGCTGAAAACTGCCTGAAAACAAGTATAGATGTATCTTAACACTTCACCAGATGAAAAAATTTTGACTGGCACAAATTGAAAGAACTTGAAGAAGACAGATTGAATGTGGCTCAAATAATAGGATTTCTTGTCAGTAATTTATGCTTTCAACAGGGCCAAGTCTAAATTTTGTCATCTGGAAAAGAGTCAACCCTTTTCCACACAATCTAACCTTATATGGCATTGTGAAAGAAAGCTTTTTAAAACATTGTGCGAAAAGGAGAAAATGCTGGTAACCAGCATTTTCTACTTTTTGAAAAATGTTTTTCAACCCTTTCAAGGATAAAACCCCATAATTTGAATCCATTTTGAATTGTCCTCTGCAAAATGCTTTGGATCTGGTCAAGGCCAAAATTTTGTCGTCTGGTAAAATGTTAATACATGTATAATTGTTGAAAGATCAAGGTTATCAGGCTCTAATCTATTTTTGAGTGTGTTTACAGTTATATGTAGAAAGTTTGTACAAAAAAGACATTTCTTTTTAATGATGTCTTTAAGATTTTTTTTTGGTTGACAAAGTTAACTCTTTACTGCAAAACAAAATTATAGACTTTTCCAAATTGAAAGCATTTGCACACGACAAAGTCTTAGTAGCCCAAAAGATTATTTCTGTCTTTATAGTGGTAAAAAAAAGAAAAAACATTGTGGGAAATGGAGAAAATTTTCTATTTTTCCCACAATGTTTGTTTCTTCTGTAACGGAAGGTAAAGGTTAACCATTGATAATCTTGTTCTCATCATTCAGATGCAAAAGGCTGTACATGATGGACTTCAAGATGCTGTGAAGAACTACAGCAATGAAAGTACAACTCAGAAACACCAGGTTGACTATCTGCAGAGAACGGTTAGTTTTTCCAGTACTTTGGCATTCATGGCAAACAAATTTACAAAACTATCCCTAAGATTTCACTATCTGAGTTTTCAAAGTTAACATACAGTCCTATTAGCTAGATTGTTTTCTAAGAAAACATACAGGTATTATTATAGCCCTGTCATCGTTGTCTGCCTCGTTTTGGTGCCAAAACATTGATATTTTATTATATCTCTGTAATTACAGTAGATATTTACTTCAAACTCAAAATAGTTGTTAAGTATCAGAATAGGAACCCATAGAACAAGGGCAGGTAACCTTTAAAATATTTTTGACACAGTAATTCCTTTTTCATTTGCATCCAGTGCTCTTGTTAAAATTTAGGGCCTTATTTACCAACCATTCTAAGTTGCATTCTCAGTCTGATTCTCAAAAATTTTCAAAGTAACAAAAGTTCTTTGTTTAAACCACTTTTTTAGTGGCTAAACCAAATGGTTAATCCAATCAGAAATATCTTTACTTTTTAGATTTAGAATGTAGACTAGGAATGTAGCATGGTAGATGAACACAGGCCAAGTTCCCTAGATCATGTAGATCTGAGGACAGCCTTCATAGAGTTGATATCAGTTGACCTTTGTGCCAGTCATTGCAATTCCTTCCATGAAGCTTCTGGAAACAATTTAGAGCTATGACAAAATTTCTACATCTAAAATGTGAATCACTCATTCATAATGGTTACCATAACATAAAGATATAAGCCATGCTCTGTGAAAAAAGGGCTTAATGATCTGCAAAATGTATCGACCCAGGGTCTGGTTTCATGAAAAAAATTAAGTCTCTTATTTTACTCAAATCTGCAAACAGACTTAGATTCCGACTTAAGTTGAGTTTGTTATTCCAGACGCATTTTACAAACATTAACAGACTCGTGGAACATTCTCAAATCCAAAGTTGTGAAACCAGGCCCAGGTCTTCCTGTGCAGTCTGCAAAAGCTGACCTTGTTAGAAACTTTATGCTAATGCTGAATTTTCTGCATATTAAAGGCAGTCTTCATCATGATTCACTTGATTGTTAGACTAAGTTTATTATATGGATTCAAAATTGTATGATGACTAGCTTGGTATAGTGCATCATGGAGATGCATTAAACCCTCTTTTGTCAAAGCATGGCTCAGTCTCATTATAAACTGTTATGACAGTCATAACATGTATTTAACTCCTTACCCAGTGCTCGCGCTGCCAATCGACACTATCGACAATTGTCGATTAATTAATTCAGCTGTCGATTAATTTTTCCAATTGTCGATAAAAATTGTCAATTAATTTACTCCCAAAAAAGTCGGGTAAAATTCCCTTTACTTGCCTTGATCACGAGCTAATTTGCACCGGAAATGTGTGGTAATCACTTGTTTCACACCTCGGCGGACGCAACCCTAGGTAATCGACAGGTCACAGTTGGCTTGTATATTCCACAACGCATGTCATGTTACCAGTTGTTATTCTAATCCGTTAATTGGAGAACAGTTCGCGATTATTGTTTATTTCACGTTAAATTTTGATTGACTATTTTAATCGACGCAGTGATAGAGTGTCTTCGATTTCGATACCGCCAGAAACGGCGATGGCGACTAATGGAAACCAATTAAATATCATAAATTCATTTACATTGCTAACGTAAACCGGCACTGTTTAAATGTCGGCAAACAAAAAGAAAACAATAATTCATAATTTAATTTAATTGACATGTTGACATTATTCTAATAAATCTCGTTCTTGTACCCCAAAAATCTTATCATTCTTCACTTACACGTCAACATGGGTCGTCCTAAATGAAAACTATCGCCAATAAAAAAAGATAACAAACTAAGGAAAATTAAACTGCATTTACAGTATTGGATTTAGCAGTGGTTACCAGTGAATAGCATTATGAAAATTCAAATGAAATTTAAAGGCTTAGGTTGATAACCTTCGTCCACTTCACTGTTTAGGTACTATCGAGTGAATGACTTTGTTTAAGACATCTTACCCTCCTCATTGACCTTATTTGAAAATAATTAAGGTCGACAGATAATATAGGGAGGTAATTCGTCATGTTATAGAAAATTTTCTCCTTTACTTGTGCACATCATTTATTACAATACAAAGAAAATTGTTGTTTGGTAAAGAAGTAACCATTCATCAAAAGAAACTAGGACTTAATTGTGTGTATGCTTTTAGGCAAATAATGTGGGAAAAGAAGCACTATCCTTAGGAAATGTTGTAGAACAAATTTTCCTTTTCCTACAATATGTTCTACAATGTAAGATTAAAATAAAATTTTGTCTTTTGGTAAAGGAGTAAGATTGAAATAAAATTTTGTCTTTTGATAAAGGAGTAACCATTCATCAAAAGAAACTAGGACCTTAAAGCCTTTATGCTTTTATGTAAATATTGTGGGAAAAGGGGCACTATCCCAGGAAATGGTATAGAGCAAATTCTCCTTTCCCACCATATTTTCTACAAGGTAAGATTAAATATATATGACAATTTTTTTCTTTTGTGTATTATTGTTGTGGAAATGACTATGTGAATGAAAGTTTGAAACTATGAGTAAAAAATAAAGTTAATGCTACTTGTGCATGTCTTTTCTTTTAAACCAAACTTCGCGCGCTTAATTTGTCTATTATTTTTTTCAAGAAAAAGTTGTTAGCCATTATTTTACTAGGGCCAGAGCTAGCACTGCTTACCACATGTCAAAAATGTAGACTTGTCAAAAATGAAAACTTTTACAGACAAAAATTAAATATGACTCAAATGATTGAAGTTGTCTTTGATAGGGTAGAAAACATGGTGGGAAAAGGAGAAAATGCTGATGACCAGCATTTTCTCCTTTTACCACAGTGTTTTCTAAAGGATTTTTTCTCAGGGCCATTAAAAGTTGGGATTATGTAGTAAAGGGTTGTTATAACTTTAGATTGTTTGGTAAAGGGTAAGACCTTTAAATCTGGACCAGTCTGAAAATTTTGTCATCTAGTAAAAAAAGATTTTTTAAGATTTACCTGTTTTGTCTACTTTTCAATGTTCCAGATGAAATGTTGCGGTGTAGCCAATGCCTCAGACTGGGCACACACACGATGGAATCACACTGGGGTGCCAACTAGCTGCTGCATGACCAGCAACATCACTGTTTGTAACCCACAAACCATTGTTGGCAACAAGAAAATTTATAGGGAGGTAGTTGCTTTCTGCTTTGCTTTCCTACCCCTCGACACATAATTGAGCCATGCTCTGACAAAAGGGAGCTTAATGCATCTCCATCATACATGATACCAAGCAAGTCACCACATAACTATGGATCCACAATAACCACTATTATAAATCATCGACTGAATCATGAGTTAGACTCGTCCTTTGACATGCAGAAAATTGACCAATAGCGAAAAGTTTCGGCCCAGGTCAGCCTACGCGGACTCCGCAGGCTGACCTGGGTCGATACTTTTCGCAGATGCATTAAGCCCCCTTTTCACAGAGCATGGCTCAATTGTATTGGACAAACTTGCAACCTTTCTGGTGAAAATACGGATCAGCAATAAAACAAAGTCTAACCCTTTACCACGCAACCCGAGTTTTAATGACTGTGATGGAGAAGATTTTTGAAAACATTGTGGGAAGGAGAGAAAATGCTGCTAACCAGCATTTCCTCATTTTCCCACAATATTTTCTACCCTATCACGTAAGAATTTCATCATTTTAGCCACTTTTAATTTGTTGTCTGCTAGTATTTTCCGTTTGGGCTTGTCTTGAATTTTGTCGTCACGTACAAAATCAATACACTATGGGAAAGGAGAAATTTCTGATTATGAACAATTTATTTTGCCGTAATGTTTTCAAAATAATCTGCTGCAAGATGGGAAAATGTCCTGTACAGGAAGTATTGAGATAATCTTGTACATACAAACTGGTAGTGTATCTCTTTATGTCTCTGCACTTTACAGATTTTGAAAACAGTGTAGAAAATGCCTTGTTAACTCTTTACCAAAGGACAAAATTTTAAACATGTTTAACTTAAACATTTGCTGACCACCAACTATATGTGGTTCAAGCAGTTGTGTTTGTCCTTAAAAGGTTATGAAACATTAGGCAAAATAAAGGAAATGCTTGTTTTTAGCATTACCTTCTTATCCAACAATGTTTTCAAAAGCCCTCTTTCTCAGGGTCATTAAAACTTGGGATTGATAAAGGGTTAAAACAATATTTTTGCTTGTTATCAGCAGTTGTTCCATTCCTGGTCAAAAAATTGGTTCCAAAACATTCAAAGAAGATTTTTCGCTTTCCTTTAACCCTTTACCACACAATCCACAGTTTTAACAACCCAAAAGAAGAAATCTGCTGAAAATGTTAAGGGAAAAGGAGAAAATGCTGGTTACCAGCAATTTCTTCTCTTTCCACAATGTTTTCTACCCATTCTTAAACTCAACCCGCCTTTGGAGCTGCTTTGAATGTTCTGTTTGCAAATGCTTCCAGTTTCCACAAGTATACAAGTTTGTTGATTGGTAAAGACTGAACACTTGTATCAAATAATCCTGTCTTTATGACACTGAGCAAAAAGGCTTTTGAAAACGACTTGATTACCAGCATTGTTATCTTTTCCACAATGTTTTCTCCTCTTTTAGACAGCTCCCCGAAATTATGTTCTTAAGAATCTGCAGATTCTCTTGGATGGCTAATCAGTCTTATCTCAGTTTTAGACAAGATTCTTGTGCTCATACGATATTTTAAATGTTCGTATTACAGGGATGTTACAGTAAACTGGAACATGAATTCCAGTCAAACTTGGTTTACATTGCTGGTGTGGCCGTTGCCTTTGCTGTTATACAGGTAAATTTAGAATATGAACATGCTGTCATATAAAAACCAAGACTTGCTCTCATAATGGCCTGAGCCCGGTACCACAGTTGGTAGCTTAGAAGACTCTAGACCAGGGAGCCGCTGGTTCACATCCCCAGCGCAGCCAATTTCTTTTTATCCCCTGCTGAAGGTGGAGGGATATAGTTTTAGCGTTGTCTGTCCGTCCGTCCGTTCGTCCATGTGTCTGTACGGGAGAATATCTCCAAAACCATTGGACGAAATTTCATGAAACTTTATACATGTGTACAATAACCCATTCCGCCGATACACTTTTTACTTTTTGATTCAATGAAAAATGGCCGACTGGGAGCGATTTTAAGTTACGTGGTCAAGTAAATTTTTCGGCGGGGGATATCATTTCAACGAAATTGCTTGTTTGGGATTAAGAATGGTAATTACAACAAGATTCATTCGTCTCCCACCCCTGATCATAGTCTCTACGATGGTTAGGTGGAAAGCAACCAGTGGCTCTGGAAGAGAATTGGGCAAAGTGCTGGTTAAAGAAATTCCAGGAAAGCATTGGATAGGTGCTCTGGCTGCCCCAATTTAACTGAAGTAAAGTTAGATATGGCGTTCATCACAGCAAACAAAAGTTTGTTGTCTGCATCTGTATGAAAGTGTGGAAAATTTTAGCATTTGATGAAGGCTTGATTAAAATGATATTTCTCTCTTCTTGAATAAACTCTGTATGTTGCCAACATTAAATAATTTCAATCAATTTGTTGAACCATTAGAAAGCTTTTCAAAAGATTGTGGAAAAAGGAGAAAATGCTGGTAACCAGCATTTTTCTCCTTTTACGTCAGTATTTTCTTCCTCTCCCAGAACAAATTTGAATGTCTTGAGTCGCACTGATTTTGAGGGCTGAAATTGCTTTTTATTTGGACTTGTCAAAAATTTTGTCATATGGCAAAGAGTTATGATCTACGATATATCTTTTTTTTTTCAGCTACTTGGAATGATCTGCAGTTGCATCTTAATGTGCCGATCCCAGGAGGTGCGCTATGAGATGCTGGGAGGTCCTAACTCAGGCCTCCGTGTTTAAGGAAACAAAAATGTGAATTGTGATCAGAATTAGAACATCTGAAAGAACTGAGATTAGAGAAAAAGTGCTACTAAAGTGTGTGCCACTGCAGAGTAACGGTAGTTGCAGTTGTTTGTATTTTTCATTGTTTGATTATTTAAGTCAGAGTTTTTCTTTTTTTTTTATCTCTTAAACATTTGTGGAAAGGATTGTAACTTAGTTTTTCTGTTAAATCAGAATGGGGGAGAAACTTGTTAGGATTTTATGTGTAGAAAATTTTCGAAATGGCAAATTCAGTCTAACAGTACGATTTCTTTTTCTCTAGACATTTTGTTCACATACACATGAGAGAGATTTGAAATGGAGATAAAGATGCAAAATTTAATATGACCTGAGTTTTGAACATCTCCATTTGAAAAAAAAAAAGAATAACGTGATGGTACCTTTTCTCGTGTGATCCACTGCAAGGTGTGAATTCGATTTACACTAAACAGCAATGGCTAAAGAATCCCTCTTTTTTCATTATTTCGACTTAATTCTTTCAGAGAGGACAAATAATGTATTAATTAAGTTTCTATTTATAATATGAAAATATGGTTGTTTGCATATCAACAGTATGAAGCGAAGAAATGCAATTCTTGTCACCCTTGAATTTTCATTCTGATTATTATTACATGTAGATGTATGTTTCATTTTTATGTTGTTGTTGAATTTTGCTGTTACATAGATGTGAAACTAATGTAGTGTTTAGTGTGAAAAATGATTAAGGTATACACTATGAATGCTTTGATTTAATCTGTGAGCTTTACACTTTATCCCGACCTTAACAACCCTATAAAAAGGGCTTTTGAAAACATAGTGGGATAACAAGAAAATGCAGGTAACCAGCATTTTCTCTTTTCTCCCATTATGTTTTCTACCGTATGAAATACAAAATTCATGTTTTTAGTAGCACTCAATTTATTGTCTGCAGATACCTTTTATTGAAGATGTCAAAAATTTTGTTGTTTTGTAAAAATTTAAACCTCTACCAAACAACAAAATTTCAGGCTTGTCCAAATTGAAAGTATTTACAGATGACGAATAAAATGTGGCTCAAATGATGGAATTAGTCTCTGATAGTGTAGAGAACTCTGTGGGAAAGGAGAAAATGTTTGTTAACAGCATTTTCTTCATTCCTCACAATGTTTTTCTAAAGGATCGATAAAACACAAGATTGTGTAAAAAGAGGGTTACAAACTTCCTTATGGTAGAACTTTACTCTGTTTGACTTTTCTATTTGTGTGTTTTTCTGTTAACTCTTAGAGCATAAAATAAATGAAAGACTTTCCAATTAAGAAATGCAGCCAAAATCTTGAAAATTTTGCAGTTGTTTTGGTCAGAAGGCATCACAGAGTAGCTGATAGATGATTGTGATTGCAGCCATCAAAATTAGCTTTTATATATTTGGCGCTGAAAGAATTTTAGGAAAACTTCGTTATTGTGACAAGCTTATCTACTTGGATATTGTAATTTGTAAATTTATATATGAATGAAAATTAATAAAAAAAAAAAGCATTTTTTTTAAATTTATGTCTCATGCTAGATTATTTGGATTGGAAATTTGGTAGTTCTGGACAGAGTTTTCATACAGTCACCCATTACCATGCTGGGTAATCTATCCAGAATTTATACCCCTGAAAGGAGGTGCAATTTATTGTGGGAAATTGAGAAATATACTAGTTATCAGCATTTTCTCCTTTTCCCATAATTTTTTGAAAAGCCTTCCTCTTCAGGGTTGTTAAGAATCAGGATAGTGTGGTACATGGTTGATGCTTTGCTGTTTATCATCTGTGCATGAATCTCATAAAATGCAGACAAATGCAATTTCATGTACATGTATCTGTTCATTTAGTATTTGTTTTTTCACCTGAACCAGTTTCGTGTACTTCATGTAAAGATGTTCAAGATCTGTTTTTTTTTTTTAAATGATGCAAGAAGAATTTGCATGAGCAATTCGCTATTTTGTACATTTTCACAATAAGTGTTAAGTATGTACATGAAGTAGATATAGCCTAGCTATATGTTTTGGTTTAGTGCAGGTAAGATGAAAAATTTGAGTCCTTTGTGGCTTAGACCTTGGAAAAGAAATCACGAAATCCATGTAACATGGGAATTTCCTTTTACAAGGTAATGCAGAGCATGGACCTGGCACTGGTGAGACCCAGGAGAGACTTGGACAAGTAAGATGGTACAGTGATTTGACTAAGATATATTGTTGAGTGTGGTCAGTGCAAACATAACAGATAAAAGCTGCGTAACTCTTTACCTCACAATGTTTTAGATTTTTGGAAATTGAAAGAATTTGCATACAACAAATTCAGGGTAGCTAAAAAGATTATTTCTTTAAAATTGTATAAAATATTGTGGGAAAAGGAGAAAATGCTGGTTACCAGCATTTTCTCCTTTTCCCACAATGTTTTCAAAAGACAACTTCCTCAAGGTCGTTAAAACTCAGGATTGTATGGTAAAGCGTGAAGGAGTGACAGGTTACGACTGCTACGTACATGCAGAATTTGTTATTTTATTCTTTTGTCATACTATTGCCGATTTGTCCCAACATTAACCCTCAGAATGCCAGATAAACGAAATGGAACATTTTCAGTTCAAAGAAAAAATGGACACAAATTTTACAATTTCAAGTCTGCTTTTGACTGTATTATTTCTACACAGGGGCCAGTTTAGATTGGACTGTATGGTTGTGTAGTCCGCAAATGTGAAGGATGTGAAATGCACTCTATGGGTTAAAATATATGTACAAAGTTAGTATTCTCTCACAAAGTAAAGCTTTATACACTCTTTTTATACATGTACTACACTATAGCATAAATATTGTAGTAGTAATAACTCAGTTTACAGTTATTTTTTCTTTCGTTTATCAAACTGTGACAAGAGATAGCAAAATATTTAGAGATAGCAATTAATAATTACCAAGCAATGGGCAATCTCTGTTATCTAGGGATCCCCTATTCGTGCCGAAGTTTCCTTTTGGCAAGACACTGAAGCTCCTTGGCCAAGTACAGATAAAACCCAGAAAAGACATATTCCATTGTTTCTCAGAAATACTGTCAAAAATTGACACAAACTCCCATAAACTCTTGTTAAAAGCATCTGCAGAGGACTAATTAAATATAGCTTGAAAGATGAAATTTATGTTGTAGAATAAAAATCATTAAGGAAAAATAAAAATTGCTGATAACCAAGAAAGCCCCATTTGCTTGAAGTTGATAAAAATTGGGATTGTGTGTAAAAGGTACTGTGTGTTTGGACTGATGTCCCTAACTTATACCTGTGAAAATGTAGGGGTGTGACCCTCAAAATACACCTAGACTATGACTTGGGCTGGATCATAAATTTACCACTTAAAGTTTTGATGATCCTGGGAAAGAAACCTTCTGAAAACATTGTAGGAAAAAGGAGAAAATGCTGGTTACTATCATTTTATCCTTTTTCAGAAATGTTTTCTCTACTCTTGAATCAAATTCAGTCATCTTAGTAGTGTAAAATGTAGGCTGTAAACACTTTCAAGTTGGACAGGTTTAAAATTTTGTTGTTTTGAGTGTAGGGTTAACCAACCATTCCATTTAGCATTCTTAGTCCAATTCTTAAGTTTAAAAAAAAAAAACAACACAATTTCTGATAGGCTAAACCAAATGGTGCAGCCAACCAGGAATTGTGTTACTTTTAATTTAGAAAAGTCTTGAGAAGTAGAAAGAGAGTGCAGTTTAGAATGGTTGGTACAACAGCCCATCATGAAATGAAAACATTTTCAGTGACAGTTTAGATGAAGTAATGGTCTCATTTTCAAGACTTCTTGGGCCAGAAATTCTTGCAAGATATTGGATGGTGTAGCTCCAAAATTTGACTGCACATCCTGTGATCTTGATCTGCACTTCCACAAAAGGAACAAGGTCCATATTCACCAACCATTCTTAAGAACAGTCTTACACTTTTTCTCCAAGATTTTCTGATATAAAAGTAACACAAACTTCTGATTGGCTAAACCAAATGGTTTAGCCAATCAGAAGTTGTGTTACTATAAATTTAGAAAATATGGAGAATGAGGCAAAAGAATATGGTTGGTGAATACAGGCGAGGAGGAATTAATGTAATGTCACAAGAGATAAGAGAGGGTCACAAAAACTTTGATGGAGAAGTAAAGTTAAAATGTAGGCTTTTATTTTCAACTGTAGTGTCCTTTTTTCTTCACTTAACATGTCTACAAGGATTTCATTAACATACAAGTTGTGATAGTATTCTTTGTTTTCTTTTGTCTTTATCTAATAAAAGTTTGAATCATGTGTAGCTCGCAGAGCCCGGTAGCGTACATGACTCAAGAACAGGGGGTCACTGGTTTGATCCCCGACTTGGCCGATTTCTTTCCGAGGACCGATGATAGTCATTGCAACGTTTTTGCAAGACGACCATGATACAGAGGAAAAC
This sequence comes from Hippopus hippopus, assembly GCA_946811185.2. Lineage (NCBI taxonomy): Eukaryota > Metazoa > Mollusca > Bivalvia > Cardiida > Cardiidae > Hippopus > Hippopus hippopus. The sequence continues at coordinate 41,944,191 of OX328104.1, forward strand.
AGGGCAATAACAAAATCTCACTCTTTTCTTTGAAGATAGCCAAGCTAACCAAACACAGTATTGTTTAGTAAAACCAAAATATCTTAACTCTTTACTAAATGACAAAATTGAGGACTAGACACAGTTGAGAGCATTTTACAGAACAGTTCAGTGGCTCAAATTACAATTTCTGTCTTTGGTAGAAAACATTGTGGGGAAAAGGAGAAAATGCTGGTTACCAGCATTTTCTCCTTTTTCCCCACAATGTTTTCAAAAGCCACTGGTTACCAGCATTTTCTCATTTTCCAATAATGTCTTCAAAAGCCTCTTTTCCTGGGGTCATTAACACTGGGGATTGTTTTGTAAAGGATTAAACCATATCACATTTCAATTTCTTGACACATGCATCAGTTCCTTTCGTATCTGGGATATTTTCAATGGTCCTCTTATGTGCCAAATCAGATTCAGAGACAGAATGTGAACTATCTGGTTGTGGTCTTTCATCCTGTAAATTCTCACTAGTTGTAAGTAAACTGTTAGATTGAGTAGTGTCACGCTGTGTAACCTCGCTGTTTACCACATGTGAACTGTTTGATTGAGGGATTTCATTCTGTGTAACCTCAGAAATTGAAACGTGTGAACTTTCCTGTTGATGGATTTTGTTTTGTTTTCTCTCACTACTGGGCATACGTGAACTGTTTTGAGGTATTTCATCCTGTATTGTCTTATTATTTGACCCATGTGATCTGTTCGGTTGAGGTATTTCATCCTGTGCAATCTCACTAGTTGCCAAACTTTGTTCTTCTTGCACGCTGGTCTGACATCTTTCAACAATGTTTTTATCTTCAAATGCATTTTGCCATGATTCATGTATTGAAGGGCTAATAGTCTTACTTGTCTCATTTTCACATGCTATATCATTTGTATTATTTTCATCTACAACAGATCCTAAATCCATTTTTGTACATTGATTGACATCTTTCTCTACCTTAACAATTTCAGGTTTAATTTCAGAAAATTTGACATTATCTGTATTCATTTCTACTTTGCACATATGGTTATCTACAACTCTATCACCCTTACCCTGAGAATCACTTAAAGTTTTTGGGGGCACTTTAATATCAACACTTTGTCCAGTTTCATGAGAGGTTATTTTGTTGTCATCTGTTTGACACATTTCCATTTGCTCATTTTCCTGCTTTACACCTGCTTTCTCATCTTGTTCCTTTTTAATCCGGTTTTTAATTACGGTACTTTCAGTGCTTTTAAATTCATTTGAATCACAATGCACTGGTCTACCTAGAAGGACAACACTACATTTTTTCCTGTCAAAACCATGTGCAGTATATGGACATTTACACTCTAAACCAGAATCCTTCACTACTACATTCAAGTCCTCCTCCTCTTTTGATGTATGGATAGACTTTAATAATACCATTGGTTTAGAGAAATCAGGGATTCGAATCTGCAATAACTGGCAAACAATGTTCATCACATCATTTACATATGTGCTGATTTTCATGTCCGCTTTTTTATCATGTTTGGTCGGCTGCAAATTTACAATGACAAGGCGTCCTTTGTTCTTCTTGGTAAGTAAGGGAAGATTCCCACTTGGTACTATTTGTAACGATGTTCCCAGGCATAAACTCAGATCTGCTTTCCTATAAAAAGAATTAACCCTTTACAACACATTTCCAGGGTTCAACAAATCTAATGGAGGAGGCTATTTAACTCTTTACAACACAATCCCGAATTTTAACGACCTTGACGAAAAAGGCTGTAGAAAGCATTGTGGGAAAAGGAGAAAATGCTGGTAACCAACATTTTCTCCTTTTCCCACAATGGTTCCTACCCTATATAAAACAGTAATCATCATTTGAGCTACATTTCTTTTGTCGTCTGCACATGCTTTCAATTTGCTTGAGTTCAAAATTTTGTCGTTTGGTAAAGGGACATTTTTGGAAAAAGAGAAAATGCTGTTTAAAACCATTTTCTCCTTTTGCAACAATCTTTTTTACCCTTTCACAGACAAATCCCATAAAATACTGGTAATCAGCATTTCATTTTAATCCTAAAACATAACTCTATACTAGATTTCAAAACTGGAGACCTGTCCAAAATGAAAGTATTTGCAGACAACAAAAAAAAAATAAGATAAAATAATTGGTTTTGGCTTAAAAGGTCTTGAAAACCAAGTGGTAACAGGAGAAAGTGATAGTTATCCTTTTCCCAACATGTTTTCAAAATCGGACAAGTCAGAGTAGTAAAATAACAATAGTTTGGTAAAGGTTCATCTCTTCACTATAGGACAAAATTAAGACTTGCCCAAATAAATGGCTTTTTCAGATGACCCAATAAATGGGTGCTCACATGCTGGTAAGCAGCATTTTCTTCTTTTCCCACAATGTTTTTCTAGCCTATCAAAGACATGTTCTACCAATTGAGCCACGTTTAAATTGTCATCTGCGAGTTCCTTCAGTTTGGACAAGTCTGAAATTCCAATATGTGGTAATTTTTACATATTGGGTTAAACATGCATCCTGTGTGGCTTAGTGGTAAAGTGTATGACTCATATTTGAGGCCCTGGGTTAAAGCCCCACTGAAAGCACAAAGATTTTTGTGGGAGTGTGCTTTGCAAGACACTTCAGAGCCCAAGCCTAGTGCTGGCGAAACCCAGGATATGCATGAAAGTGAGCTTTCACTGTTACATGACTGAAATGCATTGAATGTGGCATAAGACAAAATTCAATCAATTAATTAAATTCAAATTTTATAGCGAAAAAAAAAAAAAAAAAAAAAAAAAATGATCAGTAAAAATTGAAAGCATTTTCAACACAACAACGGGAATATGTATGTTCTAAATTATGGGATTCCTCTTCAAGCAGGATAAGAACAACATTTTGTCCTTTTTTCACCATGTTTAGAAATATTTCTAGCTCAGGGTTTTAAAAAGCTGAATTATTTGGTGAAGGATAAAGCAGCATAATCCAACCAGCGCAAGTTTCAAGAAAAAGGTGTATCTAGAAAGAAAATTTACATACTTAGATTGTTTTTCCGCCATGTCAATATCTCTCTCTGGTAATCCATCTTCCCAATCAAGAATTGTATCTTCAAGTTTTCCTCTGAGAAAGGAAATAAAATAACAAACAAGAGGACCATGATGGTCCTATGTCGCTCACCTGAGTACCAAGCAGTAAAGGTCTAAAATAAAGAGAAATACCAAATATCAAGGTTCAAGGCCAAATGATAATGAAACAAGAGCAGCAAATTGTGGCAATTTGACTTGAGACTTCGAAGTTCCGTTTGGACAAGAAAGAAATACTGTAAAAATGAAGATAAAGTGGAATTACTCAAAATCCGCGCTAGGTAGAGTTATTGTTCTTGAGCATTGTACTCCGTAATATTGCAACAAACATGCATACCAAGTATGAAGTCGTTCTGACTTGAGATGACAAAGTTATATTCCGGACAGGCACTAAATGCTGTAAAAATGACATTCAAAGGGAAATAACTCAAAGACAGCACAAGGTAGAGTTACAATTCTTGTGCACTGCACTTCCAAATATTGCAACAAATAAGCATACCAAATTTCAAGTCATTCCTACTTAGTTTTGCTCTGGACAAGCAAGAAATGCTATAAAAATATAGGTCAAAGGGGGAATAACTCAAAATTTGTGCTAGGAAGAGTTATGGTTCTTGTGCACTGCACTCCATAATTTTTCAACAATCATGCATATTACATTTGAAGATGTTCAGGCTGTAGATGACAAAGTTATATTCCAGACGAGCAGAAAATGCTGTAAAAATGATGATCAAAGGGAAATAACTCATAGACAGTACGAGGTAGAGTTACGGTTCTTTCACACTGCACTCTGTATTATTGCAACAAACACAAATGCCAAGTTTCAAGTAAATCGGACTGGAGATGACAAAGTTATGCCCCGGACTAAGAACTATTCTAAAGAACTTTCTAATTCAAGGGCAAATAACTCCAGTTGTTCTGGTCCGATTACACCCATAATCGAACTCATCCGAGATCTTAACAGTCATATATATTTTGACCAAGTTTGGTACTGATTGGTTGATATTTGTAGATGCTAGAGTGTAAACAAAGTCAAATATAGCAATTTTTCTAATTCAAAGGCAAATAACTCCAGTTGTTCTGGTCCGATTACACCCATAATCGAACTCATCTGAGATCTTATGGTCATATATATTTTGACCAAGTTTGGTGCCGAATGGTTAATAATTGTAGATGCTAGAGTGTAAACAAAGTCAAATATAGCAATTTTTCTAATTCAAGGGCAAATAACTCCAGATGTTCTGGTCCGATTACACCCATAATCAAACTCATCCAAGATCTTATGGTTATATATATTTTGGCAAAGTTTTGTGCTGATTGGTTAAAAATTGTAGATGCTAGAGCGTAAACAAATGCAAATATAGCAATTTTTCTGATTCAAGGGCAAATAACTCCAGTCGTTCTGGTCCCATTAGACCCATAATCGAACTCATTCGAGATCTTATAGTCATATATATTTTGACCATGTTTGGTACTGATTGGTTGATATTTGTAGATGCTAGAGTGTAAACGAAGTCAAATATAGCAATTTTTCTAATTCAAGGGCAAATAACTCCAGATGTTCTGGTCCGATTACACCCATAATCGAACTCATCTGAGATCTTATGGCTATATATATTTTGGCAAAGTTTAGTGCTGATTGGTTAAAAATTGTAGATGCTAGAGTGTAAACAAATGCAAATATAGCAATTTTTCTAATTCAAGGGCAAATAACTCCAGTTGTTCTGGTCCGATTAGACCCATAATCGAACTCATCCGAGATCTTATAGTCATATATATTTTGACCAAGTTTGGTGCTGATTGGTTGATATTTGTAGATGCTAGAGTGTAAACAAAGTGAAATATAGCAATTTTTCTAATTCAAGGGCAAATAACTCCAGATGTTCTGGTCTGATTAGACCCATAATCGAACTCATCCGAGATCTTATGGTCATATATATATTGACCAAGTTTGGTGCTGATTGGTTGATATTTGTAGATGCTGGAGTGTAAACAAAGAAATGTGAACGGACGACAGACGGACGATGGACGCCGACGGACGGTGAGTGATCACAATAGCTCACTCTGAGCACTTTGTGCTCAGGTGAGCTAAAAACTGAACTTTCATCATTACAAAACAAAAGCATCTTAGGACAGAAAGTTACAAAAACATGCTGCTTTTTTGCACTGATATCGCCAATAGTTTTTTACTAAGAAAAAAGGACGGACAAAATGATGAAATACTAGACAGAGGACTACACATAACCATATCCCTCTGCCTTTCAGGGGTAAATGTGAGTAACAGCATGCCATCAGGACAGGGAGGCGAAAAATGGGCATAACTGTATCAAAAAAGTTATTCCCCTATAATGCATCTACCAACAAGAGATAAAGGCCTAACCCATTACCACACAATCTCGAGTTTTAACAACCCTGGAAGATCAGACTTTAGAAAACATTGGGGGAAAAAGAGAAAATACTGGTAACCAGCATTTTCTCACAATATTTTCTAGCCTTTCAGAAAGAGATACAATCATTTGAGCCACATATAATTTGTTGTCTGCAAATATTTTCAATTTTGACCAGCCTAAAACTTTATCGTGTGGTAAAGAGTTAACCCAATAGCATACAAAATTAGAATCACCTTTTTCCTCACACTCATAGATAGATATTGAAAATTTTTTAGGAAAATGGAACCTTTGCTCATTACAAATCTCTGCCTCTAATACATACCGATATGTATTCCATCTTATAATACATGAGCCATGCTCTGCAACGAGGGGACTTAACTCTTTACCAAACGACAAATTTTTGGACTGGACCAAATTCAAAGCATCTGCAGACAACAAATTAATACTTGTTAATATGATGATTTCTGACTTTGATACGGTAGAAAATATTGTGGAAAAAGGAGAAAATGCTGATTACCTGCATTTTCTCCTTTTCCCACAATGTTTTCCATAGGCTTCTTTCTCAGGGTCATTAAAAGTCGGAATTGTGTGGTAAAGAGTTAAGGCATCTGCAAAATGTATCAACCACGGTCAGCCTGTGCTGTCGATGAGGGCTTACCTGGGCCTAAAACGTTTGCTTTTGGTCAATTTTTGGCACTTCAAAGGGCCAGTCTACTTCATGACTGAGTTGGTTGTTATACAAAATAGATTTTATGGATTCACAAGTATGTGATGACTTGCTTGGAATCATGCATCACGGAAATGCATTAAACCCCATTTTGCCACAGTGTGGCTCACATGATGTAGTGTTCCTTTCCTTTGAATATTTTTCACTTGTGGCATCAGTATATATTTGTAGCATGTTTTAACTCTTTACCAGATGAAAAAATTTTGGATCTGTCCAAGTATTTGCAGATGACAAATTAAATTTAGATACAAATGAAGGCACTTGTCTCTTATTAGCAAGAAAATATTGTTGAAAAGGGAGAAAATACTGGTTGCCAGCATTTTCTCCCTTTTCTACAATGTTTTCAATGGATTTATTGCTCAGATTCATAAAATCATGTGATTGTTTGGTAAAGGGATGAAACTTGTTAATATACAGAATCATTGTTATGCATACCTGCAGCGACCTCTGGATTTACTCTGTGTACAAGAGTTACCTGTTAACTTTAAGCCCATGGTTGGTACAGCAGTAGAACCTATGTACTGAAGATACAATAATATTTTATTGCATTTTGGATCCCCTGTTTTCAAAATGGCACCCCTCTGTGGCTTAATGGTTTTGGTGGTGAATTTGCAATATTGAGAATTACGATTATTTGCATCACCTCATTCTATTTCAGGCCAAGCCGCGGTAGCTCAGTCGGTAGCATGCAGGACTTGAGAACAGGGGGTCGTGGGTTTGATCCCTGGCTAGACCAATTTCTTTCCAAGGATTCATGATAGTCATTGCGACAGGATTCATTCCTCTCCCACGCTGACCATTGTCTCAAAGACGGTTATGTGGGAAAGCAGCCAGTGAATTGGAAAGAAAATTGTGTGGAATACTGGTAAAGGAGACTCCAGGAAAGCATGGATAGGTGCACTGGCCGCCGCGACATAACTGAAATATTATTGAAATTGGCATTAAACACCACACAATCAATCAATCAATCATTCTATTACAAATACATGTACTGAAGTAATCATGACACCAACCCTTTGCCACACTATCCAGAGTTTTAACAACCCTGAAGGAAAAAGGCTTTTGACAAAACCGTAGAATAAGGAGGAAATGTTGGTAACCTGCATGTTCTCCTTTTCCCACTCTGTTTTCTACCATATCAAAGAACTTGGGTTCATTTTGTACTGCTTTCAAATTTGTCATCTGCTGACGTTTTCAATTTGGAAGGGTCTAGAATTTGTTGTTTGGTAAAGAGTTATTCAGACAACAAAATCTTAGACTCTTTCATATCGAACAAATTTACAGACAATTCAAACATTGCTCAATGATAGGAATTATCGTTGAAAGGGTACAAAACGTTATTAGCAATCTCTTCTAAGAGGCTTTTGCCAGAATATTTTCAAACAAAGTGGTCTGCTGCAACAATAAACGAAAAAAAGGAAAATCTCTTGTAAAAGATGATGTGTTGAAGCATAATGTACATGTACACTGAATAAATTTATCTGTGGGACTATTAACCCTTTACAAAACAATCCCAGATTTTAACAACACTTGGAAAGAAGCCTTTTGAAAACATTGTGGAAAAAAGAGAAAATGCTGGGAACCAGGATTTTCTCCTTTTCCCACAATGTTTTCTACTCTACCAAGGACAAATTCCAGCATTTTAGCCATCTTTAACTCTTTACCACACAATCCTGACTTTTGACGACCCCGAGATAGAAGCCTTTTGAAAATATTGTGGGAAAAAGAGAAAATGATGGTAACCAGCATTTTCTCTTTTTCCCACAATATTTTCTGCCCTTTCTAAAACAAATTACAAATTTTCAGTCACATTTAATTTGTCGTCTGCACATGCTTTCAATTTAGACTTGCTGAAATTTTTTGTTGTTTGGTAAAGAGTTAATTTGTCATCTGCAAATGCTTTCAATTTGGACCAGTCTAAATTTCTGTTGTATGGTAAAGAGTTGACTCTTTACCAAACGACAAAATTTTAGACTTTTCTAAATTCAAAGCATTTGCAGACGATAAAATTAATGTAATGCAAAATTTGAAATTGTTTTAGGAAGGGTAGTAAACATTGTGGAAAAAGGAGAAAATGCTGGATACCAGCATTTTCTCCTTTTCCCACCATGTTTTCAAAAGGCTTTTTCTTTGGGGTTGTTAAAAGTCGGGATTGTGTGGTAAAGAGCTAAAGGAGCATATTTTTGCCATAAATCAAAATTTCTTGTAAAACACTGATAATTACCACTGCATGTTTTTTCTTTGCAAGCAAAACAAAATTAAACAGTTACAGTCATTAAAAGTGTTGGTTTTTAACCCTTTACCGCACTTTTAATGACCAAGGGAATGAAGCCTTCTGAAAACATTGTGGGAAAAGGAGAAAATGCTGGTAACCAGCATTTTCTCCTTTTCCCACAATGTTTTCTACCCAATAAAAAACTGCACCATTAGAGCCACGTTGAAATTGTCCTCTGCAAATGCCTTCAATTTCGACGAGGTTAAAATTTTGTCGTCTGGTAAATTGTTAAATAATGTAATGGTTATCTTGCAATAGAAACTCTATTTCTGAGACATCAGATATGATGTGATATGTTTGATATTTGTAAGAAAGGGAAACTTGTCTAAATTACCTGTGTTGCACATTTATTACACTCTTCCACAAACATGTTACCATGTAGCTCTGAGAGCCTGTTTCTTGGGAAACCTGATCTAACATGAAGTCCGTCGATATTCTGACTAACCACATATTTAACAATACCTAGAAAAATAATTTAAGTACTGAAAGTAAAGAGATGCTCAGAAGACATTTTTTTGTCATAAATTAGGTGAAAATTTACTTTTCCTTGCAATACTAGTAATAGGCTTAACCTTTTACCAATAAATCCAAAGTTCTTAGGAGGAGAGGGACTTTTGAAACATTGTGAAAAAAGGGGAAAATACTAGTATCTTGCATTTTCTCCCTTTCCCTCCATGTTTCCAAACATGTCTAAAAAAGTTCATTTGATCTATGTTTGTTATCTATAAATGCTCCCAATTAGGACACATCTACAATATTATTATCTGGTAAAAGATACAAGAAATCAATTGAAACATGGATCAGTATGTGGTTAAATTACCTAATACTGCTATAAAGCATAAGCACTTTTAAAATCATTGTGGCAAAAGAGAAATTGTTCTTCAATAAGATATTTCTCCTTTTTACACAATCCTTTTCAGAAGTGTGAATTTAACTCTTTCTCACACAATGCCACATGTTAACAACCCTGAGGAAGAACCATTTGAAAACATTGTGGGACATAGAGCAAATGCTGATAACCAGCATTTTTACGTTTTCCCACAATGTTATCTATTCTATCAAAGACAAATCTCCCTATTTTAGCTAAAATTAATTTTTCATTGGTAAATCCTTTCAATTAGGACCCGTGTAAAATTTTGTCATTTAGTAAAGGGTTAATCTAAATTCAATCTGATTATACATATCTTAACAAGATTATTTTCAAAGTTACCGGCTTCACTCCTTTTTTCTCCAACTTTATTGTCCATGTAATTTGGTAGGCGGAGGTCATGGCCATCCTCGGCACATCTTACTTTTTTTTTTTTTTTACACAAATATACATTTGGTCTTTACCAAATGACAAAATTAACAAGAGTGGCAAATTGTCACAAGATACCCCCGTCCCGCCGCCAGTTGTCGAGGGGGAATAATAATCGTAAAGGGCAGGTAGAGGAAAATAGTAGTGCAGCAGAAATCATGTAAGTGATTGAAATAGGCATGAATGTCTCCTCTAATGTTAAGGAAACATGCATATAAAGTTTCAGGTCATTCCAATATGAAAAGACACAGTTATATTGTAGAGAAGCATGAAAAGCTGTAAAAAAAAAAATAATGAATAGGGAATAATTCCAAAAGGGCATGGCTCCAGTGCATTGCACTTTTCGTAACTGCAACAAACATGTTTAACAAGTCTCAAGTCAATTTGACTTGAGGTGACAAAGTTCCCTTCTGGACAAGCAAGAAATACTGTAAAAATGAAGATCAAAGTGGAATTACTCAGAATCCGCGCTAGGTAGAGTTATTGTTCTTGAGCACTGCACTCCGTAATATTGCAACAAACATGCATACCAAGTTTGAAGTCGTTCTGACTTGAGATGACAAAGTTATATTCTGGACAAGCACTAAATGCTGTAAAAATGACGATCAAAGGAAAATAACTCAAAGACAGCACGAGGTAGAGTTACAATTCTTGCGCACTGCACTTCCAAATAATGCAAAAAATAAGCATACAATATTTCAAGTCATTCCTACTTAAGATGACAAAGTTATGCTCCGGACAAGCAAAAAATGCTATAAGAATGAAGATCTAAGAGGGAATAACTTATGCTAGGAAGAGTTATGGTTCTTGTGCCCTGCACTCTGTAATTTTTCAACAATCATGCATACCAAATTTGAAGATGTTCAGACTAAAAATGACAAAGGTATATTCCGGACAAGCAGAAAATGCTGTAAAAATGACGATCGAAGGGAAATAACTCAAAGATAGCACGAGGTAGAGTTATGGTTCCTTCGTACTGCACTCTGTATTATTGTAACAAACACAAATGCCAATTTTCAAGTCAATCGGACTAGAGATGACAAAGTTATGCTCTGGACAAGCAGAAAATACTGTAAAAATGACGATCAAAGGGAAATAACTCAAAGACAGCACAAGGTAGAGTTATGGTTCTTTCGCACTGCACTCCATATTATTGCAACAAACACAAATGCCAAGTTTCAAGTCAATCGGAATGAAGATGACAAAGTTATGCTCCGGACAAAGAACTGGACGCCGCCCGCACGCCATGGGTGATCCCAGAATACGTCCCATAATACGTCCCGTCTTCTACAGGCGTATAAAAACCTGTCCAAATTGAAAGCTTTTTGCAGACAACAAAAAAAAAAATTTAACTTAAAACCTAAATATGTTTTTTCAAAGTTTAGAAAGCATTGTGGGAAAAAGAGAAAATGCTGGTTATCAGCATTTTCTTCTTTTCCAACACTTTTTGTTTTAAAGTCATCTTCCCTTGGGCTATTAAAGGTTGGGATTGTCTGGTAATAGGTTAACATAGATATGGCTGTCTACTTCACTTCTATTTCAGAAGGTGACTGAAATATTGAGAATCTTGTACCTGCAGCTTCCAGAGCTACTAGGGCTCTGTGGGTCAAGGTCGGAACAGCATTTTCGAAGGTCACATTCACAGTCGGTTTCAAGCCTTGTTTTTCCAGGGTCCAAACACCTGCAAATCAAACATAATAAATTCAGTCTTTCAGTTCATTACATCACAAATAATTATTATGAACAGCAATATTTAAATTATTTTTTGTAAAAAATAAAAACAAAAAAAAAGAAGTAAGATAAAACCACTTATTTTTAAGATTTGCTTTTCCAGACATGAAAATTTAACACTAGTCAAAATCCAAAGCATTAATTTTGCAGACTACGAATAAAATATTGCTCAAATATCTCCTTTTAAATGCTTTTGAAGAATATTGTTGGAAATGGAGAAAATGCTGCTTTTCCACCATTTTCTCTGATTTCCACACTCCTTTATTTAAAGACAATATCCTATTACATTAGCCATATTTGATTTACAGTATTGTCTGCATATAATTTCAAGACTGATAGGTCTAAACATTTGTGGTATGGGATAGAAAACTAATAGAGAAGCTTTTTCTCCTTATACCATGATGTTTTCAAGATTGTTTGGTAAATCACTAACCCTTTACCACATCATGATTTTAACGAACAATCTTGAGTTTTAGTGACCCCAATGAAACAGACTTTTGAACACATAATTGAACTAGAGGCGCTTGAGCGCCTGTATCGCTCCACAGGCCTGATATTTCTATAATGGTGAAAGGAAGTTTTTAACAATTATCATTCAATCCTGCATTTTAGCTCACTGAAGAAACAATTTGGTAGACAACCACCATAGGAACTTACCTGCAAAACAACAATGAAATCCAATGAATAGTTTTAGAGAAGAAATTTTTCAAAGATTTTACTTTATACCATAAAAGCTATGTTTTTTGACAGATCTTTTTTTTTTTAAGGAATTCTGTAAACCTGTATCTAAGGAACATTCCTGCAAAATAATAATGCTATCCAAATAGCGGTTTGGGAGGAGAAGATTTTTAAAGGTTTTTTACTTTGGTTGCCATGGCAACCAGAATTCTTCATGGAACACAATTATTTGAAGGAATTTGAAAGAGGACCACCAAAGGAACATTCCTGTGAAATTTGGTAAAAATCCAGTCAATAGTTTCTGAGGAGAAGTTTTTTAAAGAAAAAGTTTACGCACGGACGCACGGACGAACGAGCGAACGGACGGACGGACGCACGGACGCACGACGGACACAACGCCATGACAATAGCTCGCTGGCCTTCGGCCAGTGGAGCTAACAACAATGAAATCCAATGAATAGTTTTAGAGAAGAAATTTTTCAAAGATTTTACTTTATACCATAAAAGGAAAATGAGTCTCCCATAAAAGCCATGTTTTTTGACAGATCTTTTTTTTTTTAAGGAATTCTGTAAACCTGTATCTAAGGAACATTCCTGCAAAATAATAATGCTATCCAAATAGCGGTTTGGGAGGAGAAGATTTTTAAAGGTTTTTTACTTTGGTTGCCATGGCAACCAGAATTCTTCATGGAACACAATTATTTGAAGGAATTTGAAAGAGGACCACCAAAGGAACATTCCTGTGAAATTTGGTAAAAATCCAGTCAATAGTTTCTGAGGAGAAGTTTTTTAAAGAAAAAGTTTACGGACGCACGGACGGACGACGGACACAACGCCATGACAATAGCTCTCTGGCCTTCGGCCAGTGGAGCTAAAAATGAGAAAATACTGTTGATCAGCTTTTTCTCCTATTATATCAATGTTTTCCATCCTTCCTTCCAAAAAATAATATCGTAATTTGTGCAACATTAAGTTTGTCGTCTGCAAATGCTTTCAATTTAAATCAATCTAATATTTTGACGTTTGTTAAAAGAGTTAACACAAACTGAGAATAACTTTTATCACCTTGCATCAAACATGTCTTGACAGTATTGTTGCAAAGAAAGAACGTGATCATAATAAACTACTTCTCAAAGTTTTCAAAAGCCTTCTTAGTCACACTTTGTTTTGTAAAAGGTCAAACTAACATTATGCCTATGCTAAGAAAATATCAAGATAAAACAGACATAGATATCAAGATAAAACACATAGGGGTCTGTAGTTTGACTCCTATCACCCATAGACTAAAATATAATATATATATATTTATAATATATAGTCTATGGGTGCCAGGAATCAAACTACGGAACCCTATGATAAAACAGACATAGATATCAAGATAAAACAGACATACCTTTAGGACCCCTAAAGTCTGGTATTCCAGCTGACGTACTGATGCCTGCTCCAGTATGCACAACAAAATGTTGACTCTCAAGAATCCATTTTGTTAACTCTTCAACCTTTTTCAGCACTATTTCTGGTTGATCAAAGGTCTCTGGCATCCCACATTTACCCTTGTGTTCATATGGGGATAAACCTTCTGAGTAATTCACAGACATTGTCTCTTCAGAGTCTCTGTAAGGATAACAAAAATCGTAATAAAAAAAGCAAAAAAGACAGTAAGCAACATGGAAAATGGGTTTGATTGACTGATTGATTGACTGATTGATTGAATGGTGTTTTATGCCACTTTCAATATTATTTCATTCTCATTAATAGCTTAATTAAGTACATGATTGGTCTAGGGTTTCACTAGCACTAAGCTAGGGCTCCGACATATCTCGCCATAGGACAGTCCCATAAAAAATCCAGGGCTCAAAGTGTGGATTGAGCCTCCAAGTTTTGAATCTTACACCTTCAGCACTGAGAACAACCATGGACCCCAAGTTTAAAATGAATAAAGCAAAGCCTCAATACAAGCAGCATGACCAGGTGAAATAAAGACCAAACATCAAAAACACATACAGTAATTCAAACGACAGCTAGATCTAGTAATCTTGGGGTTGTGAGTTCAAATCCCAGCTTTGAAGAATATACTTTTTTCAAAGGTCCTCCTAATTGTATGCTTTCTTACCTTGTAGATATATCCAAATAGGGATGAACAAACTCATGTGAACATGAAATTCTGTAACTGGTTTTAGGGAAAACAGTCCCAGATTATCTAACTACAAAGAACAATAAAATCCATTTTGTGTAACAACTGACTGCATGATGAGGTATTCTCAATAATGCGGAGCTACAGGAATTTTTTTCATATTTGGACATTTATTGCGCACAGTACTGTCTCAAGTCCATCATAAATTTTCCAGTAGCAAAGATAGAGTGCTATACTGACTTTCTGTTTCGTCTGTTTAATCTGCATTGCAGTGAAATACATTAACTTTTAGTACCAAACATGACCAAAGACAAATCATTAAACCTACCGGTATCATTACCTAAAGAGTTTTTAGAAGCTGTTTATAACATGTAAATCTCACAAAAAAATGAAAAATTTTATTGTCTGCCATTGTGTGTGTTTTCGGAAATTAAAGAACTCGAGTAACAGATGAAATGAACTGTTTTTTCTAATATTTAGCATTTAAATTGAAAATATTTGTATTTCAAACCAAAGATTACTGAATACACAAGCAACAGGAATGTTCAAATCCTAATTTTGTTTTTTTTTGTAAAATTATCAGAGTTCAAACTTGTGCACAAAATCTGTGCAGAGGTTTCAACTGTTTTTTTATCAATCCTCTCTGTACCCAGAGGCGACCAGTCAAAAAGTAACATTGCCTTTGGGGACAGTTATCTGTACTACATCATGAGGTAGAATTATCCTTGGATTTGGTTGTATTGGGGTTTAACGCCACTTTAACAGCTAAGGTCATATCATGGCGGTCGGTGACGCACGTGTTTCCTGGCTTTCTCACACCAGTACTATCACAACTTTCTTTCCAAAGCCACCGACTACTTTTTTCACAGGCTTCAGCAGAGATGGGAGGCGAAAATACACCGGAAAGAAAGTTCGCTTCAACCGGGTATCGAACTCATAACCACCAGGTCATGAGTCCGACACGCTCACCACTGAGCCACCCGGGCGGGGCAATTATCCTTGGAAATGAAGAAAATTATCATATAGCAAAAAGTGCAGGCAGATGCATTAAGCCCCTTTCCAATAGAACATGGCTTGTATACAAATTATACATGTACTTACAACTGCAGAATCTTCAAAAAACAAACAAACTTGAAAACATTTAAATCAAAAGAATAAAAATAATGATAACAAAGTATTAAAAGTATATTCAACTTTTGTAGTTATGTAACTGTCTATTTGGCCAAAACTTCTGATGCATTTCTCATATAACACTTTTTTAATGCACTTGCAATTTCCCAAAATCACCCTAGCCTAACTAAAACTAATCATATTTGAGCAATGTGACTATACAAATAAAAAAAAATCCAAACAAGCTATACAACTAATAATGCAAAAACATGGGGGCCAATATTACACTTGGTCGTCAAATTTTCTCAAAAGTTAGATGAAACTAACAAAACTATATACCACTGAACAATGAATAATCATTGAAATCAACAATTACACTTACATGTAAACAAAAAGACCAGAAAATTAAGTTCGGTAACTTAAAACTTTAATTATGAAAATCATCCGTTAATAAAAAAAAAAAAAAAAAAAAAACTTGGACCGATTATTCTCATTTTCAGGGTCAAATATACTCAATTTCTTTGGGCCGAATCTTCTCAAAAATCGTTGTTCGACATTTAACGCCCGAATCTACTTGGGGCCGAATCTTCCCGAAAGAGGGCGAATTAGTTATGGGCCAAAACCTCCTATCTCTTGTTGATGATTCCGTTTTGCAGATCACTGATGTGTTCAAGCTTTAAAATTCCTTATAACACGGGAAGAAATATTCATCGTTAATAAATAGGGCACCACAAAACGCTTCATTATCTACCTGCCTCAATAAAAATGCCTGGGTTTAGCTTTGACAATTTTTTTGTTTAATTATCTAAGGGAGGTAACTCTAACAATTCGGACGTGACGTTTCACTCCGACCAAACTGGGATCTTGACTGCAATAACTTTTGGTTAGATATGTGTGTTTTTTTTATGTTTAAAGAAAATCTAGTCGTCAAAGAGTCAAAAGGTTATAAACCCATGGAAGACTTCTAAGATTTGTTCAACAGTGTAAAAGTGTAAGGCCTTCCAACACTTAAAATTTCAATAAAGTTCTGCTGGAAATAGAGATTGCAAATATAATCTTGACCAAGGACTGAGCTACTGTAGGTTTTCTTATTTATTAGCAGGCATCAAACAGTTTTGTTTACACCTTATCTTCTGAAATATATATTTCTTGCAGACAACAGTTACTTCCAAAAGCATCAGTGATTTGGGATATAATACATAGGTAAATATAGTGATAAAGTAATGAACATGTAGATCTACAAGAAAATTGTGCATATGGCATTAAAATTTGGTCAACTGCAAAACATAGATCTGTAGGTCATTTGCAGGAAGAAATGAATTCTAGCAGTTTGCCATGAATGCAGAGTTTTAATGACCCTGAATAAGAAAATCTCAGAAAACATTGTGGGAAAACGAGAAAATACTGGTAACAAGCTATCTTAATCTTTATGGTTGCGCCAATGTTATTTTTGTGATTGTGTCTAGCTTTAGCGGCGAAACAATAAAGAAAATAACATCAGAGCTAGTCACCAAATCAGGGGTAGTAACAAGCATTTTCTCCTTTTTCCACAATGATTTCTACATGTAACCTTTCAGACACGAATTATTTGAACTGAATGTGTCATCTGCAATTGCTTTCAATTCAGAAAGGCCTGAATTTTTCCTTGTCTGACCAGTATCTAGTCAGATAGATGATGGATTTAAGGTGATAATTACAATCTAATATGATTTTTCTCTTCTTTTTGTTTCTTTATTTTCTAACATTTTTTTCAGGATTTCATGGACAAGGAGGGATTGAATCACACATAGATCCAACAATATGTTCAAGATCGAATCCTACATAACCCCTCTGTTGATGGGCTATGTTGACAAATATGTCAAACTTCGTCCAGAGGATTTCCAGCTGTCTCTCTGGGGTGGAGATGCTGTTCTATACAATCTTGACCTTCGACTTGATGTCATTGAGAAGATATTTCAACTACCAATAGTCTTTCAAAGCGGTCACATTCACGAGCTCCGCCTTCACATTCCATGGACCAAACTGGTATATGAACCTGTAGTCATAACAATTAACACAATCGAATGTATACTAAAATTGCGAGATACTGCATACTCTGATAAACACAGCTCCCGCGCTGGTTCTGAAGCAAGAAGTAAATCTTCATCAACACCAAAACAGAAGTTACGCAAACAAGATGCAGATGATTTACCACCAGGTATTTTATCCCATTTCCTCATATAAAATATTTTGAAAACTTATTTATTTAATAACAACCTGTGGCTGTATTCATCAACTACTCTTACTCTTTCCAAGCAGTCGGGTAACCAGCATTTTCTCTTTTTCCTTTGTACAGTGTTTTCAGCCCCATCAAAGACAAATCTTATCATCTGAGACATATTTAATTTATCAACTACTAATGCTTTTTTCAGTTTGAAGTCTGAAAATTTGTCTTCTGATAGAAAGTAAAATCAAATTTTAGTTCTGTACCAGACGACAAAATTTTAGAGTGTTTCAAATTTGAAGCATTTTCAAGCATCAAATTAAACGATGGACTTGTCTTTGAAAGGGTAGAAAATGTTATGGGAAATCGAGGAAATTCTGGTTACCAGCATTATCTGTCTTAATACAATGTTTCAAAATCTGTAATCATCAGGGTTGTTAAAACAAAGGATTGTTGGGTGAAGACCTAACCGTTTACCAAACGACATAAGTTTGGTCCAAATTGAAAGCAGTTGCAAGCAACAAATTAAATGTAGCTCAAAAGGGAAGAGGGTAGAAAACATTGTGGAAAAAGGAGAAAATGCCAATTACTAGCATTTTCTTCTTTTCCCTCATTTGTTTTCAAAAGACCTCTTTCTAAGAATTGTTAAAACTTGGGATTGTGTGGTAAAGGGTAAAACACTTTTGACTGACAGTATCTATTTTTGACTTTTCAATTTTTTATTTCAGGTTATCTTCAAAGTTTGATGAATAAAATCATCAACAACGTCAATATCATCGTGAATAACTTGATCATCAAATTTGTTGAAGATGACATAGTTCTCTCCTTGAATGTAAAATCTGCTGAATGTTACAGTGTTGACAAAGACTGGAATAGAGGATTTGTGGAGTTGACTGCCCCTGACTTTGTTCTCCGAAGAGTGATTAACTTTTGTGATTTGACAGTTTGCCTGGACAAGAGGGACGCCAGTGGAAAGATCGACCATTATCAAGACCCAGTCATGTATCGTTGTTCGGTATCAAGTAGACTCTACACAAAGTATGAAGGAATGAATGCCAAGTACCCACTGGAAACCAAATGGAATGTTTTCTGTGAGAGGTTTGATTTGTCTCTGACTGACACTCAGCTGCCGATGTTTCTGAGAATCATAGAGTTGGCTCTTGCAATTTATTATGGCACATTAGAGTTTCAGAAACCTGCTACAGAAGAAGAAACACCCGTGAAAGTGTCTAAAGACAATGAAGGTACGCTAATGTTTACACAATATATATCACAGTAGCTCCTGCACATGACTTTTGCATCATTTAGCCAACTACTTTTGATAAAATTATGGCAAAAGGAGGAACTGTTTGTATAAACTCTTCACCAGATGATAAAATTTCAGGCACGCCCAAATTGAAAGCATTTTCAGACAACAAACCAGAATGTTGCTGAAATGATGAAATTTGTCTATAAAGGGTAGAAAACATTGGGGGAAGAAGAGAAAATGCTGGTTACTAGAATTTTATGCTTTTCCAACAATGTGTTTAAAAGCTTCTTTCTCAGGATCATTAAAACACAGGATTATTAATCAAGTCCATCAATTTTTTTCCTTGCTTTAAAACTCTGTTAACCCTTTACCACACATGTGGGGAATTTTACAGACCCTTAAAGAGAAAGCTTTTGAAAGCATTGTGGGAAAAGGAGAAAATGCTGGTAGCCAGCATTTTCTCTTTTTCCCATAATTTTTTCAAAAGCTATTTCTTTGGGTTTGTTAAAGCTTGGGATTGTGTGGAAAAGAGTCAATGACTTGTTACTTGTAGACATATCAGTTGGAGAGCCACCCACATCAGAAACTGATGAGTCAAAACAGGGCTGGGTGTCATGGGCATGGTCTTATGTTCCACAAATACTTCCTGAAGAAGAGGATTCTGGGAGCCAGGATTCAGATTCCAAACCAATGAAAAGAAAGTCATTACCCTCTGTTTTCTCTATAGGAATGTATGCATATAAAATGTCTGTGATATTTAAGGTGAGTAAGCTTTTTGTCTACTTTTACTTCAAACTTGGACAAGTTGTTAGCTATCAAAAGTGAAACCCATTCAACAAGAGCAGTATTGTTTGACACAGTTATACCTCTTTCTTATTTTTAGCTTACTTGTTTTTGAAGAAAATGTTGAGTTATTGCCATAACCTTGTCGTCATCTGCGTCATTGGCTTTGTCATGCAAAAACTTTGACATTTTACACCATCTCTCTTTACTTAAAACTTGGACAAGTTGTTAGCTATCAAAAGTGAAACCCATTCAACAAGAACAGTATTTTTTGACACAGTTATACCTCTTTCCGATGTAGGATTTGCTCTGAAAATCAAGCATCTGCAGCCGAGCATTGTCACAGGCATGCCATGTTCTTGTTTTAATATTTTTTTTAAAACCTTTCAAACGCAAATTTAATCATGTGAGCAGAATTTGATTTGTCATTTACAAATGCTTTCAATTTAAGCAACCAACATTTGCTCTTTTCCCATGCTATTTTTTCTATCCTTTCAAAGACAGAAAACATCATATTTAGCTACTTTTAATTTGTTTTCTACAAAATTAATGCTTTCATTTTGATCAAGTTCAAAATTTTGTTGTTGGTAAAGAGTTGATACATCTGTAAAAGTATTGATCCAGGCCAGCTTGTGCAGTCTGTGCTTGCTGACCTTGGTTGAAAATTATGCATGTCAAAGGAGCAGTCTACCTCAGGATTAAGTTGGGTGTAATAAACATAAAATATAAATTAATACATACGCTTAACCCTTTACCTCACATTCTGAGTTTTGACGACGCTGACGAAGAAATTTTGTGAAAACATTATTGGAAAAAGGAGAAAATGCTGGTAACTTTTCCCACAATGTTTTCTCGACTTTTGGAGACAAATCCCACAATTTGAGCTATATAAAATATGTCATTTGCAAGTGCTTTTAGTATAGACAAGGCTGAAATATTGCCCTTTGGTAAAGGGTTAACAATTTTAAAAAAAATATTTCACAGGTAACAGAGTTCATCAAAGAGAAGGCTCATTATGGTCCAAAGAAGATTTCCTTCAAGCCCTTCATGTATCTTGAGTCAGAAGGCATATCTCTGGATATTCTGATTCAG
This sequence comes from Hippopus hippopus, assembly GCA_946811185.2. Classification (NCBI taxonomy): domain Eukaryota; kingdom Metazoa; phylum Mollusca; class Bivalvia; order Cardiida; family Cardiidae; genus Hippopus; species Hippopus hippopus. The sequence goes on from OX328104.1 coordinate 41,964,921, forward strand.
GGTCTCAACTTTTTTGATGCCCAGTTTGGAATCACAAATCTCAGGGTGTTTTCCCAGGGTATGTGTATCTGTGGTGCTGAGGGTGAGGAACATGCCAGGGTAAGCAGAGTTTTAAATTTTACGTGCTGTGTGAAAAGAGGGCTTAACTCTTTACCAAACGACAAAATTTTAGCCCTGTCCAAATTGAGAACATTTGCAGACGACAAAATAAATGTAACTGAAAAATCGAAATTTGTTTTGGGAAGGGAAGAAAACATTGTGGGAAAAGGAGAAAATGCTGGTTACCAGAATTTTCTCCTTTTCCCACAATGTTTTCAATAGGCTTCTTTCTTAGGGTCGTTAAAAGTCGGGATTATATGGTAAAGGGTTAATGCATCTGCAAAAAGCATCAATTCACTTCAGCCTGCACAGTCTGCCGAGGCTGACCTGGGTCAAACCCTTTTGCTATTGATAAATGTTCTACCTGTATAATGACTCTAAGGAAGCCTTTTGAAAACTTTGTGGGAAAAAGAGAATGCCAGGGTGGGGTGGTCGAAACCACTCCCAGTTTAAACCCATAGTTTTAAATGGTTATAACCGCCCTGGTCAATACTCCCCAAAGTGGTAAATACTAGTCAATGCTAGTCAGAGTGGTCATTTGAAAATTTTAAGTGGTTGTTTGGACTGAAATATTTGGTCAGATTTGCATATGTTCTATTTATTGAAAAAAAAATAAAAATGAACTATTTTGTCCCTTGTCACAGTATGATACCAATCCAAAGACCTTAGCTTCGACTTGTGCATTACAGTCCAGGCAGTAAAAGGTTAAATGCTTGATATTTCAGAATAATGTTTTACTTGCTGGAGGAGAATCCCTTGCCACCAAATCTACTAACAACTACATATATCAATCCCTGTTTGACCCCCAGTCCCCAGAGAACCTGGGGATACCTAAACAACAAATCCTGGACTTTGAAGAACACAAACAGGTAAAAAAGTTTAATGTAATTAGATACAATCTTTTTCTTTGCAAGCGGACCTATTTTGGTTTGAAACTGCACTGTCGAGTTTTGATGATTGCAATATTAATGGAACAAAGATATGAGCCATGCTGTGTGAAAAAGGGGTTTAATGCATATGCAAAAAGTATTGCTTCAGGTCAGCCTGCTCAGGCTGACTTGCATTGAAAATCTTTGCTATCGGTCAGTTTTCTGCATGTCCAAGGTCCTTATGATTCAGCTGGTTGTTAGACAAAATGAATCCGTTCATAAGTGGCATGCAACACGTGAAAAGGGACATTCAGACATTTGCGTAAAGTGTCGTCTCGGATCAGCCTGCGCAGTCTGCGCAGGCTAATCCGAAACGACACTTTCCGTTTTTATGTAATTTTCTGTTTTGCGCAAGTCTACTGAAGAACAAAATGTATTGTAGTCGTAAAGTGCCGTCTCGGATTAGACTGCGCAGGCTGATCCGAGACGACACTTTACGCAAATGTCCGAATGCCCCTTTTCGCATGTTGCAAGCCATATGTGATGACCTGCTTGGTATAATGCATCACGAAGATGCATTACCCCCTTTTGAAAGAATATTACGCATTACAAAAATTATTTGATACTTGTATGGATATTCTTGGTCTGTAACATAATAAATGTAGACCCAAAAATTCCAGGTTGCTTTGATCACTGTGCAGACCCTACGCCACACTATCCATTGTGTGCAGTCAGATCTTCATCAAAACTGTGAGGAAGAGCCATGCAGGCAAACATCAAGCTCGGTTCTTGAGCACTATACCAAACAATCCAGTCTTATACCAACCCTGTGAAAGATGCTTTTTGAATTCATTTTGGGGAAAGGAGAAACAGCTGGAAACCAGCATTTCTTTCTTTACCCACTATGTGTTCTCTTCTGTTGAAATACAAATCCTATCATTTGGGCCACACTTTATTTGTGGTCTGGAAATGATTTCAGTATGAAATTTTGCTGCCTTTTAGAGAGTTAACTCTTGTTTCAAGTCAAAAAAAAGTTCAGACTTGTCTTGTTAATTTTATTGGAAGCATTTGCAGAAAACAAGTTAGATGTTGCTCAGTGGGTGGAATCGTGTTAAAAGGGTTGAAAGCATTTGTTGAAAGGAAAAAATGCTGGTTGCTGGCATTTCCCCCTTTTTGTTCCCTGTCAGTCTTTTCAAATGCTTTCTTTACCTTGGTTGTAAACCCCAAGGACCTTTTGGATGAGAATTCATTGTTTTTTTTCTTTTCAGATTTATACAGAACAATATGGTTTACAGAAGTATGGTGTGTTTTGGATGGATTACTTATACAGCATGCCAAGCCAAGAGGAGGATAAACCAATGAGTTAGTATTAATTTTAGATCTTTACATGACAGAAGTTTAGGCTTGGCCAAATTCAAAGCATTTGCAGTTGACAAATCAAATTTGGCTCAAATGATGGAATTTCTCTTTCATAGAGTAGGAAGCATTATGAGAAAAAGAAAACATGCTGGTTACCCTTTACCACACAGTCCCAACTGTTAACAACCCCAAGGAAGATTTTGTTTGTTTGTATTAGTGTTTATAGCCATTTTAACAGCTTAGGTCATATCATGGTGGTCACTACTGCACCCATGTGTTTCCTGGCTTTCACACCAGTTTTAACACAACTTTCTTCCCCACTGACTACTTTTCTCACATACGTCAGAGCTGAGAGGCGAAAAACCGCCAGAAAGAAAGTTTGCCACAACCGGGTATCGAACCCCCAACCTCCAGGTCATGAGTCAGAAATGCTGGCCACTGAGCTACCCGACCGGGCCCTGAGGAAGAAGGCTTTTGAAAACATTTAGGGAAAAGGTGAACATGATGGTAACCAGCATTTTCTCCTTTTCACAAATAGTTTTCTACCATTTCAGAAACAAATCTTATCATTTTAGCCATGTCTTAATTTCTCCTCTACATGCCTTCATTATAGATAAGTCAATTTTTTTTGAGTGGTAAAGGGTTAAAGCAGTGTAAAACCTTCTTTAAAAAGAAAATACAATGTTGAAAAATCTGTGTTTTTTATTCTGCTTTCCTTCCAGGGCAGACTGCAGTTTCCCACTATCCTTTGAATTAAATTTGCAACAGACAAGACTGATTATAACACCTTTTCTCGCAATGTTTTCAAAAGCTTTCCATGCAGGGGCTTGAGTCATTTCTGGTTAATGACTAGTTTTGTTGCTGCCAAATACATGTAAATGAGTCATGCTCTGTGAAAAGGGGGTTTAATGCATCATCCAAAAAAAAACAACAATCAACCCATGTCAGCCTGCACAGACTGTACAGGCTGACCTGGGTCAAAACTTCTTGCTTTTGGTCAATTTTCTGTATGTCCAGGGACCATTTTACCTCATGCTTTAGTTGGTTGTTAGACAAAATGGATTTTATGGATTCATAATCATGCAATGACTCGCTTAGTATAATGCATCATGGAGAGGCATTAAACACCTTTTCCCAAACATACTTAACTTTTTGATGTCTTTCAAAGTTGAAATCAATTAGCTGATTGTGTAGATTCAAGACTAGCCTTCACATTCTGTGCAATCTAATCTCAGTCTATGCGTGTTGGCAAAAGCTACAAGTTTACGTCATCCTTAGCACTCAAAGGCTTAACCCTAACCCTTTACCACACAATCTGGAGTTTTCATGACCCTGAGAAAGAAAGCTTTTGAAAACATTGTAGGAAAAGGAGTAAATGCTGGTAACCAGCATTTTCTCACTTTCCTGCAGTGTTTACTATCTATTCAAGGACAAATACTATCATTTGAAAAACATTTGAATTGTCATTTGTAAATTCGTCAAATATGGACGAGGCTAAACTTTGGTGTGTGGTAAAGGCCTAAGTTCATAAATATTAAATTTTAGGTAGCAGGTCTTCCGTTTCCAGTATGGGTGAACCATCAGATGTGTTTGAAAAAGAGAATTCTCTGACAAGATTTGTGATCGGGAAATGTCATCTAAATGTGTCAAGTACGACGGTGCATAGGGTCAGAAAACTCCTTAATGCTGCCTATAAATATGAATATGAATCTTATTCCAAGAAGCAGGAAGGTAAGTAGCTTAGTCAGTAACACACATGGCTAGAAATTCGGGGTGGGGGAGGGTTGGTGGTTGAAATCCCAAGCTCTGCCATTCTTTTCCGGAGGATAAATGGTTGCCACAGGATACATTCTTCTCTTATCAATGAACTTTTTTCCCAGGATGTTTAAATTTTGGAAAGTAAACAGTAGCTTGAGAAGAATATTGTGCAAAGTACTGGTAGAAGAAACATCGGGAAAGCATGGATAGGTGAGCTGGCAGCCACAGTATACCGTAGCTGAAATAATGTTCAAATCACCATAGGACACCAAACAAGCAAACAAATCAAGTGAGGACTTGACTAACATTTTGTACTTTTTGATTTATAGGTATTGTTTCTTTTCTTTGCAGTTAGCGTAGTTTCTTTTATTAGATCAGCTGTTTAGGAAGAAAAAGTAGAGTTATTTTCAAAGCCCTGTTATTGTCTGCATTGTTGTCTGAGCTGTTGTTGTCCAAAAACTTTTCCATCTTATAATATATGTATGTATCTCTGTTATTACTCAAGATATTTACTTCAAACTTGGAGTAGTTGTTAACTACCAAAAGGAAAACCCTTACAACAGGGACAGGTAACCATCAAAATATTTTTGACATAGTTATGCCCCTTCTTCAACTTAGAGTTTTCCCTGAAAATCAACCTATTTTTAAAAGCAACTGCAGCCTAGGGTTGGCACCTGTATGGGGTGCTCTTGTTTTCTTCTTCGTTTGAAGGCATTAAGTTGTAAGAGTTATACTTAAACATGTTACTAGTACTTTCTTCCTTTTCCAAAATGTTTTCAAAAGCCTATTCCTAGTAATTCGTTATTTTTAAATCACTGGATAGGTAGGTAAAGGGTTATGTACCAACTAAATCAAACAAAATGATATGAAGTTTCACTTTTACAGAGAGAGTGGATGAAAACAGACCTCATCCAACAGAGGAGCAGGTGAAATCTTTGTTGGAGTACATCCCAACAAGGACCTATCATATCACCCTGCTGCAACCTGGGATTTCTGTTCTCTCAGCTGAACATCCGTACTGTGATATTGCAAAGAAAGTCTACAAATCTCAACACTCTAGTAAAAAGGTAAATTGTTTGTAGAGGACTGATTGATAAATTTTGAGTCTTGTATTGAAAGAGTTAAACAGGGATGTTTTCTTTTTCAGCCCTATTATTCCCTGATAAAATAGGGCTGTGTACCCAAAGACCTGCATTATTTAGTCAGTTTATGTCAAAGAGGTAACACTTCATCTGACCTTCAACTATTTCCAAAATTGAAAAGGGCCATATATGGCTCCCACTTTCAGTCCGATTATGACATCATACATGCAGCAGAGAACTGTCTAAATGGTCAAGAAAAAACTTCTTTAAAAGTGGTATTAAGGCCCTTAAACATTGCTGGCAATAGTGTATAGATACTAAAAAGGATTATGTTGAAAAATTTTGTACCATGTCCCCAAAAAGTCAAGCCCTTACATATGGGGATCACATATTATCACAGCTGTGGTGAATTTTGTTGGAATACAATTCAGCAAGGACCTATATCACATCACTGCAGCCTGTGAAATCTGTTCTATGGGCTGAACATCTATACTGTGATATTGCAAAGAAAGTTTATAAATCTGAACACTCTAGTAAAAAGGTAAACTGTTTGTAAATTTTGTTGGAAGATATTCCTGCAAAGACCTATATCACATCACTGCAGCCGTGATATCTGTTCTCTCGTCTAAACATCCATACTGTTATATTGCAAAGAAAGTCTATAAATCTCAAAGATTGTACCTTTTTAGGAATGTAGGTTAAAAAAAACCTTGGTGAAAAATCCACTACCCTTAAATGAAAAGTGGGCATTAGCCCAGCAGTACTACAAAATTAATATACTTAGAAAAAAAAGTTAAGCGCCACTAACTTCAGATGCCTACAAAGGTTTAATTGGAAAGTGAAAGTTAGAACCGAGTATAGTGATGGCACAAACATTGTTCCATAGATAAATTTCAATGGTAATCAATACACATGCACAACGCATACGTGAAGCATAACACAGGACAATAGCAAGGTCGTGCACTTTGAAAAATCAACTTTTGTGTCGAGGTCTGTATAAGCTGATATCTTGAACAGAACACACGATTTGATGTTTTTTGGGAGAAATGGCAAGACGTAGACTACGGGTGAAAGATGAAGAATGATTGGCATGAAGAATGGTGGTATATCATGCAGAGCTATTGGCAGACAGTTAGGGTACCATCATAGTGTGATCACTCGTTTGGTACAGAAACATGCCCAATCCAATGACGTGAAAGACCGTGCAAGATCTGGGCGACCAAGAATAACGTCTAACCTTGAAGACAGAGCCTTGTTGCAACTTGTCAGACGTTTCCCTTTTGCATAGTGCTCCCACACTAAGGAACCAGTGGAATACCCACTGACGACTGTCTGTTATGACAGTTAGGAATCGGCTCAAGAAGGCGGGACATTGAGCACGTAGGCCAGTTAAACGTCCTTTATTGTCTGACAGACTTATACTTGAACATCTGATGTGGTGCAAAGCCCGAGCAGGTTGGAATTTGGCGTCATGGCTCAGGATTCACTGGTCTGATGAGTGTAGGCTGTTGTTACACGTTATTGATGGCAGAGTTCATGTTTGGCGACAACCGTCAATTTGCCCCAAAACACATCCAGCCTACCCATCAAGGTGGTGGTGGGTCTGTGATGATATGGGGATGCGTTTCATATGGATGTAAACTGGATCTAGTGACAGTACAGGGTATGCAAAATGCTCAAAACTATCGTGATGACACCCTTAATCCCTTTGTTGTGCCCAATTTCGACAACCATCCTCTTAGGACTCGACCTGTGTACATGGACGATAACGCTCGACCTTACAGAGTAAGAGCTGTTGTTGATTTTCTTTGGCAAAATGCCATAACAACTCTTCCATGGCCAGCGTGCAGTCCAGATCTGAACCCCTGAAATGCAATACATTTAAAACAAAAGAAAAGGAAGTTCTTAAGACTGATGAATGCACCAATTAAAGTCAATGACTGTTAAATAAGTAAGCAGTTTTGTTTCTGTTTTTCATGTTGCATGTATCCAAAGGGGTACGGACATTCACCCACTAGGACAATAGCCAACTGGACAAATGCCACCTGGACAAAAACCCACTCACAATAGTAGCAACCAGGACATTTGCCCACCAGCCTTTGTTTTCACATATTTTTATTTCTTTTTTAATGAAAGCATTTGCAGATGACACAATAATGTAACTCAAAAAATGAAATTTGATTTGGGAAGGGTAGAAAATATAATGGGTAAAGGAGAAAATGTTGGTTACCAGTATTTTCTCCTATTGCCAAAATGTTTTCTAAAACTTTCTCTCTCTGGGTCATTAAAAACTGGTTACTGCATGGTAAAGCTTTAATAGGACAGTTTATTTTCTGCACTTCCGGAAATAGCTTGAGAACTTGCTTGGTATAATGCATCACAGAGATGCAGTAAACCCCCTTTTCACATGGCATGCCTTATACATATTTGTACCAAAAGACCATTTGACCTTACTAGTTGACACACCATCCCTATTTTATTACATCTGTGATCCATTAGATGTATAAAATATTGTTTTTATAATCAGACCAGAGGAGCACAAGGGACACAACTCTATCCACTGTTTGGAATGCAGATGTCAAGTCAGAGATTTGACCTTCAAGTGACCTCACCCATGTATCCAAGGAAACTGGTACAGCTAGTCAGTAAGATTGCTGGAGCACCAAGTAATGTACTGCACCATTGCCATTCACACACACAGATCAAGGTAAATGAATACTTCAGCAGTTCCTAGTATTTTTCTTTTTCTCTCGTCTAGGAATTGCAATTTGATTGAATGAGATGATCTATTTAGAAAGTTATTGGTAAAGATTCTTCTCAAACACATGGATAAGTAAACTGGTTGTCATGATATAGCTGAAATATTATTGAAAATATGAACATATGAACCAAGCACTTAACACTTTACCACACAATCTCGCAACCCTTAGGAAATAACCTTTTGAAAACCCTGTGGGAAAAGGAGAAAAGGCTGGTAACTAGATTTCAGTCCTTTTCTCACAAGGTTTCTACATTTTCTCTGACAATACCATCATTTCTGCTGAATTTAATAAATGGTCTGCAAATGCTTTCCCTTTGGACCATTTTAAAGTTTTGTCGTTTGTTGATGAGTTAAGCATGTCCTAGTCTTTGCTATATTGTAGATGTTTGGTTTCCATATTGGACTGACAAAGGTAGATAAGGAGGGAAACAGATCACCACTACACACCATTATGCCTCCATCCAGTGGTGCCATGTATATTCGCAGGCTGTTGCTGCCTATGTATTGGTAAATATTCCTATTCTTATCATTAACTTTTTGCCAAAGGACAAAACTTTAGACTTGTCCAAATTGAAAGCATTTCCAGACAACAAATTAAATGTAATTCAAAACATAAAATTTGTCTTTCATAGAGCACTGTAGAAAACATTGTGGTTACCAGCATTTTCTCCTTTTCCCACAGTATTTTCAGAATGCTTCTTCCTTTAGGTCGTTAAGAGTCAGGATTGCGTGATAAAAGTTTAATCCTGTTGTTACATGATTGTGATGTTCCAGTCCAGGTTATTACGCCTAAGAGTGTTGAATGATTGGAATGAATCCTTTTAATTTGGAAAGACAACCAACTATTGCAACACAAAGGTCGTTTTGGCCAGAAAATGTGATAAAGTAATCGACAATGCAGATCATGGATCAGAGTGCTTGTTCTATGCAATTGGACCTTGATCTATTCTGTCTGCAAAAGCTTTGTTACGCTGTGTCTAGCTGTCCAAGCATTAGCCTTAAGCATAGACACACGCCTACTTTTTACAGTTGCAACAAATTAATGATGGCTGAAAGATTGTCTGTTTCTTTTGAACTTGGGTTTTGTCTTTTGACTTATACTTCCACAGTCATTTGTAAAATGTGCTTTTATAGATTCTTGTTTAAACTTGTTTTTGTTGAAATGGCAAAAAAAAAGCTTTTAGAAAGTTTTTAACTAGAAGCAGTGATATTTCATATACATCATTCTACCTAACCAGTTGAGAGCCCTATTCTAGTACTAATGACATTTAGAACATACATGAATACATCAGCTGTCACTTTGATATGACTCACATAATGTTAAATACAGCTTGAAACTCCATTCAATCAGTTTCTAGCTTAGCCCAACTACACTGGAATTTTAAAACTGCATTTTATTTCATGCTTTTCGGTAGTTTATCGAGAATAAGGGTGGATTATAAGGTTTCATACTTCATGGTTACGATCAGTGAAATTAATGGTAAATACTTCCATAGCTCCTCAGTTGAAGGCAGAAGCAGTAGTTCCTGCATACTAGTTACCTAGGTAAACTGTGCTTGCCATTCAACCAGAGGGAAATATGACGTAATTTACATACATTTACCCTACATTTCTTGCGCTTTACGTTATATTGTTCTTATGTTGGAGGAGGTACGCCACAGGGAGTTACCAAAAATAAGTGTACTGGATTTTGATGAAATTCTTAACAAAAAAGAGGTTAGAAGCATGAAATAAATACGTGTAGAATATTTGTTTTTTTCAGTGAAAGATTGAACTTTATTTTATCTCATGAACATCATCGGTAATATTTTCACATGTGGCTGTGCCACTCATGTAAATATTACCAATGATGTTCACTTGATAAAATAAATTTCAATCTTTCTCTGAAAAAAAAAAAAAACAAATATCCTCTATTTATCACATATTTTCAGTGTTATATACCCATTACAGATTTTCTTATCTTACACAGGTTTGGGATAGGTATTGTGTGATGCAATATGTCATGTCATTTTATACTTTTTACAGAGAAATGAATCAGTTTTTTTTTTCATGAAAATAACCACATGTATATTGTGCATGTATGGTTTTTACATATTCTGACCTACAGTTTGAGAGATTTTGTAATGAGTCTGACTTCGTTGGCTTTACTGATAAAATTTTATTAAATTTGTCCAGAAAAGAGTTATTAAGCTGTCCAGAGGCTTACTTGGTGACATTTTTCTAGATTTTTTTGTTTGATTCATCTCAATTGTCAAATTATGTCAGATCCTATAGGTATTTTTTCTCAAGAAAACTTTCTTAGTTACATTTGATTGCTCATTTTTAAATTTCAGGAACATGTACCTCCCCAAACTTGAGAAAGTTTATGAATTACCTCAATTTTCCCTTAGTCTGACCAAAGGTAACCTCTTAGTTGTCATGGAGATTATATCGTCATGGCAACAAAGTAATCCAAAACCAGCAGACATAACTACAAGTACCCTATTGGAAGATGTTTTCCAAATTAATGGTAAATCTGAACTATTTGCTTTCACATTCTTTTTCCACAAAACAGGCTATTTTTTTAAGACCTGCCTAACACTATTGCACATTACAAAGGTCTAAGGCTTGAAGTAAAGGAAAACCTTGCAAGAATAGGACCAACTGCTTTTGCCAGCAATTGCTCTTTTTCCAACAATTTTTTATCAAAAATTTCAGCTGTAGGGACAAAAGGATAATATCATGATTCAGGCTGTTTCTGTGAAATGGGGAAAGCAAATATAAGTGAAAAAAATTCGGAAATACATGTATTTAAAGGTTATTTTGATTGATAAAGGAAAACATTGTAGTAGAAGGAGCAACAACTTATTATTAGCAATATCTCCATGTCCAACAATGCTTTCAAAATATGTTATCTGCTGAAGCGCAGAAAAAAAATGTGTCTAGTAATGGCTTAATTATTGTAATGCTGGACAAATGCCTCTGTTGTAAACCACTCTTTGAAAACATAAGTCAGAAAAGGTGTATTTGTTCATTTCCCAAACTTTTTCTTCCTGATTCAAAAATTATATTTTCATTTCCTCCAAATGTTTTTCTTTCATGCCAGTTGCACAAGCTCTATTCATTCAATATAAGCCAGTATAGTAAAAGTTTAGGCCATTATCTTTCCACTTTTAGTTTCTTTTGACTTTATACTTTTGACTTTATACTTTTGACTTTATAGTAAAACTTTTGTCTTGAAATTAGTTATTTCCTATCTCTGGATTTATTTATCATATTTCAGAGGATGGAAAAAAGTCTGAGCAGCCGGTATTTGAGATGATTCTGTATGGAATGGAGTTAAAAACCTGTAGAAATGATGTGGTGACTGCATGCTCTGGAAACTTGTCTGCAATACAGGTGCTTGTCTACAGAAATGGTAGGGCAAGAGTGGGTGCTTTTGAATACATTACTTGTTTGTCATGTGGTAGAGAATTATTATTAAATGTATTAAGCCTTGGGCTGCTAAGAAGACTCACTGACCTTCTGCGGACAGTGTAGATCAAAATCAGACTGCACAGAACGTGCAGTCTGATATTTGATCTACACTTTCCAATGATGAAATATTTTTTCTCATAGAAATAAGTTTGAAATAGCATTATTTGGGTTTTTACGATTGGCTTGAAAGTTCATTTAACTTGTTTAGCAGGGTAACGGTTCATACTGAGTTGTGTGTCAAAAGTTTTGCCCTTAGAGTACTGAGCACAACTTAAGTTTTGTAGACAATATAGATCATAGATAGAGACTAGACTGTAAAGAATTTGCAGTTTGATCTTTGATTTACACTGAATACAATTTGGTGAGATGCCTGGCAAAAGCACTTTTGAAACTGCAATGGTTTGGTCTGTTTTATCTGTTGGAGAAAGTCTGCTCCATTTGCTAGTAACATCCTCTTACAGAATAATCCCTAATTTTAAGCATCTTGAGAAAGAAGGCTTTTGAAAACATTGTGGGAAAAGGAGAAAATGCTGGTAACCAGTATTTTCTCTTTTTCTTACAATGTTTTCTTCATTTTAAACAAATTCCATCATTTTAGCGGAATAATTTATCCTCTGCACATGCTCTGAATTTGGACAAGTTTGAAATGTTGTTGTCTGGTAAAGAGTTTATCCTTTTCTAATAAACTCAAGTTTTAACGACAGTGAGGAAGACTTTTGCAAAAATTGCAAATTTTTTTTCCTATGAATCGAAGTTTCTTGTCGAGCACTGACAAATACTTGAAAATAGATTTTGTGTTGCAAACATTAAAAAAGTTATGGATGGTTACATTTAGTAAAAATGTGTGATTTTTACACTTAAATAACAGGGCAGCTGTTTTGCAATTAGAAACTCTGTCTATCTTTATGAGAACAGTTATTAGGCCATCATGCTTCTTTGCATACAATCCCATGAGACCAATTCATCGATGGCGTCAGATTTCCACAAACCTTTTACAGATTCTGGTGCTGGATCTAAAAATACTCTAAAAAGCTATTATCTTATTTAGGAAATATCATTTTAAATATTTTATTTTTTTCATACATGTACCTCTCTTTCTTCTTTATTGATTTCTTGCCAGCCATTGCCCATCTGATTTTAGTGATAAAACACTTTTGATGGTTTGAATGATTGTTAAAAATCTGAATAGCGCGCTTTAACCCTATACCAAACAATGCGGAGTTTTAAAGACCCGAGAAAGAAGGGTGTTGAAACTACTGTAGGGAAAGAAGAAAATGCTGGAAACTATACCATATTGAAATTTGATGTTGTATATTACAGATGGTGCAAAAGTTCAGACCATATCAGTACTAAATGGACCTGCCAGCACAGAATTTCTTCACACAACTGATTGGATCAAGCAAAAACCAACCAATATTGAAGATGTTACAAATGAATTGGTTACCTTTACCTATCAGTTACCTAGGAAAACTGATCAAATTCAAGGTATGCTTTTATGGTTTTCTTATACTTGAGCAGAGCTCTGGCTAAAGTGAGTTTAATGCATCTCCATGATACATTAGCCCAAGTAAGTCATCTAATAGTTTTGGATGCATAGAATCCCTTTTGGTTTACAACTAACAGAATCATGAGGTAGAATGGACCTTTGAAATGCTGGAAATTTACCAATAGCAAAAAGCCGGCTCAGGTAAATGTTTAATTAACATTTTTCCTTTCAAAACAACTCCAGCAGTAGTACTGATTAGTGTAAAGGGCATCTGTTGTAAGCTTGACCCAGTTTAATGAACATTTTCCTTTTAAAACAGCTCCGGCAGTGGTACTGATCAATATAGAGGGGATCTGTTGTAACCTTGACCCAGTTCTGATAGACTGGTTTAGTTACACACCAGGCAATAAAGTTGTCAAGTCCAGAGAACCAAAGGTAGAATTGGACCTAGAACTAGCCAAGGCAGCATCACCGTTACAGGGTGACATTTCTCAAAGTAGGTCTTGGTTTCCTTTTGTCTAGGTTTATTTCATAGTTTGATATTTACTAGTTCTAAACCCATTCAAAAACCCTATATGACACAATTCTAAGTTTTAACGACCCTGAGTGAAAAAGCTTATTAAAACATTCTGGAAAAAGGAGAAAATCCTGGTAACCAGCATTAACTCCTATTCCCACCACTTTTTCCACCCTTTCAGAGACCATTCCCATTGTTTGAGTAATGGGCGTGATGAAGGAGGCTTTAAAAACATTTTGGGGAAAGAAGAAAATACTACTAACCAGCATTTTCTCCTTTTCTGGCAATGTTGTCTACCCTTTGAAAGATATACAGTGGAACCACGTTAGAAAGAACTTGGCTAAAACGCTGACCCTATTATAACGCGGGTGGCCTATGGCTCCCAAAATTTCAGGGGGTTGGCCATTTTTGAGTCTGATCCGAATCCACCATTCCGCTGATAAGAATCCCCAATGTAAAAACATAACTACCTATTGACCAAATACTGATGTAAAATCAATACCGTGCACACAATGTGACAATTTTCACACCTTTACCTCGCTGATTACTTTTATCACCTATGGCTGTGGCTGTGCACAATTGCTTTGTTTGACAAATACATGCACAGTTGATAACAAAAGGACTTCAGCCTATAATTGTCTTCATATAAAATACACAGTCTAACATTAGATAGGCTTATGTCTAGTTCCTAACTCCAGACAGTCCAAATATTCAGAAATACTAAAAGCTTGGACAGGCTAAAAGTACATTTTCCAAAACATCTGACTTTTAATTTTCTTAGAAAAAAATTCTGATAGGATGATTGGCTGCATAGTGAATGCACAATTGTACATCGTGCGTAAAACCATAATGAACATGAATCCTTCGAGAACCGAGTCAACCGATAGTAATTCTCAGTCAAAATTACACACCCAAAAAAATGAAACATTGATTTTTTTTTTTTTTTTTTTTGTAAGAAATGCCTCTATACAGCGGACCGAGAAGATTACAATCAGAGATCAGACAAGACATTTAGTCTACAGTATGATCTTGATCTCTAGAGGCCGCAACAGCAACTTTAGTCCTGAAAGATGTGTAAGGGTTAAAACATTCCCGGCTTTTTGATGTTATGTAAGCAGTTTTGCCATTTTTCACGTTTTCGAAAGGCATCTTCTGCAGAAGCATGGAAAGTCGTTACATAAAGGGAAACGGTTGAAGCCCTGTGTTGTCCCCATGATTACAAAAATAAAGCCTTGTTGAATGCAAAACCTTGTTTCTCTTCTATATTCATCAGTAATTAATCCATATACCTTTAGCATGAAATTAGCGTATGCATTGTTTTTTTCTTGGTCACAACAAAATTTCCAGAAAATGCCCGAATTACTTTTTTTTTCTGCCGACTACACAATGTACATGTGACACGACTGGGGTGTTCTAGCGATAATCATTACGGTACGCAAAAAGGCTGTATCAGATCATGTAAAGCAGGTGAGTTGTTGGCTTATTGCGTGATCATTTGTTTTGATTGGAGGTCAGCCCATAACCAGGTGTAAATTCTTCGAGCAAAACAGTTTTAAGTGTGTACGAGAAATGCTAGTAGTACAATCCTCTCACTTCGAATTATTGGCACGTTACGTCATACCACAAATGCAAACTTTACTGCAAACATTAATTTTGTGGATACATGACTTGTGTGAAATCTTTACAAATGGAAGGTTAAATGTTTATGGTCGTATTTAATGGTTCACTGCCCATGGCAGGATGACGATTTTAACTCTTACCAAACTACAAAATTTTAGACATGTCCGGATTCAAAGTATTTGCAGATGACAAAAAAAAAGTGAGCCAAATTTGAAATCTGTTCATGGAAGGGTAGAAACAATGTGGTGAATGGAGAAAATGCTGGTTTCTAGAATTTTCTCCTTTTTTTCCCACATGCTTTTCTAAAGCTTTCTTTCTCAGGGTCTTTAAAGTGTGGTAACGGGTTAAAGTCTTTGCGGCCGGTGTAGATAAACATCAGACTTCAAAGAATGTGCAGTCTGATCTTGAATCTATACCATCCGCAGCTGAACTATGACCAAAATCATATTCGTAGAAAGCTACTTCTGTTATGCCTAAAAAAAGTAAGAACATATTTAAGATCTGTTTAATTCAAGATTGAAACTCTGTCCAAGCAGGATCTATATTACAAACAGTTTAGATCCCTCCACCGTAGTCTAATTTATAGGCCCCGACTCGCGTGTTTTTCATTCTGACTTTCATCACGTACGTCGGTCGGGTCTTGTCTCGTTTTATTGTTGAAAGAGATTTCATTAGTCATAGTCAATTTGGGTTTGTTACGAAATCGTCAGGTTGATTGAAAAACACGGCGGTGGCACCATCTGCAATCTAACATGATAGCGTTTTATTTGATTTCTGAATGAACCTGGCTGTAATTCATCAAAACAGGGGCTGAATAATTTCTAATAAACATGGCCCGAAAGGTACAGGAAGTTCTTTTAGGTAGTTGTACCGGTGTTTGAATGGCCAGATTTGGTAATAGAACCACCTGGGAATCGTTTAGACGTTACATGCAAAAAAAAAAACACCTAAATTGTTAAATGTCCGACAAATAAATGTTTAAACATAAATGTGCATGTCTATGTCTGAGTATTTGGACTCCACCTTCACCGCTACTATGTATGAATTTGCAAGACTTTGCCCAATCATTTTAGACACACTCCCTAAATTAAACTTATTATTTTGGCTACCCTGAATTGCTCAAAATGTTGTTTACCATAATAACCAGAATATTACTATTTTATTTTTGTCTGAACAAATTGGCGAATAACAGTAATTAATTGATGCCATAGTTCTTGCAATGGTCAGCGGATGGGTCACGGGTAGTGGGGGGTGTGTGGGTGTGTGTGTCAGCGTTATATATTCAATCCTAGATATAACGCTGTTGCAGATCATGGCTCCCGATGACAGCATTATAACGGGGTTCCACTGTATGCCATGTTTTGAGTAATATTGAATTTGTCATCCAGATGCTTTCAGTTTAGACATGTCTAAATCTTTGTCGTTTGGTAAAGTGTTTTTGACATAGTTGTGCCCCCTTTTCAACTTTAAAATTTTAACCGAAATCAACCTTTTTCTAATATCTCTGTCATCACTGAAGATAATTTCTTTAAACTTGGGTAACTTGTTTACTATCAAAAGAGGTACCCATACAAGTATGACAGATAACCCTCAAAATATTTTTGACACATTTATCTCCATTTTTCTGCATAGCATTTTCATCATCTGTAGAAGCAACTGCAACAAAGCGTTGGCACCCGCATGCCATGGTCTTGTTTCAGAAGTTCCAAACACATTGGTTAAACTTTCAGATTACAAGAACTTTAGTGAAAAGGACCTTTTCTTGCTTTCTGTATTGTGTATTGTGAATAATATTCAGTAGATGATATAGGTTGTATAGGTTAGAGAGTTGGAGAATACAGTGATTTCTTCTTGAAATAGTTGTAATCATTTATTTTATCCATTCCCTCAGTGTCACAAATGTCCAGTGGCTCAAAACGTCCTTCTTTGACCTTGACCCACAGTCCAATACCAGGTCAGCTGTCCACCCAGAGAACAAAACATTTGGAGTCAAAGGATGGTAAAGATCACAAAGGCAGTATGGGCGAAAAGCTGGCAAAAATATTTCCACTCATTCGGATTGTTCAAGTCCAGGTTAGATATGCCAACTACATGCATTTCTACAATAGAATCTTATAATGATTATTTAAACTTATATAAATTTGAATGTATTGATAACCGGGAAAGGAAATATAAACAGTCAAGCTTGGTAATCTTTTTTCAATTGAAAAACGTTAACTTCTTTATCCAACTATAAAAATTAACAAGTTTATGTACATACAAACCATACTCTGTGAAGGAGGGGGGGGGTCTGCATCTGCAAAAACTATTGACCTGTGTCTTCATGTGCAGGCGGACACTGCTTTTTGTAAATTTCATGCATGTCCAAGGACCATGCTACCTCATGATTCAGTTTGGTGTTGCACAAAATGGATTTCATGGATCCATGATTAATTGATGACTTGCTTAGTAAAACGCTTTATGGCGATAGATTCAATGCCCTTTTGCCAGAACATGGCTCAAATGTATTTGTGTACACTGGCTGCAAAAACTGTGTTAAACACTTTTGATTGTGGTCATAGCTTGTAGAAATATAAATACTTATTAAACTTTTACCATGCGATATTTGGATAACCCCTGAGAAGAAGGCTTTTGAAAATGCTGTGGGAAAAGGAGAAAATGCTGGCAGGTAACCAGCATTTTCTCCCATTCCAATGGTGTTTTCTGTTATTCCAAAAGATTATTTCATCATTTAAACCACATTTAATATGTTAGCAGCAAAGGTTTTCAATTTGAACAAGTTTAAAATATTATTTTCAGGTAGAGTTAAACCTAAATCAAATATTGTGACACAGCTTTTATTACCACTTTGCAGATTGAAATGAAGAAAGTAGCTCTCTTTCTGCCAAAGGAGAGAACAAACCCGCCAGATCCTAGCGTGAACATTATCAAAAATTATGTTGGGATGGCCGACTCAAAATGTCTGTGTGATACGGTTGTGGTGTGTTTTCCACATGTTATGGCACAGAGTGCTGGGCTCAAGACTGTCCCCTTCCTTCAGGAAATTCCCATCACAAGTATGGATGGTTCCCTTGTTGGTAAGTTTAACCTCTTTCTGTACAGACTATTTTAAGTTATACCAAAAAATAGACAGAATTTAACAAATGGAAATACCTGTTTAGAATTGTATGAAAAACATTGAGGGAAAAGCAGACATTGCTTGAAACAGGTAATGGCACCTTTTCATTCAAACATTTCAAACACCCACCAGTTGTATGAGATACAAGTAAGACTCTAAATTTGGAAGACAAAAGGTTTTGGTCGAGCCCACTTGATATAGTCTACACTACTTCAGCTAGATGTTATTGCTAGTTTGGGTCTGTCTGGATTTTACCTAGCCATTTCTTCTACATTTATGGTTGGATTTCAGTTGTTCTTCTCCAGGAGTGGAAGTGCCATTTAGAACAACTGTTTTGGCAAGCCCAAGGTCAAAGTCACTCTTGAAGATCAAATGATAAAATTGTCATAATCAGAGCATGTCTGAGCCATAACCTCTATATTTAAGAATGGATTTCAAAATAAATTTACTAGGATGTCCTCCTTTATGGGTAGAAGTGTTATTTGTATTATTTGTTTGGGTAGGTCCAAGGTCAAGTTCACACTTAAGAGTCAAATGAGAAAATTGTCATACATAGAGCTTGCCTGAGTCATATTTTTTTCATTTCTAAATGGACTCGAAATAATTTTGCACAAGTGTCAGGGTTGTTTGTTTCATTAGATCAGGTAGGTCCATGGTCAAGGTCATATTGAAAGGTCAGATGATTAAGTCATACATGTATAATTCAATATTAGTTTTTTTTCATGAACATTGGTGAGTTCTGATTGGCTGAAAAAATTTTTCATAGCTCCATGAAAAAAAAAAATTAAGCAGGGCCGGAATTACTTTTGCAGTCAAGCTAATGTAAACAAACATGTGTACGAGATTTCATAATGTATTTCTTTCTAATTTTAGATCTATATTGAGTCTGAAATTCAAATTGCAAGTGAATTCATTTTCTCTGAATATTGAAAAAGAAATCCAACAGTAAATTCAAAGAGAGAGCTGAAAACTCATTGTCACTTTGCTGGGCTCTAACAATCTCATTTTCAACTTAATTCTAGCATATTGAACTTCTAATAATAAATGGACTAAATCTGCAAATGTTCAATGTCACGATATCACAAATTTACATCATTGTTACGTCATAAATGAGCAGTTTTACCGCACTATGAAATATGATAGAAATGGACATTAAATAAATACGCAGTGTTGGATTTACAAAAAAAAAAAAAAACCTAATCACACTTTTGTATGAAACCGCTTCGCAGTGTCATACAGTGTGATAAGGTTTTTTTTTCATACCTCCATGAAAACAAAAAAAGTTCTCTTCATTCCTTAAATAGAGAGCATGTCTGAGCCATAACTTCTATATTTTGGATAGATTTCAAAATAATTTGGCACAGTTGTTCTCCTTATTTGATCATATAGATCCAAGATCAAGTTCACACTAGAAGGTCAAAAGATAGAATTATCATAAATAGATCTTGCTTGAGCCATGACTTCTACAATTATCAGTGGAGTTCGAAATTAATTTGCAGAATTGGTCTTCTTTACGAGTGCATATGCCATTTGAAATACATGAAATTGTTTATGTACGTCAAGTCACACATGATGCTTAAATCAGAGTTTTCCATGTACTTTTTGGTGTGGGGGAATGTGGGGTTCATTTAACCCCCTTCAAATGAATAAAAGAAGGTACACATATAAAGTTTGGGGGTCATTTATAGAAGTTGAGGGTCCAAATTTCAAAGAAACAGGGGGTCAAGGAAAACCCTGGTTAAATGATAAAATTTTCAACACCTTTTCTACTGAATGAGTAGTAAGTGTCTCCGATTTATTTACTTCAGCAGTTTATGGTCCATGTCATACTTGAAGGTCATAAATTGAGCTTCTACTTGTTCATAAGTATGGAATACTGTTATCCTCATCTGAATTTGAAAACAGATTTGAAACATGACAGATGTGCATTGAATGATTGGTTACTTATTTTCTAAGTACAGCTTATGAGGTTCTTTGCTATTTCTCCATGGCAGGCTCGACACCTTGCCCCTGAGCAATCTTCTAGTTGGTTCTTACAGTTTTATAGGTATTATATTTTGATGTCTTTTGTCTTCTAGGTACTTTGAGTGGTGATTAGAGAATAAATTACTCTTTAGGAGGAGCATTTTTTTTCCGTTCACAAATTTCTGCACTAATCTATTGAATATAATTATGTAATATGAGGAACATAATAAAACAAATTCACTATATTTGTGAAATTGTCTTTCAACTATCAATCAGTATTAGAAACACTCTATCATGTCTGATTCTATAACAGCTCTAACAATGAAAAATGAATATTGAGTACTCTTTCTGTGCATTCGTTTCCTGATCTGCATTGACTGCAAAAGCATTTAAGGCTGTCTTTATTATCTTAACCCTTTACCAAAGAAACCTGAGTTTTAAGGATTCTCTGAAAGACAGCTTTTAAAAACATTTGAAAATCAGTATTTTCGCTGTTTACCAAAACTATTTTTGCCCTTTTGAAAGAGAATTTCCATATTTTCAGCTAAGTTCAGTTTGTCATCTGCAAGTACATTGAATATGGAAGAGTCTAAAATTTTGTCATCTGCCAAAGAGTGAAGGATGAATTTCTATTTCAGGGGACAAAATTCCATGGACTGTGACCCTAAGACACTGTTCCATGTATACAGTACACAGTTCTAGTTTACAACCAGTCAAACCTCTTGCACTTGTGAAACCAGCAACTGTCAACTGTACAGTGGGTGTGAGCTATAAATACACTCCGCCCACTTCTGATAATATCTCCTCCCTTGGATTGTGTCTACATACAGACATGCATGCTGTTGAAGTTGACTCAAGTTTGGAGCAAGTAAGTAATAAAGAAAGTTTAAATGCATTCTTGACTTGAGTTACGCAGTGTTCTGCCAACGCTTCCTGAAAAGCACAGTGTTTGAAAGTCTGATTTCATCATCTATGTATGATGATTCTGGCTGGCTGTGAAAAGATAATG
Organism: Hippopus hippopus; assembly: GCA_946811185.2. Taxonomy (NCBI): domain Eukaryota; kingdom Metazoa; phylum Mollusca; class Bivalvia; order Cardiida; family Cardiidae; genus Hippopus; species Hippopus hippopus. Next base: position 41,986,020 of record OX328104.1, read on the forward strand.
AGTCACATAATGGAATATTTATTTAAAAGGTCCCAAATATACCGATGTTATTTTAATTTAAATTATCTACATATGATGGTGATCAAGTTGGGCTTTTTTAACTATGGACTGGACTGAATTTCTAAAAACCTATTGGCTAAACCTTGCTAACAATGCTATGAGATTAGCATAGGCATACAATATAAATGTTTAAGCAAGAATGTGTCAAAAAAAATTGTGTTTGTAGAACAAATATTCTCATCATTTAAATTAAGTTTCTCTGGAATAGAGCTCCAGGAATGTAAGCCAGGACCCCCAAGTTAGGACAGCTGAGTCCCTGGGACTCACAAAAGCAACAGACAAACTAACACTCTGTTTTCATATTTGACCGTTTAACAAAAAATCTGACGTTTGAAGACCCTGGGGAAGAAGGCTTTTGAGACCATGGTGGGAAAAGGAGAAAATGCTGGTAAGCAGCATTTTCTCCTGTTTCTACAATATTTTCCATCCTAGCAGTGACAAATCTTGTCATTCCAGCCACCTCTCATTTGGAAGTAAGCCATGGTTTTTCAAGTTTTCCACTTTTTCAGAGACCAGTTCTATTATTTTAGCAACATTTATATTGTCGTCTGCAGATGCTTTCAATTTAGACAAGTCTATATTTTTGACGTTGGGTAAAGAGTTAACGTATATTGTATGTTGAGATTTGTGAGATTTCTACAACATATTTAATTTCCCTTTTTTTCCCTTGAATCTAGATAAAGCTTCTCCCAGTTGTTTCCTCCCAAAGCATGAAGCTGTCATCCAAGATATTTGATTTGATAAAAGATATATCCAACAGTCTTGTAAACAAAGATGTTAAACAAGATGAGCCAGTTGTTCCAGTGACCTTGACCTCTCAAGGTCAGACTCAGACTCTGAGCACGACCTCTGTTACTGAAGACCAACCCTACACTCACACATCGGGTGATTTGACCTCCTTAGATACGACCCCAAGCCATGATTTGGAGATTCTTGAGAGTGATGTGAAAGGTGTGAAGTTGTCTCTCTGGTTGCAATGGACTCTTCCAAAATGTGAAGTTAATATGTATACTAAAGGAAAAGAAGGTAACTTTAATCTATGAAATGATAAAACATGTTATACAGATGAATTTATCCCCTTACCACATTTTGAAGTTTAAAAAACTCTGATGCAGTAGGTTTATGAAAACACTGTGGAAAGAGAAGAAAATGCTGGTAGCCAGCATTTTCTTCTCTTTCCACGAGGTTTTTTACTCTTGCAAGGCAAATTTATTTTATTTCAGGTGTATTTGATTTGTTGTCTGCCAGTGCCTTCAAAATTGACAAGTCCACAATTTTGTTGTCTGTTAAAGAGTTCTGTCTGTGTGATTAGTCTGTCATGGGTAAAGGCTATCACTTTGGAGTATTGTTGTATGTACTTGTCAATTTAATGTTAACATATTCCGTGGTACTCATCTACATCACTTTTGCTTTTTCTCCTTTTCCCACAATATTTCATTGGCCCTCTTCCTCAGGGTCATTAAAATGAGAGAGTTTTGTAAATGGTTAATTTAGTAATTTTAAATACTCAAGAGTACATTAATTTATTTGTCTTTAATTGTAGGTGTAAAGCTAAGCTTGATTCTAGAAGACATGACAATGTCAGTTGATGTACAAGACGTTTATTCCAAGGTCAAGGTCAACTTTGGGACCATCAGTCTGAAGCACTACATCAGGAGGTAAGATAATTCTTTTCAGTATTGGACGTAACTCTTGACTCGATGATAAGCAAAAAGACCTATCAAAAATGAATGCATTTGCTGCTTGCAGATGACAAAAATTAAGATGATGATGATGGTATTTGTTTGTTAAATGATAGAAAACAAGATGAGAAAAGGAGAAAAACCTGATTACTACAGATTTGCCCCTTTTCCACAATGTTTTCAAACTCCTGCTTCCTCTGGTTTGTTGAAACATTGGATTGTGTGGTATGGGGTTAAGTTTCTACAAGAGGTGATACTTATGTAACTATCATAGCAAAAAAGATAAAGCTTAGCTTACAATGAACTCTGCATGCTTTGAAACAGATGTTCTGCTAGATTAGTTTAAACATATTTATTTTACATCGATTGAGAAACAAGTTCTTACAACTTGTACTAATCTGTCTCGATTCTGCTTCCTGGGAACACACCAGTACTCGTGCCAAATGTGTGAGCCAGTGAAAAATCCCTAATTTGACACCCTCTCTCAGGTATCAAACTCAGGACCTTATGATTACGAGGCTGATGCTCTACCTCTCAACCACGGACACCACTGTTCCGTTAGATATGGATAATCAACTGGAAGAAAGATGAAAAAAATGAACAGTTCTTTTCTTACTTGGAATTGTCACAGTTGAAATTAAGGATCTACATTCTTTGTTGCTGAGGGTTTAACCCTTTTCCAAACAACAAAAGTTGAAAATTGGGAGTTGTCTCAACTGAAAGCATTTGCAGACAACAATTTAAATATGGTGGAAATCGTGCCATTTGGCTGTGAATGAGTACAAAACAAAGGAGGAAAAGGAGAAAATAATGGATAACAGCATTTTCTCCTTTTTATACGCCCGTCGAAGACGGGACGTATTATGGGATCACCCGTGGCGGGCGGGCGGGCGGAATGGCCCCATTCTTTGTCCGGAGCATATCTCCAAAACTATGCTAGCTGTGCAGTGCACAGGAATCATAACTCTTGCTTGCTTAATTTTTGAGTTATTGCCCTTTGATGTTTTTCATACTTGAATTTTGTCCGGAGCATATCTCCAAAACTATACTAGCTACGGTTATGAAACTTCATGGGTGGATAGATCTCATCAAGGGGGAGTGCAGTGCACAGAAATCATAACTCTTGCTTCCTTAATTTTTGAGTTATTGCCCTTTGTTGTTTTTCATACTTGAATTTTGTCCGGAGCATATCTCCAAGACTATACTAGCTAAGGTTATGAAACTTCATGGGTGGATAGATCGTATCAAGGGGGAGTGCAGTGCACAGGAATCATAACTCTTGCTTACTTAATTTTTGAGTTATTTCCCTTTGTTTATATTCATACTTGAATTTTGTCCAAAGCATATCTCCAAAACTATGCTAGCTACGGTTATGAAACTTCATGGGTGGATAGATCTCATTAAGGGGGAGTGCAGTGCAAATGAATCATAACACTTGCTTGCTTAATTTTTGAGTTATTGCCCTTTGTATTTTTTCATACTTTAATTTCGTCCGGAGCATATCTCCAAAACTATACTAGCTACGGTTATCAAATTTCATGGGTTGATAGATCTCATCAAGGGGGATTGCAGTGCACATGAATAATAAGTCTTGCTTGCTTAATTTTTGAGTTATTTTACGCCCGTCGAAGACGGGACGTATTATGGGATCACCCATGGCGGGCGGGCAGGCAGGCGGCGTCCAGTTCTTTGTCCAGAGCATAACTTTGTCGTCTCCAGTCCGATTGACTTGAAACTTGGCATGTGTGTTTGTTGCAATAATATGGAGTGCAGTGCGAAAGAAGCATAACTCTACCTCATGCTGTCTTTGAGTTATTTCCCTTTGATTGTCATTTTTACAGCATTTTCTGCTTGTCCGGAGCATAACTTTGTCATCTCCAGTCCGATTGACTTGAAACTTGGCATTTGTGTTTGTTGCAATAATACGGAGTGCAGTGCGAAAGAAGCATAACTCTACCTCGTGCTGTCTTTGAGTTATTTCCCTTTGATCGTCATTTTTACAGCATTTTCTGCTTGTCCGGAGCATAACTTTGTCATCTCTAGTCCGATCGACTTGAAACTTGGCATTTGTGTTTCTTGCAATAATACGGAGTGCAGTGCGAAAGAAGCGTAACTCTACCTCGTGCTGTCTTTGAGTTATTTCCCTTTGATCGTCATTTTTACAGCATTTTCTGCTTGTCCGGAGCATAACTTTGTCATCTCCAGTCCGATTTACTTGAAACTTGGCATTTGTGTTTGTTGCAATAATACGGAGTGCAGTGCGAAAGAAGCATAACTCTACCTCGTGCTGTCTGAGTTATTTCCCTTTGATCGTCATTTTTACAGCATTTTCTGCTTGTCCGGAGCATAACTTTGTCATCTCCAGTCCGATTGACTTGAAACTTGGCATTTGTGTTTGTTGCAATAATACGGAGTGCAGTGCGAAAGAAGCATAACTCTACCTCGTGCTGTCTTTGAGTTATTTCCCTTTGATCGTCATTTTTACAGCATTTTCTGCTTGTCCGGAGCATAACTTTGTCATCTCCAGTCCGATTGACTTGAAACTTGGCATTTGTGTTTGTTGCAATAATACGGAGTGCAGTGCGAAAGAAGCGTAACTCTACCTCGTGCTGTCTTTGAGTTATTTCCCTTTGATCGTCATTTTTACAGCATTTTCTGCTTGTCCGGAGCATAACTTTGTCATCTCCAGTCCGATCGACTTGAAACTTGGCATTTGTGTTTGTTGCAATAATACGGAGTGCAGTGCGAAAGAAGCATAACTCTACCTTGTGCTGTCTGAGTTATTTCCCTTTGATCGTCATTTTACAGCATTTTCTGCTTGTCCGGAGCATAACTTTGTCATCTCCAGTCCGATCGACTTGAAACTTGGCATTTGTGTTTGTTGCAATAATACGGAGTGCAGTGTGAAAGAAGCGTAACTCTGCCTCGTGCTGTCTTTGAGTTATTTCCCTTTGATCGTCATTTTTACAGCATTTTCTGCTTGTCCGGAGCATAACTTTGTCATCTCCAGTCCGATCGACTTGAAACTTGGCATTTGTGTTTGTTGCAATAATACGGAGTGCAGTGCGAAAGAAGCATAACTCTACCTCGTGCTGTCTGAGTTATTTCCCTTTGATCGTCATTTTTACAGCATTTTCTGCTTGTCCGGAGCATAACTTTGTCATCACCAGTCCGATTGACTTGAAACTTGGCATTTGTGTTTGTTGCAATAATACGGAGTGCAGTGCGAAAGAAGCATAACTCTACCTCGTGCTGTCTTTGAGTTATTTCCCTTTGATCGTCATTTTTACAGCATTTTCTGCTTGTCCGGAGCATAACTTTGTCATCTCCAGTCCGATCGATTTGAAACTTGGCATTTGTGTTTGTTGCAATAATACGGAGTGCAGTGCAAAAGAAGCGTAACTCTACCTCGTGCTGTCTGAGTTATTTCCCTTTGATCGTCATTTTTACAGCATTATCTGCTTGTCCGGAGCATAACTTTGTCATCTCCAGTCCGATCGACTTGAAACTTGGCATTTGTGTTTGTTGCAATAATACGGAGTGCAGTGCGAAAGAAGCATAACTCTACCTCGTGCTGTCTGAGTTATTTCCCTTTGATCGTCATTTTTACAGCATTTTCTGCTTGTCCGGAGCATAACTTTGTCATCTCCAGTCCGATCGACTTGAAACTTGGCATTTGTGTTTGTTGCAATAATACGGAGTGCAGTGCGAAAGAAGCATAACTCTACCTCGTGCTGTCTTTGAGTTATTTCCCTTTGATCGTCATTTTTACAGCATTTTCTGCTTGTCCAGAGCATAACTTTGTCATCTCCAGTCCGATCAACTTGAAACTTGGCATTTGTGTTTGTTGCAATAATACGGAGTGCAGTGCGAAAGAAGCATAACTCTACCTCGTGCTGTCTGAGTTATTTCCCTTCGATCGTCATTTTTACAGCATTTTCTGCTTGTCCGGAGCATAACTTTGTCATCTCCAGTCCGATTGACTTGAAACTTGGCATTTGTGTTTATTGCAATAATACGGAGTGCAGTGCGAAAGAAGCATAACTCTACCTTGTGCTGTCTTTGAGTTATTTCCCTTTGATCGTCATTTTTACAGCATTTTCTGCTTGTCCGGAGCATAACTTTGTCATCTCCAGTCCGATCGACTTGAAACTTGGCATTTGTGTTTGTTGCAATAATACGGAGTGCAGTGCGAAAGAAGCATAACTCTACCTCGTGCTGTCTGAGTTATTTCCCTTTGATCGTCATTTTTACAGCATTTTCTGCTTGTCCAGAGCATAACTTTGTCATCTCCAGTCCGATTGACTTGAAACTTGGCATTTGTGTTTGTTGCAATAATACGGAGTGCAGTGCAAAAGAAGGATAACTCTACCTCGTGCTGTCTTTGAGTTATTTCCCTTTGATCGTCATTTTTACAGCATTTTCTGCTTGTCCGGAGCATAACTTTGTCATCTCCAGTCCGATTGACTTGAAACTTGGCATTTGTGTTTATTGCAATAATATGGAGTGCAGTGCGAAAGAACCATAACTCTACCTTGTGCTGTCTATGAGTTATTTCCCTTTGATCGTCATTTTTACAGCATTTTCTGCTTGTCCGGAGCATAACTTTGTCATCTCCAGTCCGATTGACTTGAAACTTGGCATTTGTGTTTGTTGCAATAATACGGAGTGCAGTGCGAAAGAAGCATAACTCTACCTCGTGCTGTCTTTGAGTTATTTCCCTTTGATTGTCATTTTTACAGCATTTTCTGCTTGTACGGAATATAACTTTGTCATCTCTAGCCTGAACATCTTCAAATTTGGTATGCACGATTGTTGAAAATTTACGGAGTGCAGTGCACAAGAACCATAACTCTTCCTAGCATGAGTTTTGAGTTATTTCCCTTTGATTGTTTTTTTTACAGCATTTAGTGCTTGTCCGGAATATAACTTTGTCATCTCACGTCAGAGTGACTTCAAACTTGGTATGCATGTTTGTTGCAATATTACGGAGTACAGTGCGCAAGAACAATACCTAGTACAGATTTTGAGTAATTCCACTTTGATCTTCATTTTTACAGTATTTCTTGCTTGTCCAGAACGGAACTTTGTCACCTCAAGTCAAATTGACTTGAGACTTCTTAAACATGTTTGTTGCACTACCTGCCCTTTACGATTATTATACCCCCTCGACAACTGGCAGTGGGACGGGCGTATCTTGTGACAATTTGCCGCTCTTGTTCTATGATGTTTTCCAAAGGGTTCTTTCTTAGATTCGTTAAAACAGGGAATTTTTTGGTAAAAGGTTAAATAGAATGTCAGCATGATGTTCATTGTTATTGTTTTATCTAACTTATCATTTCAAAAAACAATAGAAACTTGGCAAGGCCTGGTTTATGTTGCTTTTTATTTCATTCTTCAGATAAAAACAAAAAATTACTAATCATGTAATATCCTGTGTATATTTTGCTTTACAGTATGGAGAACAAATGGAAAAAGGGGCCAAATGAGGGAATATTACTAACATGTAGAGATGAACTTTCTTGGGACACCCACATCATCTCCTCAAAACTATGGTCACATGATCAACATCGACCAACCACAACTCAAACAGGAAAATCCCTCTTTCAACACAGCCAGTCTAGGGATTTAGCCCATGGCTGTTTGAATGTGACCTTCACAAGAGCTCTGAGGAAAAATGTGAAAAAGAAGTTCCAGAAATTGAACATCGAGATGCCAGCAATCAATGAAAATCATGGAAACATCTTCAACAGATTCTACTTCCATAAATATGTATCAGAGATTTGTGTAAGCATGAATCCATGCGATGTTGTATTATGCACTTTACCACTGATAGCTGTACTCACAGATCTCGCCGCTTTTGATACAGCAAAACCAGAAAAATCTGTAAACATCAATGCTACAGCTGCAATAAAGGGAGATAATTCTGGAATGGCAAAAGGGAGAGATAAATCTACTGTTCCTAGAGTGACCTGTAGTAACCATCCTTTAATATATGCTGATTTTGCTGCAATGAGAATGTTTATACCAAAACAGGATGTTAGCAGATCTACAGAACAGAAAAATGAACTTTGCTCAACTGTCAACCATGACATGGTCTTCATCCAGGTAGGCTTTTAACCTTTTACCAAACAATTCCTAGTTTTCATGACCCTGAGGAAAGAGCTTTTGAAAGCAGTGTGGGAAAAGGAAAAATGCTGATAACCGACATTTTTTTTTTTTCCTTTTTACAAAACAGTTTTCAACCTTTCAAAGACAAATCTCATTCTTTGAGATTCACTTAGTTATCAATCTACAAATGCTTTCAGTTTGAACAAATCTAAAATTTTGATGTCTGATAAAGAGATATAACAGTTCTTGTCATTTATTTTGTTCATTTCATAATTTTTAGCTTGGCTGTTTTCAGAGAAAACAAGTTATTGTCATAGCCTTGGCATCATCGGCATGCAAAAACTTTGACATTTTGTAATATCTCTGTAATTACTGATGATGTTTACTTCAAACTTGGACAAGTTGTTAACTATCAAAAGAGGAAGTCATAAAACAGGGGCAGGTAACCATCAAAATAATTTTGACTCAGTTATGCTCCTTTTTTTTTTTTACTTACAATTTTCACTGAAAATCAAGCACTTGAAGCAGGGCGTTGGGACCCGCATGCAGCGCTCTTGTTACAGTATCCTTGTGCATCATTGTTACTTTTGATTGGTCAACTATATAAAGGAGTTATTGCCCTTTTATGGCCTTTTTACTCTTTACCAAACGACAATCTTTTAGCCTTGTCCAAACTGAAAGCATTTTCAGAGGTCAAGTTAAATGTTACTCAAAACATAAAATTTATCTTTCAAAAGATAAAAACGATCATAGGAAAAGGAAAAAATGCTGGTTACCAGTTAATGTTTTCTAAAGCCATCTTTCTCACGTCGCTGAAAGTCGGAATTGTGTTGAAAAGGGTTAATTATTTTTCCTAATCCTGTGACAAGCCAACTGGAGGGGGGTATTTGTTAGTTCTACTTCTAGTTCTGTCTCTACCTCTCTTTTATCAGACCCAGGCTGTTACCATAACACCACATGCGGAGAATCCACTACCCAGATACGCAGTGGATAAAGAGTTGTACCAACAAGCTGTTCAGTTGGGCGTTACGTCAGAATCTGGATCAGCGTTACAGGACAGGCAATATCAGATTGATGTTCGAGGATTTAGTATCACAACAGGTGCGTACAAAAAAATATATCCGTATACACTTTAAGTTAACTTTTTTACCTTTTCCCAACTTATCCCATGTTTTGAGGCCTCTGGGGAGGAGGTTTCTGCAAAACACTGTGGAAAGAGGATCAAATGCTGGAAACCAGGGCCTGTATTCACCAACCATTCTTTAGAAAGTTCTTAGTCTTCTTCTTCAGAATTTTCTAACTTTTGCTTTACAGAAGTTGCTTTACTTTCAGATTTTGAAAATTTTAAAGAGTAAGACTAAGAATAATCTTAAGAATGGGTGGTGAATACAGATCCAGCATCTTCTCCTATTCCCACAATGTTGTATAGTCTTTCACAGACACATGTATTTTGTCATCTGCAAATGTTTTCAGTTTGGACCATCTAGAATTTTGTCTTTTGGTTCAGGTTTTAAAAACAATTTTGTCTTTTAATGAGTCAACAGAGGACACCTTTTGAAAAGTTGTTGCGAAAGGAGAAGTTACTTTTCAGGGTAATTTTTCCTTTTTGCTTGATGTTTTTGTTTCTAACCAATAACTTTGGCTCATTTGTATCAACTTCAAATTTGTTGTCAGCACATGGTTTCTGTTTGGAAATCTTTATGTATTTTCTTCTCCAATCACAGATTTCATAGACATTGCAGAACAGCTCCTCGAGAGAAAGTGGTTATCAAAGATACAATCAGATTGAATTGTTAAAATATAGGTGGAAAATTAAGCACATTAACACAGAAACTTTTCATGCCTTGATCAACAATTTTAAAACATGATGTAATGTCATTATGGGAATAAGGATGTTAGATGGAACAAAAGCTGTGAAAGACTTGCATGATTTTCTCAGATTATGTAATATTTATATATTCAGGAGTTATATGCAAATCAAATAAAACATTTTTATGTATACAGAGTTTTTTATATAACTTTTCTAATGATATTATTCGGTGTTTAATCCAAATTATGATTATACATGTCTAACCCTTTACCACACAGTTGTGAGATTTAAGGACCCTGAGGAAAGGAGGCTTTTGAGAACATTGCAGGAAAAGAAGAAAATGCTGGTAACCAATTAAGGACACATTCCAACAATTTAGCCACCATTATTTTGTCTTCTGCAAATGCCTTGAATTTGGACCAGTTTAAGATTCTGTCATTCGATAAAAGTTGGAATTGGTAACAGGTAATATTGTACAACATGTATTTATGTATTATCCCATGGCATAACTAGAATAGTAAAATTTGATTGAAAATGTGCAGCAAACATCAAAAGCACAACTTTTGTCAGGCAATGCTTTTACATGTATTTCCTTATATTTACGAAGGTTGTTGGGGAGACTTTCCAAAAATAGAATCTTTGTCAAAGAAGAATGCCATTAGCCCCACCACACAGATACCTGCTGTAGAATGGAACACAGTGAAATCCCTGATGTGAGTACTTAACTCTTTACCACACAACCCTGAATTTTAACAACCCTGAAAAAGAAGCCTTTTGAAAATATTGTGGGAAAAGGAGAAAATGCTGGTAACCAGCATTTTCTCCTTTTCCCACAATCTTTTCTGCCTTTTCAAGGACACTTACTATTGTTTGAAAAACATTTGAATTGTTGTCAGGAAGTTCCTTCAATATTGGCTTGTCTAAAATTTTGCCATGTGGTGAAAGGATTGATTCTTTACCAGATGACAAAATTTTGAACTCATCCGAATTTAAAGCATTTGCAGGTGACAAATTAAATGTGGCTCAGTTATTGTAAGTACATTTAAATGTTGGTAAATATGTTTATATCGTTTATATGTTTAGAAATGAAACTAACACTGTCTACTAACAGCTTATGTAAGGTATGGTGGGGGATGACCACGACCCCCACGTACCTATTGACGTGGTAAATAAAGCTAAAAAAAAAATGTGGCTCAGAAGATGGAATTTGTTTTGAAATAGGTAGAAAACTTTGCAGGTAAATGAGAATATTCTGTTGCATGTTCTCCTTTTTCAGCAACGTTTTCAAAAGCCTCTTTCCTAAAGGTTGTATAACACTTGCTTGTTGAGTTAAAGATTTGAAAAATTACATAGATTTATTGTTATTTCAAGGCTTGTTACCAGCATTTTGTCTTTTCCCACAGTGTTTTCAAAGGCTGTTTCTTTAGGATTGTTAAAACTCGGATTTTGTTGTAAAGGGTTAAAGATATGTTGTATCATGTTATAAGATCTTGAACATATTTGGTGTAGGCATAAATGAGAAAGCTGTAACTACCATTTTGGCTAGGCTATTATTGCAAGATTTCGCTACTTTGGCATTGATAAAGCATTGCTCTGAAGAGAGTCTCAAGAACATTCTTCGTCTTCTTCTCTACAATTTACTGAATTTGAAAGAAACACAACTTCTGATTGGCTGAAGTAAATGGCTTAGCCAATCAGAAGTTGTGTTACTTTCTTAATGTAGAATAAGACTTAAAAATTAAATGAAGATTGGATTGAGAATACAGACTTAGACTGCATGTTATGTGCACCAATTAATATGTTCCTGGTGTTTCCTTCTAGCAGATCTAAACTTTCTGCGAAAGCAAAATATGTCGTTCTAAGCCTTTTAAACATAAAACTATATTTCCACCAGGTCTGACGACAAAGAAATACAGCTGATTCCCATCATATCTCCTGCTGATTTAAAACTTGTTGCAGCTCCTGCCATAGTGAATACCAGCCCAGGGTGGGGCAATAAGGTGGAGGTAAGTCTATTTCTTGTCAAGGAATTTAGAAGTATGTACATACATTTGTTACTATTTACCAGACAACAAAACCAGCATTTTCTCCTATTTCAACAATGTTTTCTACCCTTTCCCAAACAAATTTAAAATTTTAGGCACCTTTATCTTGTCTGCAAATGCTTACAGTTAGGACTTGTCTTAAATTTGGTAAAGAGTAATAGGATTAAAAAAATCAAACAGACTTTCAGTAGTCAGGAATAAAAAAAAAAAAACCGCAACTTCAAGGGTTTTTTGTTGGAATATTTCAATAAGTGAAAAAATGTGTATCCAAGACCATACTGCATGTTTTGTACAGTCTCTTCTTAATCTTGCCTGCCTGCAAACAGCATTTCGAGCTTAATTTGTATTACCTATTAGAAAGTGTTTATACTCAATAGATTAGTCAATTACAATTTGAGATTACATATACTTCTTTTCTTAGTGGTCTAACAGTTAAATAGATAACTTTCTGATTTTTAAAAATGATGCAGCAGCAGCTCTGATTGCTTTTATGAATGATCATATTAGGTAACAAAAATTGACATGTCTTCTGCATTTAATTTTTTATTAAGAAATTCTGGGACAGTAAGAAAAACTCTAGATGATAGACACTTTCAAAGGCCTCTTTACCATATGAAAAAAATAGAGTTTATTTCATCAGCTTGTGGTTAATATGGGGAAATATTTGCCGAAAAAGGGAAAGGTATGCGAAAATAACGAGTGCCGTAAGGCAGGAGTTATTTTCGCGGACCTTTCCCTTTTGAGGCAAATATTTCCCCATATTAACCACAAGCTGATGAAATAAATTATATATTATATTTCCTCTGATTATTTTGTCAACGAATGCCACTTTTAAAACTTAAAAACGTAAAAAACTTAAAAAAGTAGTTCCAGATTTTCGGCAGGAGGAAAATATTCACTGTGACGGGGAAATAATTCCCCCCAGCTTAAATTACGACATTTCTTTACCCATAACATTTCTAAAAATAGACACATGAAATATATTTACATTGGTCCATATTGACAGCATTGGTAGAATGATAAAATGTGAGTTGCTTGAATAATGCAGCTTGTCTTTGTAATGTTAGAAAACATAGTGGGAAAAGGAAAAAATGCTGATTATCAGCATTTTCTCTTTCTCCCAGTATGTTTTCGATAGTCCTATTTTGTAGGGTCATCATAAAACGGGATTGTTGGATAAAGAGTTAAAGACGAACATGTCTTGTAGTTGATTTTCCTTTTCCAGGAAAAACTGGTTTGTGGTTATTCCCTAGAGTTCAATGTTGTCAGTGATGGTGACCTACATTTAAGTACCAATCAAATTCATTTGATGGAAAAGGTTGCCATGGAAATGACTGAAAGTTTCAAGGAGATCAATCGGATGGCAGATAATGTACATGAAGACAAGGAATCTGTTCCAGACAGTGGTCTTGGGAGTGACCTCTCCATGGTAACAGAAAAAGTTCAAAAGGTCAATGTCACAACCAAGAAGCAAGACCTATCTACTGAGAAATTCACATTTCTAACCCCTGTTGATGTACTTCTGACAGCTGGAAGAATCTCTTGCACTGTTTACTCACATTTTAGAACAGATAAAGATATCAAGTTAGAGAGAAAAAACTCAGAGAATCACCACAGGTCAAAACATCATGGAAAGACAGAACTAGAATGGCGCGTAGATGTAGGTACAGGAAATGAGAGACAAGTTGAAGATGATGGGCTTAGAGTTGGAACAACTCACCTTGACTTTCAGGATACTTACTTCATGAATATGTATGACCTTCAAAACCAAGGTCAAGAGGTGAAGGTCATTCCATCAGGAAGTCTTTGCATCAAGCCATTTCTGTTTTTGTATATCTCACAGCCACACACTGTCTTGTCTTTGCATGAGAAGGATCAGAAATTTGAGACGTCCTGTTATGATATACTTGCTAAGGGGCCACAAGAAGGATCTGTTTTACAAGGTAGGGTTTCAGTCATGCCTGTCCAAGTTCTTTTGTAGCTTTATGTGCCATAAAACTGTACACATTGGGACTTTATTCATCTTCCATTCTTCATTCACCCTAACTTTGTTTGTTTGTATTGGAGTTTAATACCATTTTAACAGCCTAGGTCATATCATGGCAGTCAGTGATGCACCCATGTGTTTCCTGGCTTTTTTACACCAGTACTGACATGGCTTTCTATCCAAAGCCAATGACTACCATTCTCACATGCATCAGAGGAGAGAGGCGAAAAATCGCCGGAAAGAAAGATGGCCGCAACCAGGTGTCGAAACTGCAACCTCCAGGTCACGAGTCAGATACGCTAACCACTGAGCTACCGGGTCGGGCCACACCCTCAGGATAAAGGTGACTTGTCCAAAATGAAAGTATTTGTAAATGACAAGTTACATGTGACCTAAATAATAGAATTCGACTTTGATAGGATAGAAAATGTTGTGCGTAAAGGAGAAAATGCTGGTTTCCGGTATTTTCTCCTTTTTTCACAATGTTTTCAAAAGGCTTCTTCCTCAGGATTGTTTAAAGTAAGGATTGTATGGTAAAGGGTTAGATAAAACAGTTGTTCTTTGTCAGTACTAAAGGTGCAGATATATGAGCCATACTGTGGCAAAAGGGGGCTTAGTGCATCACCATGGAACATGATACCAGCCCAAGTCATCACATAATTATGGATCCATAAGAGCCACTTTTTAAATAACCGACTTAATCATGAGGTAGACTGGTCCTTTGACAAACAGGAAATTGACCAATAGCGAAAAGTTTTGGCCCAGGTCAGCCTGCACGAACTGTGCAGGCTGACCTGGGTAAAACTTTTCACAGATGCATTAAGCACCCCTTTTCATAGAGCATGGCTCATATGTATTTTTGTCAGAATATCTTGCAAAGAATTGGACGGTGTAGATCCAAGATCAGACACTATGTTCTGTGCAGTCTGATCATGATCTATTCCGTCTGCATAAGCCACTAAATCTGGGTTCAGCTCTTTAATGGCTATATTCAAAGAGAAGCCAATAAGATGGCCAGTGTTGGGTATATAGAATGTTGGATAAAAATTGCCATAGTCGACCCATTATCTGTAAATAGGAACCTTTAACCCTTTACCTCACAATCCAGAGTTTTAACGACCCTTGGGAAGAGCCCTTTTGAAAACATTGTGGGAAAAGGAAAAAATGCTGGTAACCAGCATTTTCTCCTTTTCCCACAATGTTTTTCAACTCTATCAAAGACTAATTTCATCATTTAAGCCACATTTTAATTGTAGTTTGCAAATGCTTTCAATTAGGACAAGCCTATATTTTTGTCACGTGGGAAAGGGTTAAGTGTTAGATTGGAAATATGACAGATGTTTACTTGCATGATATTTATTTCAGCCTCTGATGTAAAGATGTTACCAGATTGCTCAGATTTTACCTCATATTTCCTAGAGACAAGGGCCGGACAGCCTGACTCAATTACTGGTGTTCCTCCTTCACTGTATACTTTAACAGTGACCAACTTTATGTCACAACCTGGTAGGTGTTTTGTTATTCTATAAGTGATTGATTTTCCATTTATTTATCGTCGCCACTAGTTTCTTACGTGGGCAAGGCCCCCTGAAGGCTCTTAGTTATGTTATGGAGGATTGTGCAAGATACAGGACGAAACCCATCCTAATTACACTTGGTTCTTTAAAACACCACCACACTGGACCATGATTTAACTTCTCATCTGAAAGAAAATTGTTAACTTTAGATGGCCAGCAGTTGGGCTTGAACCCACACCATCAAGCAGCCTTAGACTCATCCTTTGCAAGTCCTACACTCAACTACTTGAGCTATTCTAGCATTTTTTTTTTCATTTCATACCCTAAAAAATAGAATTTTTGAGGTATGTTCTTCATTTGTTCTTACTTTCTCCATACAATTTATGAATTAATCTCTTTTCTCAATTTCTTCTTATTCTAACCAACTTAATAAGTTGATAACGAAAATAGTTGTGCATGACATACATTTTTGGAATATTTGTCATAACACTCAATAAAGCTTGTTTTTTTTTCCATATAAATTGTGTAATTATTGGTCTTAGAGAAATACTCATCAGAAATAGCTTGCCAGAATCAACTTTACCCTTTACAGATAACAAAATTTTAGTCTCTTCCAAATTGAAAGCATTTACAAATAACATATTATAGATTGCTCATTTGATTGGATTTTTTTTTAATAAAAGGGTAGAAAATTTTGTTGCAAAAAAAAGAAAATAGTGGTCGTTTGCATTTTCTCCTTTTCTCACAGTGTTTTCAAGGACCTTCTTACTTTGGTTGTGAAAACTTAGGATCATTTGGTAAAGGGTTGAAATAAGAAAAGGGTATAGATGGGAAAATTAGTTATTTATATTTACAACCAATTGTTCTTTTTTATGTAATCTTTTCAAATCTTTTGTATGTGTCTTCCTTGTTCCAGATAATAATATGTTTATAAAAGTGCCTTGTTTAGTTTCGGTTAGAAAGATTAATTTTGATTTTTCTTCATTTTTTTCAGCTGGCATTACCCTAAAACTGGAGAGACCAGTAAGGTCCAGCCTTAGTTTTGTTAAGCTGACACAGTTTGAAGAATTTCTGGAAGCTTTATTTCCAGTAGTTAGAACAGAACCAGTTTTGGCACAAAGTTCTGTAAAGCCTCCTAAAAGCGGGAAATCAAAAACGGATGTTTTAGGTACTTATTTTTGTACAGTCCCCGAGACTGCTGTAAATGTTAACTCTTTACCAAAAGACAAAATATTAAACTAGTTATTTACGACAAGTTATTGCATAGCCCTGGGGTTGTCTGTGTCGTGTGAAAACGTTGACATTTTGTAGTATCTCTGTTATTGCTGAAGATATTTACTTAAAACTTGGACAAGTTGTTCACTGTGAAAAGGGAAACCTATACAACAAGGGCAGTAAACCATCAAAATATTTTTAACACAGGTATGCCCTTTTTTCGACTGAATTTCACTGAAAGTCAAGCACTGGCAGCCAAGCGTTGGCATCAGCATGTGGTGCTCTTGTTTTTCAACATTATCCCATTCAGTTTCTGTACACTTTTGCCAGCGATATTTAAGGTTCTCAATGCCACTTTTAAAGAAGTCTTGTTTTTGACCGTTCAGAAAGTCCCTCACTATACTTAGGACATCATCATCTGATCAAAAGTGGGCACGTAGACTCATAACTTATAAGTCAGCCTTGGTAAACATTGTTTTCCTATCCTTTATATGTATGCCTCCTGTTTAATTTGTACTTGTGTTTGATTTAGTTGAGAGTAGCTTGTAGAAAAAGTACTAGTTCACTGCAGCCTAATTTTTTGCTCGATGGTTTCAAAAGAAAACACTGAGGCATTGTCATAGCGCTGTCGTCATCTGCATATGTGTTGTCCCTCTGCAGAAACTTTGACATTTTAAAACATCTCTATTATTACTACTATTAATATGAAAAAGGCAAAGCCTCATTACGAGCGACGTGAATGATTTGTGGAACAAATATCTATTAATTCGAATTACGAGCTAGATTCTAGATCTTGAAATCATTGGGTTTTGAGTTAGAATTCTGGCTTTGCCAAAATTAATTTTGAGCGTTGTCAAAAGTAAAAAGCATTTTTCTATAGTAGATTTATACATGTGAATGAGGGCGAACTGTCCCTGATTTCCCTAGCAAAATGAAGATAGTTCCTTGACAATTTTCTTAATTTATGTCCAGAAAAAAATAACTTGGAATGATTATTGGTTCACATACTTTTAAAGACCATTTTACGGGAACATTTCCTCACTGCATGTAGATCTAGATCTATATAAGAGAGACTTTGATTTTTACGAGGAATCGGTCAGTAGGTTGGAAAGAATGTTGAGCAGAGTACTGGTAAAAGGAACTTCAGGAATGCATGGTAGGTGCACTTGCCGCCGCAATTAATATACACTCAAATGGAAAAAAATAAATGAACATACAAAAACAGAATCTCTTTTGTCATTTCTCCGTTAGTGCACAGGTCTACCCAAGTTTTACCTAGAGTTTCTTTAAAATCAGAGTGCGTAGATCGCTAAAATCAGATTAGATTATATGTAGCTTTCCTTTTTCATCCCATCTGCTTTCCTACACGCCCATCGTTGAAACAGTGATCAGTGTAGACAGAGGAATGAATTCTGTCGCAATGACTAGATCTAGATCTATCATCAATCCTAGTAAAGAAATTTGCCGAGTTATCGGATAGATATCAAACTTATGGCAAAAAACGCCAAACTTTTAGATTTATGGACAAGCTTTCGTAACATTAAATGAATATATTTGAGCCATGTTGCGGTAAAAGAGGGTTTAATGCATCTTCGTGATGCATGATACCAAGCAAGTCATCACATAGTTATACATCCATACTGTATGATAACTGACTGAATTAAAAGGCATGCATACTGGTCCTTTGACATGCAGAAAGTTGAACAATAGACCTAGCAAAGAGTTTTGACTTGCGCAGACTGCACAGGCAGACCTGGGTCGATAGTTTTTGCAGATGCATTAAGCCCCCTTTTTACAGATCATAAATCCGGCTTTCTCTGTAAATGGTACTTTGAAGCAGTAAAAACTAGAGCTGTCACTGAATGTGACTTAACACCCACGCCAGCGCTTTGACAGAAACAGGCAATTGCTAGTATTTTGTACACAGACGGACACACGGACGGACACGCGGACAGACAGGCTGATTCTAGTATACCCCCGAAAACATTATTTTTGCGGGGGTATAAAAACTAGTTTAGTCCTGATTTCTCATAATATTTTCCGCGAAATAACGGCTCGTGCATGACGTAAGAATAGTATGATTAATGACGTCATTATTTGATAGCATAGATCATTGCGTATGTTTATACAAAAATAGACGCTTAATACGCTGAAAGCAAGTAAGAAATTTGATAATCTGTACTCATTAAACTGACGACGATTTTTAAGTAATCATCCGATCGGTAGATAATTGTTGTCATTTTTGACCAATCAGGTACTTGAGCGAAAGATTGTTATGCGTGTGACGCTGTGCGACTAACCGGAAGACACTCAATTTTTAGTCATCCCTATTTAGATTTAGACTAAAACCAAGAACGAAGTCGGAATTTCATTTTTAAAAATCTAAAACGGTGTTACCGCAAAACGAGCTTCGCTCATTATTATTATTGTACTAGTCTTTAATTTGGTCAAGAGAAGCTTGAAAAGATAGGGTACTAATTCATGACAACCTAATTATTGCTTTTCAGGTTATATCAAGAGGATCAGTTTTTTTACTATACATACAGAACAGATTGTGGTTTCCTTGGAAACCAAGCCTTGTGAAGAGTCCCCAGGAATGCTGTTTTCATGTAGCAACGTTAATTTTGGAGGGGATGTTTTGTTGAATACAAAAGGTAAAGTTTACATTATTACATTATGAGCCATACTCTGTGAATAGGAGGTTTGATGCATGTGCAAAAAGTATTGACCCAGGTTATCCTGCCAAGTCGGCCTTATCTACATTTTCTCCATTTCCCACATTGTTTTTCACCCTTTCAAAAACATATCTCACCATTAGATGCACCTTTTATTTGTTGTTGGCAAATGATTTCAATTTAGACCAGTCTTAAATTTTCTTATCTGGTAAAGAGTTTAACCCTTTCCCAAATGACAAATTTTAGACTCTTCCAAACTGAAAGCATCTGCAGACGACAAATTCAGAATTGGTACAAATTGGCGTAAGGTCTTTAATAGGGTAGAAAACATTGTGGGAAAAGGAGAAAATGCTGGTTACCAGCATTTTCTCCTTTCCCACAATGTTTTCAAAAGCTTTCTTTCCCAGGGCCATGAAAACCAGGGATTGTTTGGTAAAGGGTTAAGGTATCTTTATAGTTCACACCAGAATTTGGCAAAGGCTTGTGGGAATGTCACGTAATCAATAATATGCATTGATGATTTGGAACTAAATGGGAATAGGTAAGCTGACTTCATGAGACTTCATGAGTCTTTAACTCTTTACCAAATGACAAAATCTGACTTGTCCAAATTGAAAGCATTTACAGACGACAAAATAAATGTGACTCAAAAACTGAAAATTCTCTTTAGAAATGTAGAAAAAATTGTGAGGAAAAGGAGTAAATGCTGATTACTAGCATTTTCTCCCTTTTCCACAGTGTTTTCAAAAGGCTTCTTCCTTAGGGATGATAAGATTTGGGATTGTTTGGTAATAAGTTACAAGAGATTTTTAGGCACTAAAAATCTAGATATGTCCCTTTAACTCTTTCCAAAATGACAAAATTGCAGATTAGTTCAAATTGAAAGCATTTGCAGATGACATATTCAATACAACTCAAGTGATGGGACTCTTCTGAATAGGCAGAATATATTGTGGGAAAGGAAGAAAATGTTAGTTACCAGCATTTTCTCCCTTTCCCTCAATGTTTTTTGAAAGCCTATTGTCTCAGGGTCGTTAAAACACAAGGTTGAGTGGTAAAGGGTTAAAGTGACTGTCAGTCCATTAGTTACTTGTCTTCTCTTTTTTCCCCTATTTGTGTCAGAAAAATTTGTCATAAATGTCGTTTGAATTTTGTAGGGGATGTAACTGACATACACTGCACCTCCTATATAAGGGACATATTTGTGAAGGTGTCCTTAAATAACAGACAACTCCCACTTGTAGGGCCATTTTCTGTGAAGACAGAGGGATCATTATCATCCTTCTTTTTGAAGGATAAATTTCAAATGTCACAATCCATTGTTACCATAGCAACAGGATTAGTTCCCATCCATGTTGGCCAAGAGCATGTGTTGTGTTTGAAATTGTTCTCAGAGCATTTGACTGAGCTACTGAAGGTAATTTTATATTTTCCTTGTAAGTTCAGCTTTCGAAGAAAAAATTGAGATACCGTTATAGCCCTGTTGTTGTCTGCGTTGTGTCATCATGCAGAAATTTTGACACCTTGTAATACCTATTTCTCTTATTTTTGAATATACAGTAAAACCCCAACATTTAGACCCCTTTGAATCTTTTACAAAGTGACCTGAATAACGGGTTGGTCTTAATACTTGATCTTGACTGCCATGCAATATAAAAAAGTCATCTGTATCAGGGAAAGGCTTTATTAATTCAATCATTCTGAGCAATGTCTTCTGTTCCCTTAATGTTTTTAAAATCCATTTATCTTGGAGGCATGAAAGGTCATTCCAAGCAATTTTTTATTTTCTCATAAATTTTCCAAAAGCCTTTGACATCAGAGTCATAGAAGTCCTCTGTATCAGGGAAAGGCTTAATTCATTCATTCTGAGCAATGTCTTCTTTCCAATAATGTTTTCAAAATCCTTTTATCCCAGAGGCATGAAAAGTCCTTCCAAGCAATTTCTTCTTTTCCCATAGTTTTTCCAAAAGCCTTTAACATCAGAGTCATGGAAGCCCTCTGTATCAGGGAAAGGCTTAATTCATTAATTCTTAGCAATGTCTTCTTTCCCATAATGTTTTCAAAATCCTTTTATCTCAGAAGCATGAAAAGTCATTCCAAGCAATTTCTTATTTTCTCATAATGTTTTTAAAAGCCTTTCAGAGGCGTGAAAAGTCGTTCCGAGCAATTTTTTCTTTTCCCATTATGTTTTCAGAAGCCTTTGACTTCAGAGGTGAAAAGTCTTCTCTAGGCTGGAAAGCGTTAATGAAACGCTCCTCGTTTTTACAATATTTTCAAAGGATTTTCTAAACTCAAAAGAATGCAATCAATGGTCTTTAAAAAGAAAGAGTTAGCTTCCAAACAAGAATTTTAGCACACAAAAAACCTATGTCAATTAACTGTTTCCTTTTCTTTTCACAATGTTTTCACTTTTCAAGTTATCACAAGAAATAAAATAACAAAACTACCTACGTGTGTTTTCCCTATTTTAAACTGTTTTAAACTGTGTGAAAACAGTGCAGCCGAAAGACAGAATTTGTTGAATGAAAATCTTTAATCAACTAACTGGTGGTCATTAATTGTCAATCAAGTCCAATCAGTCAAATCAACCTAATATACCAACTTCTTAAAATAGAACAAACAGAACAGTTTGTGGTAGTTGTAACTGGTGATTGCCGTAGATCACATGTCGTAAAACCAAGATCGAATGTAAACAACTTTGTTTGCTACCTGGGATTGAAAACAGCTTCATAAGGTGTGAAGTAATGGCCGTAAGTTGGGTGTCATTTTACACTGTTTCCTTTAATTGGTTGTTAATTTGCTGGTCATTATACAGAGTAGTGCATGCCCATTTTTACGAGAGGCAAAACAATTAAAATATAGAACAAAAAGTTTGGTTATGGGAAAAAAGAGTTGTAATAGGGGGTTGTCCACTTTACTGAGAGGTCGTTAGGTGGGGTTTTACTGTAATTAGTTCAAACTTGGACAAGTTGTTTTTTTTACACAGTTATGTCCCTTTTTTGACTTAATGTTTTCACTGAAAATCAAGCAACTGCAGGCTGAGCATTGGCACCTCCATGTGGTGCTCGTGCTTTATTAAATGCCATTTTTGTAAGCTAGAGCATATTTATGAAACATGCTGTGGGAAAAGGAGGGTTAAAGCATGTATGTGCTGCAATCACATAATGATGGATCCATAAAATCTATTTAATCTAACAAGCAACTTAATTATGTGGACTTTTTATTTTGACAGTGCAGATATGATGCGCTAAGATAAATCATCAATACTAAATTGAATAAAATAACAAACCAGCTAAGGAAGTCGATATTAATTTGTTTACAGGACTTGGCTGAGATTATATTTTTCTTGTAGATTCTTCCTTGTCCCTTAGTAAAATACCACTCTATTGTTCAGTATTTCAGCAATTGTATTTTTCAAGAATCTTGAAACACTTTTTCGTCTATAACAGTTTTTAAGTGTGTATTACTCCGAGATGGAAGTGACATCAAGTTTGTTAGGAAAGGTCTGTACGCCCATGCTTTGTTAAACATCAAACATGTGATGTAAACAAAGTTGATGTCACTTCCTTAATAGATGTCACTCCTTTTACAGGAACTTTCAAAAACATCTAGCCCAAGATCAAAAGCAAATAGGGATACAGCAGAAGATATTAAAGAGACACAAGAGAGAAAAACAACAACAATCATACATACATCTGCTGATGACTTGAGATCAGGAGCTTTTCAATATGTTTTGGAATCAGGTCTGTGGGATCTGGCATTTTTGTCTTTTTAGCTTATTTTTTCCTTTTTTTTAAACGTCGAGGTAATGTCATAGGCCTGTCGTCTGTGTCTTTGATGTCTGTGTTGTCTTTGTCGTGCAAAACCTTTGACATTTTATATCTCTGTCATCAATGAAGATATTTCCTTCAGACCTAGGCTTGTTGTTTACAATCAAAAGGGGAACCTATGGAACAGGGGCAGGTAACCATCAAAATATTTTTGACACAGTTATGCTCCTTTCGAAGACGGGACGTATTATGGGATCACCCATGGCGGGCGGGCGGGCGGGTGGGCGGGTGTGCGGCGTCCAGTTCTTTGTCCGGAACATAACTTTGTCATCTCCAGTCCGATTGACTTGAAACTTGGCATGTGTGTTTGTTGCAATAATACGGAGTGCAGTGCGCAAGAACCATAACTCTACCTAGTTCTGTCTGAGTTATTTCTTTTTGATTGTCATTTTTACAGCATTTTCTGCTTGTTCGGAGCATAACTTTGTCATCTCCAGTCTGATTGACTTGAAACTTGGCATGTGTGTTTGTTGCAATAATACGGAGTGCAGTGCAAAAGAACCATATCTCTTTTTTACATCATTTAGTGCTTGTCCGGAATATAACTTTGTCATCTCAAGTCAGAACAACTTCAAACTTGGTATGCATGTTTGTTGCAATATTATGGAGTACAGTGCGCAAGAACAATAACTCTACCTAGTGCGGATTTTGAGTAATTCCACTTTGATCTTCATTTTTACAGAATTTCTTGCTTGTCCGGAATGGAACTTTGTCACCTCAAGTCAAATTGACTTGAGACTTGTTTGTTGTATTACCTGCCCTTTACGATTATTATACCTCCTCGACAACTGGTGGTGGGACGGGCGTATCTTGCGACAATTTGCCGCTCTTGTTTTACTTAATATTTTAAAAAGCTTTGATAGTTTATAATATCTCTGTCTGTGAAGAGAAAATATTTTCTTCAGACTTAGAAAAATTGTCTATTGTCAAAAGGTGAACCCATACAGTAGGCGTAGGTAACCATCAAAGTATTTCAACCAAGTTATGGCTGTTGTTCTACTTAAAATTTTCACTGAAAATCAGTGTTCATGTATTTCTAAAATTTAACTGCACCCGAGTGCTGTGCTCTTAGTTTTAACAAAAAAGCTTCCTGCTGCAATTTCGTTACAGTGGGTAATGAATTCAAGGGATTTGTTTCTGTTTTTAAAGAGGAAATGACAAGACCAGGAGAAATAGCTTTCTGTACCAGAGATAGTGAGGGGAACTCATCCATGACATGGACTTACAGTATGCCTAGAGTTATCTCCCATATCAGCTCTACTCCAATACCTTTCAATATAGTGGGACCAGACGGGGATAAAATGGTAAATATGTTTTTCACCAATCATTTCCCTTGATTACTTAGGTAAAGTGTTGGATAAAGGGTAGATTACGCAGGTAAATTGTGAATTTATAGTAGCAACTTGAGTCTTCAGTTCGTAAATGCCCTACCGTAGGATGCAAAATATTTGCACATTATGTCATCATATTTTATTGTTTTATAAAATGTATATTTAAATAAGTCTTCTTTGTAGAGTTGCCTTTTGACTGACAGCCCCACATTTGACTGAAAGTATAGCACTTAGGCCCTTAACCCTTTACCACACAGTCCCGACTTTTAATGATCCTGAGAAAGAAAGCTGTTGAAAACATTGTAGGGAATAGGAGAAAATGCTGGTAACCAGCATTTTCTCCTTGTCCTACAATGTTTTGTACCCTTCCCTATACAAAATTGAATTTTTTAGTCACATTTTTTTTTTGTCGTAAGCAAATTCTTGGAGTTTTGACACGTCTAAAATGTTTTCGTTTAGTAAAGAGTTATATGAGTCCTTTTTGTGGAGTGGTCTTACGACTAACTGACCTACAATTGACTGAAATAAGCATAGCAGTCAGGTCCTTACAGGTAAAGAGTTAACCCTTTATCAAACAATCCAGTGTTTTAATGAACATGTAAAAGGGTAGAAGACATTGTGATAAAAGTAGAAAATGCTGAAGTCTACTTTTCCCACAATACTTGTACATATATTTTTAAAAGCTTTCTTCTTCAAAGTATGTATAACACTGGATTGCTTCATAAAAGGTTAAAAGAACAATGTCTTTTCTATTTAACTAGGTACAGTGTGTACTGCAACACTGGGAGCCACTCATACAACAGTTTGTTGACTATCTGGAGGTGGATTTGTCCGACAGTGTCACAACAGACGTCATTTTACCTGACGTGAAAAATTCTCAAAGCCAAGATTTAGTTGCTGCTCAAACTTGGAGGATATTGATTAGAAACTTGCATAGGTATAGTAATGGTTTTCATGTGATGCACATGCTCCAGCATATAAGTTTTTGTAGTCTTGTAGCAGACTACTTTTCAGAACATGGTAGCTAAAGGAGAAATTGGTGGTAACAAGCAAATTCTTGTTTTAGCAAACTATTTTCATCTGCAGTATTACAGTTGAAGTAATGCAAGTATCTTATAAAACAAATTTTAGACTCTTCCAAATTGAAAGCAACTGAAGTAAACAAATCTAAAAGTGGTAAAAATGGCATTAAGTTCCAGGGAGAAAACATTTTGGAAAAAGGAGAAAATATTGGAAACCAGCAATTTCACCATTTCGCCACAATGTTTACAAAAGCTTTTTTCCTCAGGGTTGTTAAAACACAAATTTGTTTGGTATTCAATTATAGAAGAATCATCTGAAAGAAAGGAAAGGATAATTTTTATGGTATGGAGTAATTAGATTTCTAAGGCTCAAATATCCACAGGAATAAAATAGACACATTTTTAGTGACAGTTAAAGTAATTATGATATTGAAAACACCAGACTGTGTATTGTAGATGTAGGAACAGACCTTACTTTGTTCAGTCTTACACTAATCTACTCTGTCTTTGATTGTTTGCAATTTTCAGAATATTTTGTTCAAAATATCTTTCCGAAATACAGACACAAGGTCAAACCTAATTTTGTGCAGCCTGATCTTAATTTACAATTTGTGTGTGTTTGATGTTAAATGCCATTTTCAACATTGTTTCTGTTACATTAAGGTGACGAGCAAGTCTATCCATGCTTTCCAGAAATTCCTTTTACAAGTACTTTGCACAATATTCTTTCAAGGCCACTGGCTGCATTAGCACATAGATAATATTAAAACAGTGTCTGGCCCTGAGAGAGGAATAAAACTTGTTCCAATTACTTTCATTCATCCTCAGAAAGAATTGTGCTCAGCAGAATCAAACCTGCAATTCCTGGATTATCGGTCAATTGTGATAATGACTCAGCAATACACACCTGTCTGCAAAAGCATGACATGGCATCCAGAGAATTCGTGTTATTTTTTTGTACTGTTTTTTAGAAAGGAGGTGATATTACCCACGTCCCTGGCTGCATCAATGAAGATGGATTCTTGCTTTATACCAGATCTTGTGCCATCATATGTGGTGGGATGTACTTTGGAAAGCGTAGAACTGCATCTTAGCAATCACCTACACTGTCTCGGGAAAGGTAAGTTGTGATGAACTTGTTTTGTTCAACGATTTCCCAAAAAATGAAGTTTTATCGTATTCCAAAATTGAGAGCATTCACAGACAACAAAATTAATGAAATATGTTTCAAATGATGGGTTTTGTCATTAGAAAGGGTAGAAAACATTGTGGGAAAAGGAGAAAATGCTTGTTACCAGCATTTTCTCCTCTATACCATGTTTTCAAAAGCCTTCCTTCTCGTGGTCATTAAAACAAGATCATTTTGTAGAGAGCTAAGTATTGTTTAATGCTTCTTTTGACAGTTCACTTATTCACGTCTTTCATGTCTTTATTCATGGTTTTGCCACGACAGGGCTAGGATACTGCATTGCCTTGCCCAAGCACACATCCATGTAATACATGCCACCAGCTAGATTAAAACCAGAATGTGCCAACCATGAATTCAGCACCAGCATCTCAAGTTAACTGTTGTCAGTTATAGCATAGTCAGGAATGACAAGTTTTGCAAATAGAATTTTGTTTTCACAATTCTTATACAATCAAGATTCTCAAAATCTATACTTTAAAAATGTAATGGAAATTTTTAGATTTAGATAGATTTCTTCAAAAGTTATCAGAAAAAAAGCTTAACCCTTTACCACTCCAGTCGAAAAAATTTTAGCCTTGTCCAAATTGAAAGCATTTGCAGACGACAATTTCAGTGTGGCTTAATTGGTGCAATTGTTCTTTGATAGGATAGAAAACATTGTGGGAAAAGGAGAAATTGCTGTTTACCATAATTTTCTCCTTTTTCCACAATATTTTCAAAAGGCTTCTTGCCTAGGGTCGTTAAAAGTCGGCATTGTGCGGTAAAAGGTTAATAGATATAAAATCATTGATATTACATTTAACTCATTACTGCCTGCACCGAATTTTCATTGGATGGCTCATGATATATACATAATCATCACAAATTAAGGCCAAATATATTGATACATGTGATGAATTTGTGGAAAGAGGAGAGATGTTCATTGAAAGCAATTTTCTGCTTTGCTACAATGTTTTCCCAGACTTTTTGATGGCACAATGAAAATTGTTATCTGCTAGAGATATTTTGTTAATGTCAGTCCAAATGCTGTCAGTTTCAGGGAGACAGTTTTTTTTCTAAGGCCTAAAGTCAATTCACACTTTGCAAACCTTTAATAATTCTTATTACAGAGACACCTTTTAAGTTGAGGCCATTTTTCATGAGCAGCTGTTACCCAGCTTCAGGAGAGTTTGCTGTCTTCACTTTAGACAATGTTTTATTTGCTGGTTCCCACATTGCTGGGTCACAGTCAAAAATACAAGGCCAGGTTTGTTTCTCTCTGTCAGTCTGTAAAAGCTTAATTAAATATGTTCATGTTTGTTTGACATTGAGGACTAAGGAAGAAAACGTCAGTTACTGTGTTTTTAGCTTTGCTGATATCAAAGAAAATGTCAAGGTATTGTCATAGCCCTGTCATCGTCTTGCAAAAACTTTGACATTTAATAATATCTTTGTCATTACTTAAGATATCTACATCAAACTCAGACTAGTTGTTAACTACCAAAAGGGTAACCCATACAGCAGGGGCATGTAACCATAAAGGTAATTTTGACACAGTATGCTCCTTTTGCAATATAAAATTTTCACTGAAAATCAATCTAACTGCAGCCGAGGGTTAGCACCGGAATCCCATGCTCTTGTTTCCTTTTCCAACAATGGTTTTTTTACCCTTTTGAAGAAAATGTCCATTGTTTTAGCCACATTGGATTTGTAGTCTGCAAATACTTTAAGCTCTGACAAGTCTAAAATCTTGTTTTGTGGTAATCAGTTGATTAGTTGTTATTGATGATATTTTTCTTCATGTACTAGAATCAATTAAACATAATTGTGATATATTCAAATTTTAACTCTTACAGCACAAATGTAATGAAATAAACCTTCTCTTTC
Organism: Hippopus hippopus; assembly: GCA_946811185.2. Lineage (NCBI taxonomy): Eukaryota > Metazoa > Mollusca > Bivalvia > Cardiida > Cardiidae > Hippopus > Hippopus hippopus. The sequence continues at coordinate 42,014,360 of OX328104.1, forward strand.
TCAGTCAAGAGAAACAACCTGCAAATAATGTCAGTTTCATGGCAAGTTTGGTAAGAATTTATCTTGCAAAAATACCATACAGTTTAGATCCAATATAAGAGTGCATATTCCGTGCAATGTGCAGTTTGATCTTGATTTGTATGTCATGCTTAAGAAAATCTCGATGGCTTTATTTATGGCATGGTAAGGGTGAATAATAGAAAACAGTCTTGTAAATTGATATTCTTTTTTTCAGTTTAACTCCACCATAAAACTTGACCTACTGGAGTACAAGACTCTCACAATGCAAAGAGTTGTCTCCCCTTTCGAAGTTTCTGGAGTAGCCCTATACCAGTTGACTACAAAGGTATGAGCTTACTTTATTATTTATTTTGTACTTACTGGTGGCTTTAATTGGTAGTACTTAGCAAGGTTTTACAGAGTCTCAGCCTCGTAACCTCAGAGAGTGCCATGTTTAACATTATATCATTGAAAGTCCCATAAAACTTTGCTTAACTCTTTACCAAATGATTAAATTTTAGACTTATCCAAATTGAAAGCATTTGCAGACGACAAAATAAATGTGACTCAAAAATTGAAACTTGACTTAGAAGAGTAGAGAACATTGTAGGAAAAGGAGAAAATGCTGGTTACCAGCGTTTTCTTCTTTTCCTACAATGTTTTCAGAAGGTTTCTTTCTCTGGGTTGTAAAAACCAGGGATTGTTTGGTAAAGGGTTAAATAAGTGATTCTGATTTGGCTATATCACTGATATTTGGTATATAGCATCATCTGGTTGTTAAAATGTTATTGAGCCATGCTGTATGAAGAAGGGGTTTAATGCATTTACTAAAGATAATCACCTATGTCAGCCTGTGCAGTTCGCTCAGGCTGACCTGGTTTGAAACTTTGTGCTATTGGTCAATTTTCTGCTTGTCAAAGGACTAGTCTACCACATGATCCAGTCAGTTTATTGACAAAATGGATTATATAATTTCACAATTATGCGATGACTTGCTTGCTATAGTGAATCACATAGATGCATTTAACTTCCTTATGCCAGAGCATGGCTCAATTACATTTTCAATCAGGTCTCAACCTTGGGTTGAGTGGGCAATGGGAAGAGCTAGAAATTTGCAAATGACATCAGCTTTAACCCTTTACCACACAATCCTGAGTTTTAACGACCCTGAAAAGAAGCCTTTAGAAACAATTGTGGGAAATGGGAGAAAGTACTGGTAACCAGAATTTTCTCCATTTCCCACAATGTTTTCTACTCTTCCAAAATCAAATTTTCAATTTTTGAGTCACGTTTATGTTGTCATCTGTAAATGCTTTCAATATGGACAAGTCTACAATTTTGTCATTTGGTAAAGAGTTAAGTTGATAAGATATATAAAATTCAGATATTAATATACAAATATACTCCTCACAAAAAGTTAAGCAACAATAAATTACCGCTGCACCAGAATTTTATTATTACACATTCATTGTATAAATGTGATGATAATTGAGTTACAAACCAGTCCAAGCAATTCCGTACTTCTATCAGATAATGTTTTTTCACTTACAGGCTTTTGAAGTAAGGCACTGCCTAAATCCACATGCAAAAAAGTGGTATACTACCCAGATGTTTTAAAATCTCAAAAATTCATTCAATCTGCAACAGTCAGTACACTGTATGGCCACCATTAACACGAATACAAGCTTGAACTCTTCTGGGCAATTTGAGTAGCCAGCAAGATCTCCAGATCTCAATCAGATTGAGCACGCGTGGGACATTCTCGGTAGGCATGTCAATGATGGAAATGTGAGAACCTCCAACATTTTGAGCAACTTTTGAGTCAGGAATGGCAGGATATTCCACAACAACAGCTGGACGGCTTAATCTGGTCAATGCCCAGACGAGTTCAAGCTTGTATTTGTGCTAATGGTGGCCATACAGTGTACTGACTGTGTCCTGGTTGCAGATTGACCGGGTTTTAGGGATTTTAAAACATCTGGGTAATATACCACTTATTTTGCATGTGGATTTAGGCAGTGCCTTACTTCAAAAGCCTGAATGTGAGAAACATGATCTGATAGTAGTACAGAATTGCTTGGATTGGTTTGTAACTCAATTCTCATTACATTTATACAATGAAATTTGTCTATATGTGTAATAATGAAATTTTGGTGTAGCCGTAATTCATTGTTGCTTAACTTTTTGTGAGGAGTATAATTGCAATATTTTCATAACTTTTTCAGTCAGCTTAGGTGAGCTGTGTAGGTTCATAATGGTTCTCTTCTTACAAGTACTCTTGACCTAAGAAACCAATACATTTATATATCTATTCTCATTTTAATACAAGTTAAAATTTTATGTGAATTTTCTTTCATAATCTCTATACATAGTGACTTGATACTTAGTGTTCAAATGTTCACTGCTTCACTAAATATAATACAAAAGAAAAGTTAGTTATATATTAGTATTAAGGCTACAGTTCCATTGTATATTGCATGATACATTCAATGATTGTATTGCATTTTACTTAACTACATTATTTTTTTTACAGCCAACAGCTTTAGATATAGATATAAACTGTGAACCAGTGACAATAAGACTGGGACAAGCGGTTACTCATACTGTGTTCTCCTCCATACAAGCGTGGAACCAGGTTTTATCTGGTCAGTGCTTTATTTTTCTTTTTCAACTATTACCTTAACCATTCACTCAACAACCTAGTATTTTAACGAACCTGAAGAAGACACATTTTCTCCTTTCACCACAATGTTGTCTATCCTTTCAAAAAAAAAAACTTATATCATTTCAGGTACAATTAGTTTGGCATCTGCTAATGCTTTCAATTTGAACTATCTTGAATTTTATCGTCTGGTACAGAGTAAAAAGAATAATTACATTCCCCTCAAACTTATTATTTCCCTTGCATATTATGGATCAATTTAGTAAAAAGCTGGCTAAATTATGAGGTAGAATGGGCTTTTCTCATGCAAAAAGTTTATTAAAAGCACAAGTTTCAAACCTAGTCAGGCTGTGCGGAATGCACAGCCTGACAAAGGTCAATACTTTTTGCATATGCTGCCTATATGCAGAAGATTACTCATATGTATTTCAATATACACAGGTAAAAAAGAGGGAGATGAAGTGATATTTGGCCATTATGTTATCTGCAATGACACTCAAGTGGCGATTAGGTTTGGTCAGGTTGGTACAGATGAGAACCTGATCTTACAGCCAAGGGAAATGCACCAGTATGGATGGAGGTCCCATAAGCTGAAACAGGTTTGTCTTGATTTCAGCTATGAGCTTTTGTTCTTTAGAATGTGTTAATTTACTCATTACCATGTAGGTAAAGCGTCTTATTCCCCTGCACCTAAAGGCTCTTGGTCTGCATTCACCAAACATTCTAATTGTCTTCTAATTCTAAAATCAGAGAATAGCACAATTTTTTATTGTGTTAACTCTTTACCTCAAGACAAAGATTGAAAGCTTTTGCAAGTGTCAGTTTAAACATGGCTCATATAATGTAATTTGTCTTCAGTAGAATAGAAAACATTGTGGGCAAAGGAGAAAATGCTGATTACAAGCATTTTCTCCTTTTCCCACAATATTTTCCAAAGGCCTCTTCCTCAGGGTTGCTAAAATTTGAGATTGTGTGGAAATAGATAGTCTGCAAACACATACAATTTGTACTGGTCTAAAATTGTGTCATCTGTTAAAGAGTTAAACGATTCTAGAAAATTATCAGTAAGTAAGCCTCTACATTTTTGTCAACAAGTTTAATGATATTTGTCTCAAAAACAAGGAGTGTCAGATTCTTGACAAACTTTCACCAGTTGTAGGTAAGAAATGAGCAAAATTATACATGGACATGTGCCACTATCCATAGATAAAACCTGGTACCCTGTCTCTGATAGAGCTCAATAAAATGATGCCACATACGACATCACAAAATGCTTTTAATACTCTTTACCACACAATCCCAACTTTTAACAACCTTGAGAATGAAAGCTTTTGAAAACATTGTGGGAAAAGGAGAAAATGCTGGTAACCAGCATTTTCTCCTTTTTCCACAATAATTCTACCCTTTCAGAATGAAATTTCATTTCTTTGAGCCATATTTATTTTGTCGTCTGCAAATGCTTTCAATTTGGACTAGTTTAAAATTTTGTTGTGTGGTAAAGAGTTAAATATGTGTAAGAGAAGAAAATTTGCAAAGCGTATATTATATTGGAAACAAAGGAGGTTATGTGATAAATGTTGATATGAGAACTGTCAAAATTGATAAACTGAAGTTATTTTGAAATGTAAACTGCAAACACACTAGCTTTGTGAATTCTATTTTTTTTCCTGTAATAAACATTTCATTTCAGGAACTACATTTATGTTTGGATGGAAAGGTTTGGAAGTGGTGTAAGCCATTTGAGATAGGAAAAGTTGGAAGTTTTGTACGAGGCGTGAAATCAGCTGATCATCACTATACTGTTATTGTTTGTGTCAGCAAACTTTCCAATGTACAAAATCAGGTAATATAATCTGTTATCAAATGTTCTGGTATTTTCGTGACTCTAATGAAGAAAGCTTTTGAGAACATTGTTGGAAAAGGAGAAAAAGCTGGTAGTTCTAATGAAGAAAGCTTTTGAGAACATTGTTGGAATAAGTAGAAAAAGCTGGTAGTTAGCATTTTTATACCCCCGCAAAACGAATGTTTTCGGGGGTATACTGGAATCAGCCTGTCCGTCCGTCCGTCCGTATGTCCGTCCATGTGTCCGTCTGTGTACAAAATACTAGTAATTTTGTGTCGCAAACTCCTCCTACGGTTTTCCTTCAATTGTATTGAAACTTTGCACATATATTGATCATATATTGAAGATTTGCAAGACGCAATTTTCAAGTGTCAACTCCTCCTTGTTGAGGAATTATCTCCCCTTGAACTTGACACTTTTTTCTGTCAAAGCGCTGGTGGGGGTATTAAGTCACATTCAGTGACAGCTCCAGTTTCATTTCCCTCAATATTCTCTACCCTTTCAAAGTCAAAATGCCATGTTTTTTATGCCACAATTTAATTTTCTTTAGGAAATACTTAGAGCAATGCCAAGTCATAAATTTTTGGGGGGATAAGGACGGAAAAATAAAATCCCTATCTCTTTGCCAAACAACAAAATTTTGGACTTGTCCAAACCCAAAGCATTTGCAGTTGACATATTTAATATGGCTCAAATAGTGAAAATTGTCTGAAAAAGTAGAAAACATTTTGGGAAAAGGAGAAAATGTAGCTGCTGTATCAAAGTATAGATCAAGGATTAGTCGGTCCACCTGTTATGTCTGATCTTGATCTACATTGTGCGCAGGCTGCTGTTGTAGAAGACCATTTATGCCAGAGTTGCAGAAAGCTTTCTCTGCAGAATATACCCCATAAAACTTCACTCTTTATTTTGGACCTGTCCAAATTGTAAGCATTGGCAGACAATAAAATAAATGTGACTCAAAACTTGCAGTTCCCTTATGGAAGGGTTGAAAACATTGAGGGAAAAGGAGAGAATCTGGTTACCAGCATTTCTCATTTTCCCACAATTTGTTTAAAAGGTGTCTTTCCCAAGGGCATATAAACACGAGATTGTTTTTAATAGTGTAAAAAGAATGTGTGTGATTATATGACTATACACATGTCTGCATAAATTGCAGATCATCGTATCAGGCCAGCTGGTGGTGTCGAATCGACTGTCCCAACATTTAGAGGTCAAGGTGGTAACAAACAGTTCTGACCAAGAACACAGGGCTGTTGTTGGCTCTGAGCATACCATCCCATCTTATATATTGGAGCCTGTGGACATACAAGGGATCAAATTTAGGCCCTGGGGTAGTAGGGGCATCTGGTCAAAAGAAGTGTATGTGTCAGGGGCTAGTGCAAGGGAAAATAATCTTGTGAAGGTATGTCCAAGTATACTTAATTATTTATCAACCTTTTTGTTTACATGTATTTCTTTCTCCACCTTTTCATTCATTCATTCATTCATTCATTCATTCATTTGTTTGTTGTTTGTTTGGTTGTTTTGTGTTAAATGCCATTTCTTGCATCATTCTGATCATATTATGACAGTCATGCTCTTACCCATGGATCTCTGGAGTTTCTTTCACCAGCACTTTGCACAACATTCTTTCCAAGCCACTGGCTGCTTTTCCACATTCTTTGATTATGTTTGGCCGTAAGGTATAATTGACCCTTGTCACAATAAATTTTGTCAAATCATCCATAAGAGTTTGCTTGGACATGGAATTGAAATTACAACCAGGGCTTTAAAGCCTTGTTAAAGTAGCATCTATATGTGCATGTATGTCAAATTACTGATAGCTATAGTTATGTTTATTTTTTTTCTTAAAGAAATATACTAAATATGCAGCTTAACCCTTTACCAAACAATCCCTGGTTTTTACGATCCTAAGGTAGAAGCCTTTTGAAAACATTGTGGGAAAAGGAGAAAATGCTGGTAACCAGCATTTTCTCCTTTTCCCACAATGTTTTCTGCCCTTCCCTGTAGAAACTTCATTTTTTGAGTTACATTAATTTTGTCATCTGCAAAGGCTTCAGTTTGGACCAGTCCAAAATTTTGTCGTTTGGTAAAGAGTTAAAGATTGACTAACTTTGAATCAAGATTGACTAACTTTGAATCAGGCAGTCTTAAGTTTTCCAACAATTCAAAAATATTGTGTGAACTCTTTTCCAAACAATCCCATGTTTTAGCAAGCCTGAGGGAGGAGGCTTTTGAAAACATTATTGGAAAAAAAAACCAGCACAATGTGCTCTGCCTGTTGAAAAAAAGTTCCAGCATTTTAGCCACAGCTAACCGGTTGCCTTCAATTTTTCTCAACTTGAACAGTTCAGCAATTTTACTGTGTGGTACAGTGTTAAATGCTAAATCCAAAGACTAACCATTTGAATGGCTGACACATTTCTATTACTGCATCAATACTTTCATATGTCTATATGCCTTAAATCTTTACCGCACAACCCTGAGTTTTGACATCCCTGAAGAAGGCTTTTGAAACCAGCATTTTCTCCCTTTCCCATAGAGTTTTCTACCCTATCAAATAGAGAAATCAGAATTTTAACTACATTTATTATGTTATCTGCAAATGCTTTCAATTTGGTCTCGTCCCAAATTTTGTCATATCTTAAAGTGTTTAACCGTATGCTGATAGTCCATACTAATAATGGTGATTTCAAAGTTGGCATGACTTGTAGTGATAGTGTGAATGCTTTACAAATTTATCCCATACATAAATGGGTCTGCAGTGGAAACATTGTGGGGAAAAAGAAACAATGCTTGAAATAAGCTTTTTTTTTTCTGTACAAAATATTTTCCACCATTATTACTTTTGCTTATCTGCACCAATCTTGAATTTGTTGTCTGCAGTGGCTGTCTATCTGGAAGAGTGTAAAGTTGAACATTTGGAAAAGAGTTTTACAAACTCCAATACAGTTAAACTCAATTTAAAGACCATCTGTAGAAAGCAACCTACTGCTTTAGGAGACCACAATTCCAATGAGAATTCCATGCACATTCTTGAATTGACTTAACTCTTTACCAAATGACAAAATTTTAGATTCTACCAAATTGAAAGCATTTGCAGATGACAAATTAAGTGTAGCTCAAAAGATCTATCAGTGAAAGGGTAGAAAACACTGTGTGAAAAGGAGAAAATGCTGGTTACCAGCATTTTCTCCTTTTCCCACAATGTTTTCAAAAAGCTTCTTTCTCAGGGTCATTTAAACACAGGTTTGTTTGGTAAAGGGTTAAATGAATTTGCAACTTGTGTTTGAAGACCACCTGTTACAAGAGATGACTTGTCTTACTTTTCTTGGATAGTCTGTGAATGAAAATTCAACAGTATTTCTGTTATAAATTATATGTACTGTTTATGTTGTAGATAACATTCAGTGACCAGAAATCCTCCTTCAGTATCTGGTGCAGGGTTTTCTCACAAAGAGTGGACACAGCATTACAGATATTTGTAAGCCTTACCTGAAACCTTAATACATATGAGCCATGCTCTGTGAAAAAAGGGTTAATTGCATCTACAAAAAGTATCAGCTCATGTCAACCTGCTTTACATGTGCAAACTGACCTGGGTTGAAACATTTTACTATTGGTAAATTGTCAAAGGACCATTCTACCTCATTCTACCTTGTGACTCAGCCAGTTTTTAGATAAAATGGATTTATTTTATGTGACAACTAGCTTGGTATAGTGCATTGCAAAGATGCATTAAACCCCATTTTCAAAGACCATGACACATATAAATGAGCCAAGCTCTGGCAAAAAGGGGTTTAATGCACATGTCTGTGATCCACTCTACCAAGCAAGTGATCATATAATTATGGATCCATTTAATCCATTTTGTCTAACAGCCAGCAGAATCATGAGGTAGAGTGGTCCTTTGACATGCAGAAAATTGACCAGTAGCAAAAAGTATCGACCCAGGTCAACCTGTGCGGACTGTGCAGGCTCACCTGGTCAACACTTTTTGCAGATGTATTAAAACCCCTTTTCATAGAGGATGGATCAAATAAAATGGACTTTCTCAATCAGGAAAACTGATCAAAATATTGGAATTTCAAGTATGGTTTTTGTGGGAGACAGTGGTTTAGGGATAGGACATTGGTCTCTAAAGTTCCAGTTTTTAATGTGAGGCCAAGGCATCAACCTTTGAAACCACCCATAGAACAGCATGTGTCCTGAATATTCCAAATGTTTATCCTTTAGTTACAATGTTTTCAAGTATTGTTAGGTTTCCTGTCTGGCTACTATCAGTTATACCATGTAGTAATAGTATATTTTTGTCTAATCCAGTCAGACTCCGGATTTTAGCAGGTTAAACTTTTGCTTTGTTTATTGATCCTTTGCTGCGCGAATTGATTCTCCCTTGAATTTTTGTTTCATATGATTCTCCTGCAGCAGAATCTAAACCCATATAAATAACATTGTCTTTAACAGCTGTCTGCTGTAGGGGCATTAAGATGGATCGTTTAGTTAACCCTTTCCCTAACAACAAATTTTAGACCCTTCCAAACTGAGAGTATCTCCAGATGACAAATTTGAAAGTGGTACCATTGAACTTGAGTTCTTTTACAGGGTAAAAAACATTGTGGGAAAAGGAGAAAATGCTGGTTACCAGCATTTTCTCCTTTTTCCCACAATGTTTTCAAAAGGCCTCTTCTACAAGGCCTTGAAAACCCGGTATTGTTTTGTAAAAGGTTAAGGAGTAGTACAAGTTTGTAAGGAGTAAATCTTTATTGTAGGTCATACTGTGTCCACTCTACACGGTGAGGTCTCACTTACCATACACCATGTACATAAACATTGACACCAGTAAACTGGACCTGCATCAACAGATAGAAGCCCCTGGGCGGGGTCATGACCTTCAGTTGTTGTGTGCTGGAGGGGATGTACACCATTCTCTTACATTCCAATTAAGGTAAGTACATACCATGTTAATTAATCCTTTATACTGGCTTTTAAAAGCTGTCAAAGCATTGTTTCCAGTTGTCTTTTTAACTCCAAATGACAACAGTGAAGACTTGTCCTAATTCAAAGCATATGCAGACAACAGTACAAAATTTAATCTGGTTTAAATAATGAAAATTGTATTTGATGGGGTAAAAACATTAAGGGAAAAGGAGAGTATGATGGTCACCATCATTTTCTTCTTTTCCCACATTTTCTTGAGCCATTTTCATTAGGGTCATTTAAATTTGGGATTGTGTGGTAAAGAGTTAACTCTTTACCAGATGACAAAAATTCAGACTTGTCTGTATTAGACGCATTTGCAAAAGACATGTTAGAAGCGGCTAAAAAGTAACTCTATATATCCATTGAATACGGTAATTCATATTTGTATTATGTTGAATATGGCATGAAGTACCATGTGCGCAGTTGGTTGTATATAGGCCTTGATAACATGGGGTCGTTGATTCGAATCCCCAGCTCAGCCAATGTCTTCCTGAGGATTGATGATAGTCATTGTGACAGGATTTACTCCTCTTCCACTGCTGATCATTGTTTTCATGATGGTTACAGTGGCTGCAAATGTTGTGCAAAGTACTGGTAACAGAAACTCAAGAAAAGCATGGATAGGTGCACTGGCTGCCGCGATATAACTGAAATAATGTTTAAAAAGTTTTAGACACCATTAAATCAATCAATAAATCAATGATTTGATCTAAAATTTCTAAACTATAAACTGTTAAGTACTAACCACTTTTAAGTTATACTGCATAAGGCAAGAGTTAAAGATATCCATATTGCTCTAATTTCAGTCCCACTGCAGGGAAGTCCAGTTCCAGTGTGACGTTGTCTACAGGTTTGATAGATCAGCTGACCAGATCTCCAGTGCAGGAGGTGGATTATCTCTCTCTACAGAATTACTGGAAACAGGAAACTTGGTTTGCCTGGCCCTACAGCATGAGCCTCAAATTGGAGTATGAAACTGATTTTTAACCCTTTACCAAACAACCCCAAGTTTTAACAACCCTGAGAAAGATTTTTTTTTCAAACATTGTGGGAAAAAGAGAAAATGCTGATAACCAGCATTTTCTCCTTTTTCCAGTTATGTTTTTTTACGCTTTGAGAGTTCTGTCCCATTATTTGAGCTGCAGCTAAATTTTTTACTGCAAATGCTTTCAATCAAGGCATATCTCATATTTTGTTGTCTGGCAAAGGGTTATCTCTCTTTGGAGTCTCTGTTGTATATTGCATTTGAAAAATATATGAAAATGGAGGGTTTACTCAAGATGCCATTTTTTCTGTATTTGGCATGTAACATACAAGATGTGCCCCTTTTTTGCATTTTATCGCATTTTGTCCAAATAAAAAAAAAAAAAAAATTATTCCTTGATTTTTTTTTATAATTTCTGTCACTTGTACTGGTCATATATGTGTCTAAAATCTGGGGTAGCAGGAGACCTAGAACACACGGATTGAACATTTACCAGTGGACTAGACTTTAGACTTAGCCAAATTTGACAACACTTGCATACCACTAATTAGATACATTTCAATTGATGAGGGCATGTTTAAAACAATGATTGAAACCCATATGAATCAGTAATTAACCTGTTCTGGAGTTTCATTGAACAAAAGTATATGAGCTATGTGCTCTGCCAAAAGGGGGCTTAATGCATCTCTGATGCATCATACCAAGCAAGTCATCATATAATCATGGAATTATAAAATCCATTTTGTCTAACGACTGACTGAATCATGTGGTAGACTGGCTCTTTTACATGCAGAAAATTCACCAATAGCAAAAATTTATGACCCAGGTCAGCCTGTGCAGGCTGACCGTGGTCGATACTTTTTGCAGATTCTTTAAGCCCCTCTTTTCACAGAGCATGGCTTAAATATAATTTTTTTGTTGGTGTGTTTATAGTTTGTCAAATTTTTCAGGGAGAATGTTCAAAAACCAGAAAAAGCCTTGACATACCAAGAATTAAAGCTTGCCAGTCAACCAACAATTGACTTGAATGTATCGCTATCTGAATATTGGCCTGGCTGCCCAACTGTACTGGTGGACATCACCCCAGCTTGCTTGGTGACAAACCTCTGTGACCTTGACCTTGTTATTATGGGCACTGAAGATATTTCATATGACATACCAAAAGGCCAGACATTGAGCCCACCCAAACTGGAGGTAAAAATTGCTTTTTAACCCTTTACCAAATGATCCTGGGTTTTAATGACCCCAATGAAGACGCCTTTTGAAAACAATTTAGGAAATGGAGGTAATGCTGGTAATCAGTACAATCTCCTTTTCCCACCATGTTTTCTGCATTGTAACTAGGATTTTTTCTCCTTTTCCCACCATGTTTTCTGTCCTTTCAAACATGATTCCCCTCATTTGAGCTAAATTTACTTTGTCATCTGCAAATTCTCTCAATGTTGAGGAGTCTAAAATTTGTAGTTTTGGATATGGTCAACTCTATACTCAACAACATAATTTTAGACCCCTCTATGTAAAAACCCTTTAACCCTTTACCAAATGAGAAAATTTTAGAGAAGTCCAAATTGAAAGCATTTGAAGACGACAAAATAAAATGACTCAGAAATTGAAAGTTGTATTGGAAAGGATAGAGAACATTGTGGGAAAAGGAGAAAATGCTGGTTACCAGCATTTTCTCCTTTTTCCACAATCTTTTCAAAAGGCCTCTTTCTCTGGGTCGTGATTGTGTAGTAAAGGGTTAAGGAAATAGGTTAAATATGGTGGAAATGGTTGGATTTATCATTAATATGTTGCAAACGTTGTGGGAAAAGAATTAATAGGGTAAAAGATTAAATTCATAGAGTAAAATGTTTTCTTTTCTGTCATGCAGATCACAACTGAAATTTTCTTTGAAGTAGCTGGCTCTTGGCTGGTTTTGCAGTTGTTGTTGTTTTGGGCAAGCACTACAGAGCCATAGCCTAGTCGTGGTGAAACCCAAGAAATGCATAAGTTAGATGTAACTGTGAAATAACCAAAGAAAGAATAGAAAGCTGTACATGTATAGGAACCCCAATGACTTTATCTTGTAGAAAAATCAAAATAGAGTGAATTGTTGTAACAAAAACCTGAATGTTTGTTTATCTGATGTATTTGTATTGAATTCTCCTGTTTCATAACAGTAAGGCTGCCTATCATGAAATAGTACATGTGACAAAAAGTGGGAAAAATAAAAAATTCTGTTTTTGAATGAAATATAAAACATTTTTGAAACTGGAGCAATTGCTTCCTCAAGCAATGGCTACTTTTCCCGGAATGTTTCCAAGAACTGCCTTTGGCTAGAGAAATTGTGTGCAAATGGATTCAGTGAACACTCTAGAGTCAGTTTAAGATCTACATAAAACTATCACAAATTAAACGAAGGAAAAACAATTGAGGGAAAGGAAAGTATCCTCTTTTAAACTGTATTAAAGACTTATAGAGAAAGGAGCAACTGCTTCTATTAAGCACTTACTCCTTTTACCATGATGTTTTCCAAAGTTATTATCAGGAAGGGTATAGAAATTCATATGACCTTGTACAGTAATTGGTAAATCTTTTACCACACAATCTTGATTTTTAACAGCCTTGATGAAGAAGATTTTTCTAAAACATTGTGGTGAAAGGAAAATGCTGGTAACAAGGGTTTTCCTCTTTTTTTCCTGCAATGTTTTCTGTCCTATTAGCTCATTTTTATCAAATTTGAGTTTGTTGTCTACCATTGTTTTGAATTTGGGTGAGTCTAAAATTTGACATGTGGGAAAAGGAGAAAATGCCTTTCAGAGACAAAACCTGCTGCCTAGGCTACATGTTTTGGATCTAATTCCAAAGTCCAAAACTTTGTTGCTTGGTAAAGGGTTAATTATTTTTCCAACTATATTTGCAGGGATCATTTCATGTTGGCTTGAAGATGAATGACACTACATTTTTCTCTGCCCCCATCCCAATGTCTGAAGAGGAGCTGAATGCACAGAGATATAGACATGATGTGGGGAAGACTTTGTACATAGATTCTCATGTCACAGTACCTATATTTCTGAAAGATAAGGGAGTGAGTAAGGTAAGGACTTTTGTATCCAAGAATAGATTACTGTTACTTTGTCTGCAAAGCCCCCTTTACTGCATAATCCTGAGGTTTAACAACATTTAGAAAGAAGGCTTTCGAAAAAAAATTGTGGGAAAGGAGAAATTCCTTGCAACCAGCATTATCCGATCAAAGACAGAAATCATTATTTGAGCTACTTTTGTCTTCTGCAAATGCTATCTAATTGGGCGAGTCCAAAATTTTATCATATTATAAAGGGTTAATGTGTAATATTTAGGAATAGTAAACCAGAGATGCAGGCTGGAATCTCTGACCTCGGCCAGAACTCTCTCTCACTATTGATAAGAGTCACAGCAACAGGATTCATCCCTCTCTTTTGATGATGTTATAAGCTTGGCTGCTATTGAAGAAAATGTCAAGGTTTTGTCAAAGCCCTGGCATTGTCTGCGTTGTTGTTGTGCAAAAACTGACATTTTGTTGTATCTTGGTCATTACTGAAGATACATGTTTTCTTCTAATTCAGACTAGTTGTTAACAATCAAAAGGGGAACCCACACATCAAGGGCAGGAAACCATCAGAATATTTTTGAGTCAGTAATGCCCTTTTTTAGACTTGGAAATTGTTGTGCAAAAACTTTGACATATTAAAATATCTCTGTCATTACTGAAGATATTTACTTCAAACTCCAACTAGTTGTTCACTGTCAAAAGGAGAACCCATATAATGTGAGCAAGTAACCAAAATATTTTTGAAATAGTTATGCCCCTTTTTAAAATAAAGATATATTAAATGTCAAAGATTTTGCGCGACAAATTCATAGTCCCTAAGAATTTGTCGTGCAAAATCTGAGACATTTTATAATATTCTTCTCATTAATGAAGATATATTCTTCAAACTCAGACTAATTGTTAACTATCAAAAGGGGAACCCATACAACAAGGGCAGGCAGCACATCAGAATATTTTTGAAAGTTATACCCCTATTTTGACATAAAATTTTCAATGAAAATCAATCTACTGTATTTCTAAAAGCAACTGGAGCTTAGGGTTGTCACCTGGAAGGGGTGTTCTTATTGTAGGAATGCAGCCAATGCCTTTGGCTGGCTGTTTTACAAGGTACAGATAAACAAAGTGCTGATACACATGGATTTGTATACTGGCATAGTTACTGAATACTGTTAAAGGCAGTGTTTAACTCCTTAAGGTACTACAAATTTGGCTCCAGTGACAGAGTTTTGTTTCTAGTGCTGGAAAAGTATTCTGGAATAGGTCCATTTGCTACCTTGATTTAATCCTTTAGCACAAAACATATAAGCTTGACCTATTTCAAGGCCTGATAATACAATTCACTGAAACTCACAAAGTCTTTGTTGTCTAGACTTGAAAAAGTGGATGGTTAAAGATGAAAGATTTAAGATCAGACTACATGTTCTGTGCAGTCTGACATTGATCTGCACCTCCTTCAAAAGCCCCTGTGTTCACCTAATGCGCTTGCATGGTAAACTGAAATACTATTGACAACAAAATTTTTAAACACCTGTTTAACAAACTAACTGAACCCTAAACCAGACGACAAAATGCTGGACTAGTCCAAATTGAAAGCAGAGGACAATTTAAATGTATCTTGAATGATTGGATTAATCTTTGACAGGATGGGAAGCATTGTGGGAAAAGGAGAAAATGCTGGTTACCAGCATTTTCTCCTCTTCCCACAATGTTTTTGAAAGGCTTTGCCTTCCAAGATCCCTTAATCTTTGGTTGGTTGGAAAAGGCTGAAATGAAATATGTGATATAACACCCAAAGCACAGACAGTTTTTCATTTTATGGAAAATATTGTAGGAAATGGTGCAACACCTTGTGACAGATCATTTCTTCTTTTCCCTTAAAGTCTTCCAATACTTGTGAATTTCAAGGTAGAAAAGTTTGTATTAGCGCAGTATAGTGCAACAGTTGTATTTGTATCGTATTGAAATGTAATATATAAATAATGCGGAAGGCCATAGATTCATTTTAATGTTGATTTCTTCCTTTCAGGTATGCTTTCTGACTCTAACGTCAAATGTCAAACACAAAATGCAGGTCATCTCAGTCCTTGAGAGAATCAACTTGACAAATTTCACCAGTTATGATTTGGATGTCTGTCCGTTTGCAGTACCACAACTCTCCGGAAAGGTAGACTGACTTAACAGAATTCTATTTTAACATCTTATTAAGCCCGGCTGTTTTCAAAGAAAAAGCAGACTAATTGTCATAGCCCTGGCACCATCGTTGTCTGCCTCATAGTGCAAAAACTTTGACCTTTTATAATATCTCTGTAATTACTGAAGATATTTCCTTCAAACTTGGACTAGTTGTACACAATGGAAAGGGGAGCCCATACAACAGGAGCAGATAACCATCAAAATATTTTTGACACAGTTATGCACCTTTTTTGATTTGAAATTTTCACTAAAAGCAACTACAGCCGAATATTGCACCTGCATGTGGTGCTCTTACTAAACTAAAGACAAAGATGTCTAAGAAAGTTACCCAACACCCAGCTCGGCTGCTTAACTTTTTACCACATAATCCAAAATTTTAATGTCCTGGAGGAAGAAGCCTTTTGAAAACATTGTTTGGAAAGAAGAAAATGCTGGTAACCAGCATTTTCTCCCTTTCACATAATGTTTTCTACCCTATCAAAGACAGAAACCATCATTTGAGCTACTTTAAATTTGTTATCTTCAAATGCTTTCAGTAGGCACCAGTCTAAAATTTTGTTGTCTGGTAAAGAGTCACTGAGAGTGACCCTTTAAGACTAGTTCATTTGTGAAGTATGTTAGTGCAAGCTATCCCTACAATTTTATGTCCTTTGTACCGTGGGGATTTATGCACCTGCAATTCTAATTGTGAATGGTCAACTACAACAGGAGTAATGGCTGTTTTGATTTTTTCTCCCTGAAAATGACAAGGCAACCAACCAGTGGATGGTATTTGTTTCCTGCAACATTTCTTGTTTTCTTTTAGAGTTACACTGTACTTATGGGAGTGACCTTGCATAAAAATATATTTTTCAGATTAAAAGTCAAGTAGAAGAGTGTTTTCTTTTTCCAACTCACAAAGGTTGCCATGGTGACAAAAGCAACCTTCACCCTTTGACCTTGTTGCCACTGGTGTTTACAGAAGATCTTAAAGATGATATTGACAGCAACACAGAATTTGTGTTTTATATAAAAATTCAACACTTCAAAACAGATAAAGACATTGGAAACACTCCATGCAACAAAGACATTGTTAGTAGCATAGCAGAGCTTAAATCTGATTGGTCAGTGCCAGTAAGGATATCAGCCAATGAAAATGGTTGTAAAGTTACCACTTGTATAGATGTGGTTAAGACAAGTGGAGAACAAGAAAGTGTCCCACTGTGTATCACAGGGCATGAGAAACAAGGTGTGATGTACTTTGTGATAGACATAGATCAAGCTCCCACATGTCACATCACAAGTAGATGTCGATTTCCGCTGTACTTTGGTCAAACCTTGATGAACTTGTCCTTGTCAGGTCAGGATTTATTTATTTTCTACCACAGGAGCTATTTATAGTACATGTGCGTACATGATATGCAAGATTAGATACTTGGATTATTCATGTGTCACATTTCAAAGATCTTCTCAGAAATTGTTTAGCCAAACTTTCCGTTATGCCCGAAACTGTGTGTGAGGAAGGGAAAGGTGTTTATCTGGGAAAGCAGTCAGTGGCCTGGAAAGAGTGCTGTGCATGAAACCAGTGGAGAAACTCCTTGAAAACATGGATAGATCCTCTGGCTGTTCAAAATTGAAACGCCAAACCCAACAAAGTCATTAGACAACAAAATTTTTGACTTGTCTGAATTGAAAGTATTTGTAGATCACAAAAACAATGTTGAATAAATGATGAAATGGTCCGGTAAGGGTAGAAAACATATTGAGAATAAGGGAAAGGGCTGGTTTCTTGCCTTATCTCCTTTTCCCATTACAGTTTCAAAAGCACTTATTCCTTTACCATACAATCTAGAGTCTTCATGGCTTTCAGGAAGAAGGCTTTTGAAAACATTGTGGGAAAAGAAGAAAATGCTGTCAAGCAGCAGTTTCTCCTTTTTCCACAATATTTCTATCCTCTTAAAGGCAATTTCCAACTTTTAGACCACATCTAATTTGTTATCTGCAAATGCTTTGGTTTTAGAAAAGTCCAAAATTTCATTGTTTGGGAAGTCAAGAACCCTGAAAGTATAGAATTGCTTTCAAAAGGGTTAACTCTGTACCAAATGACAAATTCGTGAACTGGTTCAAATTGAAAGTATTCAATAAACCTCAAATGATGGAATTTGTCTTTGAAAGGACAGAAAAGATTATGGGAAAGGGAGAGAATGATGGTTAAAGGCATTTTCTCCTTCTCCTACAATTTTTTTCACAAGCTTTTCTAAAAGCGTGTTGTTATAACTCGGGACTGTGGTAAAGGGTTAAAACACATTTTAGAAAAACATCAGAAATGTGATCTGATAATTTGTTACCAAAAGTTGTACTTGTATTTTCGCAGGCACCACTGTACAAGAGGAGACAGAACTAGTATGTGAGCTGCCTGTCTTACAACCAGACCAGGCAACGTATTACACTCCACCACATCTCAACACGTTATTTCCACAGATACTTGACAAACACACCATTCCAAAACTACATATCTCTGCCTACCCTACTGACTGTGATAGCACCTCCAATATATCTAATCTAGTTTGGAGTCAACCTATAGACCTGCTGATGGCCGCTGATAACTTTGTTACCATTCCTGGTGTTGCCGATGTCAAAGTGCATGTGATGCAAGTTGCTATTGTTACATATGTAACTATACAGCCAATCACAAAGGCAGATGTATCTGCTAAAGAGATAAGAAGTCGACTGAAGGGCAAGGACACAATGGTTGTTATTGACAACAAGAACAATCTTAGTGACATAAGTGTAGTAAATGAAAAACCAATTGTGACACACGTAGAGAGTGCTGATCTTGATTTAATAAAATCAGAGGAAACAAAGAAAACTAAAAAGCCTAGCCAATCTTTTCAGCTTTCAATGGGATTTCTTGTTAACCAGTTTTCTTTGATAATTCAAGATGAGCTGACACAGACAATGGCTCATGGAGAGTTGGTCAGGTTAACTGTGGATGACTTATTTATGGCAACATATCCAGCTAGTTACCTTGACAACAAGTTAGATTACCATAGAAACTGTTTTGTGTTTAGTGCGGGTGATGTGCAATTAGACAATCAAAACCATCAGGAAGGAAATTATGATTTTCCTGTCGTAATTATGAGACAAAATGCTGATAAGGCTCCATACAATAGTGATAACCTGCCATTTGCTCAGATGAATATTCTGGAAAAACAAGCTGTACTGAAATCCATAAATGTCTTTCATATTCAAGTTCTGCTTGGAACTGTTGACAGTCGGAAAACCGTGATAGAATCTGTTGAGTTTTCATCAAAACCACTGAGTTTCTATATTGATGACTCATTTATCTTTCGATGCATCAAAGAAGCAGAAGGGTATTTGCCTGTACCCCTCTCTAATTCCCAGCTGGTTCCTGTAAAATTGTTAAAACTACCTTCATCTGTGAAGAGTATTGCAAAAACTTTATCACATCCAGTTGTGATTGGCTACTTAGCTTTGCAGCCGTTGGATGTCTTGCTCAGTGTCCATGCCTCACTGAAGTTATTTATAGCCTCAGATCATACGCCTCTGTCTTTTGGAAAATTTGAGAAAAAGGGTGTGTGCACCAGTGGCTACTTCCTAACTAGAGCTGTTGTCATGCATTATGCTTCAGGGGCCTTGTTTAGAGCAGGTATGTGCATTTTCTAACCCCTTTCAACCCAGTCCCAAGTTTTAGTGACCTCAAGGAAGAAACTTTTTTAAAAACATTGTGGGAAAAGAATGAAATGCTGGTAACCAGCATTTTCTCTTTTTTTCCACAGTGTTTTCTACCCCTAAGAAAAGGTCAAGTTTAGAGTCACATCTATTTTCTTGTCTGCAAAATGCTGTCAATTTGGACAAGTCTAAAATTCTGTCATTTGGTAAAGAGCTATCTTTAGCAGTATCTGTTTTTCCTACAATGTTTTAACCCTTCACCACACTATTTTGAATTTTAAAGACCCTAGCAGAGAAAACATTTTTTTTCCTTTTCCCACAATGTTTTATATCTTTTCTTACACAATTAATTTTCCCATTTGAGCCACATTTAAGTTGTGGCCTGCTAATGCTTTCAATTTGAATAAGTCTAAGATTTTGCCTTGTGATGAAGGCTTAACATGCACCCATATATCAAACCTCAATGTTGATTATTCAGATTTTACACAGAGGCTTTCAAAGGTCTGCTGCAAAATTTGTTTTGGTAGATAAAGAGTTATCGATTTCTAAACAGGCATATCAAAGACTTACTAAAAACAAGCATTGGTGTTGAATTTTAAATTGCCAAATTTCTTAAGTAGAATATCTCTAAAGTTATCAGACAGTGTAGACTAAGATCTGTTTTTGTATTTATCATGAGCTGTTCGGTATTTATGGAATTAAATGTTTACCCTGTATTTCTTTTTCCATTTAGTATTGTTCTGTGTATGTTAAAAACCTGTAAAATGTGTTTCAGAAACACAAAATGTAACACGCAATTTGATTATGATACTGGGCCCAGTTTCACGAAAAAATTTAAGTCTTTTATTTTGCTCAAATCTGTTAACAGACTCAATCTGACCTAAGTTGAGTTTGTTATTTGAGAAGGTTTTGCTAACATTAACTCTTTACCACATGACAAAATTTTAGACAGATCCAAATTGGAAGCATTTCCAAAGGACAAAGTAAATGTGGCACAAGTAATGGGATTTGTCTGTAAAAGATAAGAAAACCTTGTGGGAAAAGAAGAAAATGCTGGTTATCAGCATTTTCTCCTTTTCCCACAATGTTTTCAAAAGCTTTCTTTCTCAAGGTCGTTAAAACTCGGGATTGTGTGGTAAAGGATTAACAGACTTGAGTAACGTTCTCAAATCCTGAGTTGACAAAAGGTTCCAGACTCAACTTAGCAAACTAATGGACTAAAGGCAGTGAACTGAATTATCTCTGTTTATTTTTCTTGCAATTGAGTCTGGAGTAAAAGGAGTCAAAATTGAGGAAATCAACATAAGGCTGAAACTGAGTCTTAATGTGGATTTGAGCAAAATAAGAGACTTAAGTTTTTTAGTGGAAGCAGGCCCTTTTGCTTTAGTTTGTATGATTCTTTGTTTGTTTAGGTCATGAGACTTACGTTTGTTTCCTTGTCTAGGGGCTGTTGTAGGGTCACTAGAAATTCTGGGCAATCCTACTGGGCTGGTCCGCAGTATTGGCACAGGGGTAGCAGATTTTTTCCGAATGCCATACAGGGGTCTAACAAAGGGCCCAGGAGCCTTTGTTCATGGAGTGTCCCAAGGAACGTCATCAATGGTGAAAAACATTACGACAGGTTTGTCATGGACTTTTGCCTTGTTTTGGTTGCTTCATATTTTAACCTTTTCTCACACAACAAGATTTTGGACTCTTTAAAATTGAAAGCATGTGTAGAAGACAGATTCACTATGGCTCAGATGATGTGATATGTCTCCAGAAGGGTAGAAAACACTGGAAAAAAAGAGTTTGTTACCAGCACTCTCTTCTCTTTCCAAATGATTAAGGCCTTGTTCCTCAGGGCTGTAAAAGTAGAATTGTTTTGTAAAGGGTTATGTCCTTACCAAATGACAAAATGTTAGCCTGGTCCTAATTCTAAGCATTTGCAGACAACAAATAAAACAATACTCAAATGTATCAGAAAGTGTAGAAAACATTATGGGATAAAGAAAAAACACTGGTTAACAGCATGTTCTCCTTTTCCCACAATGTTTTCGAATGGCTCTTACCTCAGTATTGTTAAACATCAGGATTCTGTGGTAAAGGGATAATTCTTTACCAAAATACAAAATTTTGGACTAGCCCAAATTGAAAACTCTTGCAGATGACAAAATAAATATGACTGAAAAGTCTGGAAAGGTGCACTGGCTGCCGCATAATAACTTAGACAATGATCATAGTAGCATTAAATGCCATGCAATCAGTTACTGAATCAACAGGTATGCTGAAGTCAGTGACCAACTTTGCATCCAGTGTCTCCAGGAACATGGACAGACTATCTCTGGATGGGACACATCTTGAGAGACAGGAAGAGAGCAGACGGCACAGGCCAGATGGGGTTGGGGATGGTCTTATTCAGGGGCTGACTGGACTTGGAATAAGTTTGCTAGGTAATGTTGAGTGAAATATTATATAGGGCTGTATCTAGACTTTATCAGAAATGAAGAGATTTTAAGAAAAGTTAAGTTGTTACCAAATGAAAAAGTTTAGACTTGTTAAAATTGAGAGCATTTGCAGACAACATATTAAATGGTGCTAAAATGATGATTTCTCTCTTTGATAGGGTAGAAAAACATGGTGGGAAAGGAGAAAATGCTAGTTACAAGCATTTTCTCCGGTTCTCACAATGTTTTCAGAGGCTTAATAACCCCAGGGACATTAGAAGTCAGAATTATGGGATAAAGGGTTACAAAGTGTAGACATACAATGCTGAGTTTGATAGAACAAACAAAGCATGAAAAAAGTGCTCAGTATGCTGCTTTCTAAATTGTCTCCTATATAAATGTGCTGAAATGACAATTTCAAATCTACCTCTTGTATTGACATGAAAGTATGATCTTTTTTTTTTTACATGTATGATGTAATTATAATACTTTACAAAAGAGTACTGTGTTTCAACAAAATTGAGGAGAACAGCTTTTGAAAAGAAATATGGGAAAATTAGAACATGCTGGGCCCGTATTCACCAACAATTCTTGAGACTATTCATTGTCTTATTCTAGATTTAGAAAGTAACACAACTTCTGATTTGCTAAACTATGCAGTTTAGCCAATCAGAAGTTGTGTTACTTTCAAATTTAGAAAATTCATGAGAATAAGACTAAGAATGTTCTTAAGAACGGTTAGTGAATACGTACCTAGCTGGTAATCAGCATTTTCTCCTTTTCACTTAACTCATTACCAAACGACAATATTTTAGGCTTGTCCAAATTGAAAGCATTTGCAGACGACAAAATAAAAGTGACTGAAAATTTGAAATTTGTTTTGTGAAGGGTAGAAAACATTGTGGGAAAAGGAGAAAATGCTGGTTACCAGCATTTTCTCCTTTTCCCACAATGTTTTCTAAAGGCTTCTTTCTCAGGGTCGGCAAAAGTAGGGATTGTGTGGTAATGGGTTAATGTGTTTAATCCTGTGTAAGAAAAATTCCATCATAAATTATGAGCCACATTTGACTCTTTACCAAATGACAACATTTTAGACTCATCCATATTCAAAGCAGACAACAAACTAAATCAAAATAAAATCATGTGATTTGTCTGAAAGGGTAGAAAACATGGTAGGAAGTCACATTTTGCTCAAAGGATGGGTTTGCTTTCGGAAGGATAGAAAACATTGTTGGAAATGGTTTTCAGCGTTTTCTCCTTTCCCACAATGTTTTTATTATTAAGTCTTAATCCTCAGGGTCGTGAAAAACATGTGATAGTCAGGTAACAGTTTATATTGATGATGGATTTCAGGGGCCATAGCTGGGCTTGCAGATCAGCCAATACAGAGTTTGGTAAGGACAGAAGCAGGGAGCCAGTCTAAAACAGCCAGTCTAATGACGGGAATGGGGAAAGGGCTTGTGGGAGTTTTTACCAAGCCAATAGGGGGCGCTGCAGAATTTGTATCTCAAACTGGACAAGGTCAGTACAAATAGCTTAACCATTTACGACACACTCCCTGAGTTTTAATGACCCTGGAGATGAAGGTTTTCGAAAACATAGTGGGAAAAGGCGAAAATACTGGTTACTAGCATTTTCGCCTTCTCCCACTATGTTTACTACTATTTCAAAGATCAACAGCATGATTTGAGTTACACTTACACATGTACATTTTCCTCTACAAATGCTTACAATTTGGGCAAATATAAAATTGTGTTGTTTTGTGAAGGGTTAACATCCTTACATAGCGAAAAGCATTCTACATTTTTATCACACAACTCTCCTTGCTTTCATTGTACTACAGCCAATATGAATTTTCTTGTCATACACATGTTTGAGCCAAGAAAATAGTGCGGAATTTAGTCAATGCACTGTAATCATATGTCTCATTTGTTAAACATTGCTGGCCCAGATTCCTCTGTGAAATGAACTGTCAGAATTGATGATCGTGACAAAGCTGCAAGTTTTAGTATCTTTAGATGTAAAACAAAACCATTATTTGCAAGTTTCTTCAAAACTTTTTTTTTTTTTTCAGGTATTTTACAAGGAACTGGGCTAAGTCAGTATGCGCAACCACGTTCCCTGCCTGTCAACATGGAAATCACAGAGTCCTCATGTGGACAGCTGAAATATGCACTGTAAGTATGGATATTCGATTATAATATGTTACCAACAAGTAAGTCTTGTTTTGGAATGTGAGGAGAATTTGAAATTGAGCCCTGCTCTGTGCAAAGGGGTTTAATGTCTGTAGAAAAACTATCAAACCAGGTCAGTCTGCACAGTCCCCGCAGGCTGTCCTAGGTAGACACTTTTTGCTTTTGGTAAATTTTCTGCATGTCCAAGGACCATTCTACCACATAATTTATCTTGTTGATAGATAAATGGATTTTATGGGCCCAAAATTATGTGATGAATTATGCTTTGTATAATATGAAAAAGTTTTGGACTGATCCGAAATGAAAGCATCTGCAGAGGACAAGTTGATTGTAGCTTGAATAATGATTTCTGTCTCTGATAGGGTAGAAAACATTGTGGGAAAAGAAAATTGCTGGCTACCAGCATTTTCATATTTTACCACAATGTTTTCAAACTCCTTCTCTTTCAGGGTTGTTGAAACCTAGGATTGTGTAGTAAAGAGTTAAACCCTCTTTTGCCAGAGCATTGCTCAATCATATGATTGGAAAAAAAAAATGTCTTTATATTGCAGAAAATTGTTGCCTTCCCTACCATCAACGGACATTCTTTGCTGTATGGAAGCCAGTTTTATTGACCTCACTGACTCTTTGGTACCTGTCACACTGATTCTCACACCTGAAATACTCTTCCTGGTAAGTTAAAGATCTCTTGTAGGTTGAACTTTATTTCTGTTCAGGACCCATATTCACCAACTATCTTACATCAAACGTTATTGACTTTTGAGTAGCTAATTCATTTGATTAATTCTTTACCAAATGACAAAATTTTAAACTGGCCAAGATTAAAAGCATTTGCAGATGACAAATTGAATGTAGCTCAAGTGATTATTTCTTTGATACGGTAGAAAATATTGTGGGAAAAATAAGAAAATGTTAGTCACCAGCATTTTCTTCTTTTCCCACAATCTTTTCAACTGTATAAAAGACATATTCATGGTTTGAACTACAATTAATTTGTTGTCTGCAAATCCTTTCATTTTGGACAAGTCTAAAATTTTGTCATCTGGTAAAGAGTTGAAACCCTGAACAATCAAACCCAGCCTAGCTTGTTCTATATTTCTTATTCAGATAAATCATGAAGAGGACAGCCAGCAACAATCTTTTTCTGTGATAGAACTAGAGTGTGGTGTCACTGTGGGTGACCAGCCTATCTTAAACATTGTTCAGAGGGACTCACAGACATTTAATGATCAACAGGTAGGTAAAAGTTGACCACCCTAACCCTTTGCCGAAGGACAAAATTTTAGACTGGGCCAAATTAAAACTATTTGCAGACAACAAATTAATTCTTGCTCAAATGGTGAGATTTGCCTTTGAAAAGCTAGAAAACACTGTGAGGAAAAGGAGAAAATACTGGTAACCAGCATTTTCCCTTTCCCTCAATGTTGAGTCATCAAAACACAGGATTGCGTGGTAAAAGGTTCAAGATCTTCCAAATTCAGGACATTTTCTGCAAGAAAAGTTTGAATGTGAAGGTAGCAAGGAAAATTTGTCCATTTGTGACAGTTTTGTCCAGCAGTCACTTAAGTACATGCATAGCTACAGATACACAAAAGAGGGTATGGGAGAAGTAGTTAAGGTTTAGCTGTTTACTTGGTGAGAGACAGTGGTGCCATGGCCTCTAACACCAAAGGTTTTGGTTTTGAACCCCATAATGAGCGGGCTCAACCTTTGAAACCACTCACATATGGCTCAAGAACTGGTTAACCCTTTACCACACAATCCCAACTTTTAACGACCCTGAGAAAGAAAGCTTATGAAAACGTGGGAAAAGGAGAAAATGCTGGTAACCAGCATTTTCTCCTTTTCCTTCAATGTTTTCTACCCTTCCAAAAACAAATTTCAGTTTTTGAGTCACATTTTTTCTGTTGTCTGCAAGTGCTTTCAATTTGGGCAAGTCTAAAATTTTGTCGTTTGGTAAAGAGTCAAGGACTCCAGGATGCAATCATCAAGAGTAATGAAAATCAGTTGTAAGAACTTGTTTTACAATGGGTGTAAAAAATGAATAAGTTGAAGTTGTTTCCTTGGAAACAAAAGTTTAGATGTGCCCAAATTGAAAGCATTTGCAGTTGACTGATTTAAAGTGGCTCAGATCATGGGATTTGTCTTTAAAAGGATTGAAAACATTCTGGGTAAAAGAGAAATTGCTGGTAACTAGCATTTTCTCCTTTTTTCCATATTGTTTTCAAAAGCCATTTTCCTCAGGGTGGTTAGAACTTTGAATTTTTGGTAAAGGTTCAATTCACATTTCTCAATACATGTATTAACTCTTTACCAAATGACAACATTTAAGACTTGTTTCAAATTGAAAGCAAACAAATAATAAATATGACTTAACCTTTTACCAAGCAATTCCTGGTTTTCACAACTCTGTGAAAGAAGCCTTTTGAAAACATTGAGGGAAAAGGAGAAAATGCTGGTAACCAGCATTTTCTCCTTTTCCCACAATGTTTTCTACCCTTCCCAAAACAAATTTCAATTTTTGAGTCAATTTAATTTTGTTGTCTGCAAATGCTTCCAATTTGGACTAGTCTGAAATTATGTCATTTGGTAAAGAGTTAAAACTTGAAATTTGTTTTTGGAAAGGTACAAAACATTGTTGGAAATGGATAAAATGCTCTCTTTCTCAGGGTTGTTAAAGTTTGGATTGTATGGTAAATTTAAACCTGAGTTCTTGTACATACATTGTTAAGGGTGCTTCCCCATTGTTTGGTATTAAATCACAGTTTATTCTTACAGGTTGGACTAACCAATGATGAAAGAGTTACAGCCTTCATTGATGGGGCTTCAAAATTTGTGGCACAGCAATTTGGGGATGGTTCAAACCCGGCTTATTTCACCGAGCCAGTTATAAACAGAACACTGCCTCATACAGGGATAAATCAGTTCATGGAACAAGGCACCAGCGGTCAGGCCAATATGTCTGATGTCTCCAGTCAAAGGACACCCCTAGTTGTTGACCAGGCAGTGCAGGAGAGGTATAACGGGTCAGAAACTAAAGGGGAACAACTCTCAGATACTCAGTCAGATTCCAGCTTGTCAGCGATACAAACAAACTTTGCGACCCTTCCGCAGTATGATTTTTACATGAGTGCAACCAAACTGGCAGCATTTTTGGCACTTTTTAATTTGACCAAGCATAAACTTGAAAGTGTAGGTTTTGCTGTATGATTTTGTATACATGTACAGTACAACCTGTATTAGCAAGCACCTATGGGACGATCAAATGGGCCTGTATAACCCTTTACCACACCATCCGGAGTTAATGAGCCTGAGGAAGAAGCCTTTTGAAAACATTGTGGAAACAGGAGAAAATGCTGGAAATGGGTTGTTTTTGGTCAAAAGAGCTCAGATAACCGAATCAGGGCCATCATGGCCCTCTTGTACAAGGATGTTTTTAAAATTTATGACTGCATATTTATTTTAGTAGGCTTTTATTTGAATGATTTAATAATGTTTGTATGTTTTTGCTGACTGTTGCCCAATGGAAATGTGCTTTGTTTCATAGATTATCATGTTAAAAAGCTTGATTTTTACTGTATTTGAAATTTACATGTACATGTATGTTTAAAAAGTTGCAAAATATGTTGTGTATAACAGCAAGAATGAAAATGATGTGATAAATGAAGAAATTGATTTTGAATACAAGTATTTGTTTCTTTTTTTCATAATTTTTTTAAGGTTTGCCTACAACATGTTCTAGAAAATGTTTTTGTTTGGGGAAAGCTTTGTTAACCCACTACCAAACAATGCAATCTTTAAATGACCTTGGGGAAAAAGCCTTTGAAAACATAGTGGGAAAAGCAGAAAATGGCGGTAACTAGCATTTTCTCCTTTTCCCACACTGTCTTTTAAGCTTTCGAAGACAAGTTCCATCATATAAGTGACATTTATTTTTCATCTGTCAAGCATGAATTTGGACCAGTCTTAAAGATGATTGCCTAGTATATAGTTAACTCATTTTTATAAAAACTGTTTTAACTCTTTACCAAACAACCAAGTTTTAGACTTTGCCAAATTCAAAGTGTTCACAGACAAAAAATGAAATGGTGCTCAAATGATTACATTTGTGTTTTAAAGGGTAAAAATATTTTCTCCCTTTCCCACAATGTTTTCAAAAGGCTCTTTCCTCAGAGTGGTTAAAACTCTGAATTGTGTGGTAAAGGGTTAAAATATACCCTCTACTAGAATTAAAGACTAGCAGTAGGAAAGGAAAATTACACTTTTCGATGAAATGCAAAACATTGTGAGATTAAATAGCTGTAACAAGCGACACCATCTTTTATCAAAATGTTTTCAAAAGCGATCTGTTGCAGGTATGTAAAATCTCCTTTTTGTGTAGCAATGGATTAATCAGTTTTTTTTTTTGAGTGAGAATGACCTTTGGCAATATATTTTAGCACCTATGCCAGATATTGGTGAAATCCTAGAAAGACTTGAATGAGTGAGATTTTGCTGTGATATAACTAAATACTGTTGAAAGCATAGGTAAACTCTATGCAAATTAAGCATTATTAACCCTTTACCACACAGCAAAATTTTAGACTCATCCACAATGAAGGTTACCAGCCTTTTCTCCTGTTCCCACTGAGTTTTCAAAAGCCTTCTTTCTCAGGTTCGTTAAAACTAAGGATTATTCAGTAAAGGGTTAGGAAAAAAGATGAAGGTTCATGCTTTGTTAACTAGCAAACAAAATTTTACACTCGGCTAAATTGAGAGCATTTTCAGATGACAAGTTAACTCTTTACCACACGACAAAACTTTAGACCCATCCAAATTCAAAGCATTTGCAGACGACAAAATTAACATGACTCAAAAATTGTAATTTGTTCTAGGAAAGTAAAAAACATTGTGGGAAAAGGAGAAAATGCTGGTTACCAGCATTTTCTCCTTTTAGCATGATGTTTTCAAAAGGCTTCTTTTTCAGGGTCGTGAAAACCAGGGATTGTTTGGGAAAGGGTTAAATCTTATTTAAATGATTTTGATCAAATATTTCTCAAAGGCTAGAATTTGTCATTATGTGAAAAGGAGAAAATACTGCTTACCAGCACTTTCTCCTTTTTCCAGCGATGTTTCAATGGCGTTCTTTCCCAGGGACATGAAGAGCATGGGATTGCCTGGTAAAGAGTTGGTTACTTACTTCGTGTTGTTCTGTCATTGTTTATAGATATTGGTTGTCATCAAAAGTCCTTATCATGAAGATTTGTCTAATGTATAAATCATACTGGATAAAAATTAATGAGGAAAAACACAGAATTTACCCTTAACTCTTTACCAAACAACGTAAATCTTAGACCTGTCCAAATTGAAAGCATTTGCAGGCAGCGAAATAAATGTGAATAGAAAAATGAAGGTTGTTTTGGGAAGGGTAAAAAACACTGCGGGAAAAGGAGAAAATATTGATTAACAGCGTTTTCTCCATTTCGCACACTGTTTTCAAAAGCCTTTTGTTATCAGGGTCGTTAAAACCAGGAATTGTGTGTTAAAGAGCCAAATAAACGTAAGAGACATTTTCATTCTAGAAATAAGACGTAAATAATTGCAATTATCAGGGTTGCTTTTTTCAAGAATTTCTCTGCAAGATGGACAGTGTAGATCAAAGATCAGACTGCATGTTTTGTGCAGTCTGATCTTTATCTACACTGGCCACAAAGGTAACTAGATATATGAATTGCACTTCAATTTATAACCTGCTGGTTATCAATTATATACTCAACAGTGGTCCAATGTGTTTGTGATTGATAATATTAGGTCTCAAGTTACCTATTTTTTTCTGTATTTTGATCTAGGCTGCTAAGCGTGAATCGATGTACTTTTGCGGAGATTGTTAACCCTTACTGCACAAACTGCACAATCCTGAGTTTTGCTGACCCTGACAGAGAAAGCTTTTGAAATCATTGTGGGAAAGGGGGGAAATGCTGGTACATGTAATTAGCAATTTCTCCTTTTCCCTACAATATTTTTTGCCCTTTCACAGACAGATCACATAATTGGTTACTAGTACTTTCTCCTTGTCCCTCAATGTTTTCTAAAGGCTTCTTCTCTAGGAGTCGTTTATACTTAGGATTGTGTGGAAACTGGTTATAGAGTAAAAAGTACAACCAAATCACTCTTGTAACAGTATCCTGTTGGCAAAAATGTGATTATGTTCCTGAGCGGAAGGTTGTTCAGGAAAGGATCACAATTGTTCTTCAAGCCTTACCCAAAAAATCTATGCTCTTTCTGACCTGAGAAAAGAAGGTTTTTTGAAAGAATGATGGGAAAAGGAGAAAATGCTGATAACCAGCATTTCCCCTTTTTCGGCTATGTTTTCTCCTTTTTCAATGACCAAACGCATCAATTTAACAATACATTTATTTGATTTATCATCTGCAAATGCCTTTCATGTTGGACAAGTCTGAAGTGTTGTCAATTTGTCAGAGTTAAGATCTTGAAATCCAGCAGGGTTATTGTGTTCTAAAAGAAATTACCCAAGATCTGCAAAACTTGTACTTGTGTCATTGAGCTATGTTTAAAAAGTCTGACAAGTAAATTCAGCATGCAAGGACAAATTCAAAGATGTGCTATTGCTGTGTTGGTGTTGGAGTTGGTGTCTAGATTTACGTTACAGTTTCTTAAGAGCTCACATTTTCCAAATCGTATGATGAATTTAGCTCATATTTGGTATGATAATAGTTTCTTTCAGCAATAGCCCCGCCCATGCACATGATCTTAAGGTCAAAGTTGTAGACTAAGATATTTTACATCAAAGTTTTATATGAAAGTTTTCTAAGAACTCACATTTTCCAGACCATTAGATGGATTTGGTTCATATGCATATTTCATTTCAGTTTTATGATTTATTCATTTGGTAGTGGTCATTGTTGAAAATTGTTAACTTCTATGTTTGTGTTTTTGTGTATTTGTATTTAAAGCCCCATACCTTCTTTGATGGAAAAAAAAAATGGCCAAGAAATTAGTGTAAGCAGTTGAATAGGTAGACAAGAAAAGATACTAGAAAAGATAACAGATTGTTGTTTTCTTCTCTGAAGCTTTATTTACAGGATAATTACGGAAATCCCCTTCATGCATATTTTGAGAAATATGGTAATGAGGTGCGATGTAATTTGCATACTGCAGGGATGTCTTAAAAAGAAAATTGTGCCCAGAACATGTATCTACCATGAAGTATTTCCATTTTTCGATTCAATGCTGCTTGTCATCACCACCTTTAATACTGAAATTACTTCCCACTATGCACACGCATCTCCCGCATTCTTTTATTTTTGACATTTACTATTTTTGTGGCAGAGTCTTTGTAAGGAAAAATTTCCTGTAACCAGTTTCTTCGATTCTTTTTTTTAAATTAATCTTTATGGTTTTTGCCCTCTTTAAGAAAATGGGAAAAAAGATGAAGAGGGCATGGGACTTTGAAAGAGTATAGATACATGTTTTTGTATATTGTATACTCAATATCTTGAAATTATTGGAGAGAAATTATGGGATCAATTATGGGATATGAGGGGATGATAAAGGGACAAAAGATTAATAAAGAAACATTAGAAACAATTTTAGTTTCTTATTTGTCTTTCTCTCTATGCTCTTTTCAAAGGCAATTTGTTTGCTTGCAAAAGACTTGCTTGCAAAAGACTTAACCTTTTACCTACTCACCCAATGTTTTCAAGACCCTTTGGAAGGGGAGAAAATGCTGGTAACCAGCATTTCCCCATTTCCCATAATGTTTTTAGCTCCACTGGCCGAAGGCCAGTGGGCTTATGTCATGGCCTGGTGTCCGTCGTGCGTCTGTCCGTGCGTGCATGCGTCCGTCCGTGAGTTAACTTTTATTTCAAACATCTTCTTCTCTGAAACTAAACATCCAAATTTGATGAAACATCACAGAAATGATCCTGCCATGGTCCTCTTCAGAATTTTTGAAAGAATTTGATTCCTTCAAAAACTCTGGTTGCCACGGCAACAAAAGCGAAAAATATTGAAAATCTTCTTGTCTGAAACCATAAGGCCCAGGGCTACCAAATTTGGCATGTAGCTTTATCTAATGGACCTCTAAGAAGTTTCTTCATATTATAGCCCTGGGGTCAAAATTGGCTCCTTGCCAGGGATCACAAGATTAGCATGGGCTTATACATAGTGACTTTAATTTAAATAGTAATCAAGGGAGATAACTCCTGTTATAAGAGATAAAGTTTGTTACTATTTACCTCCCTTGATTATCAAAAAGCAATGATACATGATTGATGTTGATATTCAAGTTTTTTGGATAGGACATGTTCTGTTGTCAGGGAGAGTGATTTATTTTGATGCTAGTAGTTATGCTCACATCAGTGGAATATTAAACTTAAAGTAAGGTTTCTGTCATTCAGTTTTCTTTCCAGAACGGTACCTTTCATGCCAATGAATAAACCTGCTTGTATTCACTGACATAATCTTTGCACTTAGGAAGATATGACTTTTTTTGTTGTTGTAGGGCAGGGGGGAGGTTACTGTCTTCCAAGCAAATTTACTACCATACAGACTTTTTATGCTGTATGTCTCTGCAATGCCATTTAAGTGCATGATACGTTACTTTTACTCTTTAAGAAAGGACAAATTTTTTGAGTGGACCAAGTTTAAAGCCATTGCAAAAGACAAATTGAATGTAGCTTAAATGATTATTTCTGTCTTTGATAGGGTAGGAAACATTGTTGGAAAACGAGAAAATACTGGCTAACAACACGTTGGCCTCTTCCCACAATGTTTTCAAAAGCTTTCTCTTTAAAGGTCATTAACACTTCGATTTGTGTGGTAAAGGGTTAAAAAGCCAGTGGAGCGATACAGGGCCATCATGGCCCTCTTGTTTACCTTTTACATGAAATCTAATTCCCATCATTTGCGCCATAATTTAATGTGTTGTCTGCAACACCTCGTGTTTTCATTAACCTTGGGAGGAAGCTCTTGGAATACATAGAGGGAAAAAGAGAAAATGCCTGTAACCAGCATTTTCTCCTTTTCCCGAAAAGATTTTTTACACTTGTGAAGTCAATTCCCATCATTAGCGCCACATTTGATGCGTTGTCTGTTTCACCTCGTGTTTTCAAGACCCCTGGAAGGAAGCCCTTCGAAAACATTGTGGAAAAGGAGAAAATGCTGCATGATAACCAGCATTTCTTCCATTTCCCACGATATTTTCTACCCCCTTATAGACAGTTTCCATTACTTGCGTCACATTTAATGTGTTGTGTAAAAAAACCTGGAAAGACTTAAGGAACTCACTCTCCGTCAACATGTGCCTGCGGCGTTGGACTGGGAAAGGAAAAGACTGCTTAGACATCAACTCCCGTTGACTAAATTGGAAACCTACTCAGCGCAGACGAAAACTGAAATATTGCTAAGATATGATAATGTAGATAATAAGATTTGTCTCTAAAATGATGAAAAACCTCATAGGAAAAGGAGGAAATGCTGGTGACTAGGGTGTTCTCCTCTTCCCATGATCATTCAAAGGCCCTCTTCTTCAGGGTCGTAAAACTTTCTCTTTTTTTTTTTGTATTTGTCTAGTGCCATTTTCAACATTATTTCAGCAATATCTTGCCAGCTAGTTCATCTATCCTTGCTTTACTAGAGTTTCTTTGACCTGTAGTTCGCACAACATCCTTCCCAAGCCACTAGCTGCTTTCCAACTTTTACATCGTCGAAACAATTATCACAGTGAGAAAGACATGAATCCTGTCGCTATGACTCATCAATCCGTGGAAAGAAATTTGAACAATATTCGAATCAAACCAGTGACCCTGCGTCACAGATTGAGCTAGCGGGCTGATAAACACACAGTTGTTTGATGGAGGATTAACCGTTTACTAATCAAAACTCATGTTTTAACGACCCTAGGATATATAGCTTTGGAAAACATCGTGGGAAAAGGAGAAAATGCTGGTAGCCAACATTTTCTCCTTTTTATATGCCCGTCGAAGACGTGACGTATTATGGGATCACCCATGGCGTACGGGCGTCCAGGCAAGCGGGTAGGCAGTTGGGTGTCCAGGCAGCGTCCAGTTCTTTGTCCGGAGCATAACTTTGTCATCTTCAGTCCGATTGACTTGAAACTTGGCAATAGCGTTTGTTGCAATAATACGGAGTGCAGTGCGAAAGAACCATAACTCTACTTCGTGCTGTCTGAGTTATTTCTCTTTGATCGTCATTTTTACAGCATTTTCTTCTTGTCCGGAGCATAACTTTGTCATCTCCAGTCCGATTGACTTGAAACTTGGCATTTGTGTTTGTTGCAATAATACGGAGTGCAGTGCGAAAGAACAATAACTCTACCTAGCACAGATTTTGAATAATTCCACTTTGATCTTCATTTTTACAGTCCAGTTCTTTGTCCGGAGCTTAACTTTGTCATCTCCAGTCCGATTGACTTGAAACTTGGCATTTGTGTTTGTTGCAATAATATGGAGTGCAGTGTGAAAGAACTCTACCTCATGCTGTCTGAGTTGTTTCCCTTTGATCGTCATTTTTACAGCATTTAGTGCTTGTCCGGATTATAACTTTGTCATCTCAAGTCAGAATGACTTCAAACTTGGTATGCATGTTTGTTGCAATATTACGGAGTACAGTGCGCAAGAACAATAACTCTACGTAGCGCGGATTTTGAGTAATTCCACTTTGATCTTCATTTTTACAGTATTTCTTGCTTGTCCGGAAGGGAACTTTGTCACCTCAAGTCAAATTGACTTGAGACTTGGTAAACATGTTTGTTGCAGTTACGAAAAGTGCAATGCACTGGAGCCGTAACCTTACCTAATGCCCTTTTGGAATTATTCCCTATTCATTATTTTTTTTTTACAGCTTTTCATGCTTCTCTACAATATAACTTTGTCTTTTCATGTTGGAATGACCTAAAACTTCATATGCATGTTTCCTTAACATTAGAGGAGACATTCATGCCTATTTCAATCACTTACATGATTTCTGCTGCACTACTATTTTCTTCTACCTGCCCTTGACGACTATTATTCCCCCTCGACAACTGGCGGTGGGACGGGAGTATCTTGCGACAATTTGCCGCTCTTGTTCCAAAATGTTTTCAAAAGTCTTCTTTATCAGGGTCGTTAAAACCTGAGATTGTGTGGTAAAGGGATAAACTTGTCTCTTTTCGACTTCTGAAAAATACAATCCACCGAAACTCAGGTTTTTCTTTATCTTATAGGCTTGACTAAACAAGTGGAGGATATAGATCAAAGATCAGACTAAATGTTCTGCACAGCCTGATCATAGCCAACTTTCACAGACATGCCCTATCAGCAGTCTCGCATATCAACGAATCATAAAAATAATGGATATCATACATAAAAGTATCGGAATTCTCCGGAGTTCGGCGAACTTAAACCCTGTATAATTTATACTTGATATCCCGCAGCTGTAAAAGATAAGAGAAACGAAATCAGAAAAAAAAAATGTGCTAGAGATGAAACAGAAAGTTATCTTTAAGCAAACCATTCGTCATCAAATTAGCCATAGCAAGAAAAAAGGCTTTATTGTTCATGTTGAAAGCATCACATCCAATCAGCGCAAACTGATCTGAGGCACACTTTAGCACTGTTTACAGGCATGGTAAAGATAAAGTATTTCTTTCTCTAGTATAGTTATACATGACGCAGACAGTGTGAATTTGAATAACCATCCATGGATTTCACTAATAGGCTGTTGAAACTGAGATAGACTTTTGGCAAAGTTCGTTTTCTTTTATACAGTTGTAAATATGTGTCGTCCATTTTTTAAACCTGTAGCACTAGCCACAAGATAGACCGAGATGTTTTTTGGCTAGCTGTGAAATTCAGAATTTCCTGTAACAGTTTTAACCTATTCATAATATTAAATAATATTTGTAATGCTACGCTGTTTAAATAACAAAATCTATTGAACCTAACTAATAGATGATAATTAAGCAGTAGCTACCTTAGTAGTCATTGGTATAGGAGAAGTAGCGTGTATTATTCCCTTTACCTCCTATATTCAGAGTCTGTATCAATTTGAATCTATTAGCAGTCATTCTTTTTGTGGTTAATGCTTTTTGCAGGTTACGTCTTGTTAAATAAGGAAGTATTACAATTAGCCCTTCACTGTATAGGCATATTCTTACCAATGAACAATTGACATAAATGACTTAAAGGGGGAAACAGTTGAAAGAAGGGAAAAACTGTTTGATTGATGTAGAAAACATTTTTTTAAAACGTAGGAGATAACTTGTCAACAAGAGTGCCGTCGTCACAATATACGCCGCCACATGGCTGCTATTTCAAGCAGCTAGCTATAGAGACTAAAGTATTGGAATTTCTAGCACCTGCCTGGGTAGCTCAATGGATATACTGTGTTACTTGTGATCTAAAGGACTGATGGATGGACAGACAGATGCAGGACGGACGACAGACAGACATGGTGAAACCAGTATAGCCCCCTCTACTTCGTAGGTGGGGGTATAAAGAAACAGCAAACAAAGCATTGAACTGACTTGCAACTTGTTGGGGCTTAATGACACGTTCAACAGATTATTTAAATCAGGAAGAAAATAGGATACAAATAA
Organism: Hippopus hippopus; assembly: GCA_946811185.2. NCBI lineage: Eukaryota > Metazoa > Mollusca > Bivalvia > Cardiida > Cardiidae > Hippopus > Hippopus hippopus. The sequence goes on from OX328104.1 coordinate 42,050,993, forward strand.
ATAAAGACCAAGTTTCAAAAGGCATACCAGTGAATATTTGTTAAACTGGAAAATCCATGTTTAATCCATGTTTAATTCACATCTACCCATCATGTTAATGACATTCATCAAGTTTCATAAAGATCCATACAGAAACTCTGGAGCAGTTGCATTCACGAGGCTGAATATCAGTAAGCTACAGAGACTAAGTTTCAACAGACACAAGTCTTGCAATAATCAATGAAACAGAAGATCCCTGCTTCATGCAGATCTATCAATTATAGTAATGATATTGTCTAAGTTTCATACAAATCTGTTTATAAGCTTTGGAGGAGTTGTGTTCACAAGGCTGAAATATGATCAGCTATAGATACTAAGTTTGAAGGGACATAACTCTTGCAATAATCAATGAACCAAAAAATCCCTGCTTCATGCATATCTACTTATTATGGTAATGACATTGAGCAAGTTTTTAAAAGATACAATCAGAAGCTTAGGAGGAGTTGCGTTCACAAGAAATGGACATACGTATGGATGGACGCAGGGACTGAGATGATGATGCCAAGATAAACGCATATAAAAACTGAAGACCCATTGATCATTGGCTTTGATTAACCAATAAAAATATGAAGTTTCATGAAATAATGTCCATTAGTTGGAGATACATGGATGAAAAATTAAATTTGACATGAAGCCCCCTTTTTCCATGACACAGCAATAAATTCCAAAACCCTGACAATATGCGCTAGGTCACATGATCTGTGAAAATTTCATCCAAATCCGTTGAGATATGTCCTGTAATTAAAGAGATATTGGTGACAAATGGAATATAATATGTAGACTCCTTTTTCCATGACGCAGCTATAAATCGCAAAACCTTGACAATATGTGCTAGGGCACATGACTAGAAACATTCTGTGAAAATTTTATCCAAATCCGTCAAATGTGGGAGGAGTTGCGTTCACAAGAAATGGACGTACGTACAGACGGACACAGTTTAAATTTGACATGAAGCCCCCTTTTTCCATGACACAGCAATAAATTCCAAAACCCCGACAATATGCGCTAGGTCACATGGTTTGTGAAAATTTCATCCAAATCCGTCGAGATATGTCCAGTAATCAAAGATATGAATTGCAAAACCATGACAATATGCACTAGGTCACATGATGAGAAACATTCTGTGAAAATTTTATCCAAATCCAACAAGAAATGTGGGAGGAGTTGCGCTCACAAGAAATGGACGTACGTACGGACGAAGGGATGGACGGACGGACAGACAGAGAAGATGACGCCAATATACGTCGCCTTCGTCTACAATTGCATGTGTGAAAGTGTTTTCAATACATTTGACCCATGTTCTGTGAAAAGAGGGTTTAATGTAGCATCTCTGTGATGCATCATACCAAGCAAGTTATCGCATAAATGCTCTGTGAAAAGAGGGTTTAATGCATCTCCATGATGCATTATAACAAACAAGTTATTATATTTGCTGGAAAGGTTTTAAGCAGAATAAGAAATCAAATTCTAACTTTCACAAGAGTGTGCTACATACTACTACAGTAAAAGGACCGAACAAAACTGGACAGTAACATATCTTTAACGATATATAGAGAGTGTGAAGAGATGTTCTTTTGATCATGCAATTCATCTTTGAAAGGGTATAAAATATTGTGGGAAAAAGGGAAAAGGCTGTTTACTGACATTTTCTCCTTTTCTCACAGTTCTTTGACTCTTTACTGAATAACAAACTCTAGACATGGTCAAATTGAAGGCATTAGATTTTGCAAATGACAACCCAAATGTTGATTTCTATTTTTGAAAGGTTTTAAATCTTTATCACACAACAAAATTTTAGGCTAGTTCACATTGAAAGCTCTAAGACTTGCATTGTGGGAAAAGGAGAAAATGCTAGTAAACAGTATTTTCTCATTTTTGCCACAATGTCTTCAACAAAAGTCTGATTACTCAGGGTCTTTAAAACTCATAATTGTGTGGTATAGGTTGAAACATTGTGGAAAAAGGACAAAATGTTGCATACCAGCTGGAAACAACGGATAATACATTGTGGGAGGAGGAGAGAATGCTGGTCACCAGCATTTTATCCTTTTCTCAGAATGTTTTCTCGAGGCTTCTTCCTCAGATTCGTAAAAACACGGCATTGTTTGGCAAAAGGCTTTTCTTCAGAGTCATTTATGTCTTTTGTCGACTCTTTACAAGACGGCAAAATTCTAGACTTATTCATTTTAATAGCTAGCCTGGGTTCCAGCCTGATCATTATTTTCCCTTATATATTCGGACATTTCTTTGTCACAAATAACCGTATGTATTTTTTTGTTTTGGGAACTATTTTAGAATTTAGCTGCTGATAGTTTGGATGTTTGAAGATTAAAGCTTTTCAAACTGATGTTGTAATATAGTTGAAGGTCAAGGTGGCATAAATTTTGTTTCCCTTAAGAAGACTTGTTGCAGCCTCGATCTTGCTGTCATCCCTCATTATTGAGGTGGTAATAATTACAGAAGCAATAAACTTTTGTGCCACAGATCTGTATGGACTGTGAAAGGAGACCGCCAGAAGGAGTGATAAAATTATCACTGCCTGGACCCAGGCTAATAGGTAGCATTTGCAGACAACAAATTTAGCTAAGTGTAGCTAAAATGATGGAACCTGTTGCTGAAAGTTTGCAAAACATTGTGGGAGGAGATTAAAATGCTTGTGACCATAATCTTTTCAGAAAACCTTCTTTATCAGGGTCATTCAAATTCTATACTGTGTGGTAAAAGGCCAAAGGATTAGATGTTCATTTGAGCTTCTCAAATCAAACGGAGGTATGGTCAACTGAGAACTTGGGATTATTCTGCAAGATTTTTCAGGCTCAGACTTTCTGATATTTTGCACTTTTGGTCTGTCTAATCTTAGAATTTTTTGTGAAAAAAAAAAGAATTATCTGAAGATTATTTTGAAATAATACTTCTAACATTGAACAAGAACAGAACGTTTTATAGATTTAACCTGTACAGGTCACCATGACACAATAAATTGTTTGACAACAAACGACAACATGAATCGAAAGACAAAGAAAATCCTGTGATAAACATACCTATAAGGATACATGGAAACTGAATAATGTTTAGATGTAAACTTTTGAAATTGCCATAATAGTACTGGTCACCTCTAATAGATTAAACATTGAACTTGAGAATAAATTAAGCACCTGTCAAATCATTAAAGAATTTGCAGCAAATTGCTTCGAGACAAGAAGAAATGCTTGCGACATTGAAAATTTAATGAAATTTTTTGCAACATTTTACAAAGCCTGCCAAAACTCTAAACTTTGCTACATTTGCAACTACGTGAAATAATCATGGCATCTTAATGTAACTCTCTACAAGAAGACAAAATTTTAGACTTGTCAAAATTGAAAGTAATAGAAGAGATCCTATTAACCATGAGCCAAAAGGTGGGAACTGTCTTTGAAAGGGTAAAAACTTTGTGGGATAAACAAAAAATGTGTGTCACCTGCATTTTGTCTGTTTCCCATAAGGTTTTTAAAAGACGCCATCCTAATGGCCTTTTCATGAGATTGTTTGATAAAGGGTTAAAGCTTGGTGGGCCAATCACAACTTCACCATTTTGTTGAAAGTGTAGATCAAGATCAGGTTTTAAAAAGTCTTCTTTTCCATCAAAGTAAACAAAAACAACTTCAGCAACAACAACAAATAACTAGCTGAAAATCAATCCAGTCACCATACTATCTTATAAAATGTTTTAGCAGAGATTATATGTGTACATGCTGTCTCCTGATCTTGGTCTACTCTCTTCTCTCTGCTACAATTGGTTTCTGTCATATAGATTCTCAGAAAATAACAAAAGGGTCCTGCATGAAGGTGTAGGATCGTAATCTGTCTCTAATACACAATGTTGATGATTTCTCTATAGTAGTGGTGGATGTCTTTTTTCATACCTACACAAAATAAACATAACATTTATTAAATCTTCATCAATCAACAAAATTTTAGACTTGTCCAAACTGAAAGAATTTGTAGATAGTAAATTGAATCTGGTTCAAATTATGAAGTGTTTCTTTGAAAAGGAGAAAATGGGAATATTCCCAGCATTTTCTCCTTTTCCCACAATTTTTTCAAAAGGCTTCATCCTCGGGGTCATTGAAACTCAGAATTGTGTGGCAAAGAGTTAAACATTATTCTTTGTCAACCACCATACTAATATTGGGTTGAATGATTCACTCAACAGTGCAAAAACAATTGTTCTTCTCTCCAAACATTAAACTGTCAATATGTCAAAAGCCATGTCACATTTCTCGTAACACAAGTGCAAATACAGCTCACAATGGCTACTTTGTAAGCAGTGCTCGTAGGATGCATACCATGACTGTAGTTTTAGACAGTGTAGATGGAGATCAGACTGATTATAGTGTCTACATGTACATTATCCTATATATTCGCATAAAATCAACAATGATATTGTAATGCTTACTGACTCAAAGCCCCAAAAGCTGCCATAGTAATCAAAGCAGGTGTTAAAATGCATTCAAATTTAAAAATATTTAAAAAAAAAAACTATTATGGTGGTGATAATCTATCATTGTACTGTCTGTCCAAGTGCTAGTCACTGGCGGAAAATAGTTTTTAAAGTGGGTCAAAAGTTGCCAGGTTGTTCTGCCTTAGGTTTTAGCTCATACTTGACTATTTACTTGTCATTTTCACAATCATCTCCATACTTTTAGAAGGTAAGATTTAATGCATTTAAACCTTTAACCTGCAAAATAAGTTAAATAAAACTTTAAAGCCAATAGTAAAACGCAAATGTTGCCATTTCAAAGTAATTTTAGGAAAAATATCTCCTTATTGGACCGTGTAGATCCAAGATCAGACTGCATATTCTGTGTAGTCTCATCTTGATCTTCATTGTTCGCAATGCACTTAGCAGCCTGAGGGTTAACACCCACTTTGTTTACTTTTGGCAACTAGTGGGGCTTTAAACCTTTATCAAAACTAAGTTTTGACGATCATTGGAATGAAGGCCTATGAAAATGTAGTTGGTAAAGGAGAAAATGCTGGTATTCAATGTGCACTGAATCTGGCTAATTCTAAAATGTTGCATGGTTAGCTGAAGAGTTGAAACAACAGCATGTTTTAATCATCAAATCATATTCTCATTTTGTACTCTAAGTACATGTACATGTTCCAAAAGGTCCATAGTATATTCAACCCTTTTCCCAATGACAAACTTTTAAACCTGTCAAAGTTGAGAGAATTCACAGATGATAATTTAAAAGTGGCTCAAATGAAAGAACTAGAGGGCCCTAAAGCGCTCACCTGAGTAAAGTCATCTTGGATTGATAAAGCTAAGAGATACTGATGGAGATAATGTAAAACATCTGATTGTTAGTTACCTTTTTGACTGATGTGGCCTATTTTTTACCTTGTCATAGATATTATCAATGCAAACATTCTGACCATGTTTCATGAGTATCAGACTAACAATGTGACCTCTATGCATGCACACAAGATTTTTCTAAGCCTTGTCCCAGTGACCTAAATTTTGATTCTACATGACCAAATTTGGATCTAGTCTGTTATAATTTATCATCTAAATAAAAATTCTGACCAATTTTCATGAGACTGAACTGAACATGTAGCCTCTAGAGTACACACAAGATTTTTTCTATGATTTGTCCCACTGACTTACTTTTTGACCTGACATGGCCAAATTCAAATTAATACTAAATATCATTAAGACAAAAAAAAAAAAATTGACCACATTTCATGAGTATCTGGCTGAAAAAGAGGCCCCTGGAGAGCATACAAGGTATCTCTAAAATTTGCCCCAGTGAACTACTATTTACCCCAACATGACCAAATTTCAAATTTCTTAAAGAAATTATAAAGACAAACATAATTACCAAGTATCATGAGTATCTGTCTGAAAATGTGGCCTCTAGAGTGCACACAAGGTTATATAAAGAATTGTCCTAGTGACCTACTGTTGGACCCAACATGACCCAAATTCAAACTTCTTTAAAAAATTATTTGGACAAACTTTCTGACCAACTTTCATGAGTATCTGACTTCAAATGTGGCCTCTAGAATGCTAACAAAGTTTTTCTAAAAGTCTCAGTGACAAGTTTGAAACTGGGTTTGACATGATATAACCCAATTTCAATATTGTCCAAGATATTATCCAGACAAACATCCTGACCAACTTTCATGAGAATCTGACTGAAAATGTGGCCTCTAGAGTGCACACAAGGTTTTTCTAAGATCTGACCAAGTGACCTACTTTTTGACCCCATATTACCAAGTTTTACACATGTCTGATATATTACCAAGACAAACATTCTTACTAATTTTCATGAGAATCTGACCAAAAATGTGGCCTCTAGAGTATACACAAGGTAACTGTTGACGCCTGGATGACAGACGTTGTAGAGTGGACAACAGACACAGCACGATCACATGAATACATTTATGCCTTTTCTGATGGTTAAAAATACAACTTCAAGCAGGTGATGTAGATCCACATCTATGCAGCCTGATCTTTGGTCTATACCGTCCAAAAAAGTCCCTTTTTTTGCGCATTCACTGAAAGAGTTGACAGTTTTTTTTATCTATTTTTTTTAAATCTATACAAAAAGACAAAATTTCAAACCTCCCCTAAATGAAAGCATTTGCAGATGACAAATAAGTGGGACTCAAAAACAGAAATAAGTTTTGGAAAGTTAGAAAACATTTTGGAAAAATGACAAAATGCTGTTTCTCCTTTTTCTTTTCAATATTTTCAATACACTTCTTGTTTCTTTAACTGTTTCTTTATTTTTTTCAATCTTTACACAAAGACAACATTTTAGACCTCCTCTCACTGAGGGTATTTCTAGGCAACAAATAAATGGGACTCAAAATTTGAATTTTGTTTTTGAAAAGGTAGTAAACACTCGAAAAGGAAAAGATGTTTTTTACCAGTATTATTATTTGAAATTTCTCTTTTTTTCCCCAATGTTTTCAAAACGCTTCTTGCTGAGGGTTGTTAAAACTTGCGATTGTTCCATAAAGGATTAATTAAATCATAATACAGCTTTTGTAAAAAGCACAGGATGATGGGTGTATTACCAGATCCTTGACTTTTTCTTAAAACTAATCCTTCATTTAATAAATGACCTTGTACCTCTTAGCAATCTAACTTTCAATCCCTGTTCCTTTGAAAATCGATGTTTTCACATTAGCTAGTCTGTAGTAAAAATCAAACATTCCATGTTTGTCTGGTTTCTACGAAATTTCATCATTCTGTTTGACCTGAAAATAGAAAAAAGAATTAAGGTTAGGAACAAACCACATTCCAAGTGGGTCAAATTTGTCATCAGCTACTTATATCGTTTTAATCAACTTATATAATAAAAACCCTTTTCCACATGCTGACATATCATGCACTGTTTTATACTTACTCTAAACCAGACAAGACTGTTCACTTAGCACAGTGTGGCCGCTCAGTGGTTTACGTTTCTGTAGGCATGTCAATGGCCTGCAATTAGCTGTAAGGGAGTCAGCATGTTTATGGTGATTCAGATGCTATATTGGGTATGGTTGCAAATGTCTTCAGACATCCCCTGGCATGAGAGTCTTTAGAAAAGATGCTGGTGCAAGTTTAAGGATAACTTAATTGGGTCAAGGTTTTTAACAGTCCATGGGATTCAAACACTGCAACAGTACTGCTATTACCTACAAAAAATGCAACAGAAAAAGCATGAGGCCTTATATCTTTTTCTATACACCTGACCATATCGGGAATATTATTGCTGACCGATTCCTAGGCTACAGATGTGGTGACAGCACTGCAAACAAATAATATGAATCCTGTTGCAATGACTTTCATACAAGAGGAAAGAATCCTGTTGCAATGACTTTCATACAAGAGGAATGAATCCTGTTGCAACGACTTTCATACACTACCTGAAATTTATTAACATAAGAAACATGATAAAGAAGTACCGTAATCCTACAAAAAAAAAGGACATGGTTAGAAAACAAATACAAACACTACCTGAAATCTATGTTAGATAAGAAATACAATAAAGAAGTAAAGCTACATCTACAAGGAAAATCAAGACATGGTTAGAAAACATACTAAACAAACACTACATGTACTGGAATCTATTACATAAGAATCATAACAAGATCTAAAGCTACAAAAAACAACCCGACGTGGTGAGAAAACAACAAATGTAAACACCACCTGCTATCTATAACATAAGAAACACAATAAAAAAGTAAAGCTAAAAAAAGACAGACATGGTAAGAAAACAGATGCAACCACTACCTGAAATCTACATTGCATAAGGAAGCATAAGAAATACAATAGAGAAGGAAAGCTAAAAAGAAAAAAAAACAAGACATGGTTAGAAAACAAATACAAACACTACCAGATATCTATTTTATATAAGAAACAAAATAAAAAAGTAAAACAACACATGGTTAGAAAATGAATACAAACAACACCTGAAATCTATATTACATAAAAAACACAAAAATACCTACATCTACATTGCGTAAGAAATACAATAAAGAAGTAAAGTTTCAAAGAAAAAGAACAAGACATGTTTATAAAACTAAAACAAATATACCTGAAATCTACATATTAAATAAGAAACACAATAAAGAAGTAATCCTACAAAAAACAAGAGATGGTTAGAAAACAAATACAAAAATTACCTGAAATCTATATAACATAAGAAACACAATAAAGAAATAAAGCTACAAAAAAACAAGACATGTTTATAAAACAAATACAAACATTACCTGAAATCTATACAAGTAACACAATAAAGAAATGAAGCTACAAAAAAAATAAAACACATGGTTAGAAAATTAATACAAACACTACCTGAAATCTATGTAATATAAGAAACACAATAAAAAAATAAAGCTACAAAAAAAACAACACATGGTTAGAAAATGAATAGAAACATTACCTGAAATCTATGTAACATAAGAAACACTAAAGAAATAAAGCTACAAAAAAGAAGACATGGTTAGAAAACAAATACAAACATTACCTGAAATCTATATAAGTAACACAATAAAGAAATGAAGCTACAAAAAAAAAAAACAGGACATGGTTAGAAAATAAATACAAACAACACCTGAAATCTATATTACATAACAACTACAATAAAGAAAGCTAAAAAAAAACAAGACATGGTTAGAAATCGAATACAAACAACAACTGAAATCTACATAAATACAATAATGAAATAAAGCTACAAAAAAACAAGATATGGTTAGAAATTGAATACAGACAACACCTGAAATCTATATTACATAATAACTACAATATAGAAAGCTACAAAAAAAACAAGACATGGTTAGAAATTGAATACAAACAACACCTGAAATCTATATTACATAAGAAATACAATAAAGAAACAAAGCTACAAAAAAACAAGATATGGTTAGTAAACAAATACAAACATTACGTGATGTCTATATTACATAAGAAACACAATAAAGAAGTAATCCTATGACAAAACAAGACATGGTTCAAAATCAAATATAAACACTACCTGAAATCTACATTACATAAGAAACACAATAAAGGAATAAAACTACAAAAAACAGGACATGGTTAGTAAATAAATGCAAGCATTACCTGATATCTATTTAAGATAAGAAATATAATTAAGAAATAGATCAAATAAAAGGTGTAAGAAAAACCTGTAATCAAAAACTTACTAAACCTGACGGCAAATTTTATATGAAATGTATAAACGAGACAAAGCACCTTCATAGCATAGATTTAAATTGAAAAACTTGAAACCTTTCTAGTCAGAACTCCCCTGGTCCGAGTTATGATAAGAATGGTTTCAACCTAGCAAAGAAAAACTGAATGATAAATTCAACCCACCTCTATCTTCAAGCTGTTGTAACCGACCATTGTCCATGTTGACATCTGAAAAGTCATGAAATAAACAATTAAAGGGTAGATTGATTGATCAAAGTACTGTTATCTCTTAATGAGAGCAAAAATTTTCAGACCTGTCCATATGTAAAAGTATTTTCAGAAAACAAATTGAGCCATGCTCTGTGAAAAGTTGGTCCAAATCTCTAATGCACCTGCAAAATGTATTGACCCATGCCAGCCTGCACGGACTGCGTCAAACATTTTGTTATTGGTCAATTTTCTTAAAGTCCAAGGACCATTCTACATTATGAGACATTCTGTTATGAGACAAAATGGATTTTATGTATCCCTAATTATGTGATGTCATGCTTGGTATAATGCATCACTGAGTTGCATTTAACCCCTTTTGCCAGGATGCCACTCAATTACATGTGACTCAATTAAAGGATGTATATGTGAAAGGCTAGAAAAATTTTAGCTATGTATAAAATGTTGGTCAACAGTTTTTTTTAAATCTGCGTTTTTCTCACATTGTTCTTAACAGTGGCCTTTTTCAAGGTTGAAATCACAAGAGAGTTTGGGTTAGGCTGCCTGTAGTCTGTTTACCAGGATATCTCTAAAGATATTTAAAGTGTAAGTCCAAAATCAAATGCCTTCTGATGCCAGATACATAGTTTATTATTAGCATATGATAATAGTAAATGTTGGAAAACATGGTATGATTCAGTAGATCTACAACAGGAAGTCAGAATTATACAAATTTCAGTCCACCCAGGTAGCTCAGTGGATAAGCGCATCTGACTCGTTACCTGGTGGTTGCGGGTTTAAAACCAGGTTCAGGCAAACATTCATTCTGGCGATTTTTCACCTCTCACCCCTGATGCATGTGAAAAAGCAATCAGTGACTTGGAAAGAAAGTTGTGCCAAAACTGGTGTGAGAAAGCCAGGAAACATGTGCATAGATGCACTGACCACTGTGATATGACCTAAGCTGTTAAAACGGCGTTAAACTCCAATACAAACAAACAAAGTGTGCAAATTTTATTTACTCACTTGATATTTATGCATGTTATAACTGCATTCGATCAATAATTTTGTCAAAAAATTATTACTTACATAAGTTAATCTAAAATTGCATTGTTTTATTACATGAATACAAGTGGTGGAATGTTTCTTTGAAAGTGAGTAGAGACCATTTTGAGACACAAAGAAAATGCTGGTTACCAGCATTCATGTTCTCCTTTTCCCATGATGTTTTCATATACTTTCACCATCAGAATCATTAAAATATTGAAATCTGTGGTAGAAATTACTGACAGTATTATGTACTTACAATAATAAACATCATTGTATATAAATTGTAGATTATGTAACTGTAAATAGGCCAGGGGCCTAAGGACTACAAAAATAAATTGGAATTTGGGAGAAAAAATGGAAATTTAAAAATATTGCAAGAGAAATTAATAGATATGACTATATGGCTAGATGCTTTTAGGTCTTGCTTATCACATAAAGGAACATTGTGGCAAAAGAGAAAATGGCGTGTGAGGGCAATTTCTCTTTTTGCCACATGTTTTTGCATGCTTTTATACATTAAACAATTGAAACAAGCACATTTTTACACAAATTTTGCTCACAAGTTTTCCCTAAAAATGTGTCTTTTTTTACATAAAGCTATAGATCTACTTGGTGGTCATTTTTGCAGAAACAACAGCAATCCTTGGCAGAGCAAACTAATATTGTCAACTTTATATATGAGTCATGCTCTGGCTGACGGGGACTTACTGTATCTCCGTAATGCATGATACCAAGCAAGTCATCACATGATCATGGATCCATAAAGTCTGTTTTGTGTAGTAACCGACTGAATTATGATGTACATTGGCTGCATAAAATTGACTGCACAGGCTGACCTAGGTTGATACATTTTGCAGATGCATTAAACCCTCTTTTCACAGAGCATGGCTCATATAAAATTCAAGGTATTCGATAGAACATTAAACATCATTTTTGTTCTTGGTGAAACAGGGTTGGGCCAAGAGTTCTATCAACTTCAAATCGGTCCTTCTCCACCAATACAATTTCAAAAGAATTTCAACAATGTCATGACTGTGTGCAATTAAATTATTTCTAAAATTAAAATATTACAAAGAACCATCAGTAGATATAAAAATATCATAAACAACATAGATGCGGTTTTGGTCAAAGATAAATGGGGAGGTTAAGTCCAAAATAAGATCTTCCAAGCTTAATACCCACCTCTATATCGATAAAACTCATGATAATCAAAATCATGCGTAAGAAAAATTGCACAATATTTTACGGATATACTCCGTAAATATATCAATATAGGTCAACGGAATGAAGCTGAAAATTTCATTAATTTCCTATCTTCTCACTCATAAAACAATGCCACATACATGCATATGCACAGAACTGTATTATAGTGATGGGGGTTTTGCTGATATAAATGCCAACTCCCTGTCCTGTCTGATCTTGATCTATACCGTCTGCAAAAGCTATTGTTTTATACTTTTCTGTCTAGTCCAATATTACTAACAACAAAAATAATGCAATGTTACCTTTGTAGTATGCCACACCTCAGAGATGTCGGAAGATTACCCCACAATGTTGACTTGCTCTCCATGCGTACAGGCCCCTTTTCGGTAAAAAGTCTAATAAAACTGACCAACCTCTCTAAAATAAAAAAAAAGTAAACTAAAACCTGCTCAGCACACAGCACGAACTGACTTAACTGCTCACCTCAACAATGGGGTATTGTCCTCAACACGTGCACGTGAAAAACAAGTCGGCTCAACATCTTTACTCCATTGTGTCTTTCACAACTACAAGTTTGATATCAGCGGTCAATGTACATTAAGACCCGACTTCACAGAAAGTGCTGTCTGGTCTAAGCTCTTCACTGGCCACTTTCCACAGAAATTTTGACAAAAGAAAAAACCTATAAACACAGCAATTATTTACGTGTTTTTTCCTGACTTAATTAAAATGTTTGTTAATTTGGCGCATTAACCTTTATCCTGCTAAATAACTGAAATAAAACTTTCAAGCCGATAGTAAAACCCCAAATGTTGATATTTCAAATAAATATTTAAGGGGAAAATATCTCTGCATCGGACATTGAAGATTCAACAGCAGACAATACGTTCTGTGCATTCTGATCATTGATCTACATTGTCCTCAAAAAAGGTCAGTGAGTCGCGCTTAGCAGCCTAAGGGTCAAGGATTACCCCCATTCGAACGCTATATCAATGAAAGGCACGTTTTCAATCGGGAAATCTCCCTGATTGTCCTATCTATCGCTATATCGAGGCTTCTTTCTTTTTCCATGAATATATTACAAAGTAGCCATAAGTGTAGAGCAAAGATCAATCTGCACAAGCTGTAAAATCTTACCTTGATCGACATTGTCTGCAAAACCAACATTACAGCACTCTCACGGATAAACTCTACCAAATAACAAAATTTTAGACTAGTCGAAATAGAAAGCATTTGCAGACAACAAGTAGTGGAATTTGTCACTGACAGGGTAAAAATTATTGTCGGAAAAGGAGAAAATAGCTGCTGTTTGGGAGCATACAGAAACCGAATGGTTTGAAAGGAAAACGGGTACCCCTGTACAATAGAATCTCCCCCCCCCCTCTCTCTCTCTCTCTCTCTCTCTCTCTCTCTCTCTCTCTCTCTCTCTCTCTTGCTCTGGCAAAAGCGGGCTTAATGCATCTCCGTGATTCATGAAACCAAGCAAGTCATCACATACTTATGGATCCATAATGTCCACTTTTTGTAAAAAACCGGCTTAATCATGAGATAAACTGGTCCTTGGACATACCGAAAATTGACCAATTGCGAAAAGTTTCGGCCCAGGTCAGCCTGCACGGACTGCGCAGGCTGACCAGGGTCGATACTTTTCGCAGATGCATTAAGCCCCCTTTTTACAGAACATTGCTCATTATATAAATATATTTGTAAAATCGTACAAATGTGCTTTTGTTAGATTCTATGGGTTTTTTTTGTTCATGTCACATGACCACAAGTGGGCTAAAATTAAGTCGGAAAATGAGTCTGTTAGCGGACTTGAGCAAAATAAAAGACTTAAGTTTTTCGTGAAACCGGGCCAAGGTTATACAACATTTAACTACATGCATACAGTTAAGTGAATTTTCAACACATATTTAAATATCAACATTATTATTATTTAATGACACAAAGTGAAATCCTCATGTTCAGTTGTAGTGGCCTATATATACGTCATATACATATTAAGACGATAAATTTGGCAGAAAGTATAGATACGTGTTCAGGTATTTTTCCAATATGTTTACAGGTTCCTCCCCACATAAATGAATAAGGATATGGGGAAGTTATTGTTCCCCTACACCCAATGGCGAAAAAAGCATATGAGAATTCGGGACAAAATCTAGGGAAAAATTGTTTGAAGTTTGTTAACATTTCAACAATTATTATTTGCAAGTGTCGGTAGATAGTTTCACAAAAGGCTTGTTGGTGTTTTGTCATCATTTAACCATTCTTCTTTATTCCAGATAAATATAAACGATTTCAATAAAAACAGCTAGAGGCCCTTGAGGGCCTGAAATCGCTCTACTGGCAGTGATTTTGCTTTTATGCTAGCATACATTATGAATTCACGATGTAAAAAGAAAAAAAGCCAGAAAAAAACACAAAAATGTGTTCTTGCAACTGGGCTTGAACCCACTAAGACAGCGTAAGTAGGCATGGTGAACTGAACAAACAGTGGAAAAAAAATAAAGAGCAATTTCTCAAAACTAAATGTTTGGAATACAGGCACATTTGATAGGGTTTCAGTATGCCTTGTATTAAACAATCCTAGCAAATTTCAAAGAAATGTGACTAATAATGTGGACTTTGTTGAGTAAATGATACTAAGTCATCAAATGGCTGCTTTTCCTGAATGGTTTACTAGATTTTCTTCACTTTTAATAGAGTCCAATCCCTTGATGAATCTTAGCAAGTTTCGAAAGAATTGGATCAACACTGTGAACTTCATTGCCTAGACAAGAAAATTAATGGAAATTTACAACTTTAAATGGCTACTTTTCCCATACTGATTCTCAGATTTTTTTTAAAATCAATAGGGTTCATGCTGTTTATGATAAAAAGCAACTGTGCAAGTTTCATGAAATTGCGATCACAAATGCTGACATCATCGCGTAAACAAGAAATGGAAATTTTCATCTTTAAATGGCTACTTTTCCCATACTGATTGACATATTTTTTTTTTTTTTTTTTTTTCCTCAAAACCATTAGGGTTCAAGCTGTTGATAAGACAAAGCAACTGTGCAAGTTTCATGAAAATCCGACCACAAATGCTGACTTCGTGTTAACAAAAAATGGGAATGTGTTGAAGCTATTGATGAGATTAACAAACTGCAAGTTACACAAAAATCTGATTACAAATACAGACTTTATCATGTAAACAAGAAATGGAAATTTTCAACTTGAAACGGCTACTTTTTCCATACTGTTTGTTGGATTTTTTTCAAAATCAATAGGGTTGAAGCTATTGATAAGATAAGCAAACTGTGCAAATTTCGCTGAAATCTGACCACAAATGCAGGCTTTATCGCGTAAACAAGAAATGGAAATTTTCAACTTGAAATGGCTACTTTTCCCGTACTGTTTGTTGGAATTTTTTCCCCCAAAATCAATAGGGTTGAAGCTATTGATGAGATAAATAAACTGTGCAAGTTTCATGGAAATCTGACCACAAATGCAGATTTTATCGCGTAAACAAGAAATTGAAATTTTCAGCTTGAAATGGCTACTTTTCCAGTACTGTTTGTTGGATTTTTTTTTTTTCAAAATCCATAGGCTTGAAGCTATTGATGAGATAAACAAACTGTGCAAGTTTCACGAAAATCTGACCGCAAATGCAGACTTTTTCGCGTAAACAAGAAAAAGACCAACGGGCGGACAGACGGACGGACGGACAGACGGACGGACGACGGAAACCACACCATGACATAAGCTCTGCTGGCTTTCAGCCAGTAGAGCCAAAAGCTTGTTTATCCTTTATACCTAATGGCATCATTTCACTTGTCTGCTACATAATATTCATTTATCTAATTGTCATTTATTATTTGAACCAAACGAGCAATTTAAAACCAGTGTGTAAAAAGAAAAGCAAGCAATTTCAGATCGCAATACTAGTAATTTGCTTTTTAAGTTTAAATCTATTTTACATTGATTGTGACACATATTCTAAAATGTACATTAATTACTCTCGACGATTCCTTCCTGGAAACCTTGATATGCGGTAAGTAATGTACTCTGGTAAAGTATGTTCAAAGTCTATTATTTTTAGGCTCCTACTAATCAAATGTCAGTCAGGAAACTTATGTTTTCAATAGAATGAAAGTTTAAATGCTACAAGCAGGAAATAAAGGGAATTCTATTCTGCCAGAAATCAGTCGTCTGTCATTCCCCTAACTAAAAATGTCACTGACCTAACGTTAAGTCATTTCACCTAACAGGCTTAATTTCTTCTGTTTTTCTATCCCAAACATTCACACTGGGCCGACATGGAAAACTATTTTTAAATGGACTTTTTGGTATGCATTGTGATCTGAAAACATTACATCTAAACCCAAATCTAACGAAGATATTGATAATTGTATCGCAAATTATTTTAAAAATCTTCAGACATTCCAATAAAACGGGGGTTTTCAGGGAAAGAAATAGTCCTCAAGATCTATTTTCAATGCTGAATACAATGATCAGAAATCTTATTTGATACCTTTTATTCGAAATTGATATTCATATTTCATATATGTCTAATACTTTCCAAATTTGGTCCGTTAGGTGAATGACCGTAAGCCCAAACCCTCTGATTAAAAACGTGAAAAATCTAACTAAAGCCTCAGTTTTTGACTCGCTGCAATACACTTTTCCTAGTCAAGAAATGGCATAGGTAAATGCCTGTGTAAAAATCACTCACGTTACACGACTTAAGTTTTTAGACTTTTTTGAAGTGTGAAATGATGAAAAAAAAAAAAAAAAAACAAGAGGACCATGATGCTCCTATATCGCTCACCTGAGTACTAAGCAGTAAAGGTCTACAATGAAGATAAATACCAAATATCGAGGTTCAAGGCCAAATGATAATGAAACAAGAGCGGCAAATTGTCGCAAGATATGCCCGTCCCACCGCCAGTTGTCAAGGAGGTATAATAATCGCAAAGGGCAGGTAATGCAACAAACGCGTTTACCAAGTATCAAGTCAATTTGATTTGAGACTTCAAAGTTCTGTTCCAGACAAGCAAGAAATTCTGTAAAAATGAAGATCAAAGTGGAATTACTCAAAATCCACGCTAGGCAGAGTTATTGTTCTTGTGCACTGTACTCGGTAATATTGCAACAAACATGCATACCAAGTTTGAAGTCGTTCTGACTTGAGATGACAAATTTATATTCCAGACAAGCACTAAATGCTGTAAAAATGACGATCAAAGGGAAATAACTCAAAGACAGCACGAGGGAGAGTTACAATTCTTGTGCACTGCACTTCCTTATATTGCAACAAATAAGCATAACATATTTCAAGTCATTCCTACTTAAGATAACAAAGTTTTGTTCCGGACAAGCAAGAAATGCTATAGAAATGAAGGTCAAAGGGGGAATAACTCAAAATTCGTGCTAGGAAGAGTTATAGTTCTTGTGCACTGCACTCCGTAATTTTTCAACAATCATGCATACCAAATTTGAAGATGTTTAGGCTAGAGATGACAAAGTTATATTCCGGACAAGCAGAAAATGCTGTAAAAATGACGATCAAAGGGAAATAACTCATATACAGTACGAGGTTGAGTTATGGTTCTTTCACACTTCACTCCGTATTATTGCAACAACTACAAATGCCAAGTTTCAAGTCAATCGGACTGGAGATGACAAAGTTATGCTCCGGACAAAGAACTATTCTAAAGAACTTTCTAATTCAAAGGCAAATAACTCCAGCCGTTCTGGTCCGATTAGACCCATAATTAAACTCATCCGAGATCTTATGATCATAAGTATTTTGACCAAGTCTGATGCTGATTGGTTAAAAATTGTAGATGCTAGAGTGTAAACAAAGTCAAATATAGCAATTTTTCTAATTCAAGGGCAAATAACTCCAGTTGTTCTGGTCTGATTACACCCATAATTGAACTCGTCCGAGATCTTATGGTCATATATATTTTGACCAAGTTTGGTGCTGATTGGTTAATAATTGTAGATGCTAGAGTGTAAACAAAGTCAAATATCTCAATTTTTCTAATTCAAGGGCAAATAACTCCAGTTGTTCTTGTCCGATTACACCCATAATCGAACTCATCCGAGATCTTATGGTCATATATATTTTGACCAAGTTTGGTGCTGTAAACAAAGAAATGTGAACGGACGGACGGACGGACGACGGACGGTAAGTGATCACAATAGCTCATCCTGAGCACTTCGTGCTCAGGTGAGCTGAAAAAAAATAGAATGACCCAGGAATACTGTCATGATCAAACAACCCGGGTATAAATTCCAGTCCATAATCATGAGGATACATGTATATATCATAAACACGGCAGGGGTCCGTTAGTCAATATAACAGTACGTAACACAGTAAAGATACTCGGGCGGCTTATCTAACAGTTAGACTCGGTCATCATCGGCAAATTCCGGCACAATCCGAACGATCACGGAAAAAGAAAAAAATAGGATAGGTGCATTAAAAAAACTGTAAAAAGGACCAAAATTTATCTTTTTTTTTTTTAAATGACTCAAAGGTATACCAATTTAAAGAAAAATGAATAAGCTTTATGACTTCACTTGAGATAATTTTTAACTTTCAACACAAAAAAAGAAAATTCAATAAATATTTCAGTTTTTAACATCGGAAAATGTATTTTTCCTCTTTATTCTATATAAACCATACCTACAATTTTAAAGTTAAAAAAGGACTATAAGTTTCTTTTACGAAATTTATAAAATTAAGTTCATTTGAAAGAGAATAAACTGAATTTTCTTACCTCACTTGAGATAGTTTTCAATTTTGAAAATTGATGAAGTTATAAGCGTTTATCTTCCAAGGCCCTTCATAATTCTATATGAAAAAATACAGGTAAGATTGGCCGATATCGATTTTTCCATGTCCGCGAAAGTTGGCTATGCTCGGTTTCTGGCGTCCGAAAAAGCCTCTATTTTCGCCCATGGCGCTAAAAGGGATTACGATCTGAATATTATAATTCTTTGCACTACGAAAACTTTAGACTGGTGCAAATTGAAAGCATTTGCAGACGATAATCTAAATGTAGCTCAAATGATGATTTCTGTGTATATATAATAGGATATAAACATTGCGGGCAAAGGAGAAAATGCTGGTTAACAGCATTGTCTCCTTTTCCCACAATGTTTTCAACAGTCTTCTTCCTCTGGATGGTGGGATTGTAAGTGATAAATAAATCTAGAATGATTTCAGAAAGTCACTCCCACACAATCACGGAGGGAGCTCTGCGGATATTAAAGTTATAATTACAATTTACCGGTGTATAGATCTCGCTTCTGTCCCAAGGGGACGGGAACAGATAGGTTGACGCTTCAGCTTACTAATTGTATGACATGTATACGATGTGCTTTCCTTCTATTATAGAATCTTAAATCTTAGCAACCCTCCTACGCCAATGTTATCTCTTTATCAAACGATAAATTTTTGGACTCGACCAAATTGTACGCATTTGTAGACGACAAATTAAATGGAGCTCAATCGATGACTTCATTCTTTGATAGGGTAGATTATGGGAAAAGGAGAAAATACTGGTTTCCAGCATTTTCTCCTTTTTTCAATAACGATTTCAAAAGCCCTCTTAATCAAGGTCATTGAAATTCTGGATTGTGTGGTAACGGGTTAAAGATGGTTACAATATTTGCTCGGTATAATAATATTTCGAATTTATGAGCAACTTTCAAGATTTTGATACATTCGCGGTAGTCTTTGTTCAAAGCGGTATATAATTAGCCTGACGATAATTTCTTGTAAACCAAACCGAGTAATTTAACCACCTTTTTCCATCAGTAACATACCATCTTGGTACTAATTTAGAGTAATCACGCTAAAAAGATAGAAATGAAAGGCACACTTAATCCACGAGTAGGAGCTGATTCTGTAATAAAAAAAATAAAGCAGGTCTAGCTCCCTTAGGCACACTTGTATTTGTCAGATGATCTAACAAGATAAATTGGTACCATTTGGATTTTATGTACAGCAAGTACCGGTGAATATCACGACTTAAAGTTGATTATAAAATGTGTTCGGAATTGGTACCAGTTGGACTTTATGTACTGTTGAAAATACCGGTTCATAACACGACTTAAAGTTGGTTACAAAATGTGCTCGGAATTGGTACCATTTGGACTTTATGTACAGCAAGGTACCGATTTATAACACGACTTAAAATTGGTTACAAAATGTGCTCGGAATTGGTATCATTTGGACTTTATGTACAGCAAGGTATCGATTTATAACACGACTTAAAGTTGGTTACAAAATGTGCTCGGAATTGGTATCATTTGGACTTTATGTACAGCAAGGTACCGATTTATAACACGACTTAAAATTGGTTACAAAATGTGCTCGGAATTGGTATCATTTGGACTTTATGTACAGCAAGGTATCGATTTATAACACGACTTAAAGTTGGTTACACAGTGTGCTCGGAATTGGTATCATTTGAATTTTATATACAACAAGTACCGGTTTATAACACAAGTTACTTACAAAATGTGCTCGGTATAATATTTCGAATTACCGAGTAAACTCTAATATTTTGATACAGTCGCGATAGTCTCCCTTCAAAGCAGTATACAGTTAATGTAGACACTGATTTCTTCTAAACCCAAACCAAGGGAGTTTCCTCAGTGTACCGTACAATAACATAACATTTTGGTACTAGTTTAGAGTAAATTGAAATTATAAGAATGAAAGGCACATTTAATCCATGAGTCGAAGCCGACTCTGCAATAAGAACAAGAGGGCCATGTGGGCCTGAAGTCGCTCATCTGAGCCTTTTGACCAAACATGACCCATTTCCAATCTCTTCCGAGATATTATGACAAACATTCTAACAAGCGTTCATAAGTATTCGATAAAAAATTTGGCCTCTAGCGTGTACAAAAGCTTTTTTCTAGAATTTGTCTCAGTGACCTACTTTTAAGCCCACAAAAGCCATTTTTACAATTCGTAGATAGATATTATCAAAACAAAGATTCTGAGTATAGGACAGAAAATGTGAACACAGGGTTTTTCCAAGATTTGACCTAGTGACCTAGTTTTTGACCCAATGTGACCCATTTTCAATCTCGTCTTATTTATCAAGAAAAATATTCTGACCAATTTTCATAAATACTGGACAGAGAGTGTGGCCTCTAGAGCGTACACAACCAATTTTAGAGATTTTACCCGGTAACCTAGTTTTAGATCCATTGTGACCTTATTTTTGATTTCATATGAGATATCAAGACAAACATTATGACCAACTTCATGAGAACTGGAATGAAGATGTGGCCTCTAAAGCGTTAAAAAATGGTATTTCTAAGATTTGATATAGTGACCTAGTGTTTGACCCAACTTGATCCGTTTTCAAAGTTGTCTGAGATATCATCGAGACAAACTTTCTGACCAAATTTCGTAAGTATTGGGCTGAAAATGTGGCCTCTAGAGCGTAAACAGGGTTTATCAAAGATTTGACCCAATGACCTAGTTTAGACCCGATGTGACCTAGTTTAAAACTTGCCTGAGATACTATCAAGATTGAGATTCTGTCAAATTTCCATGAGTATTTGACTGAATCGTGGCCTATAGAATGTACACAAGGTTTTTCTAAGATTTGAACTAGTGACCTATTTTTTAACCCGACATGACCCAAATTCAAACTGGTCAAAGATGTTATCAAGATAAAGATCCTGACCAAGTCTCAAGAGTATTGCACAAAGAATGTGGCCTCTAGAGCGAAAACAAGGTGTTTCAAAGATTTGATCAAGTGACCTAGTTTTTGACCAGACGTGACCCATTTTCAAACTTGTCGGCGATACCACCAAGACAAACATTCTGGCCAACTTTCAAGAGTAATAGACTGAAATTGTGGCATTATAGCGTACACAAGCTAAAAGTAGACACCGCACGACGGACGCCGTACACATCACGATCACAAAAGCTCACCTAGAGCACTTCGTATTCAGGTGAGCTTAAAAAAAAGATCTCCCTTGAGCAAAGCTGTATTTGTCAAATGATCTGACCCGTTGTATCTTCTGTAACCATTCGAAAGACGTCGATATGAAAGACTAAAACAATCTACCAGCGTACAATCATGCGTCATCGGCATTTGTTCCGCAATCAGTGAGTCTCAAATCTTCAAACCATGTTGAAAATATGTTGCTTTAGTTTAACTCTTTACCAAACGACAAAAATTTCGACTGGTCAAATTTGTAAGCATTTTCAGGTGACAGATTGAGCATGGCTGAAAAACTGAATTTTGCCTTTTGAAGGGAAGAAAACATTGTGGAAAAAGAAGAAAGTGCTGGTTACCAGTATTTTCTTCTTTTCCCACAATGTTTTTAAAAGGCCTCTTCCACAGGGTCGTGAAAACCCGGGATTGTTTGGTAAAGGGTTAACGTTGATAGTGTAGCACCGTGGTTTGGATAAAATATTTGAACTAAATATGTAACGCAGAAAAATAAAACGACTTCAATAAAAAAAAACCCGAAACATCCATATGCTAACAACTGAATATATGCAATACCCAGACCTGAAATTGCATTTTGTTACTGTATTGTAGGCTACTAACCTAGCCCAGTTGTCGATTTATAGGAAATGCTGTTACATATTGTAGGCAGGTACTGACCAGAGTAAATTATCATGCGCAATGATCTATTTATAGCAACAGACGCTAAAGTAGGACTAATAACAAGATTTTTACTGTGTTATCACTTTTGATGACAAAGCTGGCGTATCAGAGCTAAAGCGAATATAATCCGTAACACGATATTGTCCTTGAAGTAATGCAGCATTCCCTCCCCCTTTTGGTGGCGTCGGCATAGTTTTTAGCTCACCTGAGCACGAAGTGCTCATGGTGAGCTATTGTGATCGTGCTGTGTCCGTCGTCCGTCTTGCGTCGTCAACTTTTACCTTGTGTACACTCTAGAGGCCACATTTTCAGTCCGATCCTTGTGAAACTTGGTCAGAATGTTTGTCTTGATGATATCTCGGACGAGTTCGAAAATGGGTCATGTCGGGTCAAAAACTAGGTCACTAGGTCAAATCTTAGAAAAACCCTGTGTACACTCTAAAGGCCACATTTTCAGTCCGATCCTTGTAAAATTTGGTCAGAATGTTTGTCTTGATAATATCTCGAACGAGTTCGAAAATGGATCATGTCGGGTTAAAAACTAGGTCACTAGGTCAAATCTTAGAAAAACCTTGTGTACGCTCTAGAGGCCTAATTTTCAGTCCGATCCTTGAGAAACTTAGTCAGAATGTTTGTCTTGATTATATCTCTGACGACTTCGAAAATGGGTCATGTCGGGTCAAAAACTAGGTCACTAGGTCAAATCTTAGAAAAACCTTGTGTACGCTCTAGAGGCCATATTGTCTGTCCAATACTCCTGAAAGTTTGTCAGAATGTTTGTCTTGATGATATCTCGGATAAGTTCGAAAATGGGCCATGTAGGGTCAAAAACTAGGTCACCAGGTCAAATCTTAGAAAGACCTTGTGTACGCTCTAGAGGCCATATTTTTAGTCTAATTCTTCTGAAACTTGGTCAGAACGTTTGTCTTGATGATATCTCGGACGAGTTTCAAAATGGGCCATGTCAGGTCAAAAACTAGGTCACCAGGTCAAATCTTAGAAAAACCTTGTGTACGCTCTAGAGGCCACATTTTCAGTCCAATACTCTTGAAAGTTGGTCAGAATGTTTGTCTTGATGATATCTCGGATGACTTCGAAAATGGGCCATATGGGGTCAATAACTAGGTCACCAGGTCAAATCTTAGAAAAACCTTGTGTACGCTCTAGAGGCTACATTTTCAGTCCAAAACTCTTGAAAGTTGATCAGAATGTTCGTCTTAATGATATCTCTGACAAATTTGAAAACGGGCCATGTTGGGTCAAAAACTAGGTCAGTAGGTCAAATCTTAAAAAAACCTTGTGTATGCTCTAGAAGCCATATTTCCTGTCCAATACTCTTGAAATTGGGTCAAAATGTTTGTCTTGATAATATCGCAGACGAGTTCGAAAGTGGGCCATGTGGGGTCAAAAACTAGGTCACTAAGTCAAATCTTTGGAAAACCTTCTGTACGCTCCAGAAGCCACATTTTCAGTCCAATACTCTTTAAAGTTGGTCAGAATGTTTGTCATGATGATAGCTTGGATGAGTTTGAAATGGTCATGTCAGGTCAAAAACTAGGTCACCAGGTCAAATCTTAGAAAAACCTTATGTAAGCTGTAGAGGCCACATTTTCAGTCCAATAATCTTGAAATTCGGTCAGAATGTTTGTCTTGATAATTTCTTAGACTAGTATGAAAATGGGTCATGTTGGATAAAAAACTAGGTCACAAGGTCAAATCTCGGAAAAACCTTTCGTACTATAATTACAGTTCAGTATTCTTTAAACTTTTGTTAGAATGTTTGTCTTGATGATATCTTGCATGAGTTTGAAAATGGGTCACGTGGAATAAAAACTAGGTCACCAAGTTTCATCCTTGAAAAACCGTGTGTATGCTCTAGAGGCCACATTTTCAGGCCAATTATCTTGAAATTTGCTTTGAATGTTTGTCTTGATAATATCTTAGACTAGTATGAATATGGGTCATGTTGGATAAAAAACTAGGTCACTAGGTCAAATCTCGGAAAAACCTTTTATACACCCTACAGGCCACATTTTCTCTCAAATACTCATGAGAGTTTGTTGGAATGTATGTCTGGATAATTGCTACATGTCAAGTAGGCCTCTGAGACAAATTCTAGAAAAAGCTTGTGTGCACTCTAGAGGCCATATTTGTAAGCTCAATACTAATGAGCGTTTGTCAGAGTGTTTGTCTTAATATCTCTGAAGAGATTGGAAATGGGTCATGTTTGATCAAAAGGCTCAGGTGAGCGACTTCAGGGCCATCATGGCCCTCTTGTTTTGCTCATTCCATGAGCTAAAAATCGGCCGTGTGAGTGCTTACTTAAATTTTACCTCTTTGTGAAGGAGAAAGAAAGGTGAAAAGAATTCATGCAAAAATAAAAACACGGACCAATTCGTCTTGTCTCACAGTTGAATTCTTTCACAAACTCGTCTTGTGATGATAAGAGCGAATTAGATTGTGACAGCGATTTCGAAAATATTTTTTTTATTCCTAGTTATTCGCTATCTAATTGCACGCTGCTTTAAGAGTTAATTGTTTGCAAAATACCGCTGATAATAATTGTTTACTTGTAAACAAACAAACAAACTATCGTCATTAACCTTTTTATTTTTATCATTTAACCCTTCACCACACGAGAAAATTTTAGACAAATTATACAAAGCATTTGCAGACGACAAACTAATGTTGCTCAAATGATGGAATTCGTCTTTGATAGGGTAGAAAACATCGTTGGAAAAGGAGAAAATGCTGGATACCAGCATTTTCTCCTATTTCAACGATGTTTTCAAAAGCCTTCTTTTGCATGGTCGTTAAAAAAGTGTTATTGTATGGTAAAGGGTTAAGATAATCAATGAACCAACACTTTACTCCCTGCATCGAAACTACAGCAGAAAACTTCGAAAACTTCTCTTTAAGACACGGTTTGTCAGTATGAACTGAGGTTCAATACACGAATATATAGTATGATGAGTCGTGCTCTGTGAGAAGAGGGTTCAGTGTATCTGCAAAAAGTATCGACCCATGTCAGTCTGCGCAGTCCGCGCAGGCTGACATGGGTCGAAACTTATTGCTGTTTGTAAATTTTCTGCGTGCCAAAGGAATAGTCTACCTCTATATTCAGTCGGTTGTTGGACAAAATGGATTTAATAGATCAATAATTATGTGATGTCTTGCTTGGCATAATGTATTATGAAGATACACTAAACCCCCTTTTACCAAAGCGCGACTCGTTTGTAAATATTGTAGCAAAACGAAAAACTACATGTTACGAGCATTTTTTTCTCAATTTGCCCTGTAAGCATCGAATAAACCCCCAAAAAGACATTTCCAGTTTAAAAATCTTGACTGAAATAAGTGGAATTTTAAGTGTACTCTTCTCCAGAACGTTTTGTGCAAGAATTAAATCAGTAACACGGGGGAAGATTTTGTATTAACTGGTAATTGCTACTTTCTAACCGTCCATTGCATTTCGATAGTTTTGTAATTATTATAGGTGATCCAATGTTGCGTCATTAACCCCATACGAAACATTACCTTGAGGGAGAAGGCTTTCCGAATGTACACATTGTGGGAAGAAGGAGAAAATGTTTGTAACCAGCATTTTCTCCTTTTCCCATAATGTTTTCTTCCCTATCTATGAGAAATTTAACTATTTGATTTACGTTTAATTTGTTGTATGTGAACTGCTTTCATTTTCGACAAGTCTAAAAATTGGTTCTTTAGACAAGAGTTAACCCTTTTCCAAATAGTTCTGGCATGTTCCTACGACCTTTCGGGGGAAGGCCTTTGAAAACATTATGGGAAAAGGGAGAAAATGCTGGTAACCAGCATTTTCTCCTTTTTCCACAGTATTTGCTATCATTTACAGGCAAATTCCACCATTTTGGCCATATCTGATATGTCGTCTACAATTCTTTTGTATATAGACAGGTCTAAGATTTCGTCGGCCGGTAAACAATAAAGCTATTATTGCACACGTTATTTATAGACACTACTAACCACTTGAAACGACAAAAAGGAGATACATTTAAAGTAAAGGAAAATGTTTTCTGAATAATATGGAGCAAATTGCTGGAAAGGAACCAATGTTATATGCAAAACCTTTTTCCAACAATATTTGGGCCTTGCTCGGGCAAAAGGGGGTTATATGCATCTCCGTGATGCATTTTACCAAGCAAGTCATCACATAATTATGGATACATAAAATCCAGTTTGTCCAACTGACTGTATCATGAGGTAGACTGGTTCTTTGGCATGCAGAAAATATACAAATAGCCATAAGTTCCGAGCTAGATAGAAATATCCTTGGACATGCAGAAAATTTACCTTAAGCAAAAAGTTTCGACTCGGATCAGCCTGCGCGGACTGCGCAGGCTGACCTGAGTCGATACTTTTTGCAGATGCATTAAACCCTCTTTTCAAAGAGCACGTCTTATTTCTATTAGTTTTTATACTTCCTATAGGCATGGAGATACCTATTTGTGCTGTAATGGACTTTAAACAATTTTCTTGCAATTCAAATTAAAATTACTAATTTCTTGCTAATTGGTAGAATTATACGTAGGAGAAAATCAAATTTTTCAAATACGAGGGTTGCCCCAGAAGTACGTAGACCTTTTCCATAATAACTCGACTATTTATCATCGTGTCCATATCAAGAAAATATTGTTCGACTAGCTTGAAGTGGTAGAGCGTATATAGGACTTATAAACGTCAATTTTTTGACCACTTATAAGTGGGGGTTCGAGCCCCACGGCTGGCCGTCTAAAATTACTAATAATCTTTCGAATGAGACGTTAAACCTGTGACGGTGCTAGATGCCGAGCACGTTAAAGGACCAGGCGTAGCTAAGGATGGGTTTCGTCCTGTATCCTGCACTCTCGGTAAGAAAACTAACAGTCTCCTGGGTGCGTCAACGATATGGGCAAGCGGTTACGACAATAAATAAACGAAAATCAATCAAGCAAAGTTTGGCGACATAATTTAGATGTACCCGCGTGGCAGTAATTTTTTTTTTAAACCTTTGTAACTTTTTACTCGATCATTGTATTTAAACGAAATTCGTAGCAGCTATTAATGATACATCCAATAATACATTTCCAAGTTTTGGTGATAAACAGTCGAATTATGGGAAAAGTCTACGTACTTCTGGGACAAGCCTGGGATACCGCGCTTTACCAGTTACCAAATTAAAGCGTTTTTTTCAAAATCCTGAGACAGAAGTCCTTTGATAAAAAACTCGTATGAAAAGAGAAAATGCTGCCAACCAGCATTTTCCCAACTTTTTCACTATGTTTTTCTTTTTTCCCTCCATTTTTAGCCATATTTGAATTGTCTACAAATGCTTTCAATTTGGACAAGTCTAAAATTTTTGACGTTTGGTGGCGAGTAAAACCCTTGAGTTTTAAACTTTTTCAGAGAATGAGTAAGCCCAAAAATAACTCATCTTCATGTTAAAAGATAATCGAAACAGAACGTTTGTCTTTTTATCGTTCAATGTTCATCCTTTTGATCATTTTTACTTGTGTTATGTATTAAAAAAATCATGTATTGAAATGGTTCAAAGAATCAAAGGTGTTGTGCCAGAAAAGGCTTAGACCGTAAAGGATTCTCCAAACCATAGGAGCTAGTCACGTAAACAAATTGGGGGATGGCCTAGTATATTTAAGCCATGCTCTGTGAAAAGGGAGCTTAATGCATCGGCAAGACGTATCGACCCAGACTGACCTGGGTCGACATCTTTCGCTATCGATTAATTTTGTGCTTGTCAAAGGAGCATTCTACCTCAGGACTTAGTCGTTTGTTAGACAAAATGGATTTTTATTGACCCAAAGTAATATGACGACCTACTTGTTATAAGGGACCACAGAGATGCATCTCTGTGGTCCCTTATAACAAGTAGGTCGTCATATTACTTTGGGTCAGACTATTGCTCATATGTAAATGAAATTGGAAATTCACTGCCACTAGTACGAAAAACTTGGGACTTTTTTCCGGGGACCTTAAAGTTGCGAATTCTGGAATTTTACAGAGAAAGGCAAGGCATAATAACTAAGATGTGGTTTTTCTTTGATTTATCCTCTTTTTATTTATTTAACAGATTTAAACGAAAATTGTCTCATTGTTTGAGGGTTGCGATTTTTGACACGTGGTGGCGCTCTGTTCTGTCCGTAAAGGCTGTCATTTCGATACTAGGTGACGCTGTTATCTATCCAACAGCTAGAAAGTTTGTAAATCTCTTGAGACAACCCATTTCCGTGCGACTGTAGATGAGACCGTCCCCATTCTGATCACAAAACCGTCTGATCTTCTGTATGCTGGAGAGAGTGAACAGTCTTTTAGCTCTGTAAAGATAAAGATCAGACAGGGTTAATTTAATCATTTAATCATCATTTTCATCGCAAAAAAATTCAAATGTTGCTCAGCTCTGTTCTAGGCGACAAAATTGTTCCATGAGAAATATAAATGCAGACGACACTTCAAATCTGTACCAAATGATCGACATAGTTGGTCATATTATGACAAAAAACATTGTGGTAAAAGGAATATTAGCGTTTCTCCAACCATGATTTCTAAAGCCTTTTGATAGTATGGTCTTAAAACATGGTATAATGTGGTAGAGGGCTAAAAAGATAGAATATAGTTTTAAAAGCGTAGAGAACATTGCGGAAAAGGAGAAAATGCCGGTTACGAGCATTTTCTCCTTTTCCCACAGTGTTTTTCTAAAGCTTATTTCTTCAGAGGCGTAAAATCACGCTGATTCTAATTTAAAAGGGTTATTATCAACTTCATAAAAATAAAAAATTCGAATGAGAGAAACTGCTTTTCATCAAATGTCAAATTAATATCATCATAGCTTATTGATATTTAAAGCTAGGTGACAAAAAAAGTTTTTCTATCCTTTTCATTCCAGCAAGATTTCGGATCCATTCAAAGCAATGGATTAGACTAAGAATCAGATTTAAACAACACAAGTGATATCTAGGAAGACCATAGACCTTTGAATCTCCATTGATTTATCACGAAACACTGATATTTTCTTTGCTCAATCTTAGGACACAGTTGCTATAAATAGCACATTTGCGCATCGCCTCTATATTGTATTTATTAGTATATCGTATACTATGTGGAGGCGATGCACCAGTATGCTATTTTTAGTAATGGCGTCTGATGATCGAGCAATGAAAATCTGGTGTTCCGTGATAGACAAATGGAACTTCAGTGACCTGTGGTAAGATCTAGTAATGATGAATATACGCGTATCCCATTCTCCTGCATGTTTAGCGGATTTATCTTTGCCACTTTCGATAAATAATCTCCCAATAGAATCGAGTCGTTGGTTAGGTAGAGAAAGAAGTGAAAGAAAGTACAAAATGAAAGAAACTAAGAAAGTTTGCAACGTTTTATTCATCCTTTTGAAAAAAATGAAGTAAAATATCCATCTGACATTGTGACTGTATTTTTCATTAAGCATAGGAGCGCCGTATCATGAAACCCAACAGACATTTCTACCAAAAAGATAAGTAAATGCAATTTCATGGTTGCTCATGTTTGTCTATAGAAAGTGTTTCAGCTAAGCAGACATATATGTATAAAAAAAGATCAGACTGTACGTTTATGCAGTCTGATCTTGACCTACACTGTCCGTAAAAATGACTATCGTTGTGAAAGAGGCTTTTGGTAGCATACCACCAAGGTTGAGCACTACCAAGACATTTAATAATAATGATGATAATAATAATAATAATAATATCATCATCATCATCATCATCATTTTTTTAATGTTTGAATATTAGAAAGTACTCGACAGGTTGTCGAAATGTTAGTAAATCTAAATTAGATCCATCTCAACCTTGAAATATGCATTATATTATATAACGCAATTTATCACTTTATAGCATTGTTCTTTTTATTACCGTTAAGACCTTCTCTCTTCCTCTCGTCTCCCTCTCTTCAATTTCTTTGACTAACGTATCAACTTTTCACGATCACATTATCAGATGGCATTTTCCATATCAACCGATGCGTACATGCAATTACAGGAAAGAAGGAAGGAACGGAGATTAAGTAATCGTATAACATGACCGTCGAGGAAAACGTCAAGGACTAACTTATCCTTTACCAAATGACAAAATTTTAGACTTGTCCAAACTCAAAGCATTTGCAGACGACAAATTAAATATGGCTGAGATAATGAGATTTTTCCTTAAAAGGATAGAAAACATTGTGGGAAAAGGAGAAAATGCTGGAAAGTGTTAAAATGCATTTAGATTTAAATCGTACCATTGAAGAACATGGAAAATATTGTGAAGATGACAATCTGTTATTGTGTAGTCGGTCCAAGTGTTTGTCGCTGACAGAAAAAGGGCAAAAAGTAAACAAAAGATAGAGTGACCTGGCAGGTTTTAACCTAGTTTTGAAATTAATTTCTCTGCCAGCGACCAACACGTAGACCGACCGTTCAATAGCAGATTGTCATCTTCGCAATAATTTTCATACATAAAAATGATACGACTTCAATTTAAATGCAATTATGCACCCGCTTTGTTTACTTTTGGCAGCTATTTTTACACTAAGTAAAACGGCAAAACTTTGCCGTTTGAATAACGGATGGTGCATTTGCCATCGGGAAGGACGGTGTTTTTGCCATCGGGAACAAAGTCTTTTTTCATGAGATCAGATATGACGTCATCGGCCCTATTTTAATGCAATCCCACTACTCGTCAAAACTCGGCCGATTCCGTAGCTACATCTAACCTCGTCAGTATCAAGGGGGTTTCCATTTTGAAACACTGCCAGCCACATGATCTCAAACATCGCGGTGCCCTGTAATTCGATTAGCAACGGCAACATCAGCCACGGTAATAAGCAACCTATCGGCAAAAAAAAAAGACAACGTAATTGATAGACCGAGTTAGCAAATGAATAAAATAAATGTACAAACAGTTTGTCATCAGAAATGCATTTAGAAAGATTCCACCGAAAATTGTGATTAGTGTTTACTTTCTTAGTGGAGTGTTACGATTTTAAGAACGGTAAAGCGGTGTACTTCCGGCGAAGAAATGTACCGTGTGGGTGCATAGCAAGCTACGTGATACAGCCGAGGGACTTGATCAACGGATCTCCAGAGG
This sequence comes from Hippopus hippopus, assembly GCA_946811185.2. Lineage (NCBI taxonomy): Eukaryota > Metazoa > Mollusca > Bivalvia > Cardiida > Cardiidae > Hippopus > Hippopus hippopus. The sequence goes on from OX328104.1 coordinate 42,082,945, forward strand.
TTAGCCGATTGCATATTATCAATATTTGTATTTGATCATCTGACATTCCCCTAAGCCGTTGCAAATTTGTGACGAGTAGTCTAAGAATACCTTAAACAGCTATATATCAAACTATAGAAATACCGTTGTTCGTTTTTATTTATTGCATTTCTTTTTTTCATTTTTGGTGATCTGCAAAGTTCTGCCATACTAAATTCAATGATAAACATTTTTGAAGCTCGATTCTAAATAAGAGGGCTATAATGGCTTAGCATTTTATGATCTTGTATTGCTCCACTGCCTTTTTACTAAATGTATCATACATTTAACTGGCTCTGATATTACAAAAAGTCCATTCAACTTTTATGGAGAAAATATCCCCAATTCCCCGCCCCCCCCCCCCCCCCAAAAAAAAAAGTCGTCTCTTTTCAAATGTAAAGATGATGTCACTAGATTCAAGCGATTTCTATCAACTACCATTCATACCAAATATCAAGTTGAATCCAAGATTGATACAAAACGCCCCCCCCCCCCCCCAAAAAAAAAAATAAATAAATAAAAACGGTGAATCTGAAATTCAACGTAGGCCATTTAAAAAATATTTAAACACTTGAAAAGCAAAGAAAACGACGTAAAGTTTAGGTACTAGTTAGATTTTCTCAAAAAAGTGATTATAGCAAGTACCATCAACATAGGATTAATCGATATAGTCCGCTGAAAATTAAGATCAGCAAGAATAGTACCAGGGCTATAACTTAAAGAATTTTGATAGAGGTCTCTTAGATGACGCTACATTCCAAATTTGGTAGCCCTAGGCCGTATAGTTTCGGACAAGAAGACTTCTAAAGATTTTACGACTTTTCATTTTTGTTGCCATGGCAAACAGAGTTTTAACTTGAATCAAAGTTCTTGAAGAAATTCTGAAGAGGACCATTGTAGGATCATCTGTGAAGTTTCATCAAAATTAGACAGCAAGTTTCAGATATGAAGGTGTTAGAAATGAAAGTTAACGCACGCACAGATGGACGCATGACAGGGCCATGTCATAAGCTCGCAGCTCTTCAGCAGGTGGGGTTCAATACTGAACATTGCCATTTGCTTGCCTATCATCGGCTGAAAATCGCCAGGTCATCGTTTTAAATTCGTTTTAAGTACATTCGCGTTCTCCGTTGTTTGGGGGTCAGTGTGTCGAAAATTTTTATGCGTACAGACTTCACCGACAAGAATAAACTAATCAGAATTCTACTGAAACAGTACACTAGATTGGCTTTGACATTTTGTATCAACGAATCAAAATGCTCGTCTTTTAATTATGTTGGATTTAGACTGCTGTTCAGACAGGCGAAGCCACAAACGGTTCAAAAATAGCATCAGTGCAAATAGAGCTAACGTCAGTTTACAAATAGATTAGTTTGTCCATGGCATTTTCAATAATTATCTTTAACTCCCACAGGAATAAAGTCTATCTGACAAACTGGTATGGGAATTACAAGAAAGGGCTTATCTTTACCCATTCAGTATCCCTGACCAGAAAACTTTTTTGTCCATCCTCTTCCCCCCCCCCCCCCCCCCGAAAAAAACGCATTCTTGAAAAAATACATGAAAAAAAAGAGACAAAAAATGATATAATAAAAATACCGGCTCAACGACATGGATAAACTCTTTACCAAACGACAACATTTTAAGACTTGTCAAAATTGAAAGCATTTGCAGACGAGAAATTAAGCAAAACACAAACATTGATTTTTTTTTTTAAATTTTACATTTTCTAATCTTTCGAAACATTGTGGGAAATGGACAAAAATGCTGGTTACCAGCATTTTTTTTCCATTTCCCACAATGTTTCCAAAATGGATCTTCGTTAAAACTCAGCGTAGCTATATGGAAACTATTTAGACCTGGATTTCTCGCCAATTGGCCATTTTTGGACCTCTTTTTCCCCTTAAAGTTGAAAGAAGACTAATGCACTTTGCGGAATTAATATTTGACCAGTGCACGGACAATGAGACTGATTTCCTTATTCTACAATTTTCGGCCAAGACAACATGAAATTACTGTTGTAAACCCGCAAGCCCTATCACCTTATATTCGGCTATACTTCTTTTGAAAAACACTGTAGAAAAAGGGATGAAGAAGAAGAAGAAGGTTGCCTGTAACAAGCACGTTCTTCTTTTCGTCACAATGTTTTCTATTCATCTTATAAGACAACTTCTGCTGATTTCTTTAAATTTCCAGTTATCGTCTGGCAATATTTTTAATCTGGAAGAGTCCAAAATTTATCCTTTAGGAAAGAATTAACCATGACGGAGGGCCCAACCAATCTAAGTTACGGAACAACAATATTAACAGCAGCAACAACAAAACCAACAACAACATCACGAGGCGAAAACGAGTGAGATTTTCCAGAAAAGGAAAAAGTAATTTGTAACGAATCTATATTCAAAATTCTACCATATAAAGAAAACCTGTTTATACGGTGTGTCGTATATGTTTAACAGTATAATTATCAGAAAAATAAAATGCATGGAATTCTTTCGGGAACTTCAAAATCCTATCTTGTAACTTGCCCATCGAGGCAATCAAATCCTTTATTAACACTTTACCCATTACCAGAAAATTCTGAGTTTTAACGCCCCTGGGGAATAAGCTTTTTGAAAACATCGTGGGAAAATCAGAAAATGTTCATAACTAGCGTTTTCTCCTTTACCAACAATGTTTTCTGTTGTATCTAAAACAAATTACATCATTTAAGCGACATTTGAATTGTTGTCTGCAAATGCTTTCAGTCTGGACAAATGTACATTTTTTTTTTTAGTTTGGAAAAGAGTTAAATGATTGCTACTTTTTAACATCGTTTGTTTTGTTTATTTGTTTCGTTGGTGTTTAAAACAGTGGCCAGATTTTTACCAGATGGCAAAATTTTAGACTTGGGTCCAACACGACTTTTAAAAACGATCCGATCTTATTTGTATGTGAAAGGGTGGGAAACATTGTGGCAAAGGAGAAAAAATTCTCGTTGCAAGCATTTAAGCCTCTTCCCACTATGGTTTCCAAGACCATTTTTTTGAAGGTTGGAACATATTGCAGTGTTGTTAAACGATTAAAAGTGGATCTTTGGTCTCTGAACACAGAAAAAAGTCTTTTCAAAGCATCCACCTCGATATTTCCATGTACTTAAACCCTTTCAGCGCCAAAGGTGAAAACAGGGGCTTTTGCAGACGGCACAGATAAAGATCAGACTGCACAGAACGTGCAGTCTGATCGTTGATCTATACCGTCCGCTTGTATAGTCAAGTCCGTCAGATAAAAAAAAAAAAACTTTCTTATTTTCCGTGAATTGTAGTTTTCGCCTTCGAAAAAGATTCAGTTTAGTTAAGTCTATTTCCATGTACTTAAAAAAGGATTAAGCACTATCATATTAATTTTGTTTGTTTATTTGTTTGTATGGCATTCAAACACTTGTAAAAGTTACATCATGGTGGCCAGTGTACCCAGCAATTATTCCTGTAAGTTATAGTGGTCTACCTATCTCGAGTGTGCACGCCCGCTAGCTCCTTTAAATAAGTCTAGACACTGCAGAGGGATGGATTACTTTCATTAATCCTTCAAAATACTTTTGGCCGAACTTGTATTATCATTAAACGATTTACTACAAAATCTGTTCAGAGTTACTAGTAATGAAGCGCTTGATCATTTCAAGCGTTAAGTATAGTGTGGTTTAATCCCACAGAGGGAATGCTTGTTGACTTATCAAAATTTTAGGATGCATCTGAGAGAGGTCCGTCCAAAGTAAATGAGCCATGCTCTGGTAAAAAGGGGCTTAATGTATCTAAGTGATGCATAATACCAAGCAAGTCATCACATGGTCATTGATCCATAAAATCCATTGTATCTATCAACCAACTGAATCATGAGGTACACTGAGCCTTAAACATACAGAAAATGGACCAGTTGCGACAAGTTTCGGCCCAGGTCAGCCTGTGCAGATTGCGCAGACTTATCTGGGTCAGTGCTTTTTGCAGATGCATCAAGGTCCCTTTTCACAGAACATGGGTTTTTTTCTAAGTTACCCTTTTCGTAGAGCACGGCTCAAATTAATTCGATCGTATTATACCAATAACTCCAAGAAATAAATTTCTAAATCTGCAGAAGACAGTTAATTTTAGCCACTTTTCAAAATGTGGCTACCATGGGAGAAATTGCTTGTTAAAAATTTTTCTTCTATATACAACCACGGTTTCGGAAGTGTACATACGTGTATATAAAACGTTTATGCATATTTTCAAAGACAATGTCCCACACATCTACTGCTGCTCAGTTTTCGGGGTTACAATGGGTGAGGCTAAATCAATGGCAAATTTTACAGTCCACTTTCTTTGCACAAAAAGTACAAATACCAACCTTTGTCGATTAGGTCCCTCGAACCAAACTTTCAACGTGTTGGACCTTAACATTCTACCTAACAATTCCACGTTTAGGGACTCTGAGGAACATTTTGAAATATTGATAGAAAAGAAAACCAGTATTTTCTCATATTTGTAAAGTCTTATCATATATTGAAAAAATCCAATTGTCTAACTCACAATCAAATTTGTCACCGAACCCATCTATAATTTTGATATCTCATTAAAGGCCCAGTAGCGCCCACAGGTAAACAATGCCGGTGATAAAATGCACTTACATTTAAAACATACCATTTAAAAGTATGAAAATTGTTGTGAAGATGACAATTTTTCATTGCACGGTCGGTCCATGTGTTAGTCGCTGGCAGAGAAAGAAATTAAAAAGCAGGTAGAACATAAAAACGAAAAATCGACCTGGCAACTTTTGACCAAAATTTGAAATTCATTTTTCTGCCAGCGACTAACACTTGGACCGACCGTATAAAACTTTTGGCCGCTACAAAAAGCGCTGGAAAGAAAAGTCATTTGTTACAATAATGATTGGTAGAACTCACCTTGATATCGAAGCAGACGACGAAGTTTCCAGTAAAACTAGAAATAATCCTAAAAATCCAACGAAAAAGATGCCGCGAATCGCCATGGTATACGATGTCCAATTTTGGAGACCGTTCTGTTGGTGACAAGAGCTTTCACTGCTAACAGAATCGTTTGACGACAATATTCCCTATATACCGTATGACGTAGCAATAAACTGGTAACCGCTCCCAGGTCGGTTTCATATCTTTTGACTCTAGGACTCTTTACCGTGCGACAAAATTTTAGACCCGTCCATATTGGAAGCATTGTCAGACGACAAATTAACTTTTTACCAAACAACAAAAATTAAGACTTGTCGAAATTGAAAGCATTTGCAGACGACAAATTTCATGTTGCACAAATTATGACATCTGTCTCTGAAATGGTAGAAAACATTGTGGAGAAAGGAGAAAATGCTGGTTACCAGCATTTTCTCGTTTTCCCACGGTGTTTTCAAAAGCCCTTTTCCAGGAGGGGGAGGGGCGGTTCGGGATTGTGCGGTAAAGTGGTAAGTGTGGTTTAATGGTTGTGTTTTTATTTGAAAGGGAAGAAAATATTGTAGGAAAAGGAGAAAGTGGTTAATTACCTTCGAGTCGTTAAATCTTTACCAAATGATAACATTTTAGGCTTGTCCAAATGGAAAGTGATGCAGACGACAAATTAAATGTTGCACAAATTATGAAATCTGTCTTTGAAAGGGTAGAAAACCATGATTGTGTCATAAAGGAGAAAATGCTGGTCACCAGCATTTTCTCCCTTTTCTCATAATGTTTTCATAATCTACTTTTCTCAGGATCGTTAAAATTCGGGATTGTATGATAAAGGACCAACTGTAGTTTAAATAATTGGATTCGTATTTGAAAGGGAATAAAACATGGTAGGAAAAGGAAAAATGCTGGTTGCCTTTGAGTCGTTATTTCTTATTCCTTGGGCTGCTAAGCTCGACTCACTGACCTTTTGCGGACAGTGTAGATCAAGATCAGACTGCACAGAACGTGCAGTCTGATCTTGGATCTACACTGTCCGAAAAGAAGATGTTATTCCCCAAAACATAACTTTGAAATAGTAATATTTGAGTTTTTACTATCGAAATGAAAATTTCATTTTAGTTATTTAGCAGGACAAGGATGAAAACGCGTAATTGTTAGGTACTGAGAGTTTACTATACAGCGTTTTTATAACCTAGAGGAAAATGGATTTTACAGAGAGTTTTATAAAAAGGGTAAGGCACTGACCAGTAACTTTTCAAAATCAGATAGAATCAATTCTGCCATGATCAATTTCTTGGTCTAATTTCAATAGAGACTTCTTGAATTCTCAAATTGGTTAACTCTTTACCAAACGACAAAATTTTATATTTTTCCAAATTGAAAGCAGTTGCAGACAGCAAAATAAATGACTGAAAAATTGAAATTTGTTTTGGGAAGGGTAAAAACCATTGTGGGAAAAGGAGAAAATGCTGGTTACCAGCATTTTCTCCTTTTCCTACAATGATTTCAAAAGGCTTCTTTCTAAGGGTTGTTAAAAGTCGGGATTGTGTGGTAAAGGGTTAAAAGGTAATGTAGAACTGGATGACGGGTACCAGTCACTGCCATCGAAGACACTGAAGATAATAAGCCTCGGAAAACACGGCTGGATAAAGGAGGAAATAGTGATTACCAGCGATTTTTTCCATTTACCTAAATGCTTTTAAGGCAGACAAAAATTATTCCGACCATACTCAATTTATTGGTGTGCAAACTTTACTTTCAATTTCGGCAAGTCTAGAATTACGCCCTTTGTGCAGGACAGGGTAACGTATGACAGTCAATGGCATCACGGGATTCGAACCAGAACCTTTGGTGTGAGAGGCCGACGCTCTACCGCTATACTACTGTCTCCAAATATGAGACGGGGGGGGGGGGGGGGGTGTTGGAGGCACAAACAATTAGAAACGATATGACTGTCGTACGAATAAACTTATTCGGTAAACCCCGTAAACTTTCTTATAAAAGTTTCGTTGACTGTTGTGCGAAGGCTGAATGACGAACTAAATAAATAATGTACATGCACTTATAATTTTGATGCACATTGTACATTCGAATAGAAATAAACACTGCAAAGTGCAACTGGTTGTGCTTTTACGGACGGTTTAAATCAAGATCATATTGCACAGAATGAGCAATCTGATCTTCAATCTACTCTGTCCGACTGGGTGATTTTTCAGCAAAAAGAACTATGAAGTTGCAAATATTTTAGATTTTTTTTAAATAATGATTGAAAACGTTCATTTGTTTATTCGTGTAAGACTAAATAATCTATATTTTTTCTGATATTGACTGAAAATGTTCATTTAATTCATTTAGCTGGTTATTCCATGTTTTATAAGTTTTCTTTTTTTCAAAGTGGCCTGCTAGAAAGTGTTTCGGTGAGTAATACAATTTATACGACAGTCTAAGGGTAACTGGTTATACGAGAATTATTGTCGTCCGTTTTATTTCTCTAATCACATTTTTTTTTCCCAATCCCTTGCTCTTTGAAAATTGTCACTGGTGACCCAACGACAATAAAACATGACGTTATGACAGCTATGAGAGTTGTGAATATAGAAACCAATCACTTAGCAAAACTATGAGTGTTCCAGAAATTGTTTCACCGATACCACTGACTGGTACACGAAATCTAAGCCTGAACTTACTCATCACTTGAAAAAAAAATTCTAGACTAGTCCTTTCAGACATTTTTGCAACGGAAAAATAATGATAGACTTGTGTTTGAAAAGATGGAAATTATTTATGAAAAAGAAGCATTTTCTTCTTTTTCATTGGTGCTTTCAAAGACTTATTTCATAAAATGTTCTTCAGTGCCAGTGACTGGTACCGGTAATGCAGTTCTACTCTTTAGGCCTACTAAACGACATTTTCTCCTTTTCCCACGATGTTTTCTACCCATCAAAGAAAAATTGCATTGTTGGAGCCAAAATGAAATTGTAGACTGCAAATGCTTCCAATTTAGACAAGACTGAAATTTTGTCTTCTAGTAAAGGGTTAAACTAAACTGACGCCTCCCTGATATTGTACTGAGCTTTTTTCCAACTACTTGTATTACCCCGAAACTGTAGATACACGAGATAAATAAGCTGACAGCATCTTACCGATCTTCGTATCGACGTCAGGGGCATTGTTCGGATGTCTGCACTATTTAAAGTATTAAGGATAATCTCGCCATGAACTAAGCAATCATTTTGTTTCGTAATACATGTTACATTTGATCTTTTGATGTCTTGTCTTTTCTGTAAAAAACACACAGCCAGGGTATTAGGTTACTTTTATTGGCAGTCCCAGTTTCCGTGGAAACCAGTGCATCGACGGGTAAAAATGACAGCGACAAAATCCGATCCAAGTAATGCTTATAAATTCTGTTATCTAACCATTACAAATGTGAAAGAAGTTTATAGCTGTGAAAATGTCAGCCTGATATTTCATTCCCTCGTAAAAATGTGGAAGAAAGAGAGAGAAAGAGAGAGAGAGACAAACGCACACACATTCGACCATGAAATTGTAATGTTTGGATATTCTGTTTCTGACTGTAAAAGGCCATCACTGAGTGTTTTAACTTTTTACCAAACTATCTCGTTATTGATGACCCCAAGGAAGATGGCTGTTATAAATATTGTGGAAAAAGGAAAAATGCAGATAACCATAGTTTTCTCCTATTCCTACAATGTTTTTTTTTTTTTACCCTTTCAACGATTCATTCATCATTTGGTATACTATTGATTGGTCATGTGCAAATGCTTTCGATTTGGACAAGTCTAGAATTACAACATTTGGTAAAGGATTAAGGGTTGGGTAGATACTACATTCTTTAAAAGTAATGTGGGAGAAATTGGCCAGCCCATGTTTTGGACAGAACGATTTTGCTCAGGACGTTTTAGCCAGCAAAAAACATTAAGTAGGACAATTTGTCCTGATAAACACGGTGGTTTGTTTAAAATGGAAAAAAATAAAAGGCCCATTAGCAGCCAAGAGCAAAGAATTTGATTGTGAATATACAGGCATATTATATACGACCTATTCACACTATTTTAAAGCATGGATATTAATGATAACGTCTGACAATATGTTACAGTATAGTCTCCAAAGTTGCAAAAGTTACAGAAAGAAAGTTATAGAAAAATATTTGTATTTCGTTACACTTTTATAAAAGGTTGGTAGGTACTGTTATTCATGATGAGTGATATCTAAAGCTTGATAATGTGTAATACTGAACAGAATTGTCACATACATTTTACGTTTTATTGCTGTCGACTGGCAAACACATATCTTTAGCATTCCGTTAAACTACTAATTTGTAAAGGACAGTTAAAAAAGGAAGTTTCTACGTGACTCAGTAACAAGGTGTAGGATTTCTATCCCATACATTTAATTCGAACAACTACCATTTGATTTGTGATTTCATACCATTGTAGTTATTCAGTGATGACCGATTACAGTGCTGACAGCACTTTTAGTATTTCTTCTTATTGTTAGGGAGTGTGGAAATTCTGAGGAAAATCTGTCCGTTAGAAAGTATGTATTTATTGAAGAATTCGGTCAAATTATCTCCCTTTTTAACTCAATCTATATATAACATGCATCTTTACATTTACCATACTCAAAATCAGGCATTTTTTTCAAGGGCAGATTTCTCAGAAACAAGCGTGGTGACCCATATCTTTTTTTTTGTAATCTCCTAGAGACACGATGAGCTTTGTATGTACAAAGTTTAAAAAAAAAACGTCCGTTAGGAAAAAAAAAGTGATATACATGTACGTCGTTAAGGTTTTATTTTTGAGTTTCGAAAAAGGTTTATGGGAATGTCACGTAATCAATAACATGCATGGATCACGTGGACTCATATTTAAGTTCGATAACGTCATATCTGATGTCACAATCGATTGATTGTATGGTGTTTAATGACATTTTCAAGATTATTTCCGTTATATCGCGGCGGCATGTGCAACTATCCATGCTTTCCTGGAGTTTCTTTTGCCAGTACGTATGCCATGTCTTGCTTGGTGCCATTGATCACAAAGATGCATCAAGCCACCTTTTGCCAGAGCATGACTCATATTTTGAAGTACTTATCAATGTTTTACCAAAAAACTTAATCTGCAGAAAAAAATGTAAAAAATGTTCCTTTAAAACATACACTGCTACATCACTTAAATGAAAATTTAGTCAAATGTAAAGCTACACATTTTACACTTTCAGAGCACTGTTTGCCGGAAAAAAAATATTAGTGTAAGCCCAAGATTAGACTGCACCTTCTGTGCAATTTAATCTTAATCTGTACTGTCCGCAAAGGCGCAATGAGTTGCCTAAGGGTTATGTAAATACTGAAGTTTTACCTTTTCAGCACTAAATATATACATGTACATGAGCAATGTTCTGTGAAGGGAGGCTTAATGCATCTTCAAAAAGTATTGTCCAAGGTCAGCCTGTACAATTGGCGCAGGCTGATCTACGTCAAAACCTTTTGCTATTGATCAATTTTCTGCTTGACAAAGGACTAGTGTACCTAATGGTTCAGTACGTTGTAATACAAAATGGTTTTTATGGATATAATTGTTGTTTGTTATCATGCATCATAGAGATGGATTAACCTCCAATTTACTAGAGCATGGCTTACACAATCTCGACATGTCTTGACGGCTGAGAGTACAATCCACTGAAAGCCAGACAATTTTTTACCTAATAGGCATGACTAAATCAGTGGATGGTATAGATCAAAGATCAAACAACATCTATGCAGTCTGATCTTGAACTTTGCTGCCCACTATGGCAACATGGCGATAAACGGGTTAAAGCAATATTTCTGTAATTCATTGACACTAAGAACCCGAACCATCGACTCTCTTTCGATCAAATTATCAAGGTTTGCATTGCATAATTATTATTAAAAACTCAAATATTTTGATTTCCGCGTTATTTTTTATTGTAAATATATCACCATATAGGACGGTGCAGATCTAAAATCAGACTGCACATTCTGTGCAGTCTGATCTTGACCTGCACTGTCTGCGAAAAAGCAGTGCGTCGTATTTAGCACCATATGGTTTAAAATCTAGGCCACAGTCCTATCTCCAATGTATGCATCTGTCAGTGTAAATAAAGCTAAGCATTGTGTTGTAATTGAAAAGGAAGTCTATCATCATCATCATTATCAATATAATCGTCATCATAATCATCAAAACCATAGTTTGCTATAATTGAGATCAAATAAGTAAAAATAACAATAAGTATTCGATCGATATCAACAGGTTCAGATGGTTAGACCCTAACAAGGTAGATGTACATGTATATATAAGCAGAGGTTTAATCATGTTAACAAGAAATGTACATTTTCAACTTAAATGGCTACTTTTCCCTTATTAACTGTCCGATTTTTTGTTTTTAATTTATCATAAAGTAGCCGAGAAAGTTTCATGAAATGAAAATCAATGAAAAATGTGAAATTTATTGTATAAACAAAAAATGTTAATTTTCAACTTTAAACGGCTACTTTTCCCTTATTACCATTCGTCAGATTTTTTTCCAAATCAATAAGGTTAAAGCTGTTGATGTAAAGAAACTGTGCAAGTTTTATAAAAATCCAACCACGAATGTGGACTTTATCGCGTAAACAAAAATGCAAATTTTCAACTTGAAATGGCTACTTTTCCCTTACTGATTTATCAGATTTTTTTTTCAAAATCAGTGTGGTTCAAGCTATTGATGATATAAAAAAAAACTGGGCAAGTTTCAGAAAAATCCCACCACAAATGTAGACTAAGTTATCACGCAAACAAGAAAAAAAGACTAATGGACGAATGGATAGAGGGAAGAAACCACACCATGACATGCGGTAAGCACTGCTGGCTCTCAGCCAGTAGAGCTTAAAACACTAGAAGCTTGTAACTGTCACCAACACGGGTGCCTCTGGACTGCAACCTTGACCTTTGAGCTGGCAACACTGTTGTTGCATGCATAAGTCTATCAATAGTGATCATTTGTGCCAAGTTATTTCAGACTTGGAACATGCACCTGGAAATTATTGGCTGTACACATACAGTGTTGTTTAGCGAACACACACACAAACAGGTGATATACTATATAACCCCCACCCCCCTTTTTAATGGCAGGGGCATAAAAAGGGAGAAATTTAGTCCTTGGTCAAGCTGACTACAAGGGTGTGATGGATGGAATATGAGAGGGAAGGAAAATTCGCTGACCCCAAACATAATTTAGTAAATATATAATTCCTAGCCAATCAATAAAAGCCGAGATATTTTAGAATTTTTAGTTCTAGCTGTTAAAATGAGAAAATCCTCTGAAATGAGGAAAAAATCATACCCCTGAATAAAAAAGGGGCACTAACTATTCCTAAACAAGACAAGGTTGAAGTCTTTAAGGAAATACAGTGGGAAAAGTAGAAAACGCTGGATGTTCTACATGAGTTTTCTCACACTTTTCTATTCTCACAGAGCAACCTGTTCATTTTGGTCAAAATTGTCATCCACAAATCCTTTATAGATGGACACAAATCTTAAACCTGCTAAAAATAAATAGATAAATAGATAAATAGATAAATAAATAAAACTTTCAAGCTGATGTTAAAAACCTGAATATTGCTATTTCAAAGTTATATTTTTGAGAAAAACATCCCCTTATCGGATAGTGTAGATCCAAGATCAGATTATACAGTCTGATCTTGATCTACACTGTCTGTCTGTCCGTTTGTCCGTCCTGACAGACATCTTTTAAAATCCTTGATGAAAATTGATTGAACTTCATACATGTATTCCTTACGATAGTCCGCCAATAAAGATTTTTTTTTCTTTTTTTCATTTGTTGCCTTGTCATCGAAAAAGGGGGCTTGATGTATATTTCCATTATGGACTGATATCTCTTTAACTACTGGACAAAATTTTATGAAACTTCATATTTATCTTGTTTATCATAAGCCACAGACAATCATTATTTGTTTTTATCTAATCAAATGCTGTTATGGAAAAGGGGGCTTAATGGATAATTTCATTATGGACTAATAACAAAAGAGCCACGTGTACGTGCAAAACACAATACCTCTTATATGTTTCTGGCAAAGGAGGACTTTTTAGGAGGGAGATATCATTTCAACGAAATAACCTGTTTTCAATTGAAAGTTAACAAACGGAAGTTTTTCATGGTATTTCTTGTTTTAGGAAGTAAATAATCAAGAGTGTGATTTAACTGGATCTGGATTAGACCGGATTGGACTTAATAACTGGAATGAACCGATGGAACTGGAATGGACTCAACAACCGAATTTGACAATTTTTCCTCAATCTTGTATAAACCAACCAAGTTTTATATTTACCATAGCCACTTATTTCGAATTCGATAGTCTGTCAGTACCTTCAGTACTTTGATTCTATGATTGCCATGTGAAATGTCTATGATATTTAACATGTATATCGCAGCTTTGTTTGACGGGGCAGTTCGACAAACTTTCGTCGCCAAATACCAAACAATTTCCATATTCACTTCATTTTTCCCAATGGCATATTCAATATCTGAAAAAAAAAAAACATGAGGATAATGGACAGAGTGTACACAGTAAACGGAAAAATGAATATTTCACTCTGGTGAACATCTCTCTCTCTCTCTCTCTCTCTCTCTCTGTCTCTAACGTAGATCTAAAACACATAAATAATACAAACAGATAAAATACAAATTAATAATCAAAAGAAATCCAAGGATTAACAACACCAAATACCCCCGAAACATATTGTTTTATCAAAAATCATGCCGACGAGGTCTTTTTTGAAGGCTCTTCTTTTCTCACTCCTAGGTGTCAATCCATCGACTGCTTCAACTTTTAGCTGTAATTTATCGAAAGTCAGGTAGGAACACTGAAAACGTCAAAAAGAGATCGTGCCCAAAATCATGGCCACAGAGGCTACGTCAATGATCTGACGTACATGAAATTCTTAGAAAAACTTTCTCAAAAAACTTTCAGTGTTCACGTGTAAGCCACCAGCGATGGTGACATCAGTGTATCCTCTATGGAATGCCATAGCAGAAAATATTCAAGATATAAAAACACTATCAAGATATTTAAAATATTCAATCAAGATAGTCGCAATTATACCAAAATGATATATAAATTTGATATATTAAAGCAAAATTATCATATCAAAACATAAAACCACTTCAAGACAAATAAATATACTTAAGAGTTCCCTATGCTTCGTAGTAAGTGACATCCTCCCCCGCTCCCTCCCCTATCGGCACTTTGTGCTTCACTGTGCGAATAAATATTGTAATCCTGGCTACGCCTATGCACAATACATCAGTTCTACGCAAATGTATCTTATGTCTCATGATTATCAACCATAATTATCAGTAACAGGTTATTTATCATGGAACAAAAGTGTCGGACCGTCTTCAAAAGTGTCGGGGATCTGTCTTGTCGGGGAACTGGACATCTTGACTCGACCTTTCACCTTTGCACGTGTTGCATGTGTCAACTAGGCGGGAAGGTGAGTTGTGGAAAGTAAGGGAAGCCATGTTGACTCGGAGGAAAAATAAGTAAGTCTTTGAATTTCTTCTCGTATTTGAATTCCTTGTAGGATTATAGTATTGAATGATCTTAAGTAGTAGATGATTTAAAAGTATCATTGACTGTTTTGCCGTCTTCTTTTCCGACTCGAGGAAACACAATGTTCGTTACCGAAGCCAGGGATCAACAGCCCACACGCTAATACCTATCTTTTCAATATTATTGTTGTCATGGAACAGTTTCCCTTAGATTACATTGAAATTCGAATGCATCATAAATTGAAAATACTGTGAAAGTCAAACTGCTTTGCGTCGGCGGCACGAAATTCCCAAACCTACCCAAATGTTACCGTAACCTACGCAAATCTACCAAAATATCTCCCAAGTATGCCCAAAATCTTACTCGTCTATTTAAACCCTTTATCAAACAATCCCTGGTTTTTACGACCCGGAGGAAGAAGCCTTGTGAAAACGTTGTGGGAAAAGGAGAAAATGCTGGTAACCAGCATTTTCTCCTTTTCCCACAATGTTTTCTACCTTTCTAAAGTCAAGTTTCAATTTTTGAGTCAAGTTTTTTTTTTTGTCGTCTGCAAATGCTTTCAATTTGGACAAGTCTAAAATTTTGTCGTTAAGGAGTTAATCAATCTACTAGGAAGGTTAGGTTGTGCACTATATGAACAAATGTAGATCTATTTACGGATTATCTTGTGCGCAAATTGACAAATAGTGGGAGCTCAACAGACTAGCCTGGGTACTTTTCGTAGATCTGAGATGGTACCTTTTTGTATGACTGGTCACAGTTGTTTAAAATCGATTGTTTTAAACTTAGCCTTTAAAGTGCCTTTCACAACCATGGTTGACTTTATGGCCAGCGTAGAGCAAGATTGGACTGCACAAAATTTGCAGTCTGATCTTTGATGTAGGACAGATAATTGTCCCCTAAGGCGATGTTCCTTTTTTGACTGGTTCCCACTGGGTCCTCTGAGGTGTTCAGTAAAAAATGGGTGAAATCTCCACACAGATTTTGTGCTCAAGTTTGTACTCTAATTATGTCACAAATAGAGCACAAAACTAGGATTTGAACATAACTGTTGCTTGCGTATTCAATAACCCTTCATTTGAAATACAAATATTTTGAATTAAAACACTGAACATATGAAAGAACAGTTCATTTCATGTGTTACTCCAGTTGTTTATGTTCCTGAAAACACACTGAATGGCCACAGTGCATGATAAATTTCATCTTTTTTTTTTTTCGAAATTTACGTATTATTAATGACTTCTACAAGCTCTTTGTGTAATGAAAGGTTTAATAATTTGTCTTTGGTTATGTTTGTTACTAAAAGTTAATTGCATTTTGCTGCAAAATAGATTAAACTGATGAAACAGAAAGACAGTATAGTGCTCTATCTTTCCTTCCAGAAAATTTATGATGGACGTGTGATGGTACGGTGCACAGTAAATGTCCAAATATGAAAAAAATCGTGGTAGTGTCTCATTAATGAGACTAACCTTTGATGTACAATGTCTGCTTGCTGAGACATTCTGTACAACAGTAACCACGAAATTGTAATTATTTAGGTATTGTTTCTAGACTGAGGATGTTTGCTGGGTTTATCAGTGCCCGAAGGGTTAAACTCATAGGGTGTCAGCTATTAAAGTATCGAAGACCAGTGTCCTATTTAAATCGTAAATGTTACTAAATGTCAAAATAAATCATGGTTGGAGGTAAAATTGATATTTTGCTTTAATACATCGGGTTTCTGAAATGGCAACTGCAATGCAGTTGGCATTGACTAAAACCCAGACGGTTATGTTATGGTCGTCCTTGTAATATTCTATGTCATTTTACCTACATTAATTGCCCACTAGCATTTTCTCCTTTTCCCACAATGTTTTCTACCATTCCAAAGATGAATTTTTGTTTTTGAGACACAATCATTTTGCCATCTGCAAAAGCTTTCATTTTGAGCAAGTCTTAAGTTATCTTGTTTGGTAAAGGGTTAAGTGTGCAAATCTGATCTGTTTACATAGTTCAAGTACGGGTCATGAAGAAATTTTGGAGGATTACAAAGCACAGACGTTTTTGTTACTGTTTTGTAACTTACATGTCCTTGTTATTATTTACGCTTATGTACAAGATATGTTGTGTACCCTTTGAACAGAAGTAACATGTGTCAGAGCTCCAGGTAAGGCGTGTGATCGTGTGATTATACATTTAAATGAAAGATAAACACATTGAAATTCACCATGGTGCGTGGAAAGACATACAGGAGTTACAATAACACATTATTACTATTACGGACGAATGTTACTATCCACGTTGTGCTTGAACAGTTCGAAATTGCCCCAAGAGAACAATATTTTATAGAGTGTGAGGACAATACCGAAGCATTCCAAATTCGTTATATATGTTTAATATACGGCGCCAGCACATCTAGGCAATTTTACATGTCTGCAAACCCTTTTAACCCTTTTTCAGCATGAGGTTTGAGACATGAGGTTTCAGTTAGATTTTGTCTTTCAATGAATTTGGTGAATTAGTTGTAGAGATAGTCAAGAAACTTTAGTTATAATGTTACAATTTATGTTAAAGGATGCATAGTTTCTCTTGCTTCATATTCCTAATAAGCAAAGAGATCAAGTTAAATAGGCAATGAATAAAAAAGAGATATCAGAGGTAAATGTTATTAGATTTCCTTTTTCCCCCATCTTTTTAGGAAAAAAGAGAATTGAGCCTTCTACGGGTAGAGAATAAATCACTCTTTTGTTGCCACAAGTAGGGAGTGAAAACTCTTATACAGGAAGTTATTTGGAGCTATGATGTGTTAATGTTTCTAAATTCAAAAAATCAGGTGACTAGACGATATATTTAATTACATGTTTACATCAATTATGTGGAAAGCTGGGTAAGTTTTATGGTAACAAACATTTTATAGTATAAGATACAGGTAATTGGTAAATAAGTGAGCATTTTCACTCTGTGAATTTTATTCAAGGATATCTGGCACAGTGTTTTTCTACAGACAGATTTTTTTCATTTTCATACAGCTGATAATTTAATGTATGCAGAGTAAAAAAAAATGAAAAGAAAATCATATGTTGCAGAGCAAATACAAAGATACAGTTTGACATTTATAATAAGGGAGGTTATTCATTTGTCAATAACTCTTGAAAACATACCATGGTCCCGTTTTACTATGGTAGTTACGAATAACTATAGAATGGTGGCATATTTCTGCCATGAGGTACAAGATAACTATCATGATTACCGTAATTCCCCAATGTATTCGGACACCCAAAAAGTTTGGACATCCTTAATTATTTTCAAAAATAATTTATTTTTTGTCCAAACTTCGGACAGTTCACAAAATTAGTTTTCCAAACTTTCGGACAGCCTTCTTCATTAATATTCCTAAAGATCGGACAGCCATTAATTATGACAAAGTGTGCTCGCCGATGATCAGTTATATTTTTTTTTCAAACAACTTCAAAACGTCCTGTAGATTGCCGCTTAAACTCGGCGATTATTTTCGATCATATAAGCCAAGCGATCGACCCAAACAAGTAATTTATTTCATTCAAAGTGTCTCAGCAATGCAGACATTGTAAATCAAAGACCAGGATTTTATTCGTTCATTCCGATCTTGATTTGCACAGGTAGCAAATTCAAATAGCATTGTGAGGGCGCTTTGAGGATTAACTTTCTATTCTACTTTTCCAGAATCAAATGCTAGACAGTCAAATCCTGGTTAACATTGCTGATAATAGATCTAGATCTAGTAGGAAACATTGTGGGAAAAGCAGGATTTGATTGTTGAAAAGTATCCTTTTCCGATAATGTTTTGTAAGATGCATCTTGTGTGCTGATAACATTGCATACTAAACCTTTTCTTTTAAATCTAATTTACCGGTAATCCATAGTATCACATCGTACACGTTATTTATTTTAATCACTTGCAGACTAAGTAGCAATGAACTTTCAACAAAAATGCTGGAGATTTACATCTCTGCTCTCTAGACAAAACATACAACACAAGTGTAGTGTTCTATTCATAACTGTGTGTAAAAAGTCAGTATCAGAGTAGGGGAGGAAAGTATGTTATTGTCTTATTGCATGGATTGTGGATGGTCGAGTTCAGTCAGTGTGTAACTTTCAATTAGGGGAGCAGTTGTGTGTTTAACAATCCTATATTCCTTCAAACAAAACATTACGCCACACCTTTATTGAGAAGTTGAATGCGTACACACAGCTGGCTTGAAATCCCCTTGACATCGGTCTTGTCATTGTACTATTGGTCATAATGACTTTCACTTACGATGGCTTAGTGAGTTTAGCTGCGTAGATAAAGATCAGACTTCAGAGATCCTGCAGTATGATCTTGATCTTCACCACCAGTTATTTCGTGCACACAACTTTGCGAAACTCCTATCCTATTATTGCAGTGTAGATCTATATATACTGAACCAAAAAAGAAACTTCCCCTGTGTTTAAGTGCAAATGCAATGTTACTAAAAAAAATCAAAATATCAGATGACCTACATATATTCGGGCGAACGATTATGTGTCCGATAAAACAAATTTTAACTCGATTGAAAGCATTTTGCAGAAGAAACCCGCTGGAAGCAATTTTCACGTGCATGCACGGACCAGTATAATTCGTGTATATTTTTTGAAACCTTTCAGTCTAATTGTATAGACTTTCATGTCAATAAGAAAAAGACGTTGAAAAAAATTAAATTCTTTTTAGTTTTCTTTATTTTTGATGTGCCTAGAATTCCGCAAAATTTTCGCGAACGTGCCATTGGCATGCTTAATGCTGGTATGACGATGAATGCTGTTGCTATCAATATTGGATGTTCTACTCGTGCTATTCGACACCTTAGGCAACGTTTTCAAGCAACAGGGCGTACGGAAGATTGACCACGTAGTGGATGTCCTCGCGTCACGACGCGCGGCCAAGACCGCTATATTCGGAACACCCACCTGCGCAATCGCTTCCAAACTGCGGCAGCCACTGCTGCTAACACCCCTGGTACACATAACAACCGTATATCTGCCCAAACTGTGCGCAATCGCTTGCGCGAGGATGGGCTACATGCACGTCGTCCATACGTTGGTTGTGTTTTGACGCGACGTCACCGCGTAAATCGTGTTAATTGGGCACGTACACACCAACGCTGGCTTAAACAACAATGGAATAGCGTTCTTTTCTCCGACGAGTCCAGGTTTTCCATTCATCGAGGTGATGGCAGGGTTCGAGTATACCGTAGGAGAAATGAATGTTATGCCGACTGTTGCGTACTTGAACGAGATCGTTTTGGGGGTGGGGGTTCTGTCTTGGTCTGGGCGGGCAATGCACATGGCTTTCGCACTAATCTCGTCGTTATCGAAGGGAATTTGAATGCCCACCAACGCTACCGAGATGAAATTCTTGCAAGGCACGTTATCCCACTGTTTCAAAATAATGCCAATATCACTCTTTTTCAGCATGATAATGCCACAAGCCATACAGCTAGGGAAAATGTGAATTTCCTAAGGGCGAATAACATTGCATTTATTAATGACTTGCCTGCCAAAAGCACTGATCTGAATCCCATTGAACACCTTTGGGATAATTTAGACCAGCGTGTTAGACGTCGCCCTATTCCACCGTCAAACGTCATTCAGCTAAGACAAGCCTTAATTCGGGAATGGAACAACATTCCACAAGCCAAAATCAATACACTTATCCGTTCTATGCGCCAACGATGCTAGGCAGTCCTTCATGCTGAAGGTGGTCATACCGGTATTGTGATTTTGGTGAGCGACCCCTTCCGCATTTTAACTACCATTTCACTACTTTTGGATAAACCCTCAGCAATAATTTTTTTCACACAAAGTCGCAATAAAATACTCTTTCAATGCATATAAATCTAGTTTAATCCTGATTTTCATATTTGTGTATATCTGCACTTAAACATAGGGGAAGTTTCTTTTTTGGTTCAGTATATGTTTTTTAAAAAAAATAGCTATAGATCTAGATTAAAAGGATGGTTTTCTGGGAAAGAATAAAAGGACAAAGGAGTATTTTAAACTTTAATTTAAAAAAAAATCTTTTAGCCCTTATCCTGCTAAATAAGTTAACCCGTTCCCAAACGACAGATTTTAGATTCTTCCAAACTGAGAGAGTTTGCAGACGACAATTTTAAAATTGACGAAAATGGCGGAAAGTTTTCGAAACAGGTAGAAAACACTTTGGGAAAAGGAGAAATTGCTTGTTACAAGCAATTTTCCTTTTCCCACAGTGTTTTCAAAGGACTTGTACTGCAGACATTTCAAGCCGATGGTAAAAACCCTAAAAAAAGTTATTTCAAAGTAAAAAGATATCTCCATATCGGACTTTGTAGATCCAAGATCACACCGCACAATCTGTACAGTCTGATTTTGATATACACCGTCTGCATAATGTGAGTCGCGCCTAGCAGTTTATCTCTCTTTACTCTTTACCACACGAGGTGACTTTTGACGTTTGAAACAAAGAAAAAGACTTGAAAGTATTGTGAGAAAAGGAGAAATGGCTGGTAAACAGCATGTTCGCCTTTTCTTACAATGTTTTCTACCCTATCCAAGAAAAATTGTCGTTTGCAAATGCTTTCAATTTAAATGGGTCTAAAATTTTGTCTTGTGGTAAAGGGTTAAGATCAGATAGAGCCTATGATTTTAACAGTTTATAATATTTTTTGTCCCTTAGTCCACCATACGCTCTACAGGGTCGAACCCCTCAAACTCCTCTTCTTCATCCTCGCTGTCAAAAAAGTGGACGTCAATGGCCAACAAATTTCTTATAAGTGTGTCGTCTGATCCATTGAGGTTGTTTGAAATTCCGCAGACAAGGAAAGATTTCACAATCATTGCAGGCTTAGCAGTGATTTTATCAAACGCTTACACAATCCACTGGAGGACCTAAAAGTTTAAACATTTTCTATGTTACTGTCCATTTACACACAAGAACCCTTTACCTTTTAACCCTTTACCATACGACAAATTTGGACGTGACCAATTTGAAAGCATTTGCAGACGACAAATTAAATGTTGCTAAAATGACGATTTCTCTCTTTGAAAGGATAGAAAACACTGTGGAAAACTGCTGGTTACCAGCATTTTCTCACAGTATTTTCCAAAGCCTTCTTTAGGGTCGTTTAAAGTTGGATTGTGTGGTAAAGGGTTAAAGAAGCCTTTACATACTGCTGCAGCGAGGTGTTTTTGAAAACATTGTAAGCAAAGGAATAAATGACTCATAATGAGCAATTTCTTCCTTTTCCACGATGTTTGCCACCTCCATTTATAACGATTTCCGTTTTCTTTTATTTATTGACCCCAGTGACTGAATTCTGTAAGTGCATTATAAATATAAAAGTAAGAGAGTCCAAAATTGCTTGTCACCAGCAAGGGATAATGACAGGTGTGTCAATAAAAATCAGCTTTTCTAAATTTTTTCTAACAAGTTTCTTGCAGACAACTTTCTATTTGAAAAATAATGATCGATTACCAAAATAAATCTTACATCTTAACATTTAGACGTAGCACTGCTGGGTGCGATTTTGCAAGTGTAGATCAATATCTGACTGCACAGATATGCAGTCTGATCTTTAATCTACGCTGTCCCATATTCATTTACCATAAAAAGAATTAGGATAAGATAGGGCCATCATTACCTCGTGTTTTGTAGCAGCTTTGATCTTGTTTCCATCTTCTGATGCTTGTCGCACAGACTCCCTCATGAAACAGGACCATTCTTTTCTTAGCTCTGTCTTAAAAGGCTTGTTAATGGATACGTCTAACGGCTGTACCTTGGATGTGCAGCCCCCGGGAATAACTGCTGGGACACAGTTTAGCTTTAGCATCTGTCTTTTCACCCCTTCTGTAACGTGTGCCCGGAAGCTGTCCAGCACAAGGAGGGACCTGTCCTTTCTTGTGTAGGAGGCGTAAATTTCCTTCAGCCAGATGTTCATGATATCCTCATCCAGCCAACCCTTCTCTTGGACCATAATGAGCCAGACTTTACGGTGTGGAATGTCCAATGCTCTCTTTCCTTTGAAGATGATTAATGGAGGTAGCATGTCTCCGGCGGCAGAACAGGCCAAAACGACAGTTAGGTGGCGTTTTTCACTTGCAGTGGTACGTATCTTTACTGTCTTTACACCAGTTGTCTCAATTGTTGTGGTTGGCACAATGTTGAAGCATATTGGTGTTTCATCCATATTTATGATCAGACGGTCGTCGTACTCGTCTTCTTCTCTTTGCTTTCAAACAAATGCGTGAAACGACGAGATCTTCTCTTCCAGATCAATGGGTAAGTTCTGCAACATTGAAGTCTTGGATCTCAAAGTCAAGTTGTGGTGGGTCATAAACCGATCTGCCCAGCATTGGGTGGCTTTGAAATTGGTATTGTCTACTAAATTTCTTGCAAGATTGCAGAGATCGTTGACTGACACTGGCAGCTGCATGTCGCGTTGTTGTAGCACGTACGTCAACAATATTTGTTCGATGTTGTCGCTGTATGTTATGGGCCGGCCTGGTTTTTGGAGATGACCAATTTTCGATCTTTGTTCAGAGTCGAAGTCCGTTTTCATCCAGTCAGTCACGTAGTCTTGCAAAGTCTGCCACTTCCTTTTTCTGCTCCGCATTGTAAGTATGATATGACCCTCTAAAATTCTTTGCAGGACTTAGATCAGTACAGGAACGCTTTGGGTTTGGCTGCAAAGGTGTCTCTTCTGAAAGTTTTCTTTTCCTTTTGCATGGACGTCCAACAGGTCTTTTTGGGACAGCTTTTAGTAGTGGGGAATTCTTTCACGTCGCTGGGAGGGCTTCCTCTGCAATAGCATATCTCTTAACAAACTTATCCATAATCCCAAAATTTTAAATCAATTTGCGGATTGTAAACACGTTAGATAAATCACAATAGGGCCTACACTTAGTACACATAATCCAGTGAAACTTCAATGGAATTGATAATCCAGTTTAGTAGTATATATAATCCAACACAAAATAAGCAAAGTGAAATTGTAACTTATTGTAATCCAGTGATATTTGATAACAAAAACATGAGAGATTGTTCATTTCCTGCCATTGCGTTTTAATACGTGTTGGAGATGGAGGTGGAGTTAAGACAATTCCATGAACAAATATGATTGGACATGATGAAAACTTGTAAGCATAACAAACTATTTAATTTTTTAATCATCTATTTACTGATAAATAAAAATAAAAAGTCAATTCTTTAATCTCTTCCTTGATTGACTAATTTACGCCAAGTGAGACAAACACAGCCAGAGCCGAGCAACATGAAAAGCGCCGAAACATGTTATGTCATCTTTAATTTTTGTATTGTGGTGAACACGTGCACATGTGTTGAGAAAGTAGTGTAAATGATTAGCTTTATTCTTTTTGAACTTATAAATCAATGGAAAATTATCTGGATTTTAATAAGGTAAGCAATTATACAAAATACATGCATTTAAAAGAACAAAAAAAAACCCCGCTCCGACGCTTTATCACGTAATTATGTTTTCTGACTACCATTACATAATGTTACCATGAATAAATTGGCACGAGAACTTACCCTTATCATTTCGGACACACTTTTTTTTCTAAATAATTTAGAACCTATTCTTTTGGCCACCCCCATTTTTTCACAACGGTAATTTCATAAATATTCGGACAATAAAAAAAATAATTATTTAATTGTGTCCGAATACATTGGCGAATTACGGTAATTACTTATGTAGTATACCTGTATTACATGTGATCAAAAATTTTGATTTTCATTACATCAAATTAAGCTTACCCTTTACCAAGCAATCCAGACTTTTGATAACCCTAAGAAAGAAGCCTTTTGAAAACATTATGGGAAAAGGAGAAAATGCTGGTAACCAGCATTTTCTCCTTTTCTCACAATGTTTTCTACCATATGAAAGACAAATTTTATGTTTTGAATAAGAGTATATTTGTCGTCTTCAAATGTTTTCATTTGGTGGAGGCTAAAAATTTTCTGGTTTAGTAAAAAATTAAAACTGTTGGACAAATCTGCTTTTCAGGACTTTCAGTCCTGTGATTTCTGATAGCTTAACCCTTTACCACACAACAAATTTTAGACCTGTCGGAATTGAAAGCATTTGCAGATGACAGTTTCAATCTGGCTCATATGAAATGATTTTTCTTTGATAGGGTAGAAAACATTGTGGGAAAAGGAGAAAATGCTGGTAACCAGCATTTTCTCCTTTTCCCACAATGTTTTCAAAAGATTCTCTATCAGGGGTGTTAAAAGTCGTCATTGTATGGTAAAGGGTTAAGTCTTTTTGGCACCAGAATTTTTAAAAACTATTGTTGGAAACAGCTTTCATAAGAATGTATCATTCTCTTATAAAAGCTATAGAACATTGTTATGCTATATTCTTCAGTTTTTGAAAGCATTTTTTTTTCCATGATATGAGTACCGTTGATCAGTAATTTGTGAAATCTCACACACTATTTATAAATGAAACACATATTTTTTTCAGGCTCTCACCTGTGTCTAATCATGTGCAAGCTTTGTAAAGAACAGTAATGTTAAAGAAACAGACCTTTTCCAACAGGAAAAAATGCTTCTGGTATGTATATTTAGAAGTTAAAATTTTATTCAATACTATTGTTTCTTGATGTCAATCATGTATTTTTACTCAAAGACAAAAGATTAAAGGTTGATAATTTCAGTGCATTAAGGCATTAATCTGAAACTGATTTTTCATGATCTTCTTATATCCTTCTGTGCGCCCTCTTATTGAGAACAACTGATTATTTTGTATACATTGTATTGCCTATTTCATTTAACCTGATCATGACCTTTTTGATGAATAGTAGACATAAATAGAACTTCAACTGTTATTCTGATAGTTGTATATGTACAGGAAGGTACTTATAAACACAGGTAAGCAATTTAATTCGCTCGTACAGTACGAAATATTTCTGTGACCTTTTGGGACATATGCCGAATGTAGCCCAGCACAATGCCGAGGGTAAAAATAGAGTTTTAAGTTATGTAAATGATGTTGACCTGGGTCAGGATAACTGAAGTAGGCAATAAACCAATGCTAAACTCAGCAGAAAAAGCATGGACAGTCTGAAACTTAGGTCTCTGGAACAGTTTACATCCAGATAATAGAGTGAAGATATGCATGCATGAATGGAATAAAAACATACGGACACGGTGTGAGTTTATTCGCCCCCATATTGTTTTACACCTGAAATACGACAGTTGTTGATTTCCTTCTTGAATTTTGTCCATTGCCCGCAGTGGATGAATTGGCAACATGGATAGGTACTTTTGAGGGTGTAGATCAAAATCAGGCTGCACAGAACAGCAGATGGAGAGACATTTTTGTTAGTACCTAGTTCAGATTCAAGGTAAGGCTGCTTATAACTTGCAGTCTACACTGGCTGCTCCTTGACTCCAAGCAAAAACAAAAATGTTTGAGTGGAACTTTCACACCTAAAAAAACTATACTACTTCATGATTTTCCTTGCCACACAATTTTGTGCTTTTTGACGTATTTATAAGGAAAATGAACCATATTTTTTTCAACAATGCGTCATGGTGGACGCACAAATACAATTAGGGTTACTAATGATCATCTACCAATACTGTTAAATTGCAAGTAGTTTAGAAAGCTGGAGTGCAAAAAGAAAATGGAATGAAATACTAGACTGTGTATCAATTTTATTAGAATACCATTGATCTTTAAACTGGTCAAAACTAAATCAGTTGATTGCTAATGAAAATAATATCACTCAGTCAAAATTTATGTCATTCTTACTCTCTGCAATGAAAAGAGACCTTGAACAACAAGTGGACGATGAAACACCTGGTACGAGCACCCAGAAAAACATATCAAGGCCCTGAGGGTTTAGAGAATATTTGCCAAACAGATTCATTTTGTTAAAAAGCAGCATGAATGTGAATTGTATATGTAAACAAAGGAATCGGTTGTTTAACTGTTGAAAAAAATTTGTTTTCGGCTGAAATAGATACCTTCTATTAAAAAAGAAAAACAATAGACATTACCAAATCAGGCCGACAACAAGCTATTTTTACCAACTGAACAGCTGATTGCCATTATGAAAACAAAATACAACAAGATGTCTGTTTGTAAAACAGTCATGCCCCCCTACTGCCACATTGATACAGGAAGTGGCACAGTTCATAAACTGATATCAAAAGAATTGATTGGGAAATATCGATGTCATCTTTTTGATTTATAGCCCACTTCAATTGTTAAACGTGATAATCTGTCAACAGTTCGCATAATTATAAACACCGCAGTGTGTATACATACAAGATTGTAAACAGTCGCCGATACACAGACTGGGTTATCGATTTTCTTTTCGGCACGCGCGTTCGACTTCCGCTTTTTCCCAGTCAACTTCGATGCTTACTTTGTCCCCGATAATACGCGAATAAAATGTTGGAGCTACAAGTTGAGCCACATGATGATTTTTGAGACACTTTAATTTTTTTTGAGCAAATGGCTCAAGTGGCGAACGGCAGCGCGGGCCCTGAATCATCTGGTGGTCACTGTGACCTTGACCTTTCACGGATTAACCTTAAAATCGATAGGGATCATCTACACTCCAAGATGAATATCTGTACAGACTTTGAAGGACCTAGGTCAATTCTGGGTCTAGTTATCATCTGGACAAGGTTAGGTCTAAATACCATTAAGTTGAAGGGCACTGTGACCTTGACCTTTGATGGATTAATCTCAAAATTGATAGGGATCATCTGCACTCCGAGACAAATGTCTGTGCCAAATTTGACGAACCTAGTTCAATTCTGTGTCTAGTTATCATCCGGACAAGGTTTGGTCTATATATCAACATGTTGACGGTCACTGTGACCTTGACCTTTGACCGATTGACCTCGAAATCAATAGAGATCATCTACACTCCAATACGCATGTCTGTGCAAAATTTGACAAACCTAGGTCAATTCTGTGTCTAGTTATCATCCGGACAAGGTTTGGTCTATATATCAACATGTTGACGGTCACTGTGACCTTGACCTTTGACCGATTGACCTCAAAATCAATAGGGATCATCTACACTCTAAGATGCATGTCTGTGCCAAATTTGACGAAGCTAGGTCAATTCTGGGTCTAGTTGTCATCCGGACAAGGTTTGGTCTATATATCAACATGTTGACGGTCACTGTGACCTTGACCTTTGACCAACTGACCTCAAAATCAATAGGGATCATTTACACTCCAAGACGCATGTCTGTGCCAAATTTGACGAACCTAGGTCAATTCTGTGTCTAGTTATCATCCGGACAAAGTTTGGTCTATATATCAACATGTTGACGGTCACTGTGACCTTGACCTTTGACCGATTGACCTCGAAATCAATAGGGATCATCTACACTCCAAGGCGCATGTTTGTGCAAAATTTGACAAACCTAGGTCAATTCTGTGTCTAGTTATCATCCGGACAAGGTTTGGTCTATATATCAACATGTTGACAGTCACTGTGACCTTGACCTTTGACCAATTGACCTCAAAATCAATAGGGATCATCTACACTCCAAGACGCATGTCTGTGCCAAATTTGACAAACCTAGGTCAATTCTGTCTCTAGTTATCATCCGGACAAGGTAAGGTCTACCGACTGACCCACGGACCGACCGACGGACCGACCGATATTAGCAAAGCAATATACCCCCACTTCGTTGAAGGGGGGCATAATAACACTTTTGCCACAGAGACAGAGAGTGGCTGCACAAACTTCCGTAATTCAAAACACTAGCAGTCATGATCTTGCCCTTGAAAGAATAAAATTGCATAAAGATATGACAACCTGTCTGCAGCTACTCAAGTAAGTGCTTTAAGGGCAGTGGCCCTCTTGTGTGATTTAATGCTGTGTCATGGAAAAAGGGGGCTTGATGTATATTTCCATCATGTACCAGTATCTCTTTAACCTGTAATTCCATTATGTACCAATATCTCTTTAACTACTGCATGAAACTTCATATATTGTTTATCATAAGCCACAGACAATCATTATTTGTTTTTCCCCATCAAATGGGGGGGGGGGGTATAATGCTTTCCCTGGCCATCTGTTTGTGTGTGTGTCTGTGTGTATGTGTGTGTGTTCGGTAAACAGTGATGTTAGTGTCCAGCCAATAACTTCCAGGTGCATAGTCTGATTCTAGAATAATTTGACACAAATGATCTCAATGGATAGATGACGTGTCATGCGCAATAACCATGTCACCAGCTCAAAGGTCAAGGTCACAGTGCTTGATTGAACTTTGTGAATGTTTGCTACAGTTATAGGGATGACAGGTGTTTGTGCTGTCATGTGCAACAACTGTATTGCTAGCTCTATGTTCAAGGTGCTTGGTTGAACTTCATCAATATTTGCTACAAGTATAGTGATAACAGGTGCCCGTGTTTGGCATGTAACTTCCAGGTGTATAGGTGGGAGTGACCTTTGGCAAGACACTTCAGAGCCCTAGCTTAGTACTGCTAAAACCCAGGAAATGCATGAATATGTGATCTGTCACTGTGATATGACAGAAATAATGTTGAAAGCATTGTAAAACACCATTCAATGAATGAATGAATGAATCAATCAATCCAGGTTTATAGTCCAAAATAATTTGGCACAAATGATTACCATGGATACACAATGTGTAACAACCATGTCACCAACTCAAAGGTCATGGTCAAAGTGCTTGGTTGACCTTCAGGGCCCAAGCTTAGTACTGGTAAAACCCAGGAAATGCATAAATATGTGAGCTGTCACCGCGATATGACAGAAATAGTGTTGAAAGCATTATAAAACACCATTCAATGAATGAATGAATGAATTAATCAATCCAGATTTGTAGTCCAAAATAATTTGGCACAAATGATTACCATGGATACACAGTGTGTAACAACCATTTCACCAACTCAAAGGTCATGGTCAAAGTGCTTAGTTGAACTTTGTCAATATTTGCTACAACTTAAAAAGTATAGTGAAAACAAGTGTTCCTGTCCTGCCCATATGTGTGAAATACATTGTTTAATTTCTGAATAATATGGCAGAAATGATTACATTGTATAGATAATGTGACTGTTTTGCTAGCTGAAAGGTCAGGGTCATAGTGCTCAGTTGAACGTTGTCATTTTTTTACAACATAAATAGTAATGATGGTTGTTTGAATCCAGCTCACTTGCTTTTATTTTGAAATTATTTGGCACAAAACATTGCCATAGAAAGATTACATGTTGCATGCAAGAATCATATCACTAGGTTCAAAGTCAAGGTCACAGTCCTCACTTGACTCCATGAGTTATCTCCCGTAGCTGTTAAACTTTGTGCAGGCCTTAACCCTTTAAACTTGTTGATATATCATGATACTTCATCAAGCTCTAACTGTTAGCATGTAGGTATGTTGCAGAAAAGAAAGACATTTCTGACTTTCTGAGTCATCTCTATGGTTGTTAAATTTTCTTTAGATCAAAACTCCTCTACCAGTTGAGATATTTTATTTATAATGAATAGGGATGTTAGGACATCAAGAAGGAGAGGTGCATTTAAGAAATGTAACTCTTACCTACTCCATTTGGTTTTAGCTCCACTGGCCAAGGGCCAGCTTCCATATGTCATGGCCTGGTGTCCACTGTGCATCCGTCCGTCCATCCGTTCATGGGTGCATTAACTTTTATTTCAAACATCTTCTTCTCTGAAACTACCCATCCAACTCTGATGAAACTTCACAGAAATGATCCTGTCATGGTCCTTTTCAAAATGTCTTATAAGAATTTGAATTTTTTCAAAAACTCTGGTTACCATGGCAACAAAACTGAAAAATGTTGAAAATCTTTGAAAATCTTCTTGTCTGAAACCAAAAGGCCCAGTGCTACCAAAATTTGGCATGCAGCTTTATCTAACAGACCACAATCAAGTTTCCTTAATTTATAGCCCTGGGTAAAATTTGGCCCCACCCCAGGGATCACAAGTTTTACATGGGCATATAATAGTGAAAACTTTAGAAATTATTTTGTACCTAGCCATAAGGCCTAGGGCTACCAAATTTTGCATGTAGTTTTATCTAGTGGGCTTCTACCAAGAGTGCCCAAATTATAGCCCTTGAGTCAAATTTAGCCCCACCCTGGAGGGGGGGGGTCACAAGTTTTTCTTGGGTTTTAGTAGTGAAAACTTTAAAGATCTTCTCGTTCCTAGCTATAATGTGAAAAGAAAACTTTGGAAATCTTCTCATTCCTAGCTAAAAGATCCAGGGTTCCCGCTGAGCTTCACATTTGACGCCATTTGCGATAGATTTTTAAATGTGGCACAAGAAAACGCCGATTGGCAAAAATGACTGGCGCCGGTATTTTTCATATTAGAATTCTGTAGATTTTGCTACTGGTCCCCTTCACTGCAATGCATGGATGCATGACAGCCAATCCATTGATTGAAGTTGAACTAAATCAGCTGGAATAAACTACGGCATTGACGTAATCGAAATTACTTCATAAATCTATGTCATTTACAATATACATACACTTCCAATAACATTATGAACTTCCGGCTGGACAAAATTTGTCCATTCACTTAGGAAAACTTTAAGAAAGTGAAAGCATCGAAGAACAGTGGCCCACATAAATCATGAATGTTACTAAATGGTCCAAATGAATCATGATTGCAGTTAAAATCGATAAAATTTTGTATAATTACAGAGGTTTTCCAAAATGGTGACCGTATCAAGGTCGGCTCTGACTAAAACCGGGATGGTAATGTTATCGTCGTCCTTGGAATATTCTATGCCATTTTTCCTCCATTAATTGCCCATCTTTCAGAGAATTTGTTTGGTTTGTAACATTTAAACTACTTTGTTTCAAATTGTAAATAGTCCCCTCTTGAAAATGGTGTTACAGATGAAGAAATTGCTCTAAATGAGTAATTTCTACTTTTGTAACAATGTTTTCACATATTGACTTTGTTGTTGTTTGGTTTGTACCATTTAAACTTCTATATGTTTCTAAATGGCTCTTTTTAGAACTTTGTTAAAAAAGGAAAAATTGCTATCAATGACCTATTTCTACTTTTGTCACTGTGGTTTTCCAGACATTGATGATAGATCGACTTAAACTTGATAGATGTTGGTTTTTTGTTTTTTGACAAAAATAATTTTTGAACTATATTCATGCAATGATCAAAGATATGAGTAATTTAATCTGATAAAAACAAATGTTTTCTTGTTTATTTTATTACTCCTGACACAACGATGAGATGATAAATTACCAACCAATTTTTTTACTATGCTGACTCCCTGTACTTCTATTTTAAAATTGGCACCAGGTGGCTCCAATCCTTTCAATCTGGCGCAAACTTTTTTCATTTGGCGAAAGTGATGGCGCAAGAAAAAAAATAGCCAGAGGGGCCCCTGAGATCTAGGCCTACCAAAGTTTGCATGCAGCTTTATCGGGGGGGGGGGGGTTATCAAGATGGCCCAAATTTTAGCACTGGGGTCAAGTTTGGCTCTGCCCCAGGGGTCACAAGTTTTACATAGGCTTATATAGTGAAAACTTTAGAAATATTCTTGTTCCTAACCTTAAAACCTATGGCTACCAAATTTTGCATGTAGCTTTAGTTAGTGGGCTTGCACCAAGATGGCCCAAATTATAGGCCTGGGGTGAAGTTTGGCCCTGCCCCAGGGGTCACAAGGTTTACATGGGCTTATATAGTGTGAAAACTTTAAAAACTGCTTGTTTCTGATTGTGAGCTATAGAAGTAATACTTTAGGAGTGTTATCATCTAGTAGGCCTCTTCAAAACTTTTTCAACCCCGTGGGTCAGTGCTTACAGAGTGAAAGGTTGGTATATCTGTTTTGTGTCCATACTGACGAGTCTAGATCCTAAAACTTTATCTCTTGATGATTGGCAATAAGGAGATGCAGCACATTCCTTAAGATTTACTGGGCCTTTAGTTCTATATGATGTCTAATGAAATTGCCTTGTTTCCAAGCTTAAACTCTTATTGAAACAGTCATGAAGAAGAAACGTTACAGTCTTGGATAATTTGTTGGACACCATAGTCTTATTAAGCCATTTTGCAAAGGAATCATGCTACAATCAAAGAACCCTAGTCATGATGTGTTAGCCATACCCACTTCTTTCAAAATCAATCGGACAAAAATTCTAAAGGCAGTTTACTGGAACCACTGGTCATTGTTCTGGCTTCCTTTGATGTTCTTGTTACTCGTTATACCCCCGCAAAACGAATGTTTTCGGGGGTATACTGGAATCAGCCTGTCCGTCCGTTTGTCCGTCCGTGTGTCCGTCCGTATGTCCGTCTGTGTACAAAATACTGTCAAAGCGCTGGCGGGGGTATGAAGTCACATTCAGTGACAGCTCTAGTTTTACACTATTCTATGCTTTTCTTTATTCTAAATTTAGGACTTGTTTATAGTAGAGACATTCTAGCAATGATAGAACCCTAGTCATGATTTCTGAGCTTGAGCCTTCTCTATTAAATTTAAGAATACTGGAACCACATTTCATTTTACTATATCCCGCTATTCTTCTTCAGGAATTGGGAGGGAGAGTATTTTTAGGGTAGATCAGTTGGTTAGAGTTGTGTTGGATTTGGAATGGGAGGAAGTATTTTAGATAGTGGGTTGGGTAATTGGTTGTGGGTTGGGTTTTGTGGGGGAGGGTGGGTTGGGTTTGGAGGGGTAGTATGTAGGTAGTTAGTGTAGTAAAGTAGGTAAGTTAGTTTTAGTAGTGTAGGTAAGTATAGTAGAGTAGAATTGGTAGTTAGGTAGGTAGGTAAGGTAAGTAGAGTTGAGTAGTGTAAGTAGGTAGGTTAAGTGGGTAGGTAAAGTATTAAGGTAGATAAGTTAGGTAGGTTAGATAGTAAAGCAGGAAGATTAATAAGATAGATAAGATAGATATGGTAGGAAAATTAGGTTGGTAATGAATAACAGTTAGGCTAGAGGGGTAGATGAAGTAAGAAGGTAGAGGTAGGTAGGTGGGAAGAGTAAGGAGGAAGATAGGTCAGTAGGATTGTAGAGATTGTAGAGTAGGTAGGCAGTCAGTAGGTTGGTAGAGTAGGTAGCCAGTCAGTAGGTTGGTAGAGTAGGTAGCTTAGTAGAGTAGATAGATAAGTAGAGTAGGTATGTAGGTATTGTAGGAAGGTAGAATGATAAAAGTAGGTAGAGTAGAGTAGTTAGGTCAGTAGAGCAGGTAGGATTTAGAGTATGTTGGTAGTGTATGAAACAGGTAGAGTAAGTAGGTAGAAAAAGAAGGAAGGTAGGCAGGTAGGTAGTTAGTAGAGTCAGACAGGTGGCTATGTAGGGAGGATGTAGAGTATATATGTTGGTAGTGTGGGTGTAGGTAGGTGGAGTCAGTAGGCAGAAAGAGTAGGTAGGTAGTTAGGTAGGAAGGTGGAAACAGTAGGCAGAAAGAGTAGGTTGGTAGGTAGGCAGAAACTATCGATAGGTAGGTAGAGAGGTAGAGAGGTTGAGTCAGGCAGGTTGGTAGGTAGATAGAGTAGAGATGATGTAGAGTATTTATGTTTTAGTGTATGTAGGTAGGTAGAGTCAGTAGGCAGGAGGTATATGGGCAGGTAGGTTGGATGCTTGGTAAGTGTTAGGTGTATCAGTAGGTGGGTAGGTTGAGAATTTAGGTAGGTTGGTAGAGTATGTAGGTTTTAAAGGTTTTGTAGGTAGCTAGAGTAAGAAATTTAGTGTAGGTAGGTTTGAAGATAGAGTAAGTGGTAGGTAAAATAGGTAGGTAGGTTAAATTGGTAAGTAGGAAGTGTAGTGTAGATAGGAAAGTAGATTTATGTTAAGTTATAAGGGAGAGATAGGTTAGGAAGGAAGAAAGGAAGAATGAAGGAAGGAGGGAAGGACGGAAGAGAAAGGAAGGCAGGAAGGAAGAAAGGAATGACGGAGAGAGATAAGAGGAAGGAAGGGAGAGGGAGGCAGTAAGAAGAGAAGGGAGAGGGGAGAGAGAGCAGGAAAGAAAGGAAGAGAGAAGAGTAGGAAGGAAGGGGGAGAGAGAAAGGGAGGAAGGGAGAGAGAGGAGGAAGGAAGGGGGAGAGAGGAAGAGTAGAATGGTAGAGTAGTTAGATAAGGCAAAGTAAGGAGGGAAGGTAGAGGGAAGGGAGGGGAATGGGGAGGCTGGGATTTTAGGGAAGTAGAGGAGGGGAGGGGGGAGGGACAAATAAAGGGGAGGGCAGGTAGGGTGGGGACTGGAAGGTGAGGAGGGAGATAAAGGAGAAATGATAAAAGAGGATAGGGAGGGAAGGGACTGGAAGGAAGGGTTCAGTGGAGTTGTTTTGGGCTAAAAATAGAGAGAAAGAAATTTAAAAAGATTTTTGGTCAAGTGGTTCCAGGCAAATTTAATGCAAAGTATGTTTCACCTTTTGTACAGTAACGTTAAGTATGCAAATGAAAATTGTTTGCAGTCCATTTACTGATGTAAATAATATAGATGTGAAAGGAATGTAAATAGTAAAGAGATTGTGATGTAGGTAACAGAAAAATAAGGAACAGTTTAGACATGCTAAGGAACAGATTCATAGATACCAAAGTTATGACACTGACTTTTGTAGGAAGAATTATTGGTAAAGGTGAATGCATGTAAATTGTATATAATAATTTTTTTCTCTAATTTTCATAGTTTAAGAAATGTATTTATGTTTCTAAGCTGAACCTCATCCTTGTGTTCATTAGGCAAAAGAATTGATCGGCTGTGGCAAATCATTTATACCATTTGTGAAAGGAAAAATGTCACCATTGTTTAAATTTCCTACAAGATTGATCAAATTACAGTCCTTGAGTCAAATTGAAAAACCTTTATATTGGCTTATGTAGAGTGACATCTTAGATAATTTTGCTCTAAGCCAAACATCAAGAGGTAAGAAGAAAATCTGGAAGTGGACACAGTGGACATCTAGCTTTGGGGTCCAATGTGGCTCTGATCTGGTGGGTCACTAGTTAGCTCTACTGTCTGAAAGCCAGCATAGCTGATGTCATGCTATGGTGTCCGACGTCTGTCTGTCTGTACATTTTTTTTTTTTTTTTTTATTTACGCCATAAAGTCCGCCTTTGGGGTTGGATTTTCATGAAACTTCTACAGGTTTTTAAGTTCATTAAAAGCTTTAATTTTTTTGATTTTGACAAAAAAATCTAACAATCAATAAGGTATAAGTAGCCCTTTAATGTTGAAAGTTGTCATTTCTTGCTAATGGGATATAGTCTGCATTTGTAGTTGAATTTTCATGAAACCTGCACAGTTTGTTCATTAATAGCTTAAAACCTTTTAATTTTGAAAAATATGAAAATCAGTAAGGTAAAAGAAGCCTTTTAAAGTTGAAAATTCATCAATAACTTGAACCCTATTGAAACAAATTCAACAATTAGTCAGGGAAAGATAGGCATTTAAAGTTCAAAATTTTTCCTGTCTCCTTCTACAATGTTGACCCAATGACAGGGTGCTGTATATTTTTTTGTTATTCGTCGGTTGGTCATGTGACTGCTTAGTGCGCACCTGCTAACTGGGATTATTTTCAGTCAAGCGTCTTACTGCCATAATGAATTAATCGCTAGCGAATACTTTTGCTTGTTTAATTAATAGTCTGTTATGTTAAAACACATTGTCTTCTTCACCATATTATTTTTCTGCAGATATGTGTCACATTTAATAATTATGATGTAGCCAATATCATTCATGGCGTCATTATTGCAGCTGCATATCCAGAGGGTTTTGTAAACACGGTTCTTCCTTTTTTAAAGTTTCTCATAGATCTAGTAAGAAAGATGCCAATATGTGCCTTATTTCGAGCGAAATGTTCAATTTATTCGGATTTTGGATAAAAATTGAGGAAAAGGATAAAATAGACGGTTGGTGTCTTGGATTTGGAAAGGCGATCAGGCTCGGCTCTGGAAATTTATTAACGGTATGGTCTTTATTTTTTTTTTTTCCGTTTGTTTTGTTTTGTTCCGTTACAGTGAGTGACAGGATAAATAGAATAGATGGTTGGTGTCCTGGATGGGTTTAATTAATCGGGCTCGGCTTTTTGAGAAATTGTTCTTCAGTTATTTCACAATTCAATTCACATCGCATAATGTATGCTGAAAAAAAAGCAAAACACTGTAAGTAGAGTGATTCAGAAGCTTTTTGGGCGTCCACTGCTTGAATATGATTTGTTTTGATAATATCTTAGAGGAGTTGTCATTAAATGTCTTGTTTCCTGAGGCATTGATGATCTTGCAAAGCCTTTCCAGGCAATACAGCAAATAGGCACAGCACTGCACCCACTAGAATACAGTTGAAACAGGCCATTCAGGTCTTGGTCATCTCTAGACATAACATTTTCACAACCATGAAGAGTCAATACAATGATTCAGTTCATTTGAACAGTGTCAAAAATTTTCTGCAGGAAAGAATGGTGATTGGTACTTAAATGCCAGATAACACAGACATGTAAGAATCTCATGCTATGCCAGGTGTTCTTGTTTAAGACCATTAGGCTTAGAACTTGAAATATGTGGTATCTAGTAACATTGGGTGAACCTCTATACCAGGATTGTTCAAATTATAGCTGTTGGGTCAAA
This sequence comes from Hippopus hippopus, assembly GCA_946811185.2. Taxonomy (NCBI): domain Eukaryota; kingdom Metazoa; phylum Mollusca; class Bivalvia; order Cardiida; family Cardiidae; genus Hippopus; species Hippopus hippopus. The sequence continues at coordinate 42,120,076 of OX328104.1, forward strand.
AGTGACCATGCTTCAAGATAGACTGAATTATACCCTTGAGTCTAATATCGTCAAATGATAAAAAAAAAGAATTAAAAAAAAACACTCTAGTTAAAGGTATTTTCATTTAGTCAAGGCATTTGAATAATGTGTAATGTAACTGACTCGTTTCCAAGCTGAAACCCTTACAGAACTGATCATAAATAAGAAACAACTATAGTGTTAGATAGTTTATTGGACACCATAATTCTTACTAAGCCATATTGCAAAGGAATTATGCTACAAATGAAGAACCTTAGTCTCTCTCCTAGCCATGCCCACTTCCTTTGAAAATCAGTTGGATTATAATGCTAAAGGCAGTTTACTGGAACAACAGGTCATTGTTCTGGATTCCTTTGTTTTTCTTGTTATTACTTGTACATTATTTTGTGCTTTTCTTTATTCTAAATATAGGACTTGTTTGTAGCAAAGACATTCTAGCAATTATAGAACCCCAGTTATGATTTCGAACCTTCAGCCTTCTCTACAGAATCTAAGAATCCTGGAACCACATGTCATCTTACTATATCCCTCAGTGTTTGTAAAATGTAATGTTATTTCTATCACTAGTCTCCTTCGGGATTTTGGAGGACGAGTATTCTTAGGGTAGATAGGTTGGTTAAAGTTGTGTTGTCTTTGGAATGGATTTTGGGTTGTGGGTTGTGTAGTTTGGTACTTGGTTATGGGTTGGGTTTTGTGGGAAGGAGGTGGGTGGGTTTTTGGGTTGCGTTTTGTAGGGGAGGGGGGGTTAGGTGGGTTTGGGGATGGGTGGGTTTGGGGAGGGTGGGAATGGGTTTGGAGGGGTAGTTTGTAGGTAGTTAGTGTAGTTAAGTAGGTAAGGTACTTTGAGCATTGTAGGTAGGTAGAGTAGAGTAGAATTGGTAGATAGGTAGGTAGGTAAGGTATTTAGAGTCGAGTAGAGTAGGTAGGTAGGTTGAGTAGTGTAACTTGGTAGGTTAAGTGGATAGGTAAAGTATTTAAGTAGATAATTTAGGTAGATTGAGTAGAGTAGGTAGGTTAGATAGTAAAGCCGGAAGGTTATTAGGGTAGTAAAGATAGATATGGTAGGTAAATTAGGTTGGCTAGAGGGGCAGATGAAGTAGGAAGGTAGAGGTAGGTAGGTGGGTGGGAAGTGTAAGGAGGAAGAAAGGTTGGTAGGATTGTAGAGAAGAAAGTGTAGAGTAGGTAGGCAGTCAGTAGGTTGGTAGAGTAGGTAGCTTAGTAGAGTAGGTATGTAGGTATAGTAGGAAGGTAGAATGGAAAAAGTAGGTAGAGTAGGTAGGTCAGTAGGTAAGATGTAAAGTATGTTCATAGTGTGTGTAGGAAAGTAAGTAGGCAGAAAGAGTAGGTAAGTAGTTGGGTAGGTAAGTAGGCAAAAAAATAGGTATGTAGTTAGGTAGGTGTATAGGCAGTAAGGTAGGTAGGTAGATAGGTAGGTAGGTAATAGTTAGGTAAAGTAGAGAGGGTGTATTTCTATTGGTAGTGTATGTAGGTAGGTACAGTTAGTAGGCAGGAAGTATGGGCAGGTAGGTTGGTAGCTTGGTAAAAGGTAGGTGTATCAGTAGGTGGGTAGGTTGAGAATCTAGGTAGGTTGGTAGTGTATGTAGATTGTAAAAGTTTTGTAGATAGAGTAAGAAACTTAGAGTAGGTAGGTTTTTAGATAGTAAGTTGGTAGGTAGAATAGGTAAGTAGGTAGGTTTAATAGATAAGTTGGAAGTGAAGTAGGAAGTGTAGTGTAGATAAGAAAGTAGACTTACGTTTTTAGGTGAGCGATCCAGGGCCATCATGGCCCTCTTGTTCTTCTAACCTCTTGATGTTTGGTTTTGAGGGAAATCATTTCAGATTTAACTCTACATAAGCAAATATAAAGGTTTTTCAATGGGACCCAATTTTGAACTAATCCTAGATTTCATCAAGAGAAACATTTTACCCAATTCTAAAATCAATTGAACAATAAATGTGGCATCTAGAAAGCCCTAGTTATATTTCTTTAATTTGACCTTGTGACCTTGTTTATGACACCAGTTGACCCAAATTCAGGCTCATGTGAGATTTTATAAAGACAGACATTCTGACCAATTTTCAAGTCGGTTGATCAAGAAATGTGGCCTCTAGAGTGCCCACAACGTATTTCTTTAATTCAACATAGTGACCTAGTTTATGACCCAGGTGACCCAATTTTGAACTCACTGAACATGTTAGGCTAACAAACTTAGAACAGGTTCACTACATACCAAATATCAAAGCTCTCCGCCTTCCAGATTCAGCAAAGAAGAATTTTAAAGTTTTCCTTCTTTGTTCCTATGTTTGAACTTGTGACCCCCGGGGCGGGCTAGTTTTGACCCCCAGGGCATGAACAAACTTGGTAGAGGTTCACTAGGAGATGCTACATACCAAAAATCAAAGTTCTACGCCTTCCAGTTTCAGAGAAGAAGATTTTTTTAAAGTTTTCATTCTTTGTTTCTATGTTTCGAACTTGTGACTCCCCCAGGGTGGGGCCAGTTTTAACCCCAGGGCCATCATATGAATAAACTTGGTAAAGATCCACTAGGAGATACTACATACTAAAATCCAAAGCTCTATACCTTCTAGTTTCAGAGAAGAAGAATTTTAAAGTTTTCCTTTTTTGTTCCCATGTTCAAAATTGTGACCTCTGGGGCGGGGCCAGGTTTGACCCCAGGGGCATCATATGAACAAACTTTGTAGAGGTCCACTAGGAAATGCTACATACCAAATATCAAAGCTCTACACTTTACAGTTTCAGAAAAGAAGATTTTTACAGTTTTCATTCTTTGTTCCTATGTTTCGAACTTGTGACCCCTGGGGCAGGGCCAGTTTTGACCCCAGGGGCATCATATGAACAAACTTGGTAAAGGTCTACTAGGAGATGCTACATACCAAATATCAAAGCTCTACACTTTACAGTTTCAGAGAAGAAGAATTTTAAAGTTTCCCTTCTTTGTTCCTATGTTCAAACTTGTGACCCCCGGGACGGGGCAAGTTTTGATTCCAGGGGTATCATATGAATAAACTTGGTAAAGGTCCACTAGAAGATGCTACATACCAAATATCAAAGTTCTACACCTTCTAGTTTCAGAGAAGAAGATTTTTAAAGTTTTCCTTCTTTGTTCCTATGTTTCAAACTTGTGACCCCTGGGGCGGGGCCAGTTTTGACCCCAGGGGCATCATATGAACAAACTTGGTAAAGGTCTTCTAGGAGATGCTACATATGAAATATCAAAGCTCTACGCCTTCCAGTTTCAGAGAAGAAGAATTTTAAAGTTTCCCTTATTTATTCCTATGTTCAAACTTGTGACCCCCGGGGCGGGGCCAGTTTTGACCCCAGGGGCATCATATGAACAAACTTGGTAGAGGTCTACTAGGAGATGCTACATACCAAATGTCAAAGCTCTATGCCTTCTAGTTTCAGAGAAGAAGATTTTCAAAAATTTTGCTATTTTTTTCCTTATGGTTGCCATGGCAACCAGAGTTATAGGTTGAATTCAATCTCTTGAACAACTTTGGTAGAGCTTTACCCAAGGAACATCCCTGCCAAGTTTCATCAAGATTGGCCCAGTGGTTTAGGAGGAGAAGATGTTTAAAGAAATTGTGGACGACGGACGACGCACGACGGACATTGGGCGATCACAAAAGCTCACCTTGAGCACTTCGTGCTCAGGTGAGCTAAAAACTGGAAGTGCACATCTACAATATCATTTTTTATAGCCATGTCATGTTATGGCGTCCATCATCCGTCCATCTGTCTGTCCCTACATTAGACTTTATTATACCCCTGCAAAACGAATGTTTTCGGGGTATACTGGAATCAGCCTGTCTGTCCGTGTGTCCATCCGTGTGTCCGTCTGTGTACAAAATACTAGTAATTGCCTGTTTCTGTCAAAGCGCTGACGGGGGTATTAAGTCACATTCAGTGACAGCTCTAGTTTTGATTTTACGCTATAGAGTCCGCTTTGAGGTTAGATTTTTATGAAACTTATACAATTTATGTAGTTCATCAAAAGCTTGAACCCTATTGATTTTGACAAGAAATCTGACAATCAGTAAGGAAAAAGTAGCCATTTAAAGTTGAAAATAGTCATTTCTTGTTTATGCAATAAAGTAGGCATATTTGGTTGGATTTTCATGAAACTTCCACAATTTGTTTACTTTATAAATAACTTAGAAATTTTAATTTTGAAAAAAATCTAAGAATTAGTAAGGAAAGGAAGCCACTTAACATTGAAAGTTCATCAATAACTTGAACCCTATTGAAACAAATCTGATGATCAGGAAGGGGAAAAATAGCTATTTAAAGTTAAAACTTTATACATTTCTTGATTGCATGATAAAGTCCGCATTTTTTTTAACCAATTCTTTTTAAATTTATACAGTTCATTTGTATGATCAACATGTTAAATCATATTTAAAATTAAGAAAATCCAACAATGAGTTTAGGAAAAGCAGCCATTTGGTGACTTTTTGTTTACTCAACACAGTCCATATTAAAGGTCACATATCTTTGAAACTTGCAGGATTGTTGAATACAATGAGTACTGAAACCTTATCAAATTTTGTTGGATTCCAAATAATTTATTTAGAGAAATTTTACTTCAGTTATTTCACAATTCAATTTACAATGAATACATAATAATGTATGCTAGAAAAAATGCAAAATCATTGCCAGTAGAGTAATAATAATTTATTGAAAAATATCTGCCAGTACTGCACAAAAAAGAATTAAAGAACATGAATTGCCTCCAACTTGCTTCTTTCTGACACAGTCACACATTTTTTGCACTTGTTTAGTAATAATTATCTAGGTATGGAATAACTATAGGAAGGTCAATTTCTCACCCCATTTTGAACGTGTAAGGTCTGTATGTATTCTAGATGCTTTCCAAAACAGAATGGCAGATAAAGAAAAACAGAAAAGACTTGCAGACTGTTTCATTGACCCTTTAACAAGTAACACCTCAAAAACGTGAAAAAAAATGAACAAATCAACAAATGCAACAAATATCCGGGTCTTGTCAGATTAAGAAAAATTGTTTCAGTTCTGAGTCAGCAGAGTCACAGGGAAAGGACCCGAAATGTGAATTTAAGTAGCTTTAAAAAGGTATTTGAAAAGGTGACCCTCAAAATTTTTGTATGTCCCCCAAAAACTAGAAATAGGGGTCACAAAATGACCCTCAAAAATTTGAAGCTGGGAGAAACACTGAATGTCTTGTTTTCTGAGGCATTGATGATCTTGCAAAGCCTTTCCAGGCAATACAGCAAATAGTCACAGTACTGCACCAACTAGAATACAGTTGAAACAGGCCATTCAGGTCTTGGTCATCTCTACACAAAAACTTTCACAACCATGAAGAGTCAAAATTTTTCACAACCATGAAGAGTCAAAATTTTTGACACTGTTCATTTGAACAGTGTCAAAAATTTTCTGCAGGAAAGAATGGCCATTGGTACTGAAATGCCAGATAACACAGACATGTAAGAATGGGCCTTCCACTTTACAAAGAACAGCATTAGTGTATTTATAGCTCAGTTCATCTGATCCTTTGCCCTACTGTTGTAAGAGATACTACACCCTAGGTTTACTCAAAGATATTAATGACATTTTACTGCTTGATGAGGGCTGTAGTTATTTTACGAGGGATATGAGTTTTATTAAGATTTTGCAAAGTACACACTTTTATCAATCGATTTTACAAGCAGTTGGAACTTGCTGCAATATTTTCCAAACAAATTACTAGTATGATGACTAAATACCAAAATACATTTAACACATCATACCAGTTTATTACTTTCAGGGTGCATTTTGTACAAAGGTAAAACTGTTAGTAATATCGAGAATATAAGGATTTAAAATAAAAAGTTTAAGAAAAAAAGAACTTATGAGGATAAAATGAAAAAAAAAAAAAAAAAATAAATAAATAAAAAGAATAAAATACTGAAAAAAGAAAAAAAAAAAAATAAATAAAGAACAAGAAAAAAAAAAAGATAAAATATACTGAACCAAAAAAGAAACTTCCCCTGTGTTTAAGTGCAAATGCAATGTTATTACAAAAAATCAAAATGTCAGATGACCTACATATATTCGGGCGAACGAACATCATACCAGTTTATTACTTTCAGGGTGCATTTTGTACAAAGGTAAAACTGTTAGTAATATCGAGAATATAAGGATTTAAAATAAAAAGTTTAAGAAAAAAAGAACTTATGAGGATAAAATGAAAAAAACAAAAAAACAAAAAATACTGAAAAAAAAAAAATAATAATAAATAAATAAATAAAAATAGATAAAATATATGGAAGAAAAAAAGACAAAAAGATTGAAATATTTTATGTTTAAAGGAAAAAATGACAATTAATTAAAAATAAATAAAAGAATAAAAAATAAAAGATAAAATAAAAATTGATATATTTTATGAAAAAAATGAAAAGGGCAAAAAAATTTTGATAAAGGATGAAAAAGAAATAAAAAGATGTGTGTGTATTTAAGAAGTGTGTGGATGTGTGTGCGTGGTGACTAGAGAAAATTATATATTTAATGTTATTGAAAGTTTGTGCTCATACATAGTCCAGAATAGTCCAGTCCATTACTTCTAAATCTCAAGCAATCATGTTTCAGATCTGAAACCAAAAAAATAATCACCTCATGCAAAGTCAGATGTTTAGAAATTTTTTTCCAAAAGTATACAAGTAGAACACTCAGTGCGAGATTTTTTGCAAATTATTAAAGAAGGAAAAGTCAATTTTTAATATCTGTATCTAAGATGATGATTTGTTAGAAGCCCTTAACTCAGAAATGAAAAAAAGAAGTGATTTGATGTCTCATGCTTTGTAGGGTGTTCTTGTGTGAGACCATTAGGGTTAGAACTTGAAATATTTGGTATGTAGTCACATTTTTTTGAACCTCTCGAGCAGTATTGTTCAAATTATAACTGTTGGATGAAGAGTGACCATGCTTTATATTAGACCCTCAAGTCAAATATCGTCAAATGAAAAAAAACAACTCTAGTTCAACATATTTTCATTTAGTTGAGCCATTTGAAACTTTTTCAGAAACCATGAAGCATTTACAATACAATTTCCTCTTAATGACCCTTGGGATTGGAGTTTCTAAACATTTTTCCTCCATGTCTAAGAGAAATCACATTGTTCTACCTAGATTTGATTTGTTTTCTAAAAAATTGTAAATTTGGGCAAGTCTTATTTTTTATCTAATGGTGAAAAGATTAGCCTAGGTCTACCAAATTTGAAATAAATTATCATTTCTTAATTTTTTTCCATGTGTTTTTTACGTGAAACTGGTCAGTCAGTCTGTTGGTATGTCGGCTGTCTGTCCATACTCAGAAGTCTACATCCTAAAACTTCATCTCTTGATGATTGGCAATAAGGACATGCTGCACATTCCTTAAGATTTACTGGGCCTTTAGTTTTATATGATGTGTAATGTAACTGACTTGTTTCCAAGCTTAAACCCTTACAGAAACGGTCGTAAACAAGAAACAACTATAGTGTTGGATAGTTTAACGGACACCGTAATTCTTACTAAACCATATTGCAAAGGAATTATGTTACAAATGAAGAACCATGGTATCTTTTTCCTAGCCATACCCACTTCTTTCAAAATCAATCGGATGATAATGCTAAAGGCAGTTTACTGGAACCACAGGTCATTGTTCTGTATTCCTTTATTTTTCTTACTATTATTTGTACATTATTCTGTGCTTTTCTTTATTCTAAATATAGGACTTGTTTATAAAAAAGATGTTCTAGGAATTGTAGAACCCTAGTTATGATTTCTGAGCTTCAGCCTTCTGTACTGAATCTAAGAATACTGGAAGCACGTCATATTACCAGATCATTCTTTTTATGAAAAAAGTAATGTTACTGCTATCACTGTTACCAGGAATAGGGAGGGTGAGTACTCTTAGGGTAGTTGGGTTGATTAAAGTTGAATTGGATTTGGAATGGGATTTGGGTTGCGGGTTAGTTAATTGGCTGTGGGTTGGATTTTGTGTGGAGGGGAATAGGTGGGAAAAAGTGGGTTTTGGGAAGGGTGGGTTTGGGGTGGGTTTGGGAAGGGTGGGAATGGGAGGTTTGGGTGTGGAGGGGTAGTATGTAGGTAGTTAGTGTAGTTACGTATGTAAGGTAGTTTTTAGAAGTGTAGGTAAGTAGAGTAGAATTGGTAGATAGGTAGGTAAGTAAGTAAGGTAATTAGTCAAGTAGAGTAGGTAGGTAAGTTGAGTAGTGTAAGTAGGTAGATTAAGTAGATAGGTTAAGTATTTAAGTGAGGTAGGTTGAGTAGAGTAGGTAGGTTAGATAGTAAGGTGGGAAGGTTAATAAGATAGGTAAAATAGAGAAAGTAGGTAAATTAGGTTGGTATGAATAACAGTTAGGGTAGAGGTGTAGATGAAGTAGGAAGGTAGGGGTAGGTATGTAGGTAAGAAGCGTAATGAGGAAGGTAGATCAGGGGATTGTAGAGTAGAAAGTGTAGAGTAGGTAGGCAGTGAGTAGGTTGGTAGAGTAGGTAGTTCAGTAGAGTAGGTAGCTGAATAGAATAGGTATGTAGGTATAGTAGGTAGGTAGAATGGAAAAGGTAGGTAGGGTAGAGTAGGTAGGTAGAGAAGAAATGATGTAGAATATGTCAGTAGTGAATGAAAGTAGGTAGAGTAAGCAGGTCGAAAGAGTAGAAAAGTAGGTAGTTAGTAGAGTCAGCCAGATAGGTATGTAGAATAGAGCAGATATAGAGTATGTGTGTTTGAACTGTATGTAGGCAGGTAGAGTCAGTAGGCAGAAAGATTAGGTATGCAGGTAGGTAGGTAAAGAGGTAGAGTAAATAGGCAGAAAAAGTAGTTAGGTAGTTCAGTAGTCAGCCTGGTAGACAGGTAGGAAGGTAGGTAGGTAGGTAGGTAGGTTGATTCAGCCATGTAGTTAGGTAGAGTAGAGAGGATGTAGAGTATATATGTTGGTATTGTATGTAGGTAGGTAGAGTCAGTAGGAAGAAAGAGTAGGGAGGCAGGTAGGTAGGTAGGTAAATTGGTAGGTGTATCAGTAGCTGAGTAGGTTGAGAATCTAGGTAGGTTGGTAGAGTATGTAGATTGTAAAAATTTTGTAGATAGAGTAAGAAACTTAAAGTAGGTAGGTTTTTTGATAGTAAGTTGGTAGGTGGAATAGGTAAGTAGGTAGGTTTAATAGATAAGTAGGAAGTGAAGTACGAAGTGTAGTGTAGATAAGAAAGTAGACTTATGTTAAGTTATTAGGGAGAGAAAGGGAAGGAAGGAAGAAAGAAGAATGGAAGGGAAAGGAAGGAAGGAAGAAAGCAAGCAAGCAAGTGAAGAAGAATGGAAGAAAAGGAAGGAAGGCAGGAAGAAAGGAATGTGGGAGAGAGAAGAGGAAGGAAGGCAGAGGGAGGTGGTGAGAAGAGGAAGGAAGGAAGGAAGGAAGGATGGGGAGAGAGAAAAGGAAAGAAAGGAAGAGAGGAGGAAGGAAGGAAGAGGGAGAGAAAGGGGGAGGAAGGAAGAGGAGAGAGGAAGAGAATGATGATATCAAAGTTATGACACACTGACTTCTGAAGGAAGAATTATTGGTCACAATAAATGCATATAAGCTGTATATAATAATTGTTTTGTCTCTAATTTTCATGATTTAAGATAAACGTTTGGCCAATTTTCCAAGTTGAAGCTTGTTCTTGTGTTCATTAGGTAAAAGAATTGATCAGATGTGGCAAATCATTTATACCATTTGTGAGGGGAAAAATGACATGTGTAAATTTCTAACAAGATTGATCAAATTTGAGTCCTTTGGTCCCATTGAAAAACCTTTATATTTGCTTATGTAGAGTTAAGTCTGAAATGATTTCCCTCAAAACCAAACATCAAGAGGTTAGAAGAAAAACTGGAAGTGCACATCTACAATTTTATTTTTTATAGCCATGTCATGTTATGGTGTCCATCATCCGTCCATCTGTCTGTCTGTCTGTCCCTACATTAGTCTTTATTTTGTTTTACGCTATATAGTCCGCTTTGGGGTTAGATTTTTATAAAACTTATACAGTTTATGTGGTTCATCAAAAGCTTGAACCCTATTGATTTTGACAAGAAATCTGACAATCAGTAAGGAAAAAGTAGCCATTTAAAGTTGAAAATAGTCATTTCTTGTTTATGCAATAAAGTAGGCATATTTGGTTGGATTTTCATGAAACTTCCACAATTTGTTTACTTTATAAATAACTTAAAAATTTTAATTTTGAAAAAAATCTAAGAATTAGTAAGGTAAGGAAGCCACTTAACGTTGAAAGTTCATCAATATCTTGAACCCTATTGAAACAAATCTGATGATTAGGAAGGGAGAAATAGCCATTTAAAGTTAAAACTTTACATTTCTTGTTTGCATGATAAAATCTGCATTTTTTAACTAATTCTTTTTAAACTTATACAGTTCATTTGTATGATCAACATGTTGAATTATATTTAAATGAAGAAAATCCAGCAATCAGTTTAGGAAAAGCAGCCATTTGGTGACTTGTTTACTCAACACAGTCCATGTTAAAGGTCACATATCTTTGAAACTTGCAGGGATTGTTTTAATACAATGAGTACTGAAACTTATCAAATTTTGTTGGATTCCAAACAATTGATTTAGAGAAATTTTACTTCAGTTATTTCACAATTCAATTTACAATGAATACATAATAATGTATGCTAGAAAAAATGCAAAATCATTGCCAGTAGAGTCACTCAGAGGCTAATTTTGGCATCCACTGCTTGTACATGATTTTTTTAAATAATAGCTTAGAAGAGTTGTGATTTCAATGTCCAGTGTTTCTCCCAGAGCGCGTTTCTTGCGTTTTTGACGCAATGATTTCTTAGCTGACGCACTAAAATTCGTCATGTGTATCTTTTCTGACGCAACCAAAAAATCATCAGTTCAATCAAAACAGTAGTTTATAATACACACCATGACATCAAGCCGAAATACTAAAGGGGCAAATTAAGGTTTGTATGCAGAGAAAGATTTCGTACACCATGATTATTTTATACTGAGAGTTTATGATGCGGCGCATAGTGTCTGAAACTGATTTTATTGATATTTTATTGAAAAATGTCTGCCAGTACTGCACAAAAAAGAATTAAAGAAAATGAATTGCCACCAACTGGCTTCTTTCTGACACAGTCACACATTTGAAGCACTTGTTTAGTAATAATTATCTAGGTACAGAATAACTATAGGAAGGTCAGTTTGTCACCCCACTTTAAACGTGTATGGTCTGTATGTATTCTAGACGCTTTCCAAAACAGAATGGCAGATAAACCAAAAAAGAAAAACAGAAAGGACTTGCAGACTGTTTCATTGTCCCTTCCACAAGTAAACACCTCGAAAACGTGCAAAAAAAAAAAATGAAAATTCAACAAATGCAACAAATATCCGGGTCTTGTCAGACTAAGAAAAATAGTTTCAGTTCTGAGTCGGCTTAGTCACAGGGAAAGGACCCAAAATGTGAATTTAAGTAGCTTTAAAAAGGCATTTAAAAAGGTGACCCTCAAAATTTTTGTATGTCCCCCATAAACTAGAAATAGGGGTCACAAATGACCCTCAAAAATTTGAAGCTGGGAGAAACACTGAATGTCTTGTTTTCTGAGACATTGATGATCTTGCAAAGCCTTTCCAGGCAATACAGCAAATAGGCACAGCACTGCACCCACTAGAAAACAGTTGAAACAGGCCATTCAGGTCTTGGTCATCTCTACACAAAAACTTTCACAACCATGAAGAGTCAATACAATAATTCAGTTCATTTGAACAGTGTCAAAATTTTTCTGCAGGAAAGAATGGCCATTGGTACTGAAATGCCAGATAACACAGATATCTAAGAAAGGGCCTTCCGCTTTACAAAGAACTGCATTAGTATAATTATAGCTCAGTTCATCTGATCCTTTGCCCTACTGTTGTAAGAGATACTACACCCTAGGTTTACTCAAAGATATGAATGACATTTTACTGCTTGATGAGGGGTGTAGTTAATTTTACGAGGGATATGATTTTTATTAAGATTTTGCAAAGTGCACACTTTTATCAATCAATTTTACAAGCAGTTGCAACTTGCTGCAATATTTCCAAACAAATTACTAGTATGATGACTGAAGACCAAAATACATTTAGCACATCATACCAGTTTATTACTTTCTGGGTGCATGTTGTACAAATGTAAAAATGTTAATAATATCGAGAATATAAGGATTTAAAATAAAGAGTTTAAGAAAAAAAGAACTTATGAGGATAAAATGAAAAAAACAAAAAAACAAAAAATACTGAAAAAAAAAAAAAAATAAATAAATAAATAAATAAAAATAGATAAAATATATGGAAGAAAAAAAGACAAAAAGATTGAAATATTTTATGGTTAAAGGAAAAAATGACAATTAATTAAAAATAAATAAATAAATAAAAGAATAAAAAATAAAAAATAAAAGATAAAATAAAAATTGATATATTTTATGAAAAAAATGAAAAGGACAAAAACATTTTGATAAAGGATGAAAAAGAAATAAAAAGATGTGTGTGTATTTAAGAAGTGTGTGGATGTGTGTGCGTGGTGACTAGAGAAAATTATATATTTAATGTTATTGAAAGTTTGTGCTCATACATAGTCCAGAAGAGTCCAGTCCATTACTTCTAAATCTCAAGCGATCATGTTTCAGATCTGAAACCAAAAAAATAATCACCTCATGCAAAGTCAGATGTTCAGAAGTTTTTTTCCAAAAGTATACAAGTAGAACACTCAGTGCGAGATTTTTTGCAAATTATTAAAGAAGGAAAAGTCAATTTTTAATATCTGTATCTAAGATGATGATTTGTTAGAAGCCCTTAACTCAGAAATGAAAAAAAGAAGTGATTTGATGTCTCATGCTTTGTAGGGTGTTCTTGTGTGAGACCATTAGGGTTAGAACTTGAAATATTTGGTATGTAGTCACATTTTTTTGAACCTCTCGAGCAGTATTGTTCAAATTATAACTGTTGGATGAAGAGTGACCATGCTTTATATTAGACCCTCAAGTCAAATATCGTCAAATGAAAAAAAACAACTCTAGTTCAACATATTTTCATTTAGTTGAGCCATTTGAAACTTTTTCAGAAACCATGAAGCATTTACAATACAATTTCCTCTTAATGACCCTTGGGATTGGAGTTTTTAAACATTTTTCCTCCATGTCTAAGAGAAATCACATTGTTCTACCTAGATTTGATTTGTTTTCTAAAAAATTGTAAATTTGGGCAAGTCTTATTTTTTATCTAATGGTGAAAAGATTAGCCTAGGTCTACCAAATTTGAAATAAATTATCATTTCTTAATTTTTTTCCATGTGTTTTTTACGTGAAACTGGTCAGTCAGTCTGTTGGTATGTCGGCTGTCTGTCCATACTCAGAAGTCTACATCCTAAAACTTCATCTCTTGATGATTAGCAATAAGGACATGCTGCACATTCCTTAAGATTTACTGGGCCTTTAGTTTTATATGATGTGTAATGTAACTGACTTGTTTCCAAGCTTAAACCCTTACAGAAACGGTCGTAAACAAGAAACAACTATAGTGTTGGATAGTTTAACGGACACCGTAATTCTTACTAAACCATATTGCAAAGGAATTATGTTACAAATGAAGAACCATGGTATCTTTTTCCTAGCCATACCCACTTCTTTCAAAATCAATCAGATGATAATGCTAAAGGCAGTTTACTGGAACCACAGGTCATTGTTCTGTATTCCTTTATTTTTCTTACTATTATTTGTACATTATTGTATGCTTTTCTTTATTCTAAATATAGGACTTGTTTATAAAAAAGATGTTCTAGGAATTGTAGAACCCTAGTTATGATTTCTGAGCTTCAGCCTTCTGTACTGAATCAAAGAATACTGGAAGCACGTCATATTACCAGATCATTCTTTTTATGAAAAAAGTAATGTTACTGCTATCACTGTTACCAGGAATAGGGAGGGTGAGTACTCTTAGGGTAGTTGGGTTGGTTAAAGTTGAATTGGATTTGGAATGGGATTTGGGTTGCGGGTTAGTTAATTGGCTGTGGGTTGGATTTTGTGTGGAGGGGAATAGGTGGGAAAAAGTGGGTTTTGGGAAGGGTGGGTTTGGGAAGGGTTGGAATGGGAGGTTTGGGTGTGGAGGGGTAGTATGTAGGTAGTTAGTGTAGTTATGTAAGGTAGTTTTTAGAAGTATAGGTAAGTAGAGTAGAATTGGTAGATAGGTAGGTAAGTAGGTAAGGTAATTAGAGTCAAGTAGAGTAGGTAGGTAAGTTGAGTAATGTAAGTAGGTAGGTTAAGTGGATAGGTTAAGTATTTAACTCTTTACCACACAGTCCCGAGTTTTAACGACCCTGAAGAAGAAGCTAACTGAAAACATTGTGAAAAAAAGAGAAAATTCTGGTAACCAGCATTTTCTCCTTTTCCCGCAATGTTTTCTACCCTATCAAAGACAAATTCCATCATTTGAACCACATTTAAATTGTCGTCTGCACATGCTTTCAATTTGGACAGGCCTACATTTTGCGGTCTGGTAAAGAGTTAAGTGAGGTAGGTTGAGTAGTGTAGGTAGGTTAGATAGTAAGGTGGGAGGGTTAATAAGATAGGTAAAATAGAGATAGTAGGTAAATTAGGTTGGTATGAATAACAGTTAGGGTAGAAATGTAGATGAAGTAGGAAGGTAGAGGGAGGTAGGTAGGTAAGAAGTGTAATGAGGAAGGTAGATCAGGGGGATTGTAGAGAAGAAAGTGTAGAGTAGGTAGGCAATCAGTAGGTTGGTAGAGTAGGTAGTTCAGTAGAGTAGGTAGCTAAATAGAATAGGTATGTAGGTATAGTAGGTAGGTAGAATGGAAAAGTTAGGTAGGGTAGAGTAGGTAGGTAGAGAAGAAATGATGTAGAATATGTCCGTAGTGAATGAAAGTAGGTAGAGTAAGCAGGTAGAAAGAGTAGGAAGGTAGGTAGGTAAGTAGAGTCAGCCAGATAGGTATGTAGAGTAGAGAGAATATAGAGTATGTTTGTACTGTATGTAGGCAGGCAGAGTCAGTAGGCAGAAAGATTAGGTATGCAGGTAGGTAGTTAAAGAGGTAGAGTAAATAGGCAGAAAAAGTAGTAAGGTAGTTCAGTAGTCAGCCTGGTAGACAGGTAGGTAGGTAGGTTGATTCAGCCATGTAGTTAGGTAGAGTAGAGAGGATTTAGAGTATTTACGAGGGCTGTTCGATATGTAATGTGTATTGTATGATATCTCAAAAGCATTTGACTCAAATAGTGAAATGAACATGACATTCCTTCAAAATATTCTCCGTGGTTTGAAATACATAATTTCAATCTCTGAATCCATTTCTGAAATGTGTCACGGTACGCTGATTTAGGTAGACCTCTGAGGCACTGACTGATTGCTGAGCCAAGAGCTTGTCGGGACTTGTAATGACGACCAGATAAGAACTTTTTAAGTTTTGGAAAAAGGAAAAAGTCGCATGGGGCTAGATCTGGAGAGTATGGTGGATGTGGCAAGACAGTAACCTTCTCCGACTTCAAAAATTGCTTCACAAGCTCAGATGTATGTGATGGAGCATTATCATGAAGTAGACGAACATGCCTAAATCCTGACACAGGGCGTCGTTTAAGATAATATTTCTTGAGCTTTTTTAGTATAACATCTCGGTAATACCGACCTGTAACAATTTTGCCCTTCAGCACCGGAATTTGTACGGCTATACCATCACATGAGAAGAATATGCAATAAAGAACCTTCTTTGTGTTTATGTTTCTTTTCGCAACTACAGGCCTTCTACCGTGTTTAGTTAGCCATATTTTGTTTCCAATTTTTCTTACTGGTTCGAAATAGTGAATCCATGTTTCATCACCAGTAACAATGTTTGCAAATTGTCTTTGATTGAATTTGGGAAACATTTTGAGCAATTGCTTTGCGGTTTGTACTTGTACCCGTTTTTGGTCATCTGTCAATATATGAGGTATCCATCTGGCAGAAATCTTTTGTACTTTCAAAATATGCTTCAAAATGAAATGCACCCGCGATAGCGATATGCCAGCAGCGTTGGCAATATCACGAATCGTGTATCTGCCATCACTTTCAATTATTTCCCTGACTTTTGAGACATTTACCTTGCCTGTTACAGTCACAGGTCGGCCAGATTTTGCTGCATCTTTGACGGACTCCGTGCCGGTCAGAAATTTCTTTCTCCACGTATGAACTGTCTCATAGGATACCTTATCAGACCTATAAACTTCCCCCAATTCAGTAAAAATCTGCATTACCGAATGACCGAGTTTTGTGTGAACTTTAATATAAGCTCTAATTTCTTCAATATTCTTAATCCGTTTCCCAACCATTTTTACAACAGTGGTCAACGACTAGCTCTAATGAAATGACTGTAAGTTTAAGACTATGTGGAGCTAAAGGCTTGTGTTTATGCCGTTGGAAAGGTATTGAATAGAGCTATTCAAGTGTATCATCATCCACGAAATTGTTGAAAGCGTTATCGCACTGTGGTACAATACACATCACATATCGAACAGCCCTCGTATGTTGGTATTGTATGTAGGTAGGTAGAGTCAGTAGAACGAAAGAGTAGGGAGGTAGGTAGGTAAATTGGTAGGTGTATCAATAGCAGAGTAGGTTGAGAATCAAGGTACAGACATGTTAAGTTCCTGGAAAAAAAATCAGTGAGACAGCACGTATCTGACGCGAGCGCCGCAGGTGCGAAGCTCTGCTAGGGGGGTCCGGGGGCATGCTCCCCCGGAAAATTTTGAAAAAAATGGTGCCTTTTGGTGCCATCTGGCATGTCCTGGAGGCTATTTTTCCTAGTACTGTGGGCACTCCTAGAGCTTCTTTTATTAATATTCATAGCTCAAGATACTCTTAAAATTCAAATTCAGAAAAAAACATACGTGTATGATTTTATTAACTTTATTGAACTGCACTACAGACTACACATCACAAAACAAGTAAGCAAAGATACAAAAGTGTACTGACAGTAACCAGATGTTATTTCAGAATAAAAAAAAAAATGGTATCCAATTCTGTGTAGCTTTAGCTTTCCACAAAAAACGAACTCACAGCTTTGCTGCTTTTTCTAGCGGCGTAAAGTTCAGAATGTTTCTTTCCCTCACCATGGCGTTTCACATCGTCAATAGCCTCCATGGCTTACACTAAAATGCTGCTGGCATACCGTACAAAACGCTTGTGTGGCAGGGCGATCGCTTTTCCGAACCCATTCATACGTTTTCTCAAGTTCGATGCTGTATTTTGTGTCGTACTGAACTTTTTTCTGTCTTTTTTTCGGTGTTAATGGCCCTGGTGAAAGAGCACGCTTCAACACCTTTTCTTTTCTCTCAAATTTGCTTAATGCGCATGTCTGATCAGGTACCTGCAAACGCTCTATATATTTACAGACCCGGTAGCAATCAATAAAGCAAGCGTTCGCGGAGATCTGATTTCCGGATACTCCCGGTCTCATCGTATTTTTCCGGGATACAAGTTGTGGCTTTAAAAAAAATCGGAATTTATATTTTCTGGGAGTTTTTAGCAAAAACCCATGAGCCGTTTGCCGCTGTCTTTTTCTGTGATACTCACGGAATTTCCGGGAGACTTAACATGTCTGCAAGGTAGGTTGGTAGAGTATGTAGATTGTAAAGGTTTTGTAGATAGAGTAAGAAACTTAGAGTAGGTAGGTTTTTAGATAGTAAGTTGGTAGGTAGAATAGGTAAGTAGGTAGGTTTAATAGATAAGTAGGGAGTGTAGTGTAGAAAGTAGATTTAAGTTATGTTACAAGGGAAAGCTAGGGTAGGAAAGAAGAATGGAAGGAAGGAAGGAAGGAAGAATAGAAGGAAGGAAGGAGAGAAGAGGAAGGAAGGAAGTAAGGAAGAAAGGAGAGAAGGGGAAGGGATGAAGTAAGGAAGGAAGGAGGGAGTGGGAGAGAGAGATGAGAAAGGGAGAGGGAGATGGTGAGAAGAGGAAGGAAGGGAGGGAGAGAGAGAAAGGAAAGAAAGGAAGAGAGAAGAGGAGGAAGGAAGGAAGGAAGGGGGAGAGAGAAGGGGAGGAAGGGAGAGAGAGGAGGAAGGAATGGTGAGAGAGGAAGAGTAGTATGATAGAGTAGTTAGATAAGGCAAAGTAAGGAGGGAGGGTAGAGGGAGGAGAGGGTGGGGTTGGAGGGGGAGAAGTGGAGGACAGAGAGGAGGAAGGAAGGAGGGGAGGGGGAGGGTGAAATAAAGGGGAGGGGCAGGTAGGTAGGGGACTGGAAGGTTGATTGATTGATTGTATAATGTTTAACGCCATTTGCAACATTATTTCAGTTATATCTCGGCAGGCAGTGCACCTATTCATGCTTTCCCGGAGTCTCCTTTACCATTACTCCACACAATATTCTTTCCAAGCCACTAGCTACTTTCACACATAACTTTCGATGAAACAATGATCAGTGGTGAGAGAGTAATGAATGCTGTCGGAATGACTATCATCATTACCCGGAAAGAAATTGGCTGGGGATCGCATCGGGGACCCAGACCATAAGGTGGAGAGGAAGATAAAGGAGGAATGATAAAAGGGGATAGGGAGGGGGCAAGATAGGAAGGAACGGGTTCAGTGGAGTTGTTTAGGGCTGAAGTTAGAAAGAAATTTAAAAATATTTTTGGTCATGTGGTTCCAGGCAAATTTAATGCAAGTATGTTTCACCTTTTGTACAATAATAATGCCAAGTATGCAAACAAAAATGAAAATGATACAGACCTGAAAGGGATTTAAATAGTTGTAAGGGATTGTGATGTAGGTAACAGATATAAAACAACAGTTTAGACATGGTAAGGAAATAGATTCATAGACATCAAAGTTATGACACACTGACTTCTGAAGGAAGAATTATTGGTCACAATAAATGCATATGAACTGTATATAATATTTTTTTGTCTCTAATTTTCATAATTTAAGAAATATATTTGGCTAAGGTTCCTAGGTGAGGGTCATCCTAGTGTTCATTAGGCAAAAGAATTCATCAGCTGTGGCACATCCTATAAACCGTTTGTGAAAGGAAAAATGGAACCATTGTGTAAATTTCTAACAAGATTGCTCAAATTATAGTCCTTTGGTCAAATTGAAAAACCTTTACACTGGCTTATGTAGTGACATCTTAAATAATTTCCCTCAAAGCCAAACATCAAGAGGTAAGAAGAAAATCTGGATGTGGACATCTACAATTTTGCTTTTTATAGCCTTGGGGTCAAATATGGCTCCTTCATGGTGAGTCGTACTTAGCCTCTACTGGCTGAAACCAAGCAGAGCTTATGTCATTATATGGTGCCCATTGTCCATCCATCTGTCATTCTATCTGTCAGTCTGTCCATACATTTAGTCTTTTTCTTGATTACTTGATGAAGTCCTCCTTTGGGGTTTGATTTTCATGAAACTTCTACAGTTTGTTCAGTTCATCAAAAGCTTGAACCCTTTTGATTTTGACAAAAAATCTGACAATCAATAAGGGAAAAGTAGCAGTGTTTCTCCCAGAAGGCGTTTCTTGCGTTTTTGAAGCAATGATTTCCTAGCTACAGCTCTAAACTTCATTGTGTGCGTCTTTTCAGACGCAACCAAAAACATACCAGTTCGATCAAAACAAAAGTTTATAATGCACACCATGACATCGAGCTGAAATACTAAGGGGCAAAATTAGGTTCGTATGCAGAGAAAGATTTCGTACGCCATGATTATTATCCCCGCCGAAGGTGGGGGATATAGTTTTAGCATTGTCCGTCCATCCGTCCGGGAGAATATCTCCAATACCATTGGACAGAATTTCGTGAAACTTTATATGTGTGTACAATAACCCATTCTGCAGAGACACTTTTTTTGTTTTTTTGATTCAATGCAAAATAGCTGACTGGGAGCGATTTTAAGTTACGCGGTTGAGTGAATTTTTGTTGTTTTCAGTCTTCATTTTTACAGCATTTTCTGCTTGTCCGGAGCATACCTTTGTCATCTCCAGTCCGATTGACTTGAAACTTGGCATTTGTCTTTGTTGCAATAATACGGAGTGCAGTGCGAAAGAACCATATCTCTACCTTGTGCTGTCTTTGAGTTATTTCCCTTTGATCATCATTTTTACAGCATTTTCTGCTTGTCCGGAGCATAACTTTGTCATCTCCAGTCCGATTGACTTAAAACTTGGCATTTGTGTTTGTTGCAATAATACAAAGATCAGTGCGAAAGAACCATAACTGTACCTCGTGCTGTCTTTGAGTTATTTCCCTTTGATCGTCATTTTTACAGCATTTAGTGCTTGTCCGGAATATAACTTTGTCATCTCAAGTCAGAACAACTTCAAACTTGGTATTCATCTTTGTTGCAATATTACCAAGTACTGTGCAACCTGTATTGTCACATATTAACGTCCCTTGGGATGTTACATTTTCAGAAATGGGGGTGATTGATAAATGTAAAATGACATAGAATTTTCTGAGGATGATGATAACATTATTGTCCAGGCTTTAGCCATTGCTAAATGTGGAGCCATCACCATTTGAGAAACCCGCTGTATTTAATGCAGAATATTGATTTTACTGCTGATCATGATTCTTTTGGAATCATGATCAGCAGTCATGAATAATATCTGATACTAGTCCTTGATACTTTCTTTTCCTTACAGTGTTTTCAAGTTACTCAAAAAAATTTGTGTTAAGAGAAGTTCAAAATGTTATTTGAAGTGTATGTATTTTCCCATAGTTTTTAGTGACATCAAGTTGTGAAGCAATTAGGATCTTATTAAATAATATGAGTTTTCAGTTCATTGTTTGCAGACACTGTCTGTTTCTCAGTGTTACTAAGCTGCAAATGGCTTTCAAAAATTACTCTGTAGAGCAGTTTTTATTTTTTTGTCTTTAACCCATGATTTTGAGATATTTAACTTATGAATTTCACATACAAATATGGAACTTAGAAAGAACTCAAGAGGACTTAACTTTTTTGGTGACACTAAATCCCATGGACTCCATGAAATCTTTAGACAAATGGAAACACCTGTCTTGGTATTTGGAAACCACATAATTAACCCTATACCAACTCAAGTCTTATGACTTTGAGAAAACAGCTTTTAAAAAAACATTGTTGGAAAAGTAGAAAATGCTACTGTCCAGCTTTTTCTTCTTTTCCCACAATCTTTCTCAACTTTTTCAAGGACAGATACTGTCAGTTGAAAAATGGTTGAAGTGACCTTTCTTCAAACCAGAAAATGGCGTTAAAAACATAGAGAAAGAGAGGTTTTTTTTTCTGTTTTATTCTAGCAGTTGTTTGGGTCTAATTTAAGCACCCCATGTTTTTTCCTGATCGTTATCATTTCCAACTAAATTGACACCGTAAAAAGAAAAAACACTCAGAATATTGCAATATTTATGAAATAGAAATAGCGCAAATATGTTGGTAATACCATGTTGGGTCACAGCATCTAAAGTAAAAATACAGTGTTAGTGGCAACATATATAATCAATAAAAGCAAAAAGGAGCATAAGTTTTTAAGAAACTTTGTCAGTATAACTTGTCAGTATGATAGTAAATGATACAAGAAAAGGATTTACAGTTTAACCCTTTACCATACAATCTAGCGCTTAAACGACCTTGAAGTAGGAGACTAAGGAAAACTTTTCTCCTTTTCCTTTGATGTTTTCTAGTCTTTCAAAGACAAATCTCATCATAGGAGCAACATTAAATTTGTCTACTACAAAAGTTTTCAAAATAGAGGACTCTAGTACTCTGTTGTCTGATAAAGAGTTGCTTAACACCTCTAATATCTGTTTGAGTGAAAATCAATGTTTTATCATTTGTGATCAATTAAATGGTTTGCCATATTCTTAACAGATGTATGTCATGAAAACTTACATATTGGGGATATGTTTGGTCACTTCAGGTAATTATAAGGATTGTACTGATTTCGAATGGACATGCGTTTATTAATTGGATGATGGTGCGGAAAACAATCGTTTGAATCAGGCGAAAGTGCCATTAGCAGTCATATCTAACCTTCTTAATAAAACAGCAATAAAATATGAAAGCTCCCTAAACCATTATACCAAGACTGATAGGATTACTTTTGTAATGTAAATTTATTTATGAAATATGATTATGAGTGGCTGTCAATAAAATGTACTTTTTCCTGTAGCTCCTTTCATTTGAATGATTATGACTGTCTACAAGTTGTGGTTTGGAATTTGAAAGACGTTAGTTCAGTCAGATTTCAAGAAAGATACTTTAACTTATACACTTTGACATACTCATTCTTTCTTTCCCAAAAGCTTTAGAAAAAATGTGCTTTTTTCGTTGTGGACAAGAATGCTGGTTTTTCAGAATCCTGATAATTCTACCTATGACATTTTATGTAGATCTAGGCTTTTGGAATAGATAAATTCAGTTTTCCTCTCAGGTTATTTAACCTTACAATTACCTTACCACGTGATTCTTATCACCAAGTTTAATCCTTTTTGAAATAATTGTATTTATATTCCAATCTTCTTTGATTAACAGGAAATAATGTAAATGGTAATTTACAATAGTAAAGTCTATCACTTTGTCTAACCTTTTGTTTACATGATGCGCAATGCTGAGTTTTAATTGGCCGATATGGCCTGTCAATCAAAATCGGCAGAAAGGTCAATTGTTGTCAGTATATTCCTTCAATATTGATGAGTTTAAATTTTTGCCATGAGGCAAAGGATAAATATCAGTAGGTGGTGAAAAAGCTTAATAATTGGTCAACAGTGGGTACAGTGTAGCAGAGGGTGGGTCAGAGATCCTGAATTTAGCCTCTATACTGAAATTGCAGAAGTTTTATACCCAATCCCCACTGGTTGCATAGTTTTTGAGCAAGGAAATTCCAAAGTCAATGACTTCTGAGGCATTGTTATGCTGGACACACCTTTCAAGGAAAGTAAACTAATGATCCTCAGTTCTCTATCCACTGTTGAAAGATGGGATCATACACTAGCATACAGCTGGAACAGGCAATTATAGTCCTTATTATCTATAGGCTACCACGCTCTTTCAACCATCCAGTATTCATATTAACCTTTTACTACACAACACAATTTTAGACCTGTCCAAATTAAAAGCCTTTGAAGATGACACATTTAACGTTGCTCTATAGATGATTTATGTCTTTGAAAAAGAAGAAAATATTGTAGGAAAAGGAGAAAATGCTGGTCATTTTCTCCTTTTTCCACAATGTTTTCAAAAGCTCTTTCTGTTTGGGTCATTTGAATTCAGGATTGTATGGTAAAGAAAAAAAAGTAGGTACTAACAATCATGTGTTTACATCGTCACAACCAGGATATCTTCAATTTTATCAATCCTGGATGCGGGGTCCTACTTGGCTCAGTGGTAAAGTGTGGGACTTGTAACTTGGAGACCCCAAGTTCGAGCCCCATCTGATCCACTGGTAAGACACTCTACATCCTTAGACTACTACTGGTAAAACCCAGGAAATACATGAATATGTGTGCTGTCACTGTGATATGACTGAAATGATTTTGAAAGCAGTGCAAAACACATTCAATCAAACAATCACTCCTAGATGACTTCACTCAGGTGATCCCTTTGGGGCCATTGGCTTTCTTGTTGTATCAGATATGACATCATACTGATTTGAATAGGAATTCTCTTAATCACATGTTATTGATCCATTTGACATTCTGACAAGTCTTCACAAAAAATCTTGAGTTTGAGATCTAAAAGTACCTTAAGAGGCTACATAGCCCATTGAGGCAATATTCAACTTTTTTTCTTACTGTTGCCTTTCCCTTTTACTGATGGTTTGCCAGCTATCTCTATACTTATTTCAATGATGAATCAATTTCAAGTTGGGAGTGAATTTCAAAATATGAATAGCCCCCTTTAACTCTTAACAAAACGACAACAATGTAGAATTGTCCAAATTGAAAGCATTTCCAGACAACAATCAAAATGTGGCTCAAATGATGGAACTTCTCTTGGATAGGATGGTAAACATTGCAGGAAAAACAGAAAATTCTGACCATTATTTTTCTCTTTTTCCCACAATGTTTTCAAAAATTGTCTGTTAAAACTTGGGACTGTGTGGTAAAGGGTTAACTCTTTACCAAACAAAAAAATTAAAGACTTGTCCAAAATGAAAGCCTTTTCAGACGACAAAATAAAGGTGACTAACAAATCGATATTTGTTTTGGGAAAGATAGAAAACAATGTGGGAAATGGAGAAAATGCTGGTTTCCAGCATTTTCTCCTTTTCCCACATTGTTTTGAAAAGGCTTCTTTGGCAGAGTCGTTAAAAGACGGGATTGTATGTTAAAGGGTTAAATGATTGATTGTATGCTGTTTAACGCCGTTTTCAACATTATTTCAGTTATATCACGGCTGCCAGTGCACCTACCCATGCTTTCCTGGAGTCTCTTTTACCAGTACTATGCACAATTTTCTTTCCAAGCCACTGGCTGCTTTCCCACATAACCACTGTCGAAATAATGATCAGCGGTGGGAGAGGAATGAATCCTATTGCAATGACGATCATCAATCCTCGAAAAGAAATTGGCTAAGCCAGGGATCAAACCCACGACCCCCTGTTCTCAAGTCCTCTACACTTCCGACTGAACTACCGGGGCTCAGCGGTAAAGGGTTAAAAGGTCAATGGAAACAACTAGTATAGACCACTAGATTTAGTAGCTCAAGGATGTTCAAGCTTGATCTTTACATGTTTCATGGAACAAGGTTTCTGAAATTACATGTTGACTCATTTGATCCTTTGCCCAAGCTACCAGTCACAATTATAGCTCAGGTGGAATAGCATGAGACTTTGTTGTCTGGGTATGCCATTTTCTTTGGACTTGTGAATGTCAAATCTTGGGCCACTTGAGGGTGTGGGTTCGATCCCCATGGCTAGCCACCTAAAATTACAAAAAAGTCTTACGGATGAGACATTATACCTGCACCCCATGTGACCATGCTGTTCACCTAGCATGTTAGATAAACCAGGCATAATTTAGAAAGGGTTTCTTCATCATTCAAAGTCAGTTTTAATTTGGCATTTTGGTCTTTTCTATTTCGCAGTTGTTTTTCTTTGCCATCTTTCTAAAACGCCATGAATTTAATCATTACCAAACAGCCTTATATCATGGTGAACTATATTTGACCAATATCTAAATGGAAAGATGGACTTGGATAGACACAAAATACCGATGATTGCTAGAAAGTGGCAAAAAATTGCCCGTCAGAGAAAGGATCAGGAAAGATTGACCATTTTGCGTAAAATAAATTTGGACTGCTAAGATGATATTTGATTTTGGAAAATTACTTACCATGTGTCAATTTAAAAATCCAACCATGGACAACTTTTTTATCATTGTTGCAAAAATTCGAGTCGAGAATGTTTACAAATTTTCATTACATACCAGAAAGTACATGAAAAAATACAATTAAAGAGAAAAAATTTGTAATTAATGTAGATTTGAACAACTGCAAGCAAAACATGCTTTGGCATAAAGCATGAAATGATGATTGCGCAATAAACATAATATTTCGAAGTATGATGTTCAGAATTGTCAAGTATGTGAAACATTCTGCATAGTAAAACATGCACAACTATTTTCAAATGTCAAGACGAAAGGTTTTGTTGCCATCTCTGTGGACCCCTGTTTCTATTAAAATAATATCTGCATTTCACTGACTAAAAGTATGGTCGGAATGTGAAACTGCCGCCTGCCGATTTTTAGACATCGGCAGATTCTTAAAGTTACATGCCGCTGGCCGATTTTTTACAAATCGGTGTGAGTGGTCATAAATAACTGCCAGTAAAAGGCCGCCTGACAGGTTCCGGGCGGCCCCAGGCAGTTTCTTAAGTTCGAGGGGTGTGTGACGTCATCAGGGTGTCGGCCGGTGGCAGTTAGGCGACAAGCCGGCAGCAGTCAGATTTTACCTGCCACCGCACGGCGACCAGGTGGACACCGGCCATTTACACCTGACACCGGCCGGCGATCGGGCGTTCTAACTGCCACCGGCCGGCGCCCACCCGATAATCTGACGGCAGCAGGCTGGTTTACGGGGGATATATAAACCTAGATTGCTCTCGTATCACTGCAAAGTGTATATTATTATTATCAACCACAAGATAAATAAATCTAATTTTTCAGAAAATTTTCCTTCCAACAAGATGCCCCCTAAAGGCAGTGGCAAGGGGAAGGACAAGGCGCCAGCCACGAAGCGCAAGAGACCAGAGCCCCAGCCCACTGCTGTCTTCTTTCAATTCTTCTTAGCCTCCATATCAATTCGGCGATACGCAAGTCTCTGAGTCGCTCTGGTGCTATTAGAATCGCCATGACGACTACTTTGTATGGTGGATGGCCTCGGATTTATATTCAGGGGCCCGGGAGTCTGCACTCGGCAGATCGCCGTCCTGCCACCTACCAACACCGACAGCCGCATCCCAGCTGCCTTTCAATCTCCGCCCTGCAGCCGGCAGATATTTTGAAATCGTACGGTGGTATGTCGGCAGCATAATGGCAGCAGGCCGGATGCTGGAGAGTGGCAGTTAGTTCCTACCGATCGCTGGCCGAAGTTTGAAGGCCCTTGAACCCCACAACGGAGTAAAAATCGCGCTGCAGCCCTCTTGCCGCTTGATAGCCACCGCGCGACTTCAAAATGCGCCCGTCCGGCGCCCTGACGACAGGCACAATTGGAAAAAGTCAGCCGGTGGCAGACAGAATTTTAACTTTTTCTTAAAACTTCAGCGGCGTCCTAGCGGCAGCTAAAATGCCGCCTGCCGATTGTGCCTGCCACCGAGCTGCCACCAGCTGAATTTGAGTGAAAACTGGCAGTTACCACGCCAGCAGGGGACATGTAGTGATTTGTGACTGTACTATTAGAGTATGTTTCTTGTAGAGAATGAAGACTGATAAGAACATGGAAATCAGGTATGTGCACTGAATTGTGGTTTTGACAGTTTTCTTGACTGAGTTTACAACTTGATGTGTGCATATAAATGCACAATGAGTACTGGTCCCATTTTAGGTTCAAAGTTTACTGGTACACCTTTACTGTTTAGCAGAAATCTCATGAGGAAATGTTATGTCAAGTATGTTAACTACATCTTAAAACCATGCAGGAATAAGTTATACATGTGTAATGGATGCTTTCTAGCATAAACATACAGACATTGCTAAACATTTAGTAGTTTTAGCGTTCACATACCGTGGTAAGTTTTTTTAAGTTCTACATGTTCCAGTTTCTATATTTCACGTTCAGGTACGTGAAAAGCAGTGTTTAATCTAGCTTTGCTCAGGGATGCATCTAGAAATTGGCAATTTGGGAAGCAATGCCCCCCATAATTTCTGAATTGGGGGCCAATGAACATAATTTGGGGGTATGCATATCTAGACTATTTTATGTGCTTTGAGACTGTTTATACTAGATCTATATCAATTTACACTTTAAAGAATTACATATCCACTGGATTATTTTGTATCCATACTGAAGTTACATAAGTCTTCCTTTGAAGTTGACAGCTTAATCAGGTGAAAGACATATCGGTACGTAAAGTTACGTTATGCACGGCTTTTTGTGGGAAGGCAATGTCACATACCTATCCAGCTTCGATGTTCTTAAGTTACAACATCCAATAGTGAAATAGCTGCACTTTTTATTCCCTAATACACCAAGCACAAAACATTTAATTTTAGGGTCAACTTCGAGTCACGGTCGATCGGCCTTCCAGGACTCCATAAAAGCAGGTCTCTTCCTTCTTGTGACCTGAGTCTTCAAATCATCGCTAGTACCAGAATCACTTGTGTTATCTTAAGAATTTTCAGTTGTTCTATTGCCGATTCCCTCCTGGCAGTCATGGTGAAATAATGCAACAAACAGTTGCCATTTTCCACCGTATCGGAATGAAACATGTGGCTCGAAAAGTCAAGGTTGTAAGTTCATTTCTATCAGAACTCTCATTTTAAAAAATGGTATTACCCATATGTAGTTATTTATCCCAGAAATAAAACGTCCGAAAATTGCGATTGAGATCGCTTTGGATTATTCTATTTGAAAAACCATGGGAAACAGACATCCAACTGACGTCACAGCTAGGAATTACATAGGCAAATCATCAGAATTTAGAGCTCGTGCTTATGACATCATTCTTTTTTCGTGGGCTTTCTGTAGTAATAGCAACCATATTTAGAATACATGTTATCCATATATGTATGGTAAATTGGGGCGGAGTCACTGGAGAGACTCTGATTAGCGATCCACTCGTAACAATTCGGCCGATTCCGTACCCACATCAAGTACACTTGACCACCAGATCACCCGTGGTATGCCGAATGACTAGGACTAATGATTTCGGTGTAATGATGGGTCTTTCTGAATTGATAGTTTTATTGCCCTCGTTTGATTTTTTTGTTTGAATTATGCACTTTTTGTGAGTGATAGACTATGAGATGAAGACTTTGTTAGATCTAGATGTAGTTGAAATTAAGTCATAATTTTGCGGGATTTGCCCGTGGAAAAATGATGAATAGGGGGGCAATCACAAAAATTTGCGGCAATCCCGCAAGGCCGCGCTCTAGATGCAACCCTGTTTGCTCGTAAGGGGGCCCATCCGGCCCACAGACTTTGAAATAGGGGGCCATTTTGGAAAAATGGAGGCCACACCTAAAAAATCGTACTTTCTAACCGTAATGTTAACCTTTTTATTGAACAAGTGCTGCCTTTTAATTTAACTATTACATTCTCATTATCCATGAATACCATGCTAATAAAACTGAAACTTTGCAGAAATTATCGTTGTTACTGACGCAACCTTGTTTCCACCAATAATTTAATCCTAAAAGAAAAGAAAAATTATGAAATACGCCTGTCAATGATAAAATGTTGAAAATTTTGATATTCCGTCCCGGACGGATTTAACTTGCCTGTCGATCACTCAAAGTAGAGTTTAAATTCTATCATCATAAACTAACCAACTTTTGAACCGATCATCCAGGTGCCATTTTGGTTGAAACTCGCGTTTCTCTGGGGTATTATTATTGTCACTTGAAGGGGTAGGTACTGCAGTGTTCCAACTAGCTTTTTATTTCAAGAGTACGCATTCCCCTGGGCTGAAAATCTGGTGGTAAGATTTCATATTAGAGGTTATGACAATTATGGTCCCCAACTACAGGCAAAGCAATCCATGTTGGTGATTTGCAGAAAAAAAGTCTGTTAGATTAAGATATCTATGTAAATTCACTGTTTAAAGTCATTGAAAAGCTGACTAGGCAGTCTGAAGTGACTCAGATCGGACAGTGTGAAAGAGACATTTTGTTGTGTCATGGGTTTATGCATTTTTTTGCACCATTCGATTTTTCATGTCTGTTAATGTCTGGATAGGTATTTTCGCATGAGTTGACATATTTTATCAGTAAGGATAACAAGTAATTTCTTTCGTGATGTCTCGCATGTAACCAATATTTGTTATGTGAATTTCAGTTCTAGAATATGATTTACGCAATAATTTGGGCGAGTGGAACCACATTGTGCTTTCTGAAGCAATCTTTTAAACAGCTTTTGCCTTTTTTCGCCCCATTACCAAACAATCCCTGGTTTTTACGACCCTGAGATAAAAGCCTTTTAAAAACATTGAGGGAAAAGGAGAGAAACCAGCATTTTCTCCTTTTTCCACAATGTTTTCTACCCTGCTGGAAACAAATTTCAATTTGCAAATGCTTTCAATTTGGACCAGTCTAAAATTTTGCCGTTCGGTAAAGAGTTAAGGCTTCCAAAATATTCAAAAGATCGCTTCATTGCAATATTGAATGATCGACGGATGCTCAAAGAATCGTAACCTCTTATTCTGCCAAAACTGTCCAACACGAAGATGGATAACAGTCTATCCGTCAGATTATCGATAAATTCTCACCAGAAAACTGGGCATTATGTTTATTAGCGGAAAAAGTAGAACCTTATATTCGTGGAATAGCACTTTTACGATCGAGTGCACCCAAAGGGCCTGAGGTAGGTTTAGAATTGCGCTATCTGGGACGTTAGAGGGGCTATGGCGCAATGGCGCGCTCTAGATAACACTGTGAAAAGTGATTGTACTGTGAAAAGGGCAAGTCATAAAATGACCCTATTCATGTTTTCCAATGGAGATGAGGTTAGTGAATGGTGAAATAAAGTTAAAAATTTCCAATGTGACTCATTTTTAGCTGTGCTGGCTGAAAGCCAGCAGAACTTATGTCATGGCGTGGTTTCCGTCGTCCATCCAACCGTCTGCCCGTCCGTTAGTCCTTTTCTTGTTTATGTGATAAAGTCTGCATTTGTGGTCAGATTTTCGTGAAACTTACAGAGATTGTTTATCTCATCATTAGCTTCAACCCTATTGATTTTGTAAAAAATCCAACAAACAGTATAGGAAAAGTAGCCATTTCAAGCTGAAAATTTCCATTTCTTGTGTATGCGATAAAGTCTGCAATTGTGGTCAGATTGTGAAACTTACACAGTTTGTTTATCTTATCAATAGCTTCAACCGTATTGGTTTTGAAAAAAATCCAACAAACAGTATGGCAAAAATAGCCATTTCAAGTTGAAAATTTCCATTTCTGGTTTACATGATAAAGTCTGGATTTGTAATCAGATTTTTGTGAAACTTGCACAGATTGTTTATCTCATCAACAGCTTGAACCGTATTGATTTTGAAAAAAATCCAACAAACAGTGTAGAAAAAGTATCCATTTCAAGTTGAAAATTTCCATTTTTTGTTTACGCGGTGAAGTCAGTATTTGTGGTCGGATTTTCATGAAAATTGCACAGTTGCTTTGTATTATCAACAACTTGAACCCTATTGATTTTTAAAAAAATCTGACAATCAGTATGGGAAATGTAGCCATTCAAAGTTGAACATTTCCATTTCTTGTTGAGGCAATGAAGTCTACAGTGTTGATCCAATTCTTTTGAAACTTGCAAAGATTATTTGGTTCATCAAGGGATTGAACTCTAATAAAAGTGAAGAAAATCTAGTAAACTCTTCAGGAAAAGCAGCCATTTGATGACTTTGTATTGTTTACTCAACAATGTCCACATTATTAGTCACATTTCTTTGAAATTTGCTAGGATTGTTCAATACAAGGCATACTGAAACCCTATCAAATTTGGCTGGATTGCAAACATTAAATTTAGTTTTGAGAAATTGCATATCATTTTTTTTCACTGTTTGTTCAATTCACCATGCCTACTTATGGTGTCTTAGCCCAGTTGCAAGGACACATTTTTGTGTTTTTTGTGT
Source organism: Hippopus hippopus (assembly GCA_946811185.2). Lineage (NCBI taxonomy): Eukaryota > Metazoa > Mollusca > Bivalvia > Cardiida > Cardiidae > Hippopus > Hippopus hippopus. Next base: position 42,151,406 of record OX328104.1, read on the forward strand.
TTTTATACGCCGCCGGAGGCGAGGTATATTATTGGCATCATCTTCTCCTTCTGTCCCTCCGTCTGTCTGTCCATCCGTCCGTCCCTTCATCTGTCCGTACGTATGTCCATTTCTTGTGAACGCAACTCCTCCCACATTTCTTGGCGGATTTGGATAAAATTACTGGACATATCTCAACGGATTTGGATGAGATTTTCACAGATCATGTGACCTAGTGCATATTGTCAGGGTTTGGGAATTTATTGCTGTGTCATGGAAAAAGGGGGCTTCATGTCAAATTTTAACTGCGTCCGTCCGTACGTCCATTTCTTGTGAATGCAACTCCTCCCACATTTCTTGACGGATTTGGATAAAATTTTCACAGAATGTTTCTCATCATGTGACCTAGCGCATATTGTCAAGGTTTTGTGATTTATAGCTGCGTCATGGAAAACAGAGTCTTCATGTTATATTTCATTTTTCACCAATATCTCTTTAATTACTGGACATATTTGGATGAAATTTTCACAGATCATGTGACCTAGCGCATGTTGTCAGGGTTTTGGAATTTATTGCTGCGTCATGGAAAAAGGGGGCTTCATGTCAAATTTAATTTTTCATCGATGTATCTCCAACTAATGGACATAATTTCATGAAACTTCATATTTTTATTGGTTAATCAAAGCCAATGACCAATGAGTCCATCGTGCAACCGTCTGTCCATCTATCAGTCCGTGCGTAAACCTTTTAGATCACAAGTAACACAATATATCCACTGAGCTACCCAGGCAGGTGCTAGAAATTCCAACACTTAAGTCTCTATAGCTAGCTGCTTGAAATAGCAGTCATGTGGTGGCGTATATTGTGACGACGGCACTCTTGTTGAATGCCTATATACACCTAAAATATTACCCGTGTTTCAGCTGACATGATGCTGAAAGAATTAAGGCTGGTAGGCTAAAAAAAATCGTTTCTTCAGGTTCAATTTTTACTAGCTCCAAAAGGTTTACTCATTTGTACTAATATCTGAAAATATACTAATAAGGACTTTAAGACTGGTAATTTTTTGTCTGCCCAAAAGACTTTCAGTAAAATTGGAACAGGCTCATACAGTCCAAATTGTGGTTAAGCAAGTATGTGATTTGTAATTACGACTCACTAGTTCCTTACCAGTATTCATAGTAAATGTCAAATGCATGTCAGATTTCTCCAGCCTCTGTGATTGTGTTTTAATGATATCTTTGTACTTGGAGCCATCTGTGATGTCCTCGATATGAGTTTTCTGTATACAATTCCTGTCTGCATACCATCCTACAGAATGCTTCATCTAAATAAAAAAGGGGAACCTGTTGTTCATTTTACAAAGGACACATTTAGGAAGCAGCACACATACTGTGATGAAATCATAAGTACAAACATGATGATGATGAGATGGTCTTTTAACCCTTTACCACACAGTGCTTTTTTTAGCTCCACTGGCCAAAGGGCTTATGTAATGGCCCTGTGTCCATCGTGCTTCTGTGTGTCCATCCGTGTGTCCGTCTGTGCATGCGTTAACTTTTATTTTAAAGATCTTCTTCTCTGAAACTACCCATCCAATTTTGATGAAACTTCACAGAAATGATCCTGCCATGGTCCTCTTAAGAATTTCCTGAAAGAATTTGATTCCTTCAAAAACTCTGGTTGCAATGGCAACAAAACCTAAAAATATTGGAAATCTTTGATAATCTTCTTGTCTGAAACCAAAAGGCCAAGGGCTACCAAATTTGGCTTGTAGCTTTATCTAGTGGACCTCTATCAAGTTCCTTTAAGTTATAGCCCTGGGGTCAGAAGTTTTACATGGGCTTATATAGAGAAAACTTTAGAAATCTTCCTGTACCTAGCCACAAGGCCTAGGGTTACCAGATTTTGCATGTGGCTTTATCTATTGGGTCTCTACCAAGAGTGCCCAACTTATAGCCATGGGGTCAGATTTGACCCCACCCTGGGGGGTCACAAGTTTTACATGGGCTTATATAGAGAAAACTTTAGAAATCTCCCTGTACCTAGTCATAAGGCCTAGGGCTACCAAATTTGGCATGTAGTTTTATCTAGTGGACCTCTATCAAGTTTCTTCAAACCATAGCCCTGGGGTCAAAATTGGCCCTGCCATGGGGGTCACAATTTTTATATGGGCTTATATCGAGAAAACTTTAGAAATCTCCCTGTACTTAGTCATAAAGCCTAGGGGTCAGAAGTTTTACATGGGCTTACATAATGAAATCTTTAGAAATCTTCTTGTTACTAACCATAAGAACTAGGGCTACCAATTTTAGTCCTGCCTCAGGGGTCTTATATTCAAAACTAATTGGCCAAGTATTGTAATGTTTGGCTTGTAGGGATTTTTACGTATTAGCCAGAGGAGCGATACAGGGCCATCATGGCCCTCTTGTTTAATGATGCTGAGAAATAAAGCTTGAGAAGTGTTACCATCATTTTCTCCTTTTTCCATTGTTTTCCACCCTTCCAAAAATAATTGTAATTTTGAACCATATTTACTTTGTCGTCTGCATGTTCTTTTAATTTGGACAAGTTTCAAATGTTAATTGTCATGTGGAAAAGAGTAAAGACCCTTCAACACAAGTAAGGTCATTTTGGGCACAGCCAGTCACCAATAACACACTGTCCTGGACAGGCCTAACCTCTTGGCATTAAACCAGTGCTGTTTTCATATTCTTTTGTCTGTAACTGGCAGCAAGAGAGTATCGAACCTACAGCCTCCAGGTCACTAGTCAGATAAGCTAACCACTGAGCTACCCAGCCGGGCTAGATCATAAAAGAAGTGTTACTGTTGAGTTGTTCTTGTACAGGACACATCATCTCTATGAGACAAACCTATCTATGCAGTTTTCTGATCATATATGCCTTACGGCGTAGGAGGTTAAAGGCTAGACAAGGTTTCTTCGCCAAGTGCACATAAATACAGAGACTATGAAAATAAGAGTAGTAAAAAAAAGTAATAATATGAATATTTACCTTGAAAAAGCTGCCAGCTGATCTTTAAAATGTAAATCAAGAAACTGTACTTTCCTTGACCTATTTCTCTTACAAACAACACCGTCACATGACTGCCCATGTTCCAAAGCTATCTGGCAATGGTCACAATAGAAGTGTTCGAATGGCTCACTAAATGAACTGCACTTCTTTAACACTTCCTTGATTTTGTATACAGAAGAAGCAAAGTTACTTTTTGGTAAGAGCCAGTCAATGAGAAGCTGTAGATCAGAAAATGCCTGTCGTGAAAGGGAATGTTTCATCACATAAAGCATGAGAAGCACATATGCAGTGAAGACACTGTGTTGAGATCCCTCAAACAAGGGTAGTGTTTTGAAGTCCTCTCTTGTGATATCTTCTGACTCGTCTTCTTCAAATTGGATGTCTTGTGAAGAATCTGATGATGTTGTAAAATCAGAGAGACTTGTGAATGAATCACTTATGGTTGGTGTGGAATCAAATGGCATCTCTCTTGCTTGGCTTTCAGTTGTCTCAAAGCACTCTGAGAGGTGAGATACATCACTTACACTGTTGTTTCTTGTTGTCAATGGTGTTGTAGTGCTATAATAACGAGCTTGTTTTGCGCTGAAGCCGTGGTAGATGGACCTTCTATATTGTTTTTTCTTCTTGAGCAAAGAGATTCTGTGGCCTCTACGGTGGATGGAGATACCGAATAACACCTGATATACCGAATAACACCGAATAATACCGAATAACACTTTATAATACCGAATTATACCCGCAAAACACGTATTAGATTATTATGAGATTAATTGGACTTTTTGAAAACAGTTCAGCGTGGTCAACACTCTAATTCGGTACTAAAAAAAGTACCGAATTACACCTTCACACTGACTAGGGTATCGCCGATCACTCAGAGAAATATACCAAATAACACCGAATTACACTTTATAATACCGATTTATATCAATTATTAGGTAAATATAACCAGCATTTTCTCCTTTTCCCACAATATTTTCTTACCTGTCCTAAAACAAATTTCAATTTTTCAGTCACGTTTATTTTGTTGTCTGCAAATGCTTTCATTTTGGACAAGTCTAAAATTTTTGGGTTTGGTAAAGAGTTAATATACGTACTGAATTAAGGTTATTAATTCGATGCATTGATTTCAAATCATGTGTGATGATTCGAGTTTATAATTAATGGTGCTTGGAAGAAACTGATATATAGAAGTACCCGAATTCATTGCGGTAATTGTGATTCTAACTTACCCCGAACCAGATAACAAAAGTATTGGACTGATCCACTGTTTAAAGGTCGTCATGGTATGTGAACGGCTATCATTCCCTTTTGAACTCTCGAGGATAATTCGGTAAATTGGACAAATGACATAACGAGTTTCACTATTACTCTTTACCAGCCAACAAAATTTTTTGACTAAATCCATAGCAAGTGCAATTAACAAGTGGTGTGTAGATAGATCGACTTTTTTTTTTTTATTTGATCGGGTATAATACAATATAGAAAAAGGAGGAAATATCCTACAGTGTTGGTGATAGCCTTTTCCATAATTTTCAGATTTGTCTTTAAGAATTCAATAAACACATTTAGCTTTTAATTCTGTTATATTTAATGGAATAGATAGTACAAAAATGACATACATACATGCATGTAAATTATATACAAACATGGTATTTTATATATATATTTAGCTTATCCAATCTGAAAGCGATTGCGTATGGCAGATGACATGTAGATAAAATGACTTCTTCTTTGATATAGTGGAGAACAATGTTGAAAATGGAGAACATGCTGTACAATGTTTTTCGGTAGCTTGGTGCCTATGATTTGTCTGTGATAAATTAGCATACCGAGTTATGCTAAATGATTCGACATATTACGACAGATTACAGTCAAGGAAAATATTTAAAAATTCTGAATTTTTTCCCCCAGTTCTTAACCCCCCTTCACCAAGCCATGTCACTCTTTTTTTGTAATTGTTAGATCGTTTCAAGGTTGTATAATACCTATGGAGCACAACTACTTTGTCAGAAGCTGGCTGTGGATCCATAGGTATAAAGACTCTCTTTTTATTAACTTGTCTACACAGACAATACATCCCATCTCGCAAGAAAATACTGGTTAATGCACCGTCGTTTCCCAGGTGATAGTAGAATTTTGGAGTAGCTCCTTTCGAAGCATCCAAAGCTCCACAATCATCAGAGAAACAAGACTTTTTGTTCCTTTTTCTCTTCTCCATATTCAAATCATTGTTAAAAATAAAATAGACATTTTCTTTCTTTCCTTGTGGGATGCTATCAAGAGCTGTTTGCTTTTGCAAGAGGAGATGCACTGTGTCATTTACATTTAAAAAGCCATACTGCAGCGATCCATTCCCTGTAATTACCCTGCAGTTTTCAGGTTTTGAATCTAGGTTTTCATTGCGTACTGGATCCTTGATTACAGATGAACACTTTTCAATTCCAGATGTGTTGTTCAAACTGATAATTGGTTCAGCTGAACTATCCTCATCTGGAATTGAAACCCCATTTTCCGTATTGTCTGAATCAACAGTTTCATTTCGAGATAGTTCATCCAAACAGACATGTAATTCTTTGGGAGACCCTTCTTGATATGAAACATCCACATTATTGCTTTCGAATATTACATTTGGGAATGAGTCTTCTGCAGTTTTTTCCAATAAAGGCACAAAATGATTTGGATGAAAAGGGTTCAAAGTAGATACTGTAGAATGTCCACATGATTTTGATTGATGGATCAGATCTGTAATCTTTTACATTCCTACCTACAATTCGCCTCGTAAAGACATCAGAGGTTTAATCTGAGTATACTTGAGGAAGATAGTAGGAATGGTATGGGATTGTCAAGGCAGTGCTCAATGCATAAAAATGGGCTAACTCAGAATACGAGTTTATGCTAATGGCATCGTGCAGAAGTTTGTCATAATCACTAATCATGATTCTAGAGTTGTTGAGAAAGTTATTGTGAACGTTTCCTGTATCATAAAAATTTCTGTTCTGTATTAATTCAAGGGATGCAAAGAGACGTAGAAGAACGTGATATTTTTCAGTCCCAGCTATAGCTAATGACATAGCTCTGTATAAGCAATTCCCGTCACCCACTATTTCAGCAGGACTGTAATGTTCTAGCATGGGTGGATGAAAATACTTCAGAATGTTGATAGATGTAAGATCTGCATTCAAATGTTGCATATTTCCTTTTGGTATATGAATTTTGTAGTGCTGCAAAAGTTTAGCCTTGGAATTTGCTTGTTGTAAAAGTGTTTTTGATGTTTTCTGCAGGGATTGCTGGAGGCTGAAATGATGAAAAGATGCTGGGTAAACACTTTTCCAGACGAAATGAACGCTCAGACAGCTAATGACCTATGCCGAAAGGGGGTCATACCCAATAGTTATAGCAACGGCGTTTTTTATTTTCATTTCATGCTATGTCTTTCAATGCCTTGTACCAAAACTCCCCAATCGAAAAAAGAATGCAAAAAGACGGTATTCATTCCATATTTAGCAAAGTTTTCTACAGACTTTTATCCACTCTCTCTATGAAAACATATGCAAAAGAGGCAGAATTTTTTTTGCCCATTTCCTGCCGTGTTTTTCATTGGCTTTTACATGAACTCGGAAAAAAAAAAAAGAAAAAGCGCAGAAAAGGCAAGAATTCAATAGTTTTTTGGCTCACCTGAGCACTTTGTGCTCAGGATGAGCTATTGTGATCACTCACCATCAGTCGGCATCCGTCCGTTGTCCGTCCGTCCGTCGTCCGTCTGTCCATTCACATTTCTTTGTTTACACTCTAGCATCTACAAATATTAACCAATCAGCACCAAACTTGGTCAAAATATATATGACCATAAGATCTCGGATGAGTTTGATTATGGGTCTAATTGGACCAGAACAACTGGAGTTATTTGCCCTTGAAGTAGAAGAATTGCTATATTTGACTTTGTTTACACTCTGGAATCTACAAATATCAACCAATCAGCACCAAACTTGGTCAAAATATATATGACTATAAGATCTCGGATGAGTTCGATTACGGGTCTAATCGGACCTGAACGACTTGAGTTATTTGCCCTTGAATTAGAAAGTTCTTTAGAATAGTTCTTTGTCTGGAGCATAACTTTGTCATCTCCAGTCCGATTGACTTGAAACTTGGCATTTGTGTTTGTTGCAATAATACGGAGTGCAGTGTGAAAGAACCATAACTCTACTTTGTACTGTCTATGAGTAATTTCCCTTTGATTGTCATTTTTACAGCATTTTCTGCTTGTCTGGAATATAACTTTGTCATCTCCAGCCTGAATATCTTAAAATTTGGTATGCATGATTGTTGAAAAATTACGGAGTGCAGTGCACTAGAACCATATCTTCCTAGCATGAATTTTGAGTTATTCCCCCTTTGACCTTCATTTTTAGCTCATCTGAGCACGAAGTGCTCAGGATGAGCTATTGTGATCACTCACCGTCCGTCGGCGTCTGTCGTCTGTCCGTCCGTCCGTCGTCCGTCCGTCCATCGTCCAACCGTTCACATCTTTTTGTTTACACTCTAGCATCTACAATTTTGAAACAATCAGCACCAAACTTGGTCAAAATATATTTGACCATAAGATCTCAAATGACTTCGATTATGGGTCTAATGGGACCAGAGCAACTGTAGTTATTTGCCCTTGAATTAGAAAAATTGCTATATTTGACTTTGTTTACACTCTAGCATCTACAATTTTTAACCAAGCAGCATCAAACTTGGTAAAATACTTATGACCATAAGATATTGGATGAGTTCGATTATGGGTCTAATCGGACCAGTATGACTGGAGTTATTTGCCCTTGAATTAGAAAGTTCTTTAGAATAGTTTTTTGTCCGGAACATCTCCAGTCCGATTGACTTGAAACTTGGCATTTGTGTTTGTTGCAATAATATGGAGTGCAGTGTAAAAGAACCATAACTCTACCTCATACTGTCTATGAGTTATTTCCCTTTGATTGTCATTTTTACAGCATTTTCTGCTTGTCCGGAATATAACTTTGTCATCTCTAGCCTGAACATCTTCAAATTTGGTATGCATGATGGTTGAAAAATTACAGAGTGCAGTGCATAAGAACCATATCTCTTCCTAGCACTAATTGTGAGTTATTCCCCCTTTGACCTTCATTTTTGTAGCATTTCTTGCTTGTCCGGAACAAAACTTTGTCATCTCAAGTAGGAATTACTTGAAATATGGTATGCTTATTTGTTGCAATATTTGGAAGTGCAGTGCACAAGAATTGTAGCTCTACCTCATTTTGTCTTTGAATTATTTCCCTTTGATCGTCAGTTTTACAGCATTTAGTGCTTGTCAGGAATATAACTTTGTCATATCAAGTCAGAATGACTTCAAACTTGGTATGCATGTTTGTTGCAATATTACCGAGTACAGTGCGCAAGAACAATAACTCTACCTACCGCGGATTTTGAGTAATTCCACTTTGATCTTCATTTTTACAGTATTTCTTGCTTGTCTGGAACGGAACTTTGAATTCTCAAGTCAAATTGACTTGAGACTTGGTAAACATGTTTGTTGCATTACCTGCCCTTTGTGATTATTATACCGCCTTGACAACTGGCGGTGGGACGGGCATATCTTGCGACAATTTGCCGCTCTTGTTTCATTATCATTTGGCCTTGGACCTCGATTGATTGATTGTATGGTGTTTAACGCCGTTTTCAACATTATTTCAGTTATATCGCGGCGGCCAGTGCACCTATCCATGCATTCTTGGAGTATCTTTTACCAGTACTCCGCACAATTTCCTTTCCAAGCCACTGGCTGCTTTCCTACATAATCATCGTCGAAACAATGGTCAGCGGTGAAAGAGGAATGGATCCTGTCGCAGTGACTATCATCAATCCTCAGAAAGAAATTGGCCGAGCCAGGGGCCGTAGCTAGGGATCGAACCCTGGACCCCGTGTTCTCAAGTCCTACACGCTACCGACTGAGCTACCGGGGCTCGGCCCTTGAACCTCGATATTTGGTATTTATCTTCATTGTAGACCTTTACTGCTTAGTACTCAGGTGAGCAATATAGGACCATCATGGTCCTCTTGTTTCCATTTCCTACAATGCTTTTCAAAGTCTTTTACCCTAATTCTCCATTGAAGCAAATGAGATAGAAGCCTTTTGAAAACATTGTGGGAAAAGGAGAAAATGCTGGTAACCAGCAATTTCTCCTTTTCCCACAATGTTTGCTACACTGCTGGGAAAAAATTTCAATTTTTGAGTTACTTTTTTTTTTTTCGTCGTCTGCAAGTGCTTTCAAGTTGGACCAGTATGAAATTGTCGTTAGGTAAAGAGTTAAGAAAAAAAAAGAGGCAGGAATTAATTAAGTTTTCCATTTCCTACACTGTTTTTAATGCCTTTTACCCAAAGTCTCCATCGAAGCAAATGCATGAAAGATGGTATATTTTCCAATTTTTGCAATTTGGATATAAAATTGTCATTTGATATAGACTTCGAAAGAAAAAAAAGGCAGGAATGAATTAAGTTTTCCATTTCCTACAATGTTTTTAATGCTTTTTACCCAAATTCTCCGTCAAAGCAAATACATGAAAGACGGTTTATTTTCCAATTTTTGCAGTGTTTCCCTAATTCTTATACCAACTCTCTTCATTGCAGGAAAATCGAAGAAGAGTCAGAAATTAAGTATTTTTTCCATTTACTGCAATGTTTTCAAAGCCTTTGACCAAAAATCTTCATTGACATTGAATTCTCTCTATTTCTAAAAATGTCTTCTAAAGCGTTCTATCAAAGGGACTAGGAAAACCATTACAGGACATCCGATATTTCCTTCTACATCAAGCCAAATTCAAATTGAGTGAAGCTCTGTGAAAAGGGGCTTAATGCATTTGCGAAAGTATCAGCCCTTATCAGTTTGCGCAAGCTGACATGGACCGAAACTTTTTGATATCTTCCAATATTCTGTATCTCAACATACCATTCTTCCTCATGATTCAGTCCGTTTGTTAACAAAACTTTTGGATCAGTAATGATGTAATGACCTGCATGGTATTAAGCCCCAATTGCCAGAGCATGGTTCAATATTAATGCAGAAAGAGTGACTTACCGGTTCAATGCTGATTCCGCATCATAATTCAGATTTTTGTAAGCACATTTAACATAAATAAAATCCAGTACTTTCCCGGACAAAGAACGGAGATCATTTTCATTCAATTTAGTACATTTTGCGTGAACCCACTTTTGGCATACAGAGCAATATATGGTGCCATCTTGGCATTCTTTATCACAGACGGAACATGGATATCGTGTCATGATTGCTGTTGCAAGCGGTATTGCTGCTCATCAGCAAACATGGCATTAAATACGGAATTGAGACTAAACTCATGGTAATTGAGTAAATACAATTAAAAATTTTCCGACTTTCATTGAAAGCCAAATAAGAACAAACACAAAAGGCTTAACTTTACATGTTTTAATTAGGGTACTTTAAATACAAGTTAAATACATACTACAGGCTAATTATTATCAAATCATTAATTATGACAAAAAAGGATCAGTCAATTTGCACCTCTTTAATGTTTTTCTCATGTTTGATAATGCAGTAGCTTCCCTTAACTCTTCACCAAACGGCGTAATTTTAGACTATTCCAAATACGAAGCATTTACAATTGTCAGCAGAAACGCTGTATCAACTTTTTACAAAGGTCGAACACATTAACTATAACTTACTTTCAGATAAATTCATTCTAATAAAGTTTGAAGACATTGCTGAAAAAAGGAGAAAAGCTGCTTACCAACATTTCCAATTTTTTCCACTATGCTTTCCATAACATGTCGACAAACCCTAGGAATACACATTCTTATACGTTATATGTTTGCTAATATAATGGTTATCCAAAACACGACAAAATTTTACACTAGACCAAATTAAAATATTTTGCAGACCACGACAATGTTACCTACATTTTATTATTATAAGGATTGAACACTTTGTTGGAAACGGAGGAAAAGCTGATTAAAAGGATTTCCAAGTTCTCCTACAAAGCTTACAAAGGCAACCTACTCTGGGTCATTATCATCCTGTATAAAAAGTTTGCCTCTGTATGTTTTTCCGTGAGACTGACTATCAACCTTTCATGGACAAAAGCACATAAAGAATGGAATAAAACATTTTTTTGTGTCCGATATCATTTAGGTGAATTCTATCCTCATCATAGTCCCTTGGAAATCTCATGCTGAATGGTATGAAGTTGAAATCTCTGCTAATCAGTTTATTTATTTTCTTTCTCTGTGCGTTAAATGACTTCTTTGTTAAGATGTCGTCTTTGGGAAAATGTCCATGTTCTGTTATTTCACAAAAATAAACTCTGCAACCACTCCTTTGAATTTCCGTCACGAGGTTCCTTATGTCATTTGCAATATCAGTAGGTGCTGAATTGTATCTAATGTCATTACCACCTAGGTTAATCACTGTCACATCGGGATTGTATCTATTAAGTTGCTGCAGTAGTCCGTCGTCTGGGCGATGTGCTGCCATTCCTCCTCTTCCAAAAAACCTAACTTGTCCTGGGACCTGTAAATAATTAAATGAAAGCTTTAAAAAACATTTTTTTTTCCTTTTCACATTCCATATATAATGTAGGTGTAATTTTGGTAATTTCTAATGTCCACAATAAATAGAGTCGGCGTATTTCTGAAATGGGTCAGGTAAGAATTTGCAGGAATTTCTCCTATTTCCAACACTTACATTGCATTAAATGCCAAAATTATATATATATGTCAAGGGAAATTCTTTGTACAACTTCAAAGTATGATACATAAAAGTTCCTTTCTTTTTTACTCTTCAGAATCATTGTATTGAGAAATACATGCATTATTTTTAATACCATGAAATTCGTTGCATACCTCCATGTCATAATTACAGAATGTCCCTAGTCGTTTCATGTAACTGTCACCATATAAAGCAATTTTCTAAGCCATCTTTCTTTACTTGTCTAGTTTTAGTTTTCAAGTTGTCAATTGTGAAATTACCTTTTAACCAATATATTTATATGGACTGGTTTACAAAACTTACAAATTAGTCTTAAGCTGTCAGTTGTTTGTGAGCAGTTTGATATTTCAATTGCATCAGGCTTTGACATTTTATTCACTCAATATGCAATGGAATTCGGTGTTATTTGGTGTCAGTGTGAAGGTGTAATTCGGTACTTTTTTTAGAACCGAATTACACTGTTGACCACGCTGAACTATTTTCAAAAAGTCTAATTAATCTCATAATAATCTAATACGTGTTTTGCGGGTATAATTCGGTATTATAAAGTGTAATTCGGTATTATTTTGTCTCTGAGTTCTCCGGGATACCAAATTCAGTTTAAAGGTGTAATTCGGTATTGTTTTTTTTTCTGAATTAAACTGTAGATAACCACAAAGAACTAATCTTAACAAGTCTAATTAATGTAATATTTACCTACTAAGTGTTTTGCGGATATAATTCGGTATTATAAAGTGTAATTCGGTGTTATTCAGTATATCAGGTGTTATTCGGTATATTTCTCCGAGTGATCGGCGATACCTTAGTCAGTGTGAAGGTATAGTTCGGTACTTTTTTTAAGTACCAAATTAGACTGTTGACCACGCTGAACTGTTTTCAAAAAGTCCAGTTAATCTCATAATAATCTAATACATGTTTTGCGGGTATAATTCAGTATTATAAAATGTAATTCGGTGTTACTCAGTATATCAGGTGTTATTTGGTATTTCCATGCACCCCCGGTCTCTACTATCATTTTCAGAACTCAATTCTATACTGCTACTTGTTAATATTGGCGATTCATCTGAATCAGACATTGCAACAATATCTTTTTTTTTCTCTCTAATGCAAGAAATCTGGAGAATCCTTGTAAAATAGTGATAAATATTTACAAAAAGCGCGAACTCAATAATTCTGCTATTAAATAACCAAAATTCCTACTTCCGGTTCCATAGATTAATTTGAACGAATTGGAAATCTATCTAAAGGGCTCTTCAAAATCGAGTATCATTGCGTTGTTAGTACACAGTTTGTGTTAGTAAAATTTATTACTGCTTTTTGTACTGAATTCTTTTTCATACATGATGAAAAGAAGCGATGAAAACTTGGCTTAATGATCTCGAGGGGGGCCAGCATTTCGTTAAAAAAATAATTGTAGTATATATGGGAACTGGATAAGGGACGATGGGAACCAGGCTAATGGTTTACGGGTATGACTAGATACCGAAAATAGACTATTTTCGCGAAAACAGCTTTCCCTCTAGGAAAATAGCTTTCACTAATTGTTATGTGGATGCATGTTTGAATATATTGCCTATATTTGTCATTTTTGTACACTATCTGTCATAATGTATATTGATGACGTGTTGAAAAAGTGTGAACTGTAATTAATTGATCTTAATAGAGGTTTTATACAACTGCACTATGCATATGCATAGCCCATTTTCATAACTTTCCCTGTACGAAAATACCATCCATTAATTATGTATAACTATATGGGTGAAAATATTGCTTTTATTGGTCATTTGTTATATGCTATCTTTCATTATATGCTGGAAACATATTGAAAAGTTGTGAATTGTGATTAATAAGTCTTAAAAGAGTTTTTATATGACCGGACTGTACATGTACAGATCTATATCAAATGCTGTTTAATGTCTTGGAATATAATTGATTAATGCCTCTTTTTTTCCAAATACGGAACTAGATTTTCATCCCAAGTTCTTTGTATTTGTTCAGCTTTTGTAAAAAAAATCAATCATTGAAGAACAATGTGGAAAATAAACAGGAAAATGCCAATTACGAAGCATAACAAAAACAAGACAACTGCGACGAAAATAGCACATTACAATTACAAAAATAGCCCTATTGCAAGTTACTTTTGATAAATATATATTATCCTTTTTTCTTTAAATTTAAATATGAACATGATGGTTGAATTTGTAGTACAATGATGGGAATAATTATTATCTATTTGGCTTCACCAAAGCACCAAATAGAAGACCGAAAACGATTATCTCAAGTGTGACATTGATAACACATCATTACCCGAGGTGTCGTAATCCGATCAAACTATTTTCGTCCATTCATCTGACAAAGCTATTTTCGTGGTGACTACCTGTTAACACAAGCTATTTTCGTTAGGTTCCTATTTTTGTATCAAATGGGACAAGTTATTTTCGTAGTTGAAAAAAAAATCTCGAGGAAAGAAATTTCTTGGAAAAAGGCTGCAATCACATGCTATTTTCGCTAGAAAAGTTATATTTTTTTAAGGGGCCAGGACTGGTTGAAAACATGGGAAAAAGGAGAAAATGCTGGTAACCAATATTTTCTCATTTTCACACCATGTTTTCTACATTTTCTTCCAAAAATTGCACCATTTTAGGAACATTCACTTTGTTTTCTGCAAATACTTTAAATCTCGAGAGGTCTTAAAATTTGTAATTTGGTAAAGAGTTAAAGAGTGTTTAGTTACAAGTGGTAAATATCTTCGCTTGACATTTATCCATTTGTATCCAGACCACGAGGAGGCGCTCTTTGATCATGGCCTGCCGGTCCCCATTCTCTTCGTTCTTTGTCATATTTACATTATTTACATGTCCCCCCAAGAAGTCAGCCTTAGTTGGTGTGTTGTACATCCGGTAAGCCATGAAATCCTCCTTACCGAATAAAGCATGCTCTTGCATGAAGGCGTTCTTGATTTCTCTGATCGTTTTTGCGTTGATCGGTTTTCTACTGGCAGAAGGGGTTCTTCGTATGGTTCTTGTTAGTCATTTGAGACCACTGTGTTTGGGTTGTTTTTTTTCCATAAACGTCTGTAAAGAATTGTTTTCTTCGCTTGTCTCTGTTGTAAATTTTGTTTCTCCTAAATTGTCTTTAATCGGTAATTATATGTGTCCGAGTCCGTATTTTCATCTAGGCCTTCGGCTCCATAAATTAGTGATAGGATTTGGTCTCATTCTTTTTTGCGGTATCCAACAATGTTTTCCATGTGCCTATTGGAATTTTCTTTCAGGTGTCGTGTACATAGCACACGAGTTGCATTCCATTCTTAGTTCCTTGTATTGATTCTAAGTTCATTGTAATTGTTCTGTATTTGTAAACATGGAAATGTTAATTACCAAGCATGACAGAAAGATGTAATCCACAACGAAAATAGCACATTACATTTACGAAAATAGCCCTATTACCAGTTTTCTTTTGATTAAAATATATCAATTGAATTTTATTTATTCTTTTATTGATGTATGAATCATAGCATGATAATGGTAGATGCATAGTACCTTGATGGACAGAATTGTATATTTCGCAGTATCAACGATAAACCAAAGCACAAAATAGAAGAAATCAATTATCACTTACTAACGGAAAGTGTGACATTGATAATACATCATAACCGGAGTTGTTATAATCTGATAAGATGTTTGTTTCTTAAAATCATGGTTGTGTTAATTGTAATAAAGACGTTATTTAATGTTTATACCCCCTCTCCCCCCCCCAAAAAAAGAAGTAAGTTAGTTCTACATAAATTAAAAAGCTTGTTGATATATATATGAATGAGCATGAAACAATGTAAAGATTGCAAACATTTAGAATGTACTTTCACAAGCTATTTTCGTATATTCATGTGACAAAACTATCTTGTGTTATTTTCTGTTAACCCTTAAATTGTTATATCAGTTGAACTTAACTTTCCAGCCGATGATAATAATAATCCATATCTATTTCAAAGTTATTTGTTGGGGGTGATAATATCACCTCATCAGACAGTATAAATCCAAGGTCAGACTGCAAATTCTGTGCAGTTTGATCTTAATCTACACTGTCCGCGAAAAGATCTGCGCTTTGCAGCCTTAGGGTTAACCTATTTTTGTTCAAAGGTTTCTATTTTCATATTGAATGGGATAAGCTGTTTTCGTACAAAAGAAATGAAAGAGAAATAGACTCTTGAAAAGTGGCTGCAAGCACACATTTTTTTCGATCAAAGAGTGGTGTTTTAGAAGGGCTTAGCCAGGTAGAACAGTCCATAGCACACAGGACTTGAAAACTTGGCCGCTGGCTGAGAAAATTTCTTTCCGAGGGTTGATGCTACTCTGGCATTTTCGGCAAATAAATAAAATGGATACTCTGAAAAGCATTAGCTCTTTTTCTAAAAGAACAACAACAAAAAAAAAAGCAGACAGTAAAGATCCAAGATCAGACTGAACAATATGTAGTTGTCGGAACAAAATATTAAATGCAATGAAGAAACTGCTTACTATAAACCCATCCTGCCCTTTATAACATAAATGTGATTTGGTGTTTGACTGAAGTTTAGATCGAGATTAATTACGGTTCTGCCTTCACCACTGAATTCCAAGATTTAATGACATAGATGCATCGGTGTATCCAGCAGTGGGGTGGTGAGGGCTGGTATCAACAATGGTTTCTGCTCTTTCAAAAAGAAAACAGCGATCATCTTTTGAGTTGAGATACATATTATTTATTTTCTGCAAGCGCTTTCATTTATGTGGAGTCCAACTTTTCGTGGCTTGATGAGGTGATAGGAATCGATACTTACCTAACACAGGATACAGTGACCGTCACAAGTATCTCTACAAACACTACACAAAATCCGACATTTTGCACGTATAACAAAACTTAAAACGATTTTTCAACATTGACCCCCATCTTATATATCAGCTATTGACGCAGTGTATTTAAAACAAATGATTTAAAACTAATTAAAGTAAAACTGCAAACAACCTAAAGGAATACCAAAAAGGACTGTCGCATAATTAATGAATGTGCGAAATTAATTAACAGATTAAAGGTATTATAATCCAATAGACGATTTACCAATTACATTTGATATAAGCGATATTTCCTTACGGATTGGGGTCAAAATGGCCCACTTCCAGAACGGCCAAGATCCAAAATGGCCCAATACCGAAACGGTCCAGTACCGAAACGGCCCACTTTTTTGTCATGCTTTATTCTTAATGGAATCCATACGTAATTTATATTCTGTATGCAGGTTTTCATTCCTTTGTTCGATCATCTCATACAGATGTTTTGAGACCAAATCAATAGTTTTCTAGCCTTTTTTCTGTTCAGGTTTAAGTATGGAATAAACTGGAGCGTAAGATGATTGAAAAGAAACACACAGGCTGAATGAAATTTACCTCTTTTATTTATTTACCTCCTTTCAAATATCTATGCACTAAACTCAAGTAAACTTGTTTAACTTGCTTAACAAACTGCTAAAAACTTAAGTAACACTTAACTCTTTTAACTCTTCAAAGACAAAACTTCAGACTGTTCCAGTCGAAAGCATTTGTAGATGTTGTTTGCACATGTCATATTCTTCGAAGATTCGACCTGTCTGCTATGACGCATCACCCATCCCCGAAAAGTAGGGCTTATACCAAAGCTATTAGCCTATTACCCAAGCATGTACGGGCCGTTTTAATAAATGGCCAATGCATAGCTTACATGCTAGCCGATCATAGCTGAATGAATCGCACCAGGTAGCATTTTATTGAGTAAACGTGTATTTCATTTTGGAATTCAAAGTAACGGTTGTTTTGAAAAGTAGTCCCGTTCTGTACCCAGAATGCCCAAATTAGATAGATGTGTATTTGTAGAATGCCATCTAGCGGGAGATAATGCATTTGTAGACGACAAATGGAATGTAGCTCAAGTAATGAATTCTGTCTATGTTATGGTTGAAAACATAGTTGGAAAAGGAGAAAACGCTATTTACTTGAAAAAATCTTGGGAAAACAATGTAGAAAATATTGTGGGAAAAGGAGAACGTGTTGATTAACAGCACATTCTTCATTTCCCACAATGTTTTCATACCCTTATCTTTATGGTCGTTAAAAGGAGAAAATATTTTGTTATTGTTGTTGTTGTTTTCGCCTTCACTCATAATGTTTTCAAAGGTCTGTTTCTTTGGGGTCATTAGAATTCAGGAGTGTGTGGCATATGATTAAGCAAACAGATTAATTTGACCCTTAATTCCTTAGCCAACGACTAAACTTTAGACCGTTTCAAGTTGGTAGCATTTGCAGACAACTAAATGATTGTAGCTTAAATAATGATTTCTTTATTTTCTAGGCAAGAACAGATGGCGGAAAAAGCAGAAGAAAATGCTGATTAACAGCATATCATTTTTTTCCCCACAATATTTTCTACTCCTTTTTGTTCATGATATTTCAAAGTTGGTAAAAGTGATTGAATGGTTCAAAGATACATCTACACTCGTTCTCATGCAGTTTTTAGCCCAGTTTTTAACCCATTTCATCTTTATTTCATGAAGCTACAATCATTCTTGTGTCTTCATGCCAAATGTTGCCCATGATAGCTGCAAGATAGCATAGATTATGACTGATAGAATTGCATTTCATGATTTTAAGGCCCTCAAAGCAATCGCTGTTATATATATATATGTTTAATCAGCTGAGCCATTCCCTGAAGTTTTAACAGTTTTTTGCTATTTAGATCAACACTGTATAGAGTAAATGTCACCAACGCTCTGCAAGAATCGAGACGTCTTCCATTCACCGGAAGAGTATCGATCCCAGCAGGCGTTGATTAATTTCCCATTCTCTTTGATCTTGTTGAGGTTTCTCTTTCTAAATCGTTGGAGTCAACGGTTATTTTGACTAGCTCTGCCTCTTGTCTCAGGAGGGGGACGAGTATGTAGAATGTTACACACGACAAACAAGCTTTTCTGTTGAGCCTGTGGTGCCAGCCTGAAAAAAAAAATGTCTATGATAATATTCCCGCAACTAACTCGAAAACCTTTAACGATATTTTGATAAAACTTCACACATTTGTAAAGCACCATGAAACAAAGTGTCATGCACAAGAACCATAACTCTGGCTTGTATATTTTTCGAGTTATTTCCCTTTGATTATTTTCCTTACTCATTTTACGTACAATTTCGTGTCTGCTCTATAACTAAAAAAACCGTTAGAGAAAAATGACTATTATTTCAGTTAGAAATTGCCTTGGTGACATATCAATCCTTCTGACACAAAAAAGGGGGGAGACATCTGTTTTTTTTTTTTGTAGAAAAACAAGTTCTAGTTTATATTGTTTGTAGTTGTAGACAATGTAGATCAGAACCAGTAAGCGTTTTGCGAACAGTGTTGATTAGGTTCTAGCTGTAGAATGTGTGCTGTCTGATCTTGAATATGCACGTTCGTATATCCGCTTGAATAATGAAATTGCACTTTTTTCTGTCTTGATTTACGAAGTTGAATCAAACTAGAGAATGTGAGAAGTATGATCTTGAATATGCATGTTGGGTTATCTGCTCAAATAATGAATTGTGCTTTATTTATCACAGTTTATTACTGCTTTCAATCCTTTTAAATTAAGGTTACGCCGATGATTGTAGAAAATGAAGACGCTTGCATGTAAACCGTTCTACGTTAGAAGACTGATGGACATAGAGATGGCTAGATGTAAAAGTAACTTTTCGGATTTGTGTACGTTTGATTTGGCTCTCTATGGATAAAAATGTGTTTAAATACCTTCTTCGTCGTTATTTGTTTGTATGTACTGACGAAACACCGACCAGTCATCTACTTCGAAAGTGGGATTGTTCATCCATTGTCGTTGCACGTACTGTACCAAAGCAGTAGTGGCTGTCGTCGTTGCTCGTTCTGCCAACATTTCAAAGGCTCTAGGAATATGCACTGACGGCAAGAACTGGAGGGAAAGCAGCATCTTGATGAATGAATGGAAGCCAAGCCTTTGTCTGTAAGTCTCGGCAAGACCTAACTGTTGAGCATGGCACCAGTTCTTGCGACCAGAGGAATGCACAACCCTTCATTTGCACTGTCGGAAATACTTCACAAACAGCTTGCCATGCCCCTGTAATAAATAATTTCTTTTAACTTATAGATCTTCTCTTTTTCTTTTAAAATACATAGAAATAGGGTAATTCTAGATTCTGTCCCAGCCAGAGAAGGAGAGAAAGACAGGGGAAGAGAGAGAGAGAGAGGTATCTTACTTCATTATATGGATAAGTTACCTAATAATGTTTTAACTTTATAATTCTGTACATCTCTTCCTTTTTTTTCTCGAATGGACAGGCTGGCAGTATTATGAATTTGTAAAAGATTTTAATATTTTGTGAAATACTTTCTTTTGAGTATTGGAACCCTGAACCTGTTACTTTATTTTATAAACTCTTTACGACTTTTAGACTTGAACGCAACCAAATGTTTTGCAGACGATTGATCAAATCCTGCTAAGAAATGGGGAGATGGTTTTGGAAATGGAGATAAGTTTTTGGGAAAACAAGAAAATGTTGGCTACCAACATTTTTTCTCATCCCACGATGTCTTCAAAGGGATAAACTCACCTTGTTCATAATCAAGAACAAACCCCTCTAAAGAATGATGTCCTATTTTTTCTTGGAGGGAGCGCAAAACCTGAAACAAAATATCGTATAGTAAGTTCATTTGTTTAAAAAAATCCATCCGAGCCACTAAGTCATGGACTGACAGTCAAAACATTTGCTTTTATTATTTAAAAAAAAAAAATGTTTTCCATTACATTAAATATCTGCATCCTCTACCATTATATATCAAGCGAATTATGACATGGATTACAGAGTTGGATATCTGAATTCAGAGAGAGAGAGAGAGAGAGACAGACAGAATGCGGAAGAGGAGGGAATAGCAATGGAAGACGGGAGAGAGAGAGAGAGAGAGAATGAATAGCGATACTGTTTCAGAGAGAGCTGGCGTCTGACTTGTCTTCAGGTTTTGCACGAATATAATCGTATAAAATTTAATTATAAAATTCAGTTTGAATTAAGATCCTCATTTACCATGATACAATCCTCTTTTGTTCTTCTACTCATGATTGAAAATACAAGTGGCACGTGTTTGGACAGTCTGTTCCTTTCAACAAAAGCGTGGATCGTTTTGGAATTGGGCCGGAATTATCGAGTTACACCAGACAAACAAAGCACTATTTTAAAGACAAATGTCGTATTTGGCGTTTGCAAATCCATTAAATTTGAACAAATTCACAACTGAATAAAAAATGACATGGCAAAAAATCAAGAGGAAATTAATTCCAACATAGTGGAAACGTATTTTATGATATTGCTTTTGAAACAAAAAAATCATGGACAAACAAAATATGCATTATACAAGATCGTATTCAAATATCCTATATAGCGAATTCACTAGCGACTAAAAATGAACTTACCCTCTGTAACCTGTGTAAAATTTCAAAATCCCATCAACAAATGATTAACATACGGGTAAATTAATATAAAACAAGAGATAAGAAGAGTCAGTTTAATGTGACATGTGTGCGTTATTCTGTACGAAGCAAGTACATTACAGCTCTTCTAAAGGAAACCCACCCTGCAGTGCGATACCCAGATCAAACGGACACTGCATTAACCCTTTACCCACTTTTGTAAAATTTTGTAAGACACATTTTTTTTAAATATTAAAAATGAACCTTGGATGTCTATTTTGGGAAGGAGTGATGGAAGGTGTCTGAAGTCACGTTTCTTATGTTCATGATCTATTACAGCTATTTGTCTTTAGGAAAATGGCTGAAAGTGTAACAAAGACGGTTTGATTAATAAAGCTGTAACTTCAGTAAATAGACTGTCCCTGTCTATTTGAATACACTGGACAGCTTCCTAACCTTTTACCAAACAATTTCGAGTTTTGACGACCCTGAGAAAAAACATAGGTGAAAGACGTGGTGATTTTGTCCCACATGCGGCTATTTGTCTCACTTCCTCAACCCCCCCCCCTTCCCACCCCCCCCCCAAAAAAAAAAAAAACGAAAATAAACAATAAACAGCCCAGAAATATCTGTGAAAACTGTATTTCAATCAAAATGTGATTTATGTTTCATTTTAGATTTTTTTGGATACACTCTTATGTCTATCATACAAGATACATACAAGTGTGTAAGAAAAACGAAACCGTAGTCAAATTTGATTTGAATACAGTTTCCACAGATATTTCTTGGCTTTTTGTGTGACAAATAACTGACAGTGGGACAAATCACCTAGTCTGTTACCTGTCAGAAACAAGGCGTCTTAAAGAATATATTGGGAAGGGAGGAAGGGCTTGTAACTAGCATTTTCTCCCTTTTCAACAATATCATCTACTTTTTCATGGACAATTTCAACAATTTGACCCACGTTTATTCTATCATCTTCAAATACTATGTATCTAGACGAGCTCAAACTGTTGCAGGTGGGTGACAGCTATTAAACCAATAAGCATTCACTGTAACTATTTAAAACCATATTCTATCGTCTTCAAATACTATGTATCTAGACGAGCTCAAACTGTTGCAGGTGGGTGACAGCTATTAAACCAATAAGCATTCACTGTAACTATTTAAAACCATATTCAACATAACCCCAGCTTTTTATGACCCTGAGAAATATAGCTTTTAAAAATACTGTTGGAACGGGAGAAAATTCTGGTAACTAGCATTTTCTCCTTTTCCGACAATGTTTGCTATCCTTCCTACAGCAAATTTCATTTTTTTCAGTTACACTTATGTTGTCATCTGCAAACGCTTTTGATTGAAATTTTGGAAACAAAATCATTATTTTGCCAAGCAATTTTGAAAGGCCACCACCACCACAGCCATGTTTTTCAATGGATCAAAATTTCGGGAACAAGTTTTGAAAAGGGTCACCCAAGGAACATTTCTGTGAAATTATTTCAAAAGCTGACCAGTGGTTTCAGAGGAGAAGATTTTCAAAGAATTTCTTAGAAAATTCCATTTGGTTGCCATGGTAACCAGAGTTTTTGATGGAATCAAATTCTGTAAACAATTTTAAAAGAGCACCTCCAAAGGAACATTCCAGCCGAGTTTGGTCAAAATAGGCCCAGGGGTTTAGGAGGAGAAGATGTTTAAAGACTTGTTGGCACCGCACTACGCAAAGACCCCTCCCCCCACCACGGCCATGTTTTTTGACAGATCAAAATTTCATGAACAATTTTGAAAAGGGTCACCCAAGGAACATTTCTGTGTAATTATTTCAAAATCTAACCAGCCGTTTCAGAGAAGATTTTTAAAGAATTTCTTAGAAAATTCCATTTGGTTGCCATGGTAACCAGAGTTTTTGATGGAATCAAATTCTGTAAACAATTTTAAAAGAGCACCTCCAAAGGAACATTCCAGCCGAGTTTGGTCAAAACAGGCCCAGGGGTTTAGGAGGAGAAGATGTTTAAAGACTTGTTGGCACAGCACGACACAAAGACCCCTCCCCCCACTACGGCCATGTTTTTCGACAGATCAAAATTTCATGAACAATTTTGAAAAGGGTCACCCAAGGAACATTTCTGTGTAATTATTTCAAAATCTAACCAGCCGTTTCAGAGGAGAAGATTTTTAAAGAATTTCTTAGAAAATTCCATTTGGTTGCCATGGCAACCAGAGTTTTTTGATGGAATCGAATTCTGTGAACAGTTTTTAAAGAGGACCTCCCAAGGAATATTCCAGCCAAGTTTGGTCCAAATTGGCCCAGGGGTTTAGGAGAACATGTTTAAAGAATTGTTGACAACACAAAGAGCCCCCCACCATGGCCATGTTTTTCGACGGATCAAAATTTTGTGAACAAATTTTGAAAGGGTCACCAAAGGAACATTTCCGTGAAATTATTTCAAAATCTGACCAGCCGTTTCAGAGGAGAAGATTTTTAAAGAATTTCCTAGAAAACTCCATTTGGTTGCCGTGGCAACCAGAGTTTTTGATGGAATCAAATTCTGTGAACAGTTTTTAAAGAGATCCTCCCATGGAATGTTTCTGCCAAATTTAGTTGACACTGGCCCAGTGGTTTAGGAGAAGATGTTTAAAGAATTATTGATGACGACCGACGGACATAGGGTGATCCTAAAAGCTCCCCTTGAGCACATTGTGTTCAGGCGAGCTAAAAACAGTGCAATCACTTACCTCCACATTTCAACTAGGCGAGTCCATCATTTTGTTTGTTTCTTGCTGCATTAGGCAGTTATATCAACCATTGCTTTGAAAAGAGATAAAAAGACTGCTAGATCTAGATGATACCAGCCAACATCCTGTCGAGGTTCCTTATTCTAATCTCAGGTTTTCATCCTGTTCATGTACCTTGCGCTTGTATGGTTTTTTAACCTCTCCGGGTGTGTAAGTGTGAATATATATACGTATAAGATGTGTGTATAGGTGTGGTTGTGGGGCTGCGTGCGTGCTTGTGTATGTGTTTTTCGTTCAATCAATTCTATGCAGTTTTCAAAATAAAAACAAAAAAATCTTTTTTTTTCCCTTTTTTTACTTGAGATAATTGTCTACAAATAATGACCAATGAACTGACAAAATCAGCGCAGCAAATGTAAAATTTCAATGAACTAACAAAATCGTCATATGAAGTAAAAAGTCTGACAAGAAATTTTATTGGTCAACCAGGTAACGTGAGCATAATGTCTAAATATAGACATGAAAAAGACCTTTCTCCACATGGCTCAAGCTCATAATTCCTCGATTGCTAGACCTGAGCCATTAGACTGATATGCCGTGGTCTTGACTAAAACACTTCTAGGTAATGAGTGGTATAATATAAACAAAAGTCTTTAATATTTTAAGTAACTTGTATTATCTGTATACATGTACGCCTTGTGGTACCATATATTAACAGTAAGCCTTGTTCTAGCAAAAGGAGGTTTAATGAATTTCCATCATACAAGATACCAAGCAAGTCATCAGAGTATCATGGTTCCATAAAATCCGTTTTGCGTAATAACCGATTGAATTACAAGGTAGACTGGTCCTTCGACATGCAGAACTTGACTAAAAGCAAAAAATTTCGACCCATGGCAGCCTGCCCTGGGTCGATACTTCTCCCAAATGCATGGGTCATTTATGTTCCATGTAATACTGACATGATGTTACACAGTGATACATAGTGATTTGCAAAGGCTATCAAATCAATTAAACCTTTTCAAAACATTTCCATGTTTTCATGACTCTGGAGAAGGAGGCTATGAGAACATTGTGGGAACAGGAAAAAGTGCTCATAACCAGCACTAAATTTCGCACAAAATACTCGACCCTGTTAAGGACAAATCTCGTCTTTTGAGTGACATTTATCATCTACAAATGCTTGAAATCAATAAGGGCCAGTCTGTTTTGTCATTCTTAACTTCCATAGGTATGTGAACTGTTGGTGGATCCAAATCTGTGTTTGTTACTAAACTGGTGAATCATCGATATCTGTCCAAATTTTGACTTGATTAGTAGAATGACCATTTGTCAATGTCTTGTTGATTCTTTCATCATAGAGTCCAAAAATCCCACCTGGAACAGATAATGCAGTTCTGAGTTATGGCGTAAAACAACTTACAACATTGACAGTTTTTTCCTCAATTTTCCATCTTGTTTCCCGTTCTTAAACCTTTACTTAACAAATATGATTTAGACTTGTCCAAATTGAAAGCCTTCACAACCTCCGTTACATATTGCTCTTATTGCTATATGTGTGTGTATACTTAACCCTTTACCAAACAATCCCAGGTTTTCACGACTCTGAGAAAGAAGGCTTCTGAAAACATTGTGGGAAAAGGAGAAAATGCTGGTAACCAGCATTTTCTCCTTTTCCCACAATGTTTTGTAACAGCATTTTCTCCTTTTCCCACAATGTTTTCTACCCTTCCCAAAACAAATTTAAATTTTTGAGTCACTTTAATTTTGTCGTCTGCTAATGCTTTCAATTTGGACTCGTCTAAAACTTTATCGTCTGGTAAAGAGTTAAACTTCAGTTCTGTGTCACTTGTTTATTCACAAAAAATCCAAAACTAGATCACGTAACAAAACTTTCCTTATCATTCTGTATGCAAATATGCAAATTTTGGAATGTAGTTTATCGTTTACAGGATTAACCAAGTTTTACTTTTTACATTTCTATAAAAAAAAAAAATTGTTTTAACCCTAACAAGTGACACTGTATGGATGTTATACTATTCTGTTGATAATGGTATTAACTCTTTACCACATAATCCCGACTTGTAACAATGCTCTGAAAGAAGCCTTTTGAAAACATTGTGGGAAAAGGAGAAAATGCTGGTAACAAGCATTTTCTCCTTTTTCCACAACGTTTTCTACCCTTCCCAAAACAAATTTCTTTTTTTAGTCACCTTTGTTTTGTCGTCTGCAAATGCTTTCAATTTGGACCAGTCTAAAATTTTGTCGTTTGGTAAAGAGTTAATCAAACAGAAGAAACAACCAAAAGTAAAACAGATTAATAAACAAAGCCTAATTGTATACAAGTAAGGAATTCAAACAATATACATTTTGAAAAACGTTCTGAAGGCTGACTGTCGGATATTCAAATAACTCATGAGCTTTTACTGAAAAAACTGAAAAGTTTGAAAATTGACAGCGCTCCTGGTGAGGATGGAGTACATCCAAAGGTTTTGTAGGAATGTGCAGAAACTTTGGTATTTCCCTTACTTAAACTGTTCAGACCTTCTTTTGATACTGGAACTATACTGCTTGGTAAAGTGATTCTATTCTGCCAATTTATAAGAAGCGTTCCAGAAATCGTGAGGAAAACTATCGTCCATTTTCTTTAACAAGTGTTCCTTGCAAGCAGGGATCGTATATATAGAATAGTTTATATGATCCCTGTTGCAAGATTCTTGAATTTATTATTAAAGAACAGATCATGCACTATCTGACCATAGAAAATTTGATTAATGAAAATCACGAATTTGTTGGAGGAAAATCTTGTTTAACCAATCTTCTTGAAGCAATGAATTTTGTCACTTCTAGTCTGGACCATGGCAATAATGTAGATCTGCAGTTTACTTGGACTATGCTAAAGCATTTGACAGAGTTTTTCATAGTAGACTCGTGTTAAAATTACCAGGATATGGAATTGAAGGTAAAATTATCCACACGGATGTCATATGATGCAAAAAAAAAAAGACATATTTTGTTTCATTCTATTGAAAATGATACCAACTCTTATCCTGCTAAATATCCATACTGAAACTTCCAGTTTGATAGTAAAAACCCAGATACTGCTTTTTCAAAGCTATGTTTTGGGAAATAATATCTCTTTATCAGACAGTGTAGATCCAAGATCAGACTGCACGCTCTGTGCAGTCTGATCTTGATCTACACTGTCGGCAAAGGGTCAGTGAGTCACGCTCAGCAGCCTAGGGGTTAAACAGTCATACTAACAAAAATAAAACGGATAATCAAACAAACCATACCTGTATGCAAGTACAGAACTCTATGTCCTTTGAACATGTCTGGATTACTGTTTAATTCATGAACAAGACCCTTGACAGCTTTCCCTGTATATACTGGGTCTAACATGATACCAGTGGATAGGCTCACTTGAACAATAAAATCTGCAAACAAAATAATTGAAGACAAGAGCACTGCATGCAGATGCCAATGCTTGACTGCAGTTGCTTTTAGAAATATGGTAGAACAATTTTCAGTGAAAATTCCTAGTTCAAAAAGGGGCATCACTGTGTCAAAAATATTGTAATGTTACCTGCCATACTGGTTAGGGTTTCCCTTTTGATAGTTAACAACTAGTCCAAGCTTGAAGTATTGACAAAGATACCATAAAATGTCATACTTTTTACATGGCAATGACAGAGCAGAAGAACAGCAGACAGGGCTACAACAATATCTCGACATAAATATCTTTGATGAAGACGGAGATATTTCAAAAATGTCACGCAGATGACTATGTAGACGACACGGAAGACGATAGGGCTATAACAATACCTCAACCTTCTCTTCAAAAACAGCCTAACTAACATGAGGACTTGAAAACATTTTGGGAAAAGGAGAAAGTGCTGGTAACCAGCATTTTCTCCTTTTCCCACAATGTTTTCTACCTGTAGGTAGTAACACTTGGCTGCAGTTGCTCTTCAGAGAAAATTCTAAGCCAAAGAAAGGGAATAACAGCTACTGTGTCAAAATATTTTGAGGCGTATCTGGGCTTCTGGTGTGGCTTACCCTACTGATAGTTAACAACTGTCATCAGTCTGAAGTAAATATATTTGGTAATGTTAAAGGTTACACACTACCAGGGTAAAGAAATGGGGACTGACATCACCTGTATGTTTGCCAAGCCCCTGTACCTCATTTGGTAGTGTACAGGACTTGAGAACGGGGGGGTGCTGGTTCGAATCCCAGGCTTGGCCTATTTCTTTACAAGGATTAATAATAGTCATTGCAAAAAGACTCATCTCTTTCTCAGTGATCACTGGATTTATAATGGTTATATGGGAAAGCAGCAAGTATCTTTTGAAGAATATTGTGGTAAGTATTGGTAAAAGAAACTCCAGGAAAGCAAGGACAGGTGCACTGGCCACTGCAATATAATTGAATTAATGCTGAAAAAAGAGTTAAACACCACACAATCAATCAATCAACCTGGACGTTTTCTAAACATGCTAGGATTTTACAGATTTGCAAAAGAACTACAACTGTTTTCTGTATTATTGTTATTTAAATCTATGCCAAGCAATCATCTGTCTTAATAACCCTGAGGAATATGGCTTTGGAAAACATAGTGGGAAAAGCAGGAAATACTGTTTACCTGTAATGTTTATGGACAAAAAGGGCTTCCTCCTTAACCCTTTACCTAACAACAATATTTTGGACTTGTACAAATTGAAAGCATTTGCAGAAAACAAAAGAGGCTCAAATGAGAAAAGTTGTCTAAGAAATGGTAAAAAACTTTGTTGGAAATAGAGAAAACACTAGTTGTTGTCTGGTAAAGATTTAAATAATTTTTCATTTACCTGAAAGCAAAGTCTGCTTGTAGAGTAGACAAAGCAAAATAGAACAACTGAGCCATGCCATGTGAAAAGGAGTTAAATACATCTGAAAGAAAGTATCCACTCAGGTCAGCCTGCGCAGTCTTCACAGGCTGACCTGAGTCAATTCTTTTTGCTACAGGTCAATTTTCTGTATGTCTAAGGAGATGCTACCTCAGAATTCAGTATTTTGTTAGACAAAATGGATTTTTAAGGATCCATAATCATGTAATGACTTGCTTTGTATAATGTATCATGGAGATGTATTAACCCCCCTTTTGCCAGGCCCGCCCGGGTGGCTCAGTGGTGAGCGTGTCGGACTCATGACCTGGTGGTTGTGAGTTCAATACCCGGTTGAGGCGAACTTTCTTTCCGGCGTATTTTCGCCTCTCACCTCTGCTGAAGCATGTGAGAAAAGTAGTCGGTGGCTTTGGAAAGAAAGTTGTGTTAGTACTGGTGTGAGAAAGCCAGGAAACATATATGCGTCACTGACCGCCATGATATGACCTTAGCTGTTAAAGTGGCGTTAAACCCCAATACAACCAACCAACCCTTTTGCCAGAGCATGACTCATTTCTTTTACAGCAACAAACAGACTAACCAAGTTCTTCCTGAGTTGAGAGACCATAGCCTCTACCTTTATGGCCATCTACAATGTCAAGGACATTCTCTGACTTGACCTTTAACCCACATGCTTGTATCATTTCATTGACATGTTGGTAGAAGTATGCAGCATCATCACTGACTGCTATCCCATGTATTCTGAAAAACAGCAAAATGGAATCTGTTCAAACATGCTTATATTGTATGCTACTTAACACTGCTTTCAACTTTATTTCATTTATATCATGGCTGCAAGTGCATCTAATCATGAGTTCCTAGAGTTTCTGTTACCAGTACATGTACTTGGCACAATATTCTTTCCAAGTCACTGGCTGCTTTCCCACATGACCATCTTTGAAAAAATGATCAGCGGAGAAGGAGGTATTAATCCTGTTCCAACAACTATCGCTAATCCTTGAAGAGAAATTGGCTGAGCTGGGGATTCAAATAAGCAAACCCCTGTTCACAAGTCCTGTACACACAACCAACTGCACTACTGGGGTTCAGCCCAAACATGCTGTAATATAGTAAGAGTGATCAGCCCTTCACTACACAATGCTGTGTTTTAATGACCCTGATATAATAAGGCTTTTGAAAACATTGTGGGAAAAGGAGAAAATGCTAGTAACTAGCACTTTCTCCTTTTTCACAATATTTTCCATTCTTTCAAGTGAAAATTCCCTTCATTTGAACCAAATTTAGTTCGTTGTCTGCCTATGATTCCAATGTGAACAAATCTATCTTTTTTTTCATTTATTAAAGTGTTCACATATTATTATTCTTATCTACTTTTTTTCCTTACAGCTAATCTATAACCCTTTTCCACACAATCCTGAGTTTTTTTAGGAAGGAGAAGACTTTTGAAAACTTGTGGGAAAAGGACAAAATGCTGGTAATTAAACAAATTACCGAATCTTAGATCCTGTTAAAAAGTTTGCAATGGCCAGTCCAGCAGCAGTTCCACCACTACCACATGCAAACACAAGGTCATCAAAATTGTCCAGTGCACCCTGCAAAAAAAATTAAACTCAAAAATCTGAAAGATATAAGTGTACAAACTTCAATTTTGACCTTTTTCTACAATGAAAGCACCCATACCCGATAGCAGTCATATTCCCACATTTTCTTCAACCCTTTACCACACAGCCAAACTGGGGACTCATCCATGTTCTAGGAATTTACAGATTATAATTTAAATATTTTTAGATAAAAATATCTGTCCTTCAGTACGTAGAAAACATTGTCAGAAAAGAAGAAAATGCTGTTCACCAGTATTTTCTCCTTTTACAACACTGTTTTCAAAAGCCTTCTTTCTCGGGGTAAATAAAACTCAGGACTGTGTGAAAGACTAGCTCTCTACAAGATGACAAAATTTTGGATTTTTCAAAACTGAAAATATTTCGAGATGATGAATGTGGCACCAATGATAAAGTTTAATTGTGAAAGGGTGGAAATATTACAGGAAAAGGTGACAAAACTAGCACATGCGGATGCCAATGCTTGGCTGCTTGACTCTACATGAAAATGCCTGTCAAAAAAAGAGGTATAACTGTGCCAACAATACTTGAAGGTTACTTGCCCTTTTAGTTTGTGTGCCCTTTTAAAAGTGAACAACTATCCCAAGTTTCAAGCAAAAATCATGACAAAGACATGAGAAAATGTCACAATTTTTGTATGATCACAAGGATGATGCAACCATGACACAGACGATGACAGGGCTATAACAATACCTTGATGTTCACATCAAAAACAGCTTCCAAGCCTCTGTATGCTAGTTGGTAGCATAAAGGACTTCAGAACAGGGGATCGGTGGTTCGAATCAGCCAATTTCTTTCTGAGAACTGATGACCGTAATTGCAACAGAACTCATTCCCTCTCACCGCTGATCATTGTTTCGATGATGATTATGTTGGAAAGCAGCAAGTGACTTGGGAAAAACACTGTGCTTAGTACTGGTAAAAGAGACTTTGGGAAAGCATGGATAGGTGCATTGGCTGCGGCACTATAACTGAAATAATGTTGGAAAAGGCTTTAAACAGCATAGAATAATTTAATCAATCAAAAGTAGCTAAACTAACAAGAGCATTGCATGCAGGTGCCAACACTAGACTGTAGTTGTTTTTGAAATAATTTGCTTTTCAGTGAAAATTCCAAGTGAAAAAGGGGCATAACTTTGTCAAAAAAATTTTGATGGTTTCCTGCTCTTGTTATATGGCTTCTCCTTTGATGGTTAAGGGCTAGCCTGAAATTGAAGTAAACATCTTCAGTAATGACAGAGATAGTATGAAAAGTTTTGGCATGACAACACAAACGAAGATGCAGACAACAACATGGCTATGGCAATACCTTGATGTTTTCTTAAAAAAAAAAAAAGCTGAGTTGAAAATGCAGGGATATTACAGACCTGTTCTAGTAATTCTTGGAACACAGTTATATACCCAAAGAGTCCTACACTGTCTGAACCTCCCACTGGTATTAGGTAACTCTCCTCTCCTAGCATCTCTCTGCAATGTAACATATAAATAAGGAAAACAGCCACTTTGTACAAGTCCCTGTTTGCTTAACCCTGTACCAGGCAATGAAAACTAAACTTGCCAATTCAAATGCTTTTGTGGATGACAAATTGGAAGTGCCTCAAATCAAGAGGTATACCTTTGAAAGGATAGAAAACATTGTGGGAAAAGGAGAAAATGCTGGTTACCAGCATTTTCTCCTCTTCCCACAATGTTTTCAAAAGTCTTCTTCCTAAGAGTCATTAAAAATCAGGATTGTGTGGTAAAAGGTTAACCACTAAAGTGCTGAATAAACCCTATGGACATTTTTATCCTACCATAAGATGAAAATAATTACACTTTCATGGCTGCCTTTTGTCTAACTGAATCAGCAAAGCGGACAGTGTAGA
This sequence comes from Hippopus hippopus, assembly GCA_946811185.2. Lineage (NCBI taxonomy): Eukaryota > Metazoa > Mollusca > Bivalvia > Cardiida > Cardiidae > Hippopus > Hippopus hippopus. Next base: position 42,183,761 of record OX328104.1, read on the forward strand.
TCAAAGATCAGACTGCAAACTTTGTGCAGTCTGATTTTGATCTGCACTAGCTGCAAAGGCAACTATAATAGTGAAAGGCACTACTATGGGGGTTAAAATCCAAGAAAATCATCAAACAGTTAAGCTATCAAGTTTTCCTGTGTGTTATATACCACTGACAATCGCATTTTATTTAGAGTTTTGCACTATCATAATTATAAATCCCTACCAATCCTTAACCACACAATCCTGTGTGTAAATGACTCAAAGAAAAAGGGCTTTTGAAAACATTATGGGAAAAGGAGAAAATGCTAGTAGTTGTTACCAGCGCTCTCTTCTTTTTCCACAATATTTTCTAAAGCCGTCTATTTAAAGGCCAGTTGCGGCCAAAAGTAAACAATGCAGGTGTTAAATGCAACCAAATTTAAATCATTTTATTTAAAAGTAAAGAATATCAGACATGCTAAACAATCAGAACACAAGTATTAGAAACTTGCCACTTACTTGACATGTGCTGCAATTTTCTCCATTCTGGGTTTTAAATGTGTGAGGTAGGGAGATTTTCTGGGGGTTAAGTACATGGTTGCCCCACAAAGTCTGTTCAGGAGAAGGTTACCAGCACAACCCACAGCATCTTCATCCTGTTGTTAAAATAAGAGCAACGTTAGCTCTCTCAAGACTGTAAATTCAGTCACCTAATGCCACTACCGTGAAGACAGGGCGAGTCTAGGATTTTCTTTTTTCATATTACTTACCTATATTAAAAAAATTTCCATCAAACAAAAATTAATGACAACTCAAATGGTTAGCTTTGGCAATGTTGTATTTTGTATATTAGGCCTGTGGCCTTTATGTACATTGTAATTAAACTGAATTGAAATTGAACTGAATTGAATCTTTACCAGACAGCAAAATTCTAGACTTTTCCAAATTGAAAGCCTTAGCAGACGACAAAGCGGACGTTACTCAAATGATGTAATTTATCTTTGAATTGTCTTTGAAAGGATAGAAAACATTTTCAGAAAAGGAGAAAATCACAGACAAATTTCATAATTTGAGTCACCTTTAATTTTTTGTCTGCAAATGCTTTCATCATGGATGAGTGTTTAAAAAGTTAGCCAATATGACATGAAGGACCAAAATTCATTCTCTACTCTTTACGAGAAAAAATTTTAAAATTATTCAGTTGGAAGCATCTGCAGATGACTAATCACATGGCTCAAATGAATGGAGGTTGTCTTTAAAAGGGTAGAAAGCATGGTTGGAAAAGGAGAAATTCTGGTGACCAAAATTTTCTCCTTTTTCCCACAATGTTTTCAAACGCCGGTTTGTCTCAGGGTCATTAATCTTGGGATTGTTTGGTAAAGTGTTCTCCCTTTACCACATCATTCAGTGTTTTAATGACCCTGAGAAAGAAGGCTTTTGAAAACATTGAGGAAAAGGGAGAAAATGCTGGAAAGTAGCATTTGCTCCTTTTTCCTCAATGTTTTCTACTCTTTGAAAGAGAAAGTTCATGTTTTGGATAACATTTAATTTATCGTCTGCAAATACTTTCAATTTCAGTAAGTCTAGAATTTTGTCATTTGGTCAAGATTTAATCAACTCTGTCCTATTTATCTAATAGGTCTGTTAGGTCTAGACAAAACTGCGGAACAAAAAACGCAACTTTCACCTGTATGTCTGTCCGCAACACTAGATGGGGCTGTAGTCCAAGCTGCCTGGCACAGACAGCCACGGCCCGACAGTGGTTTGATTGTATACCACCGCAGGTTATCACATGTTTGCAATTCCGTGATATAGCATCAGCCATCAAAAACTCTAACTTTCTGACCTATGTAAAGCAATAATGGAGACATAGATATATAAAATCTGCAAAAAAGAATCTAGAAAATTGTTATAAAGTGAGCCCCTGGAGAGCTTAATAACATTTTTTATGTCTCCCACCGTCAGGGTTGGGAGACATATTGTTTTTCCCAGTGTGTCCATCTGTCTGTCTGTCCGTCACAAATCGTGTCCGCTCTATAACTCGAAAACCTTTTAAGATATTTTGATAAAACTTCACACATTTGTAAAGCACCATGAGACAAAGTGTCATGCACAAGAACCATAACTCTAGCTTGTATATTTTTCGAGTTATTTCCCTTTGATTATTTTCCTTACTCATTTTACGTACAATTTCGTGTCCACTCTATAACTCGAAAACCGTTAGAGAAAAATGACCATTATTTCAGTTAGAAATTGCCTTGGTGACATATCGATCCTTCTGACACCAAAAAGGGGGGTGACATCTGTTTTTTTGTAGAAAAACAAGTTCTAGTATCAGACAAGTTTAACTTTTTACTACATAATCCTGAGTTTTAACTATTCTACAGAAGAGGGCTTTGGTAAACATTGCGGGAAAAGGAGAAAACACCAATAACAACCATTTTCTTCTTTTCCCACAATTTTTTCTACCCTTTCTCAGACAAATCTCATTTGCTAAAAGTAGTCTCATCTGAATCAGCATTGGCTGCAAATGCTTATAGAAGTGCTCTATGACGCTAAGTAAAGCAATCAAACATGAACGTAAAAGTTTCTTTTAACTTTTTACCAAACAATCACGGATTTTTCACAACTTTGAGAAAGAAGCCTTTTGAAAACCTTGAGGGAAAAGGAGAAAATGCTGGTAACCAGGATTTTCTCCTTTTCCCACAATGTTTTCCACACAAATTTCAATTTTTGAGTCAGACTAATTTTGTCGTCTGCAAATGCTTTCAATTTGGACCAGTCTAAAATTTTGTTGTTTGGTAAAGAGTTAATGGGGCATAAACCCTTTATCAGACATTTTGTGGGATCCTGCATGGCTCAGTGTTAAAGTGGAGGACTGAAAACCTCAAGACCCCAGGTTTGAGCTTCACTAAAAGCTCTGGGTTTTTCATGGGAGTGTCCTTGGGCAAGACACATGAGCGTCCTGGCCTAGTAAAACCAAGGACATACATGAATGTGTAATCTATCAACATGATATAACTGAGTAATGTTAAAAGAGGCAGAAAATATCAACCAAATAACTAACCAGTCAATAAATCAGATAGCTTGTCCATATGAAAAGCATGTGCAAAGATAGACTTAATCATGGCTCAAAATGCTTGTTACAAGCACTTTTTCCTTTTCCCACAATGTTCTCAAAATCCTGGTCCCTGAGGGTCTTATTAAACTAGGCATTTTTACCATGCCTGTGGAATGCAGATAATGAAAACATTGTTGGAAAAGGAGAAAATGGTGGTAACCAGCATTTACTCCTTTACCCACAGTGTTTCCTTTCTTTCCATAAACAAGTGCCATCATCTGTGCGCCATTGACAATGTTTTCTGCAACTGTATTAAATTTGGACCAGTCTCAAATTTTGTATGATAGAGAGTTTACCATTTCCCACACAACAAAATTTTGGACTAGACCAAATTGAAAGCATTTGCAGATGACAAAATAAATGTAGCCCATATGATGATTTCTGTCCTTCATTGGATAGAAAACGCTGTGGGAAAAGGAGAAAATGCTGGTTACCAGTATTTTCTCCTTTTCCCAACATGTTTTCAAATGCCTTCTTCTTCAGGTTCGTTAAAACTCGAGGATGTGTGGTATAGAGTTAGCTACATACATGTACAATACTTATTTACCTTGTTACCCGATAGAGTGCTCCCAGTCATATCATCTCTTTTTATGTGAATTGTAAAACCCTCTGGAACACCAGGTAGACTCCATTCATGGATGGGTGTGTTGGCATTAGCTAACTGAAAAAAAAAGAAAAAAAGAAAAGGTTTATTGGTTTCAATAATGAGAGGTTTATAATGCTTCTTTTCATATTTGGACATTTATTGTGCACCTAACATGACCAGGCCTATCAAAATATCTGTGTTTAAGGTTTCCCGACCCAACCTAGAAAATGCTGTGACCCTACTTTTTATGCTACGATTGAAAACAAACAATCTGTTGGGTGTGATTTTGGTACATGGTCCATGTAAAAGTTTCTGGGGCAAAAAAAAATCCCTACCTACCCTACCTACAGCATCTCGTGTAGGTACCGAAACCCTAAACACAGATAGTTTTTTGTTAGGCCCCAGTAAAAAACTAAAATTGTATTTGGGGACAGCTGTGTTCGAGTAGGATTATCTGTTCTTCGTTTAACCTTGTACTACACAATCCTGAGTTAAATACCAAGATGTAAAGGGCTTTTGAAAAGGTTGTGGGAAAGGACAAATGCTGGTTACAAGCATTTTCTCATTTTCCTAGAATGTTTCCTATCCTTTCTGATATATATTCCATCCTTGGAGTATCATTTTATTTGTTGTCTGCAAGTGCTTTGAATTTGGACCAGTCTATAATGTTGTCATTTGGTAAAGAGTTAAACCAATAGCAGTGCCAGACTGTAAGCGAAAGGTACAGGACTTGACTTCAGATTGGTCCTCAACATCATTCTCATTGTGTAACATTTGGCGCTCAATGTAAATAACCCCCGAGTGATATCTGTGTGGATGAGACTAAAATTCACCCTTAAAACACCTATTGTCGCATTTGCAGCCAATGTAGATCAAGATAAGACTGCACAAAACATGTAGTCTGATCTTGATTGACACTGTCCAATCGCTGAGTTAAGCTGGACAACAGCACCTTGACATTGCTCTTATTAGGGTCTTGTTTCTAGAATGAAAATGCCAGTTTGGTTTATTCCGCGCTCCCAGGGTTAAGCAGTATTTATAAGGACTAATATTGAGATGAAGGGGGGGCGAATGTAGTGGGGTTTTCTTTTCCTCAAACAGATTTAAATTCGTAGCTGGGCCAGACATGACCAAATAGCTCAATTAGTAGAGCATGGTGAGAGAGGGTCACAGGTTTGAGTCTTGGTCTGGCCACTATGTTTTACTCCTCTTGTCACACGGGTATAAATGGAGTCTTGTTTCGATAGATCATTATGATTAACTTTTTACATGGATAACTTACTCACTTAAGGATGAAAATAAACAGATTTAACCCTTTACCAAACAATCATGACTTTTAACAACTCTGAGGAAGAATGTTGGAAAAGGAGAAAATGCTGGTAACCAGCATTTTCTCCCCTTGCTACAATTTTTTCTACCCTATAAAGGATTACTTTTCACTCATTTGAGCTTTCAATTTGGGCATGTTCAAAATTCTGTTGGTTGGTAAGGAGTTAAATATCTTCAAAACTGTCTTCAATTTTTTTCACACTATATTTGATAGGCTTAATTGAATAGGGCTTTGGGGGTTTCTTTTCAGAAATTTATTAATCTAAAAAATATTGATTTCTTTGAGCACTTTTTCAGAAAACTCTGATACCATCTTTGAAAATAGTAACATTGATCATAAAATAAAGTTTTAAATCATGCACACTTGACTTGTGAAAACTTCTTGGCAAAAGTCTTACATGTAGTCTCTACTTCAGTAGTCAAGATACTTTGATTCAAACCTGTACTTTCACTTTTGGAAGATTAGCAATTGGTTTAGCCCAATCTGGGGGAACATATTGATTTAGAAGACGACTCGTGCATTTCATTCTCCTTTGTATACAGTTATGCTTGTAAAGGCAGCTATCTATGGAAGACAGAGGTCTACTGTACAAATAAACTCGCGAAATACATTTTGACATTTTGATGGTGCACATGATTAGAAAGTATGTAATGGAAACGTACTAGCCCACTCTCCTGTGAAAAGAAAACGCTTTTAGTAGAGTTCGATAGCTGATTTAAAACTAACCAAGCTTTTTTTCATCATTTTATATAGTTTATTTTATATTTTTGTAAGTAATATCAGCTGTAACTATTTCTAATGAATGAATCGAATCAGAACGGATGGATGTTTTTCTGTCATATGGGTCAGCCTAAAAACAGATTAGAACCGACGGAAACAGATTCAAACCAAACATACCCATTAGTTTCAAAATGGAGGCGAAAGAACAACTGAAACCGGACTCTGATGAGATAAAACGGAAAAATGTCGAGTTTTTCTGCACAGAGTTAGAAAAGTTGCACCAGTACTGCGTTGATAATGATATTGATTCATTCGATACTTTTGAAGCAGCAAAACCATTCCTAAAATGGCATAACCCATACAGAAATTCCAGTTGTATTCGTTCATTCCTGATCTTGTCTGCGTTAGTTGCGTTGCTGGCAGTAGCATTAAACTATGATCCTGTGAATAAGTTTGCGAACTCAACGACTAGAAACCTTAATCTCAAGGTATTACATCAAATTATTTTAAAAAGTTTAACTGTAGCGTTGTCAGCTACCAAGTATCTTTGTTATTTTCCAGTGTTCACTTATAACACAGACTAATGCCTTTCTCATTATTCAAAATTTACATGTGATATCGTATTGATTTTATTCATTGTAGCTGTTCAGATGGTTTGGTTTGTCCAGGTTAAGCAATCTCAGATGTTTTATTCCAAATCCATTAGAAAAAGACTCATCCATGGACCTTAGAGAAGAAAATTGTGAGGTATGCATTATTCTAAATAGTAAATCCATAACTGAAAAACTTGTTTTTCACTTGGCTTTTGTTAGCTCAACAGAGCACAAAGTGCTTTAGCTGGGCTTATGGAATCGTGCTGTATCCTTCATCCGTCATCATCAATGAACTTTTACATTTTGAAAATTTAAGAAGCCACATTTTGCAGTCCAATCCTCATGTAAGTTAGCCAGAATGTTTGTATTGATAATATCCTAGACATGCTTGGAAATTGGTCACATTGGGTCAAAAAGTAGGTCACCAGGTGAAATCTTTGAAAAACCTTGTGTACACTCTGAAGTCTTCATTTTTAGTATTTGTCTTATTAATATCTCAGATTAGTTTGAAAGTAGGTAACATCAGATCAAAGAGTAAATTACTAGGTTATATCTTTGAAAAGACTTCACATACTCATATTTTCATTTAAATACTCATGGAAGATGGTCAGAATGTATGTCTTGTTAATATCTCGGAAAAGTATGAAATTGTGTCACTGTGTAAATCTTTGAAAAAAGGAGAAGAATGGGATGCAATCATTGCATTTTATGTACATGTAATGATTAGTTTCTTTCCCTCACATCTTTTTTTCAGATTTGTTCAAATTTCACCCGTATAAAACAAGTGGAACAAATAGATATGGAGGAAATGTCTCATACTTATTTAAACAATAGTCTGCCTATAGTGCTAACAAAACAGGATGTGTACAGGAATGCGAAAATGACAGTAAAAGACATCATTAAGGTAAAATAGTGTCTATATCACATAACTACCATTTTTTCTGGTTTAATATAGCCACTATGAATTTTCTTAACTTACACACATTTCTATAGAAAAGCAATGTATGAAATCAAATGTGATGTCATTTTATCTTACTTTTTGATAAATGAGTCATGAAATTATTCATAAATGGTTTAGATGCTGTGACATATAATCCATGATGTATTGTTATGATACAAAAAGAATCAGACATTTGTCAGAGTTTATGATAATTTTTTTTAAACTTGCCTACAAAAAATGTGTCCTAAAGTTTTATCTAAAATGCCAACTTAATTTATGTTAAATTCTATGTCTTATTACAGTGTAAATATGTGTGCTGAATTTGTAAGCTGTTTTGCCTTTTTGAACATACGAGGGCTGTTCGATATGTAATGTGTATTGTACCACAGCGCGATAACGCTTTCCACGATTTCGTGGATGATGATACACTTGAATAGCTCTATTCAATACCTTTCCAATGGCATAAACACGAGCCTTCAGCTCCACATAATTTTAAACTTATAGTCATTTCAATAGAGCTAGTCGTTGACCACTGTTGTAAAAATGGTTGGGAAACGGATTAAGAATATTGAAGAAATTAGAGCATATATTGACAGATGACCAAAAATGGGTATAAGTACAAACCGCTAAGCAATTGCTCAAAATGTTTCCCAAATTCAATCAAGGACAATTTGCAAACATTGTTACTGGTGACGAAACATGGGTTCACTATTTCGAACCAGTAAGAAAAATCGGAAACAAAATATGGCTAACTAAACACGGTAGAAGGCCTGTAGTTGCCAAAAGAAGCATAAGCACAAAGAAGGTTCTTTATTGCATATTCTTCTCATGTGATGCTATAGCCGTACAAATTCCAGTTCCGAAGGGCAAAATTGTTACAGGTTGGTATTACTGAGATGTTATACTAAAAAAGCTCAAGAAATATTATCTTAAATGACGCCCTGTGTCAGGATTTAGGCATGTTCATCTACTTCATGATAATGCTCCATCACATACATCTGAGCTTGTGAAGCAATTTTTGAAGTCAGAGAAGGTTACTGTCTTGCCACGCCCACCATACTCTCCAGATCTAGCCCCATGCGACTTTTTCCTTTTTCCAAAACTTAAAAAGTTCTTATCTGGTCGTCGTTACAAGTCCCGACAAGCCCTTGGCTCAGCCATCAGTCAGTGCCTCAGAGGTCTACCTAAATCAGCGTACCGTGACGCATTTCAGAAATGGATTCAGAGATTGAAATTATGTATTTCAAACCGCAGAGAATATTTTGAAGGGATGTAATGTTCATTTCACTATTTGAGTCGAATGCTTTTGAGATATCGTACAATACACATTACATATCGAACAACCCTCGTATAATGTTGAAAATGGTGTTAACATCATACAACCAATCAATCAGTCAATCAATCAACCCTGGGCAAGACACTCCAGAGTCTTGGCTTGGTGCTAGTGAAACCAAGGACTAATATGAATAAGTGAGCTGTTGCCTTGATAGTACTGATATCATATTGAAAGTGGCATAAAACACCATTCCATTTGTCATTTAAGATTCTCTTTACCCATGCATTTTTTTCAGATGTATTTAGAAGATGATGTACTCAGGTTGTTTGCTTGCTGCAAATTCTCCAGTAATATAAAAAATGTGCAAAAGGACCAAAGGGTTTTTCTCACAGAATTGCGCAACAATCAATTTTCACAATATTATGCTCACTGGTAAGTGTGTGAAATAAAAAAAATCATCATTAAGAATATTCAGAGCAAAGGTTGATGCTTTCTGATAGAGTGCAAATCAAGATCAGACTGAACAAAAACTTGGATATACACCTTTTGATATGTTTGTATTCCATAGCCAAAAATACCATGGACATTGAAATATGTACAGTCAAATCTGTCTTAACTCTCTACCAAACAACAAAATTTTAGACTGGTCCAAATTGAAAGCATTTGCAGACGACAAAATAAAAGTGACTGAAAATTTAAAATTTGTATTGGGAAGGATAGAAAACATTGTGGGAAAAGGAGAAAATGCTGGTTACCAGCATTTTCTGCTTTTCCCACAATGTTTTCAAAAAGTTTCTTTCTCAGGGTCGTTAAAAGTCAGGATTGTATGGTAAAGGGTTAACTCTTTACCAAACGACAATATAGATCCAAGACTTGACCAAATTGAAGCATTTGCATACAACAAAATTAAATTTGACTCAAATTGTTCCCACAACGATTCCAAAGGTCTAATTTCCTGGGGACTTAATTACTCGGGATTGTGTGGTAAAGAGTTGAACATTTACCAGTACTTAGTGGCAACATTTGATTTATATTTCAGTTTTTTGTATTTAACTCTTTCCCAAAAGACAAAAATGAACACTTATCCAAATCTAAAGCATTTGCAGACACACAATTTAAATGTGACTCAAATGTTGTAACTTGTCTTTGATAGGGTAGAAATCATTATTGGAAAAGGAAAAAATCCTAGTAAACAGCATTTTCTTCTTTTCCAACAATGTTTTCATATAGGTTCTTCCTCAGGGTCATTAAAACCTTTGATTGTGTGATAAAGGCTTAATCTATTTTACAGGCAAAACTGTTTTACTGAGGCAGCAAAGCTATTCAGAAAAGTATATAAACGACCAGTCCTGCTACCAAGTTCTGTGGAGCTATCCCACCATAACTGGCTGTTTATATCCTCAGATTATGCTGAAAACCAGTCTGTTCAAGTAAGAACTAAAAGACCATGTCCCTTCACATTGTAGATTTAAACTTTTACTTTTTAAATCTTGCATTTTCTGATGCCCTAACAAATAAAGCTTTTGAAAATATTGTAGATTTAAACATTGAAGATTTAAACTATTTACCTTTTCAATCTTACGTTTTCTTTAACCCTATGGAATAAAATCATTGTTTATATCCTCAGATTCTGCTGAAAACCAGTCTATTCCAGTAAGAATGAACAGACTGTGTCTCTTCATATTGTAGATTTAAACTTTTACTTTTTAAATCTTGCATTTTCTGATGCCCTAACGAATGAAGCTTTTGAAAACATTGTAGGTAAAAGAGAAACTGCTGTAACCAGCATTTTCTCTTTTAGCAACCATGTTTTCTATCCTTTCAAAGACAATTGCATTATTTGAGCCAAATTTATTGTGTTGTCTGCAAATGCTTTTAATGTGGATAAATGCAAAATGTTATCCACTGGTAAAGAGTCGATCCTTTACATACAATTCCACCATAGCACCCTTACTGTAGTTGCCTTGTTTGTGTAATCTGCTTCATGTTGCAACTTGCATGTTGTACCCATGTATTTTGCTAAATTTTTCAGACAATTTTTTTTGTCCCACAATTAAGAACTTACATGTATACTGCAAACATTTACTTGTTTCAAAAGCTGTACGAGTTGAGTTGCAATTTAAGCTGCTGGAAAACGTTCAATAGTGAAAGAAAAACAAATCCTCTTACACTGGTTTTCATTCATCAATCTTCTGAAAGAATTTTTGCACGGCTTTAGTTCAAACTCCCATCATATGGCTAGTTGTCCAGGCATCAGTGACACATCTTTTTACTGGAATTGACTGGTCTGTAATTTTGTACATTAATCTCACAATCTTGGTGTTTTACAACCATGAGGATGACAGCTTATGAAAACATTGTAGGAAATTGAGAAAAATGCTGGTTACCATTTTTCAAGTTAGCCACATCTAATTAGTAATCTAAAAACACTTTCAAAATGGATGAGTCTGAAATTCTGTCATCTGTTAGAGAGGTAGCGGCAATAAAATATACATGCAGTATTATACTACCTCTTTACCATTGATTGATTGATTGATTGTTTGGTGTTTAACGCCGTTTTCAACATTATTTCAGTTATATCGCGGTGAGCAGTGCACCTATCCATGCTTTCCTGGAGTCTCTTTTACGAGTACTCCGCACAATTTTTCCTTCCAAGCCACTGGCTGCTTTCCCACATAACCAATTGTCGAAAAAATGATCAGCGGAGGGAGAGGAATGAATCCTGTCGCAATGACTATCATCAATCCTCGGAAGCAAATTGGCTGAGCTGGGGATCAAACCCACGACCCCCTGTTCTCAAGTCCTGCACGCTACCGACTGAGCTACCAGGGCTCGGCTCTTTACCATTGAACAAGATTGAGAACACTTACAGATGACAAATCAAATGTGGTTTGAAGTGAAATTTGGCTGTGAAAGAATAAAAAACATTGTTGAAAAAGGAGAACATGCTGGTAACCAGCATGTTGTCCTTTTCCCACAATGTTTTCAAAACCTATCTCCCTTAGGGTCGTCTAAGCAATGAATTGTGTGATAAAGACTTATGCTGATAAAATGAGTTTTATTATACTTTGTTTATTGTTTTACAGGTGCCTATTAATGCCAGTATAGCCCTAATGATACAGATCTCTGGGTATTTAGATATCATAGCTGAGCCAAAACAGCTTTGTCAAAGTGAATGTAAAAAATTAGGTGTAAGGTTACAACCTCAGTCAATCTGTAAGTTATGATTGTATTTTCTTCCAAAGCAGTCTTTAACCCCTTACCAAACAATTACCTGTCTTTGCTCTTTCCCATAGGACATGATCTTTGACTTGTCCAAATTGAAAGCATTTGCAGACGACAAATCAAATGTGACTTAAATGGTGGGGTTTGTCTATTATAGGTTAGAAAACATTGCAGGAAAAGGAGAAAATGCTGGTTACCAGCATTTTCTCCTTTTCTCGCAATTTTTTCAAAAGGCTTCTTAATTCAGTTTTGTTGAAAGTCGGGATTGTGTGGTAAAGGGTTAAAGGTCAAATAGCAGCCAAAAGTAAATAAAAGATAGATCTACTTGGCAGTTTTTTACCTAGTTTTAAAATTTATTTTTCTGATAGTGACTAACACTTGGACAGACAGTACATTAACAGATTGTCATCTCTTTGATACTTTCTCTACTTTTCAATTGAATGATTTACATATAAGTCCATTTTAACACTTGCATTCTTTACTTTTGGCCTCCACTGGGCCTTTAATGGATCTGAAGAAAAAGGCTTTTCAAAACATTTTAGGAAATGTAGAAAATGCAAGTAATCAGCATTTTCTTATTTTCCCACAGTGTTAAAAGTATTCTGTTTGATTAAAAATAAATTATGTTATGAAAGAAATATCAATTTTCATTTGCAAATGGTTTCACTTTACAGAAGTTTGAAAATTTGCCATCTGGTAAAGAGTAGAAATGTTTGCTCTGTATCAGATACTTCTTTTGATGCTTCTATGATAAATATGAAACAAGTACTTTCATGTATAGTATTTTTTAAAAAGAGTATTATGAGAAAGATCTCATATAACCCTACATGACAGCACAAAGCTTGTTATAAAGATTTGGTTTGTATTGGAGTTTAACGCCATTTTAACAGCTTAGGTCATATCATGGCAATCAGTGATGCATCCATGTGTTTCCTGGCTTTCTCACACCAATACTGACACAACTTTCTTTCCCAAGCCACTGACTACCTTTCTCACTTGCGTCAGAGGTGAGTGGCAAAAAATAGCAGGAAAGAAAGTTCGCCTTAACCGGGTATCGAACCTGCAACCTCCAGGTCATGAGTCAGATACACTAACCACTGAGCTACCTGGCCGGGCTTGTTATAAAGAAGTATTCCTTATATCAACTCTCTAGTTACAGAGAAATGGTAACCAGGATGAGATACATCCAAATAAGCAATATGTCTGTCTTGTGAATGTTAGCACCATTCCACATCCAGCAACCTTGTCCACCTTCCTTTTTATTTAACTCTTTATCACACAATAACGACTCTTAATGACCTTCAGGAAGAAGGCCCATGAAAACATAGTTGGAAAAGGAGAATTTTGCTGGTTATCTGCCTTTTCTCCTTTTCCCACAATGTTTTCAACCCTTTCAAAGACAGTTTCTACCATTTGAGCCACATTCATTTGTTGCCTGCAAATGCTTTGGAGTTGGACAAGTCTAAAATATTGTTATGTAGTAAAGAGTTAATACAGAATGTTATACAAGTAGGGATTCGCGACTCATGTATATAACGTACATGCACTTTTTATATCCTTCTCTTATCTTTTCAGTGATTGCACCAACCCTTTTGTATGATTACGAATACAGACCCAGCAATGAGGGCTCATCCATTACAGTTGGTTTGGAAGGAAGCATAGATTTATGATGAAACACAATGGATTGGATTAGCATTTGATTTAGTCTTGTGCCACAGCATTTTTCCATGAATACATATGTACATCAATTAAGCTTTAAAGGGACCTTTGTAGATTTTTTTTTTTCCCCACAGTGAATCATTTTTTTTTTGTAAAACAATAAACACTTAACCAGAGAATAAAATTTTAGCCTTGCCTAGTTGAAAGCATTTGAGGACCACGAATGAATTGTTGCTCAAAACATACATGTAAAATTCATCTTTTATATGGTACAAAATATGGTTGGAAAAGGAGGAAATGTTTGTTACCAGTATTTCTCCTTTCCCCACAATGTTTTCAAGAGCTGTCTTTCTCAGGGCATTATAAGACCATATTGATTGGTAAAGGATGAATATAATCACTTCTAACTGTATTTTCGTATGCAATGTAAAAGAAACTAGATTGCAATATTCAGTAAAAAGTTGCAATTTCGGAGGGTGTATAACTAAATGGTTGCTTTACAGTAGGACTTCATCTCTGTGTGAGACGAGACATGTCATCATACCTGTTTGCATGCAATCCCATATAAGGGAAGCAGTATTTTGATCATGTCTCATGTCTTGTAAAATTTTATTTGCAAAGTCTGAGAATACCTTAACCCCACAAACATTTTTCTCCTTTTCCAACAGTGTCTTCTGCCCAATCACATACAAATTTCCCAATTTGAGTCACATTAATTGGTCTTCTGCAAATGCTTTCAATTTAGACAGGTCTAAAATTTTGTGGTTTGACAAAATTTTATTTTTTAATGAACTCTTTAACACACAATCCCAACTTTTAATGACCCTGAGACAAAAAGCTTTTGAAAACATTGTGGGAAAATGAGAAAATGCTGGTAACCAGCATTTTCTCCTTTTCCCACAATGTTTTCTACCCTTCCCCTGACAAACTTCAATTTTTTTAGTCGCATTTATTTTGTCTTCTGCAAAGGCTTTCAATTTGGACAGGTCAAAATTTTTGTTGTGTGGTTATGAGTTAAGAAGCTTTGTAGCATTCGGAGAAAATATTTTGTTACGGAAGATCACTCCTTTCTTACTGCATAACCTCATCCAGTATAAAATCAATACCTAACAACTGCGTTAGGAGAATCCTCTTTAGCTCAGTGGTTAAGGTGTTGGTCTTTTAAACCTCGAAAAACGAGGACTGTTCTGCATGGGTTCAAATTCCACCAGGTGCAGTTTATATTTCATCTATGAATTTGTTGCGAACTTTCATGTTCATAAGATTTTTTTTTTCTTACACATCTCTTTTAAATATTTGTCATTGGTTTTGCAAATAATTGTCTTTCTAGGTTCAGGGATAGAATATTTTAACTCTTTACCACACAATCCAGAGTTTTAACGACCCAAAGGAGGAAGGCCTTTAGAAACGCTGTCGGAAAAGATGAAAATGTTAGTAACCAGCATTTTTTTTCCCCTTTCCTTACAATGTTTTCTTGACTTCCAAAGAGAAATTTCAGTTTTTAGCTCCACTGGCCGAAGGCCAGCGAGCTATTGTCATGGCATTGTGTCTGTCGTGCGTCCGTCTGTCCGTTCGTCCGTCCGTAAACTTTTTCTTTAAAAAACTTCTCCTCAGAAACTATTGACTGGATTTTTACCAAATTTGACAGGAATATTCCTTTGGTGGTCCTCTTTCAAATTCCTTCAAATAATTGTGTTCCATGAAGAATTCTGGTTGCCATGGCAACCAAAGTAAAAAACCTTTAAAAATCTTCTCCTCCCAAACCGCTATTTGGATAGCATTATTATTTTGCAGGAATGTTCCTTAGATACAGGTTTACAGAATTCCTTAAAAAAAAAAGATCTGTCAAAAAACATGGCTTTTATGGGAGACTCATTTTCCTTTTATGGTATAAAGTAAAATCTTTGAAAAATTTCTTCTCTAAAACTATTCATTGGATTTCATTGTTGTTTTGCAGGTAAGTTCCTATGGTGGTTGTCTACCAAATTGTTTCTTCAGTGAGCTAAAATGCAGAATTGAATGATAATTGTTAAAAACTTCCTTTCGCCATTATAGAAATATCAGGCCTGTGGAGCGATACAGGCGCTCAAGCGCCTCTAGTTTAGTCACACTTTTATTTGTCATCTGCAAATGTTTTCAATTTGGACATCTCTTAAATGTTGTCATTTGGCAAGGAGTTAAATTTAGTGTGATTATATGGCCTGCAACATGCCAAAAGGGGCATTCAGACACATGCGTAAAGTGTTGTCTCGGATCAGCCTGCGCAGTCCGCGCTGGCTGATCTGAGACGACACTTCCCGACTATATTCCATTTTGTCCTACAGTAGACTTGCTCGAAACAGAATGTTATAAAAGAATGGAAACTGTAGTCTCGGATTAGCTGCACAGACTGTGCAGGCTGGTCTGAGACGACACTTTACGCAAATGTCCGAATACCATGTTTCACGTGTTGCAGGCCATATAATATATAAAAAAAACTAAATAGCCCCCATTTAATTGTAAACCTTATACCACATGATTATATGTTGGACTCGTACAACATTTTCAGGCAACAAATACAGATCATGGTTCAAATGACAAGATTTGTCTTTTATCAGGTAAATAATGTTGTGGGAAAATCAGAAAATGTTTGTTACCATGGTGATGATCAGTACATGTATTTTGCAAATTTGTTTCAGTTGGTAACAAGTTGAAAGGTTAAGTACAAAGTGTTAATTAGGCCTTAACTCTTTGACACACAATTTCAATTTTTATCAACCCTGAAAGAGAGGGCGTTTGAAAACATTGGCGTTTGAAAACATTATGGGTTCAGGAGAAAATGGTGGTAAACAGCATTTTCACCTTTTTCCACAGTGGTTTCAACCCTATCAAAAACAGAAATCATCATTTGCACTACATTCAATTTGTCATCCTCAAATGCTTTTAATTTGGTCCCGTCCAAAATGTAGTAGTTTGGTTAAGCAATAAGTTTCGATACAAGTACATGTATATCTGTATATTTTTCTTTGAAAACATTATAGCAGCAGTTCTGCTTTTTCACTGTCTCCCACAAGGCAAGTTGCAGTACTTTTAGATAATTGCAATATTTGAATCATTTCATTTTGATTGATTTGTTTGTTCGGTGTTGAACACCATTTCAATGTTATTTTTATTAGACTGTGGCAGCCAGTGCACCTGTCCATGTTTTCCTGGAGTTTCTTTTACCAGTATTTTACACAACATTCTTTCCAACATAAACTTTTTTTTCAAAATAATGATCAGTAGTGAGAGAGGATTGACTTTTGTCACAATAACTATCGTCCATCTTAAGAAAGAATTGTGCAGGGCTGGGAAATCACAACCAGGGATCACCAGCCAGTAACCACAGTTTTTTCAGGCCTTGTATGTTACCAACGGAACTACCAGGGTCTGAAATGAACAAAGTATCACAATATTCTGTTTTCTACTATGGATGTTCAAATTCCAGTCAGAGTGCCTTTCCTCGTTACTGTTGAATTTAAATTTTTTTTTTTTTGCAATAAATAGTTTTCATCTTTTCTTGTTTATTGTTCCTGAAAGGAATTAACATGCCACATTGTTTCATTGCATGACCAGCATTGTGCTATCCTCTACAAATGCAATACAGTCATGATTTGACTCCCCCAAACTTCAATTTTATATATGAGAACTGTGAAAAGGGGGTTTGATGGATCTGCAAAAAGTATCTTCCGTAATCCGCGCAGGCTGACATGGGCCGAAACCTTTTGCTATTTGTAAATTTTATTGCATGTCAATGGACCATTCTACCTCTTGAATAGGTCGGTTGTTAGACATAATAGATTTTACGGATCCATGATTATGTGATTTCTTGCTTTGTAGAATGCATCCCAGAGATGCATTAAGCCCCCTTTTGCCAAAGCATGGCTGATATTATCATAGGCCTGTCAAAGATGATAACGTATTCAACTCAAAAATTAACAGAAAAATGTGAAAGACAAATGAGGAGCAAATAGTAGGATTCTCCATTTAAGAGTTGCTAACAATCTGGAAAAAGGAGGAAAAGCTTTTTTCTTCTCCTTTTCTTACATTATTTTCATAAGCATTCTTCCTTGGAGTCCCAGACTTCCTCAACATTTTCAAAACCTGCCTTCTTCTGAGTAGAAAAAATGGAGTTGTGTGGTGAAAGGTTAAAAATGGGTTTACTATTTCTTGGTTTTTTTTTTAATGGATTTTGGTTTCTATGGTTAATAGGGCTTCATTTTTTTTCTGACATTCTTGTCATTATTGCCCTGTTAACTCTGTACTAGACAACACAATTTTATGCTAGTCTCTGATTGAAAGCAGTTGCAGATTACACATTAAATGTTGCTCAAGTATAAAAAATTGTCTTGGGAAAAAAGGTGGGAAACTTTGCAGTAACTAGCATAATTCTCCTTTTCCACAATATTTCAAATGCCTTCAGTGCCATTAACCCTTTACCGAACAATCCCTGGTTTTTACGACCCTGAGGTAGAAGCCTTTTGAAAACATTGTGGGAAAAGGAGAAAATGCTGGTAACCAACATTTTCTCCTTTTTCCACAATGTTTTCTACCCTGCTGGAAACAAATTTCAATTTTTTTGAGTTACGTTTATTTTTGTCGTCAGCAAGTGCTTTCAATTTGGACCAGTCTAAATTTTTGTCGTTTGGTAAAGGGTTAAAACACAGGATTGTCTGGTAAAGGTTTGATTGTGGTTGTTGATTATTTTACCCGATTTATTTTGTAAGAAAGAAAGTGTTGTCCAGAGATCGGACTGGACAAGTCTTTGCAATAATTACTTGACATTCAATTGTAAACCTCCCTAAGGTTATTTTCACCCTTATAGGGCTTAGCACAACTTAAGCTTTTGTCCTTACCAAACGACAAAAATTTTGAGCTTGTCCGAATTCAAAGCATTTGCAGACGACATTTAAATGGTGTTAATTTTGTGGAAATTGTCTTTGAAAAGTATGAAAAAAAAAAACGGTTGGAAAAGGAGAAAATTAGTCTATAATGAACATATGTGCACAAAATCACTAACCATAGGTCAATTCTGCCAGAACAGTACAGACTACTTAAACATACCAATTACACTGATTATCCGTTTAAACCTCTACCAGACGGTAAAAATTTAGACTCGTCAATATTCAAAGCATTTGCAGACGATAAATTGGATGCGGTTCAAATGATGGATTTTGTAATTGAATGGGTAGAAAACATTTGGGGGAAAGAGAAAATGCTGGTCACCAGCATTTTCTCCTTTTCCAACAATGTTTTCTAATGCAAAAGCTTTCTCCTTTCGGGTCATAAAAACACGACATTTTCTAGTTTAGGTTTAAACTGCAATTACAAAATTAATGATTACCTGAAAAATTACATGTACAAAATTACATACTAGTAGTAATTGATCGTTTTATATGTCAAACAAATGTGATCTAAGTAATAAACTTTGGCCATAAAACTGCTATATTTTACTTCCCTGCAGCAAGAAGCTTTTTGTTATTAGTGATGAAAAAGGAGAAATGCACAGATCGTGCGTCTGATCTGTGATCTATAACGACCGCTTGCCGACTGCCAACTTAACCAACTTTAAAATTTCTTAAAGCCCAGAGATAAATGGGTTTGTAGCAAATACTTCCATTAATCTTTATAAAGATTTTTGGCTGGGTCAATCTAACTTAAATCCCTTGGGTCACTGGCCATGCGCGTTACTACAGTGCTGTAGTCCTTCGTGGCTCAGTCGTAAAGTGTAGGACTTGTAACCAGGAGACGCACTAGACGCACTGGACGGTTTTTCGTGGGACAGTCCGTAAGCAGACAGATCAGAGCGCTAGCCTAGTACTGATAAAACCCAGGACATACATGCATGTGTGAGCTATCGCCGTTATATGACTAAAAAATGTTGAAAGCAGCACAAAACACCGTTCAATCAATACTACAGTGCTACAGGTGCTTGGACTAAACAGTTGTTAGATGATTGACAATTTGACAGGTAATTGACAGTTGCGTATTATTTTATTTTCAGGCGTATTGCGATAGCATTCAGAGTTTGCGACCATTGCCCGGAAAGAAAAATGACAGATAGATAGTTTATTTCACTTATACAATATGGCCTGCAACACGCGAAAAGGGGCATTCGGACATTTGCTTAAAGTGTCGTCTCGGATCAGCCTGCTTAGGCTAATCCGAAACGACCCTTTCCGTTTCTATGTAATTTTCTGTTTTGCGCAAGTCTACTGTAGCACAAAATCTAATGTAGTCGTAAAGTGCCGTCTCGGATTAGCCTGCGCAGGCTGATCCGAGACGACAGTTTACGCAAATGTCTGAATGCCCCTTTTCATGTGTTACGAGCAATATAGTCGTTCATTGACTGCTTATATGTTTGATTCAAGGGGGTCCTGTGTGGGTTCGTGGTAGAGTGTAGGACTCGTAACCTAGAAGGTCCGGATTCGAGCCTCTCTGGACTCGCTAGGTTTTTCGTAGGAGGTTCCTTGGGCAAGACACTTTACAACCCTAGCCTAGTACTGGTAAAACCCAGGTCATACGTTAATGCGTGAGCTGTGGCTGTGATATAAATGACAATAAAGTTGAAACCGGGGTTAAACACCATTCAATCATTCAACCCCTTTTTGCCAGACCATTGTTCATATGTTTGATTGCTGTTTAACTCTTTCCATACTATCGACGACACCAGAAGCTTTGTGGACAGTGCAGATCAAGATCAGACTGCACAGTAAGTGCAGTCTGATCTCTGATCGGCACTCTCCACTGCTATATTCTAGCTTATGACAGATCTGTCTCTTGATCTTGCAGAGGAAATGTATTTTTAGCCTTAGAGAAAATGCAATTTATTTATTCAGTTGTGAAAGAGTTATCGCCGTTTTAAACAATATTTCGAATAACACAACAGCCAGTTCATCGCCCATCTCTTCCGGTGTCATATTCTTTCATCACAATCATCCACAGCACTGTGTCTAAGCTAGTGGTTGCTTTTCGGCGTCATCGACAATGTTCGAATATCGACAAGAGTTTTGTCGGCTTGTGATTCGATTTCGAAGACCCTTAATTACTCGCCATATTCGTTACCGACCAAGATTTTGGGCTCTGCTTCATTCATAGAGTGTTGAACAACAGAAATGATAAAATTTTAGACTTGTCCAAATTAAGAGCAAATGCAGACAACTTCAATGTTACTTAAACACTGAAATATCGTTTTGGAAGTATATGCTTGAAATAGTGTGGGAAAAGGAGAAAATGGTGGTTACCAGCATTTTCTCCTTTCCCCACTACGTTTTCAAAACCCTCTTTCTTAGGGGTCGTTATTACTTGAAACTGTGTGGTGAAGGGTTAACTGAACAGAACAGAACATATCTTTTATTTACACCCAGGTATAGCAAATATACAACATGGGCAAATGAAATAATAAACATGAATATGCCCTTTGTCCCAACTGCGTATAGCTGCCTTAATTAGAAAAAATAACTGTAGATTCAGTGGGTTTAAATAACAATGCAGTTGGGACAAAGAGCTGTTAATTGTATATACATAACTTCCAGGTATCAATTTTTCTGAGAGAGCAAGACGGAGGAGGGAGGTAGTGGTAGAAAGGGAGAGAGAAACAAAGATAGAGAGAGCCTTTGTGGGTGCAGCATCCTTATGGAAACTGCAAATACAAAGACGCTCCCGTCTATTTATGGGGGATAGAATTTTATAATTTCAATAAACCTTTTTGATAGCGAAAACGGGATTTATATATACTTGAACATTTGGGAAAAAAACTTGTAAAACAACGAAATAATGCGAATATTGATTTCTACAAGATCTTTCATAACAAAGATCAGAATGAAGTATCAAAAAACCTGCTCTGAATATTTACATGTCAAATGCTGCACGCCTGTGCCACACACTAGAGCCATTCCATAGGTTTATTCAGAGCAGGAGAGAGGGAAAAAAAAATCAATTGCCGGATAGAGCGTTCATAAAAAATAATATATTCTTTTTGGGAAATTATATATACATGCTATTTTGGAAAATTATATATACATGCTAAGTCAGATAGTTAAAATAAATCTCATGTGCATCACTTGACCGCAAAGTAAACCAAATGTCACACACGATTGGTCAGTTAAACCAGTCACAACATTGCGCGGAATGATCTGTAACCGACCAATCGTGCGAAACTACTCATCAGATATTTACAGTACGCCTGTATCAACACGTTCGGTCTATCAGTGCATGCGTATCCCGTTATTTATGTCTAGCTTTGAAACAGTTTGACAAAGTTAAGTTAACAAAGGTAAGTAGGAAATGTTGTTCTCTGTCTATGTGAAAGTTTCTTGAAAAAACAAAAATAATAAGTTGGACGTATTGCTACATTGTTGTCTAAGAGTTACATTTTAAAAACTGGATAGGTCAAGGGGGTTGAGTGCATATACAATGTACTAGCTATTACGGCGGTCTTGCACCGCTCAAGATATAAACATGACTTAACGATATATAATACATTATAGGAAAACGACAAAGGGAGACATCAGATGTCGATTATCTCGTGAAATTTTGCATAATACAGTTAACGTACTGGCATAAATGTTTGAGTTTCACAACTGATTTGAGGTTGAACATATCTTTGACATTTAATTCATGTCGACTGAAATTATTTAACAAAAACATTTCACGTTTATCGTTAAAAAAAGAGCAATATAAAAGATAGTGTATTTCTGAACCAACAGCGTTTGAGTTACATAGAGTGCATGTTCGATCTTCCAAGGGAGTACCGTCATAACGTCCGGTCTCAATCGGCAGTAGATGATTTGCTGTTCTGAATTTGAAAAGTTGTAGGTACTCGCGTCGGTTTAGTTGTGTCAAATAGTCTTCAAATTCGTGAGTCATTTTAAAGTTACTATATATTTTGCCTTTATTTGATTGTTGTAATTGATCGTGCCAGTTTTGTTTGAACTGGTCGATTAAAATTTGCTTTACGCCTTTGTGTATGTTTTTTTGTTCGATTAGGAACTGGTTTACCCAAAGATCAAGTCTTCCAACCGAGGTAAGTATTTCTTTAATTTTATCCAGCCATTTGAAGCTTCCTTCGGGTAATGATAACATATACTTATATATTTTTGTGCAATATTTTTCACTCTTGCCAAGTAATATGCGATTCCAGAAAGAGATCATTCGGGATTTTATAACGATAGAGATTGGGTATCGCCCTAATTCACCGTAAAGAAAATGTAGTGGAGTAGATTTCCTACTGTTAGTAATTTTCCTGAGGAAGTTAGTGTGTACTTTTTCAAGAATTTCTAAGTTTTCGAATCCGAACACTTCGGAACCGTATGTTAGAATAGGTAAGACTGTATGATCAAATAACTTTAGTACTAAATCAAGAGGAAGATCAGAGTTATTTATTTTTGTGTATAGAAAATGCATTGCTTTATTTGCTTGTTCCACTAAATGCTTACGTGCATGCAAGAAGGAACCATTGTTGGAAAACGTAACACCCAAATAATGATATTTGCTGGTTATTTCAAGAGAACTTTCTCCAAGTTTGAAATCATATTGACTTGTTTTTCTCGCTCCGAATACAATTACTTTTGTTTTATTGATATTAACTTTGAGATGCCAATTGTTACAGTAGTTATTGAAAGTATTTAAACTGTTTTGAAAGTCGGTCTCATTATCAGATAAAATAACGGTATCGTCCGCGTAAAGCAGTATTAATAGTTTTAGCCATACCGTACTGTCAACAGGTTCATTTAACTCTACACCGACGGCACCGTTAGATCTCATGTGCGTTTCTAAATCATTGAGAAAGAGAGAGAATAGGACAGGTGACAGATTTTCCCCTTGACGCACGCCCATTTCTGACACAAAATTTGGGGAAAAGTGTCCGTCTAGCTTTATGCAAGATTTGATATTATTATACATATTTGTAATGACATTGTAAAATTTACCATTTATGTTGTTTTGCAACAACTTATACCATAGCCCTTTTCTCCAGACTTTATCAAACGCCTGCGAGAAGTCAATGAAAGCTACAAATAATTTCTTTTTTCGTTTCCTTATGATTTCGAAAAGAGAATGGAGGGAGAAGATATGATCAGTACATGAATAATTTTTTCTAAAACCAGCTTGATTTTCATTCAAAATATTGTTTTCATTCAAATACGAGGCTAACCTATCATTTAGTACAGATGTAAATAATTTTCCGAGACAGCTGAGGATTGTTATAGGCCTATAATTGGAGGGGTCTTTTGGGTCCCCTTTGTTTTTGTAAATTGGTATGATAACCCCTTCCAGCCATGACTTTGGTATGTAACCGGTATCGAGAATACAGTTAAATAACTTGCAATACAGTGGCATGAAAATTGTCTGTGTTGCTTTAATGTATTCATTTAAAACGTTGTCAAACGGGCTTGGTGTTTTAGAATTTTTTAACTTTGATATGCAGCGACAAATTTCGCTTTCAGTAATTTCTGAATTCAGTTGGATATTTACATTTTCAGCATTTTCAAAAACAGCCTGATATCTGTTATCATTTATTGTATTTTGATTAATTTTATGAAAGTGATCGAAAAAATCGTCTAGTGAGGGATGCTCAGTAACTTTTTCTTTTGGCTTTAAATTATTTAAAAATTTCCAATATTTCTTGGGATTTTTTTCGCTCATTTTTCTTAATTTTTTAGATTGATTTTCTTTGTGCTTTTTGATGTAGAAATTCATTGTTTTTTTGTACTCTTTACTTGCAAAATTTAATTTTACTTTATTCTCAATAATTTTGTTCCTTTGATAATCGTTTTTTGCTGCATTATATTTTTCTCTTGCTTTGTGACATTTTGGGCCAAACCATTCTTTATTATGAGGAAACCGTTGATTAAAAGATTTTTTATCTATTGCAGGAAATGTTAGTGTTGCAGAATTATGAAAGAGATTACGGATTTCGTCTGTGATGTATTCGATGGTGTTCGAGGACTGGGGGTACGTATTTAATTGATCTTTAAGATTATTTAAATGTTCGTAGTTAATATTTTCAATAAAGCATGGCTGCATACTAGGAATCCAGATTGGCCGTGTGTAACTGGCTTTTGGTGCCTCACTGTTTGGCTGAGGGATCGATTGGACAAGATCTATTTTCCATGATAACAAATTATGCCCATCTGAGAAGAGGGGATCTGTATCGATTATGTCAAAGTCAGATAGGTATTTAAAGCAATCTGCTGTAGAAATTACATAATCTAAAATGGATTTATCCCTAAATGTAAATTTACCTTCGTCTTTATCTTTAAATGATCTACCATTTACTATAAAAAGATTATTGTTTTTGCACAATTCAATTAATTTAAAACCGTTTGTATTAATCTTTTTGTCACGTGAATTTCGTTCTAGGTTGAAGTATAAGTCTTCGAGAATTTTGTGTTTATGAAGATTAAACTGGATTTCATCGTCAATTTCGACGGCGTTGTTTAGATGAGGATCAGAAAGGACAAAGTCACGCATACTTCCTACTCGACTGTTTGTATCTCCTACCAGGTAAACATACTTGTTTTCGTCACATTGCTTACTGATTTCGTTTTCTAGTAAAGAAAAATGTTCTTCAGTAAAGAAACGCGAGTTTTCAGGTGGGACGTAAACTGTACATAAGATCAGATTTTCATCATAATGAGTGAAGTCTTTTGAAATTGAGAGCCATAATGCATATTCTGATTCATTCGGCAAAACTTGTACAAAAGGAGTTACTTCATTTCTGACATAAACACCGACGCCTCCCGATTTGCGTTTATAGGACTGCTTTCTATTTTTAGCAATAAAGTTGTAATTTTTGATATCGACAATGTCGGTATCATCAATATGTGTTTCACATAGACAGAAAACATCATAGCTACTTACAAGATCGGTAAAGTCCGGATAGTGTAAACGTTTTTTAAGTCCGTTCACATTTAAACAAGCTAATTTCAATACTTTTTTTTCCAGATCAGAGTCTATCCCCCCATTATCCTAGTGGGGTAAATTGCCCAACAAAGATTGTGTATGAAAGTTCTGTGACTGTTGACTCTACAGCTGCCATCTAAATTAACTATGCTCTGGCAAAAGGGGGCTTAATGCATCTCCATAATCAATCATACCATGTAAGTCGTCATGTAATCCATTATGTATAATAACAGACTAAATCATGAGGTAGAACGGTCCTTTGACAAGCAGAAATTTATAGATAGCAAAAAGTTTCGGCCCAGGTCAGCCTGCGCGGATTGCGCAGGCTGACCTGGGCCGATAATTTTTGCAGATGTATCAAGCCTCCTTTTTTTACAGAACATTGCTCAAATTAGTTCGGCTGTTTTTCGAGGTCTAGTGCAACGGCTGACGACTTTGGTCACAAGATCAGACAGCACATTCTGTACTGTTTGATCTTTGATCTATACGGTCCGCATATGCTATCTATACCGCCATAGGCAACGAAAGAGTCAAATATAGACCAGCCCGCACTGCTCAGGTGGTAGAGCGTAGTGACTTGTTAATACCAAGTCTTGGGTCACTTGAGGGTGTGGGTTCAAGCCCACGGCTGGCCATCTAAAACTATTACTGGTCTTTTGGATGAGACGTTAAACCGAGGTCCTGTGTGACCGTCCTATACACCGAGCACGTTAAAGAACCAGGCGTAACTTAAGATGGGTTTGGTCCTGTATCTTGCACTCTCCCCCGTAACAAAACTAACAGTGTTCAGAGGGCGTCGCCCATAATAATGGGCAACCGGTGTTGAATAATAAATAAAAGCAAATTCAATCAAAGAGTCGAAGTATAATCACTGCGATGGAAGTCATATTTGGAATAATATTCTCTATCATTTTACTACATGTAGGCCTAACTCTTTACCGACAATGTAATTTCGATATTATTCAAACGATTTGAATATCATCTTAAACAGGAAAGATTTTTAAAAAATGAAATAAACGGCGAAACAGGTCGAGACTTATAACAAAAATTAATCAGAACCAAGCTTACTCAGGTACCCAGCAAAAGACAAGAAGCCAAAGCTTAGAATTTTGAAGGTATTGTATCATGCTGAAAGAAAAGCACTTCAAACCATCGTGACAGAGGGAGCGAATGCTCCTTTGGACCTGGAGCGATTTTCTCATTGTTAATGTATTTTCAAAAGCAATTTTGGACAGATAGGTCGAAGTGTTTGTATATAATGAAAACGTATAAAAAGAAAAGGAGAAAATTAAATCTTTATAAATCTGTTTGTCAAACAGTGAAGTGGATAGCTTTTGAAAGAAAGTCAGTTGTGAATTACAATACAATAGGTAGAGTGTAAGCAATTATCCAGTATATTGTTTGCATAAACGTTTACCCCACCTTCTTGTTGTTGATCCACGCGGGATCGATTTTGACCTTGTGATTAACCTCCTTCGTATGGTGGCATATTTCTGCCACGAGATACGAGATAGCTATCATGATAATTTTACAAAACTATAGCAATAAATTAAAGTTTCCTGGAAATTTTATCGAGATAGTGAAAAGTTTCCTGAAAAAAATATCACGATAAACTTAATATTTTAACGCAAAATTTCTCAATCGTGCACGAAGCTGACATGCAAGATAGAATTATCGTGATAGTTCAACCTGTTTCTCGATATCTATAAATAGAAAATTTATCATTTGGATGAACTCGGTAGTTTTTGACTTCACAAGATTGCAGTAAGTAAAAGTTCGAATAATTAATAATTGTAGCTTAATTGGTAAATTTTGACAAGACTCGAAATGAACAGAAGTCTGTAAAATCACAAAGACGACTCGAAATGCCTCCTACGAACACTTTAAAACCATTCAGGGAAAAGGAGAATTCATAAGGTTGTAGACAAAGAAGTTCCGAAACCATATCTTATTATAGATACCGTGAATGTCAGTTATGGGCATGAAAGCAAAGAAAAATCATGATAAACGGTAGAATTATCGCGATATATTTATCGTGAAAATTTTTATTATCTAGGAAACTTTGTTTTATCACGATAGTTTTCTAAAATTACCATGATAGCTATCTCGTATCTCGCGGCAGAAATACGCCACCATACCTTCGGACTGAAAAGTAATCTTTTCTTGAAAATTTGGATAGGCCTAAAGGACATTTTTTTTTTCGTAGCTGAAGTGCTGGCTTTTGGCCTACTTTTTGGTAATGATAACAAATGAATAGATAGAAAATTGTGATTGGACAAAAATGCAGGCATGTTTATTCTAAGGACCCCTATTTATTTGCTGGCAAAGGATTTACGCCGTCTGTCTTTTTAAAGATATTTCTTGTTTCAGTTAGGTTGGTGTGTGTGTGTGTGGGGGGGGGGGGGTCAGCTTTCTTCGTACAGACGTATGTTCATAACGTTAGAACTAAAGTAGATCTACGCGAAATAAGATGTAGGGTGGAGGAAAGCCTTGGAGCACTTTCCCAACAGGGGTCTAGAAAGGGGGGAGGGGGTCAACGGGATAGTAGGGGGTCTTTATCTGTCCGCAAAAATCTCGCTCAGTATCAAAATGGGTAAAATATCAATGACTTTTCATACCCGTATTTTCAATGCCCTTTAAATTAACATCAGTAAAGACAACGTCAATGTGACTATCTATCTCATTTTCATGCACAAGAGAACTTTTTTATCATCGTTTTGCAGACAATAAATCTTCTAGAAACTAGCTTTACCGGTGGGATTGGGGTGGAAAAAGAAGAGAGATGGGGCGGGGGGAAGAGAGAGAGAAGCGAAAGAGTAAGGTACAGAGAGACAGGCAGTAGAGAGAGAGAGAGTGGAGAAAGAGGTTACAGACAGACGAACAGGCAGAAAGACTGAGCAAGTCACACAAACGTAGATCCTCTAAGCTGCACACAGACACACACAGTCATCAATTACATATTACGGTATTTTAGAAATTTATCCCGATTTTAAATATTTTCGTTTCCCGTAGGCTACTTCTTTTGACCGGCACGTTCCGCTAGACGGATATTTATCTACCTGTACGCTGATTTACCATTTTTGTGTGTAAACTTCCCCAAATTTTACCCCTTTACCACTCAATCCCGAGTTTTAACGACCCTGAGAAAGAGGCTTTTTGGAAAACATTGTGGGAAAAGGAGAAAATGCTGGTAACCAGCATTTTCTCCATTTCCCACAATGTTTTCTAACCCATTTCAAAGACAAATCCGAGCATTTGATACACTTTTAATTTGTCGTCAGCAAATACTTTCAAAATGGACAAGTCTAAAATGGTTATCCTACAATAAAAAGAGTTAAGTATCTGTGTGCTAAAATACTCCGTCTTATATTGTTGTCATTCGTTTAAGTGACACCGCATTGTGAAGTGCTCTTTTTCGTCTTTTGTTATACTACAGGATAATTTACCAGGAAGATTATTTTGATAAAATAGATTTTTGAGGTAATATTTCCTTAAGTTTTGATGGAATTTCTATTTTATCTTTTCTTTTGATTGCATTCGTTAATGTTTTTCTTTTTCTTTGTTGTGTAGGCTTCCTTAGTTGCTCCGGGCTCATGGTATTGGATTGATAATCTCGAGCCCCTGGGTATGATCCTAACCCGAGGTCCTTTATTTATATACATCATTTATTTATTTATTTATTTTATTTACTTATTTATTTGCTCATTTATTTCTGTGGGAGTGCCCTTGGGCAATTCATAAAAAAAAATAGCTCTTTTGCAGGTTAAATCCAGGAACTAAATGAGTAACTGAATTATAACGTTGAAAGTACCGTAAACACGATTATAATATTATGTCGTGTGTGCGCGTGTTTGTGCTTGACCGTCTGTTTGACCGTTAATAATACCCGAATTTGTATGTACTTAAATTGCAGTAGAAGTGTTTAAGATCTTCGTAAAAGAAAATTTATTAGCTTAACAGAAACAGTTTACGCTATGATGCATTTATAATTTTCTTTTATCGGGATATTGCGATGATTAGAACGAATTTCTTTGTAATACTTTAATTTGAATAATCAAAGATTTACTGTTTTTAACCCTTTACCAAACCTTCCAGTATTCTTACGACCATGAGCAAAACGCCTTTAAAACCATCCATTTTGAGAAAAGGAGAAAATCTTGGTAATTGGCAGTTTCTCCTTCTTTCCCACAGCGTTTTTTACTCTTTTAGAGATAACTCGCTTCATCAAGGATATCAAATCTGTCGTATGCAAGCGCTTTCTAATAAGACAATCCTAAGATTTTGTCCTCGGCTGGTAAAGAGTTAATTTGTCTATTTTTTGTGTGGTGTTTAATGCCATTTTCAATATTAACCCTTATCCTGCTAATTAAGTTAAATAAAACCTTCAAACCGATAGTGAGAACCCGAATAAAGTTAGTTCAGATTTATTTCTTTGGAGAAAAATACCTCCTTATCGTAGATCCTAGATCAGACTGCACGTTCTGTGCAGTTTGATCTTGATCTGCACTGTTCGCAAAAGGTCAATCAGTCGCGCTTGGCAGCTTAAGGGTTAATTCAGTTATATCGCGGCGGCCAGTCCACCTATGTTTGCTTACCTGGAGTGCCCTCATCAGAACTTCGGGCTATATTTTTGTCAAGCCAATGGCTGCCTACCCACATCATCGAGCATCGTCGAAAAAGTGATCCGCGGTGAGAAAGGAATGAATTCTGTTTCCATGACTATCATTGATCCTCGGAAAAAAAAAAAAACACTGTTTACCCTTTCAAGGGAAGATTCTCTACTTTGATCCATATTTCAAATATCGTCAGAATATGCTTTCGATTTGGACAATTCTAAGATTTTGTTGTTTGGTATAGAGTAAAGGGTTAATTTCGGAACATTGCAATTTGTACATGTATGCGGTTACGAAATTCGAAGAAGATAGATCAATTGTACTTGAAATATCTTGTAAATTTGCATCACATCTCTCAAGTTTTAAATGTTGGAGGGGCGTTAAAAAGGTTCCAAGAAAAGTGTCAAAATTTTATTGCAATACAATTTTTTTTTTTGAAAGTAATTTTTTTTTTATCAAGCATACTTTGATAAGCTTTTTTTATATACTACAAGACGGACCACGTGTATTTAAAACATCTTGCCCTTATATCTTTCAAGTTTTAAGTGTACGAGGGGCGTTGAAAAGTTTCCGGAAAAGTGTCAAAATTATTTTGCAGTACATAATTTCTTCGACATTATTATTATTGTTTTTTTTTACCAAAATTTATTCCTACTTTGACTAGTTTTTGTGTACACCACAATTTGTACCCGCGGTATCGTAATTCGAAGTAGATAAACCAAGTGTATTTGAAACATCTTGTAAATTTGCAGTTAAATCTCCTAATTTTTACATGTTCGAGGGGCGTTCGAAAAGATTGCGGAAAAGTATTGTAACATTTAGGTAATTTAGATGAGCAGTGCTCTGAAAAGGGGATTTGAATCATTTGCAAAAGGTATAGACACAGGTCAGCCTGTGCAGGTTGACTTGCATCGAAACCTTTTTGCTTTTTGTAAATTTTCTGCATACCTAAGTACCAATCTAAGTAGGCCTACTGTGGGATTCAGTCGGTAGTTAGACAAAATAGATTTCATGGATCTTATGTGATGACTTGCTTGGTATAATACATCTTGGAGCTGCTTTAAACGCCCTTTTGCCAGAGCATGATCCAAATTTTCTTATAAATTTTTGGCTAGACATACTTTTATATGTTTTTTTTAATCCTATCAATTATTTTAATGAGAACACGGCAAACAAACGTGCCTCGTGTCACATACAAAAAGATAAGTCAAGTACAGCATTGGAAACAGACATGAAATAATAAAGAAATACTGACATAAAAAATGCATAGTGCTTTTTGTTTGACTGTTCCAAACCTTTTTTTTACTGTCATGAATTCTTTCAAAAATTTTGCAATTTTACCTTTAACTATTTTATTTCTCAAAGCAAGTTTGTGTACATTAGATTGCGTAACAGAGATCTCTTAAATCAAAATATATGACGAGTGACCGTGTCTTTGCCCCGTTCGATATTACTTGACTTTGCTGTAGTGACATGGGAATTCGCATAGGCGTACTCGGGCTAAGATTGGTAGTTATATTTTATATATACATGTATATATAATAAAAGAGCCATGCTCTGTGAAAATGAGGTTAAATTCATCTGCAAAAAGTGTCAGTGGACATGAGTCGAAAGTTTCTGCTATTCGAGAATTTTCTTCATGTCTGAGGACCATTCTGCCACAAGACCCATTCGATTGTAAGACAAAATCGATGCCATAGATCCATGATTATGTTATGACTTACTTGGTATAATGCGTCACGGAAATGCATGAAAACCTCTTTTGCCAGAGCACAGTTGATATCAGATTAAGCTTGTAATTGTATGAGAAAATTCATTTTTCAAAAAAAAACCCACATGACTCTTTCCCGGCTACTTTTTGAACACCCCTCGTATGTGCCCGAGAGGAAAATATGTGTAACATATTTTCCTCTCGGGCACATACGAGGGGTGTTAGCCTATTTTTGACATTCAACCTATTATAAAAGAAAAGACAATCAGAGCCCGGCAACTCAAACAGTAACTTGTTCTGTTTGTTTGTATGGTGTTGAAACCGTTTTCAACGTTATTTCAGTTACATCGCGGCTGCCAGTGTACCCTTTCATGCTTTCCCAGCATTTCTTGTACCAGTTCTTCGCACGATATTCTTCCCAAGCCACTGGCTGCTTTCCCTCACCTCATAACCATCGTTGAAACAATGATCAGCGGTGAAATAGGAGTCAATTCTTTAGGAATTATTATCATTAATCCTCCAAAGGAATTTGGCCGAGTAGGATTTTCGAACTAGCGATCCCTGGTTTTAAGCCCTCTATACAGTACCAACTGAGATACAGGGCTTAACCGTTCATGGCTTATAATTCAGGGGTCGCGAGTTCGAATCCATTGCTAGCCAAATTCTTTTCATGGACTGATAATTATCATTGAGACAAGATTCGCCCCTCTCTTACCGACGAGCATTGTTCGACGATATCTTTGTAAAACAAATGCAGCCAGGGCCTTCGAAAGAGTATTGTGCGATGTGCACACACTCCAACAATCTGATTGTTGTTATTATTCAAATTTCTCAATATGGACATTTGATTGGCTGAGATAAAATCGTGTCAACCAATCAGATAGCTAGTTTTGGAATTTTGAGATAGAAATTACTTCAGAAAAGTTAGTGATAGTTTATCCTTGACTGTGAAAAGAAATGAGCCGCGCTTTGACAAAAGGAGGTTTAATGCGTCTCATTGATGCATCATACCAAGCAAGTCTCCACAGAACCATGGAACCATAGATTCCACTCTGTCGAACAACTGATTGAGTCCTGAAGCAGAATGGTCTTTTATCATGCAGAAAACTGACCAATAACAAAAAGTATCCACGCAGGTCAGCCTGCGCAGAGTGCGCAGGCTGACCTGCGTTGATCCTTTTTACAGATGCATTAAAGCCCCTTTTGCCAGAGTATAACTCTAATAGAATTTAAAAAGCAACTTCAAAATTAGATTTTAACAGTGGCGTTAGAGACGGGAGCTATGCATGAGTGACGATGTTTTGCATAAAACACTCAAAAATGAGAATTCCTCTCATCCACGCAAGTAGACGTCTGTGGGTTTTTAGTTTAATTATATTTTACATAATCTTTAAATGATTGAAGTAAAACACGTGTTGGCGATGTAACCATGTAACCCTTTGCAACATAACTGTTCGGCTAATCGTTGCCGATAGGTATGGTGAGGTATGGTTCATGGGGAAACAACAATTCTGTTGTAATGGGATTCTCAAAAATTTGATATTATTGATGTCTGAGTAGATTATATACGCTTAACCCATTAAGCGCCATAGGCGAAAAAAAAAAAAAAATCTTTAGCGGGCGGCATAGATAAAGATCAGACTGCACAGACCTCAGTTTCAGTAGTTTTAATTTGCAGTCGTCGAAAGATGTCGAGATTATAATTGGCCTACAACACGCGAAAGGGGCTTTCGGACATTTGCGTAAAGTGTCGTCTCGGATCAGCCTGCGCAGTCCGCACAGGCTGATCCGAGACGGCACTTTCCGTCAACATTTGATTTTGTCCTACAGTAGACTTGCGTAAAATAGAAAATCACACACGATCGGAAGGTGTCGCCTCGGATCAGCCTGCGCGAACTGTTCCAAATTCTGTACTGTGAGTATTACTCACGCCTTATCTTGACCCTTTTATCGCCATAGGGGCTTTGCGGACGGCATAGATCAAGATCAGAATGCACGGAACGTGCATTTTGATCTTGATGTATACCGTCCGCTTGTCTATAGACAAGCCTGTAAGGTAAAGCTCCATTTGAGTTTCAGTGGATTTTTTTCAGCCGCCGTGTGAGGCCGAGTGTCTATATTTAGCATTGGAAGATTTAAGGGCCTTGGATTTACAGCCAGGATGTTTTTTCTTCGCTTTTAGTGAGGACTAGTCACAGGTTTTCGTATCCTGAGTGTCCATGTTAACCAACATTTCTTAATTTCATTAAAACTCTAATTGTAAATTAGAAAGTAACACAATTTCCGATTGGCTTAACCATTTGGTTTAGCCAATCAGATGTTGTGTTACCTTCAAATTTAGAACATTCTTGAGAATAAGGCTAATTTTCTTAAGAACGATTGATGAATACGGACCCTGGAGATTGTCACATTTCTACGAGAATATTAGACTCAGTTAGTATATCTAGAAATTTTGCCGAGACAGGTAGCTTAGTAGATAATGCGTAGGGTTTGAAAGCAGGAGTTCGCTGGTTCAAATCCTCAGCTCGGTCAAGTCTTTCCGAGAATTGATGTCAGTCATTGCCACAGGATTCACTCCTCTCTCACGGATGAACATTGTTAACACGATGTTCATGTTGGAAAGCAGCCAGTGGCCTCGAAAAAATATTGTGCGAAGTACTGGTAAAAGAAACTATAGGAAAGCCTGGATAGGTGTACTGGCCGCCACCATATAACTTACTTGTAAATAATGCTGAAAACAGAGTTAAAAAACTAACAAACAAATACACCAAGAAATTTCGATAAATCAGAATTTTACTAATGAATTACGACATTCTGTTTCCAGGTGCATTAGCCGCCAAGATATAAGTAAAATAATGTCTTTAATCACACAACAAACAAATGAAAAAAGAAGGTATGATTATTCTGCGGGCCTTTCTTCGGGCCCATTTGTGGGCCAGTTTATTGTACTAATAGACAAGTGTTGATTCCATTCATAGATACCCCGCGGTGTTCATTCATACCCAAGAAGAAGATATAGAGGATATTTGTTTTTTACGGTTAAAGATCGAAATTTATTTCATCGAGTGAACATCATCGGTAACATTTTCACGAGTGGCTGCTCCACTCGTGAAAATGTTACCGATGATGTTCACTCGATGAAAGAAATTTCGATCTTTCACCAAAAAAAAAAAACAAATATTCTATTTATTTCATGCTTTTAACCCTTTCTAGGGGGAACTTTAAAACCAAAATCCAGTACAGTTCTTTCGTTTATTCCCCGTGGCGTACCCCCTCCGCATAGCAACGCATTACAATATTACGTCAAGCGAGAGAAATGTAAGGTAAATTACGTCATATTTCCATTTGGTTGTGAGGCACGCGCATTTTACCTAGGTAACTAGTGCGCGGGAACAAATGTTTCCACCTTCAATTGAAGAGTTAGAATATAAAAATCGGTATTTTCACTGGTCGTAACGATGAAATATCGAAAAATATTTCACCGATATTTCTCGATAACCTACCGGAAAGCACGGAATAAAGAGTATAATCTTTTTCTTGTACTTATTGGTTATTAACCCTTAGGCTGCTAAGCGCGACTTAGTGACCTCTTGGGGACAGTGTAGGTCAAGATCAGACTGCACAAAACGTGCAGTCTGATCTTTGATCTACACTGTCCGATAAGGACATGTTTTCCCCAAAAAATTACCTTTGAAATAGCAAAATTTGGGATTTTAGAATTGGGTTAAAAGTTTCCTTTCGTTTATTTAGGAGGATAAGGGCTAAATGAATTTATAAATGCGTTTTAGTATTACCAGTTGCTTTACAATGAATGAATATATGAATGAATGAATGAATGAATGAATGAATGAATGAATGAATGTGGTGCTCAGTTTACTGGTATTAAAACCCCGGTTCGATTTATGCTGCCAGCCAGGTATCAATATTCACGTGGGAGTGTCATTGGGCAGGTCACTACTGAACTATCCTGGTTCCGGTGAAACCCATGATATACTTAATCACGTAAGCCTTTAATCGGAGGGGAATTTTCACAATAGAAACTATGAAAAGAAAAAAAAAAGTCATATAACAGGATGTGTTACCATGACGAAACTGCAAATTTCGTGAGCGTCAGATTACATGATCATTATGGTTGGGGCTTTTCATGTGTGCAAACCGACCGTACAACAGCATGCTTTTCTTTGTATGAAATTTTACACTGCGCATATCCTATCTTTGTGCAACATTATGTCATCGTGGAATATCTAATTCCACCCCTTGCAACGTCAAATATATTAACCATGCTCTGTTAATGCATCTGCGAAAAGTATCGACTCAGGTCAGCCTGCGCAGTCCGCGCAGGCTGACCTGTGCCGAAACTTTTCGCTATTGATCAATTTTTATTTATGTCCAAGGACCAGTCTAACATCATGATTAAGCCAGTTGTTTAAAAAAAGTTGCTATTATGGATCTATAATTATCTGATAGCTTGATTAGTACAATGAATCGCAGAGATACAGTAAGTCCCCTATTGCCAGAGAATGACTCATATACAGTAGACCTCTTTCGAGGTTGAAATTACACTCTACAGAAAATCAGACAAGTTTTAATCATTAGCCTACGCTTGACAAGCGGACTGTATACTTTGCAGTCTGACCTTGATCTGTGCCGTATGTAGAAAAGCCAGTGAAATGATTAATCTTAGCAACGCTAAAAAAGTAAAACGAACTTCCTGCAGAAAGCGAACGAAAACTACATTTCGAGGGTTGTTTTTAGAAGAATATTTCACACAGTAGAGGACAGCGTACATCCAAGATCAGACTGCACATTTTGTTCATTTTGATCTTGATCTACAGTATCCGCAAAAGCTAGTCATACCTTGATCTACATTGTCTTCAACAACAGTTCTAGGTGTACAAAG
Source organism: Hippopus hippopus (assembly GCA_946811185.2). Classification (NCBI taxonomy): domain Eukaryota; kingdom Metazoa; phylum Mollusca; class Bivalvia; order Cardiida; family Cardiidae; genus Hippopus; species Hippopus hippopus. The sequence continues at coordinate 42,220,321 of OX328104.1, forward strand.
CGCTCTCAAGGGTGAACGGTTTGAATCATGGTTGTGGTTTTCCCTGTCTTCCCTTTAGTTTGTCGTTAGTTTCGGTTTAACTCTCTCAGCCCCTCATATGTATAAATTGCCGAGTCCCGGTAGCGTAGTCGGTAGCATACAGGATTTGAGAACAGGGGGTCGCCGGTTCAAAACCCAAGCTTGGAGAATTTCGAGAATTAATAATAGTCATAGCGACAGATTTTATTCCTCTCTCACCGCTGATCATTGTTTCGATGATGGTTATGTGGAAAAGCAGCCTGTGGCTTGGAAGAATATCGGACAAAGAACTTGTAAAAGAATCTTCAGGAAAGCATGGATAGGTGCACTTGCCAACGGAATACTGTTAGGACCATCGCGTATGAATTTGTTGATTTTAAACGCGATGCTTGATAGTACGATGGTGGTAACGCGAAATAGGGATACTACGATGTTGATAACGCGATAGTACGATGATGATAGTGCAATATAATATCGTGTTTTCATCATCGTACTATCGCTTAATCGTCATCGTATTATCGCGTTATCATCATCGTACTATCGCGTTATCATCATCGTACTATCGCGCTATCAGAATCGTACTATCGCGTTATCGTCATCGTACTATCGTGTTATCGTCATCGTAATATCGCGTTATCACCATCGTACTATCGAGCATCGCGTTTAAAATCAACAAAATTAATAGGCGATGGCCCTAACGGTATTCCGTACTTGCCGCCGCAATATAGCTCAAATAGTGTTTGAAAACGGCGTTCAACACCGTACACTTAAGCAAGTCTATAACTCCACCTCTATCGACAGCTGAAAGTAAAACTCCCTTAACCCTCGTCATGCTCAATAACTAAAATAAAATTTTCATTTCGATAGTAAAAACCCAAATATTGCTAGGTTAAAGTTATAGTTTGGGGAATTATATCTCCTGATCGGACAGTGTAGATCCAAGATCAGACTGCACGTTATGTGCAGTCTGATCTTGATCTGCACTGTCCGCAAAAGGTCAGTGAGTCGCGCTTAGCAGCCTAAGGGGTAATCTTAGAAAGACTTTTATCTTATAGGACTGACTTAACAAGGGGACTGTACAGATCAAAGATCAGACTTACGTTCTGTGCAGTGTGATCTTGATCTGTACCGTCCACAAAAGCCCCCTTTATTCTCATATGGTGAAGTTACCCTTTACCACTCAATCCCGAGTTTTAACGACTTTGATGAAAAAGGCATTTGAAAATATCGTGGGAAAAGGAGAAACTGCTGGTAACCAGCATTTTCTCATTTTCCGACCATTTTTCTACTCTTCTACGGGCAAACTCCAGTTTTAAAGTCTCATTTAACGACTTTGAGCATGAAGGCATTTGAAAAAAATGTAGGAAAAGGAGAAACTGTTTGTAACCAGCATTTTCTCCTTTTCCTACAATTCTTCTACCATTCCACGGGCAAACTCCAGTTATAAAATCTCACTGAATTTGTTGTCTGCAAATGTTTTCAATTCTGATCAGACTAAAATTTTGTCGTTTGGTAAAGAGTTAAGACGCGTTTTATTACTATGTAAAATACGACGGAAGTTGTGAATTCATGCAATACGAGTACACATAATCGTATAAAAATCAAAGCCACAAGTTCTCTGAATTTTATTACGCCAATATCTTCCTGAATTTGCAAAGAAAAGGATGATCGTAAACGACTTTTCGGTATTGTTATACTCTATTTAGATCTTTTTTTACTTTTACGGAAGATAATTTTGCTCCAGTTGATAATTTAGTTTGAACAAGTTGTTTATTTACAAGATTCCAGCCGCCCAAAATTTCTTAATTACTCCGTATTCCGGGTTCTTATTCGCCGACTTTTCTTAAGAGCACTATTGTTCTTATTCCCCAGAATTTTTTAAATTTGAAAGTAACACAATTTCTGATTGGCTAAATCAGTTGGTTTTGCCAACCAGAAGTTGTGTTATTTTGTAATTCTAGATTAAGATCGAGAATAAAACTAAGAATGCTTGGTGAATATGGATCCTAGCCTCTATAAATCTTAAGCCATAATCTGTTAACCTCTTCTGTGTTTATTATAATTGATTGATTAATTGATTGTTGATTTATTTTACACCGGTTATAATATAATTTTAGACATATCACGGCTACAACATTCATGTTAGACCTAGGTTTTTTCAGCTCTGAAGTGTCCTGTCCAACGACACTCCCGCGAAAAAGCCCAGTTCTGATGAGAATCGAACCCGGGACCTTCTGGGTATGAATGATTCATTGCTACAACTTACGACTGAACCACGCAGAACCCTACATTTTTTTGACAAAAAAAAAAATCAAAATATAAAACAAGAAAATACGATCAGAGTGGTACTTAAAGATGCATCTTTACAGCCGGAGAGTAAACAAACGCTGTGAAAACTTTACTGTGTGTAGAATCTAGTAAGCTGTGTAAACGTAGATAAAAAACCAATATAGGGTCTATGGGATAAAGAAACGCAAGAGATTTGTCTTCGATTTAAACCGGAAACTATGGTTGTAATGTCTAGGGATAGCCTCCAGAGAATGAAATGCATTTTCTATCCGTCGTAATCTGTGCAACCTTGCAACCGACAGGGGCAACATTTGGCACAAAGATACATGAATGATTATAGTTTCATAAAATAGTGATAGGATTGGTTAAAAAACTGGATGAAAACGGTTAAAGATATATCTTTAAACAGATATTAGAAGGCATGTAAGGGGGATTTATTAGAGCTATATAGATGCTTTGTGAAAAGGGAGATTAATATATCTGCAAACAGTATCGACCTAGATCAGCCTTCGCAGTCCGCGCGGGCTAACCTTAGTCAATTTTTTTTACTTTTAGTTAAAATCCTGCATGTCAAAGGACCGGTCTTACTTATAATTCTGTTAGTTGCTAGACAAAACTGATTTTTATGGATCTATAATTACAGGTATATCATGACTTGCTTGACAGGCTCTTTAAAGGGCAAATCCTAAAATATTTTGACCAGACTGTTTTTTTCCTTTAATCAGCTGCAAATGATGTCAGTTAAACATGTGTCCGCCATTTTTCATAAATACCACCCTGTAACATGCCATAAACCACGGCCGAATTGTCACGCTGATATACGTCCCTAAAAATGGTACATGGCTTACTTCCCCTGATTCGCTTATCTCCCGTGCATGTGTGACGTCATTGTCGAGTCAGTCTGTGTATACCGTCAGTAGACATTAAGTAGGAACGCGGATGATTGTATGCAGATATCTGAGTATTAACTGAGAATTGAGCCGAAAAAATGGTAAATTGTGCAGCCTAAGGCTGCAACGTCGATTCGGGAACTCATAGAATTAGTATTTTTAAATTTCCGAAGGAATTAAAAAGGAGGAAACTATGGATTCAACGTTTAAACCGGGGCCGGACAGTAGCGACGGATTTTTTGCCATCGGTTCATTCGAAATTGTGTCTGAAATACTTCGATGACAGTCAGTTCTCAATAAATCCAAAACTCGCAAAAGAAGTTGGTTATAGGAATTGTAGGCTGCGGTTAAAACCTGACGCTGTGCCGACATTATTCGAAACTCCGAGTCGAAAGGAGATAGGCCTTAAACCAAAACTCCGAAAGACAGACATTCCGCAACGGAATTTCCAAAAAGAAAATCCAACATGAAGTAGGTAATTTCTTTTTTTCTTGAAATTGGAATACATGAATTGTTATTCGTACTATTTTACCCTTTTCTACATTATCGCTTCATTCTGAACAAAGGAGAAATTGCTGCCGTTTTCTCCCTTTTTCCAAATGATTTCAACATTTAACAAAATTATAGATTCATCCAAATTCATAACATAAATTTTGCAAATAACAAAGTCGACATTGTTCAAATGATGTAAACTTTCAAGGGATATTAATCATTCTTTGAACAGCAAACATCATTTTCTTCCCACAATGTTTTTCTTTGGATATTGGAAACTAGATCTAAGGTTTGTATGGTAAAGGGTGAAATCAGTATCTGGCTACCCCTAGTCACGGTCATAAATGTTAATCCATCACCGACCAGTTGAAACAATACAGGAAATGATTACATAACATTTGCATATCTCACCCCTTTACGCTGTAATGTTTGTTTGTGACAGTAAACCCATGTTACAGCTTTTATCCCATACACTACTTCTCTTTGACATTTCACTTTTAAAAATGATTTGACAACTTACATGCATTTTGAACAAATTTTGAATTATATCTATACAATTTTGATTTGTGGATATTTCCTTTTCATTTTGATTTGTGGATATTTCATCTTCCTATCCATATTATGTCTTCTAGACAGGCTACTGAGAAAAATGTTTTGAACATGTCAGTATGAAAATTTTGCATATTTGACACAAGTCATTTTCTCTGATAATCAGACAAAAGTGAGAAAATTAAAAATAACACATTTTTTTTTTTTTAAATTAAGAAACAGAATGTTTTTGACCAGGCTCACACACCAATTCTTTTACCTCAAAATTCTGATCTTCAACCACCCTAATGGAGAAGGCTTTTGTGGACAGGGTGAAAAAAGGAATAAGTTCTGATACCCAGAGTTATCTTCTTTTCCTACAATATTTTCTACCCTCAAACCTATTGTCAAGGCCACATTTGATCTGTGGTCTGCAAATACTTTCGGTGTGGAGTGGACAAGTCTAAAGTTTTGCCATCTGTGTAAGGGTTTAGCCTAACCCTAACCCAAATGATAAAAAATTAGAATATTTCAAATCCACAGCATTTAAATATGACCGATAAAATGTGATTGTTTATTGGAATTTAGTTAGTTACACCCTTTACCAAACAATCCTTTGTTTTAACGACCCTTGTGAAGAAAGAAAAACCCTTTGAAAACATTGTAGGTAAAGGAGAAAATGCTGGTAACCAGTATTTTCTCCTTTTTCTACAATGTTTTCTACCCCATCAAAGACAAGTCCAAACATGTGAGTAAAATTTAATTTGTTGACTCCAAATGCTTTCAATTCGGTTGAGTCAATAAATTTGACGTTTGGTAACAATTTAAACATGTATTTTACATCTCTTGAGAAACAAGGTCATACAACTCGTACGAATCTCTTGGGATACTGCTTCCTGGGAACCAAAACAAAACTCGTGCCCAATGTGTGGGATTTATATTTAACCCTTTACCAATCAATCCCTGGTTTTTACGACCCTGAGACAGAAGCCTTTTAAAAACATTGTAGGAAAAGGAGATAATGCTGGTAGCCAGCATTTTCTCCTTTAACCACAATGTTTTCTACTCTGCTGGAAACAAATTTCAATTTTTGAAATATTTAACTTTATTTTGTCGTCTGCAAGTGATTTCAATTTGGACCTGTTTAATATTTTGTCATTTGGTAAAGAGTTAAAAATAGAAAATATTGTGGATAAAGGACCAATTGATAGTTACCAGCTCTTTCTCTGTTTTTACAATGAATCTGAAGTCGTCTATACTGCAATTTGACCGGAATGTCAGTATTAACCGCTCTGTCCCTAGTAGACGGTAGACCAATTTGAGACTTACCCAAATTGAAACAATTTGCATAAGACAAACAAGAACTTAACAAATTACAATTCAGAGTTTAAGACTTTCACAGAGAAGCTCTATATGGAACATACAATAGCTATACATGTATGATAAATTTTTGCATTGAATGGATCATGTGCACAAGGTAAACAGCAAAAAAGTATTTCGCACAGGTAGATCCCCTCTCCCTCTCTCTGATGTTCATGTATTTCAGTATGGTAAGAAATACAACTAAAATAATTTTCAAATAATTTTGAGAATTAACTCTTAATAATCTCGGAACATATTCTTTTATCAAATTTCACGCTGGTTAACAGCATTTCAAAATATTCTTATTCTCATGAAAATCGTGATTTATTGTGTAACCCTTCGCCCATGAGAGAATAAACTTGTACTCGTCAATGTTTACAGAATTCTTTACAAGGTACAAATATCAACAAGGACCCATCAACAAATAGTTAGAACTAACATCTCACGATTATCAATCGTAAAAGTCAAGAAAAGGGTTATTTGACATGAAACTAAAGTGTCGGGGAAATGTCTTCAAAAGTGTCGGAGAACTGTCTTGTCGTGGAACTGTCTTGAAACCGTATTTTTTTTTTGGTTGTTTAATTCCGCCTGTTAATCTACTGAAAATGCTTCACGTGAAACAAAGTTTATGCCATACACTTAATTTTATCATGTATAGAATAACATTCTGTAAGCGATGTTCGCCCCGTAATAGACGTATTTCAATAGCGCGCAATACTCAACACGTTGAAAAGTCCGGCACAACATCGTCATTCTCGTCATCAGTGGGCGAAAAGTTACTTTTATCCTCATCATCAGAAACTTAATAAGTTTCTTTAAAAATTGGCTCGTACGTGTACGGCCTTACCGGCCCAGAATCGTCTATTTCTTCGTCTTCAATATCGCTCAGTTCACTATCGTAAACAACGTCCATATTGAAACAAGCTCTCCTATGACGTCACAAATCAAGGGACGCAACAATAAGTAAGGGAGATAAGCGATGCAATAAAAAAATAATAAGCAGAAATATGAATTGAAAAAAAGTACTTTTACTAATTTTTTTTTCTAATTACAACATTACCAGGTTACCATTTGATAAGTGTAGATTTGAAAATTAACCATATCTGAAACTTGTTGATTTGCCCTTTAATGTATCTAGGAGATGCATTAAACTCAGTCTCTCCAGAAGGCCGCTCATTTTTTATAGCTGGGTTTAGATTAATAACATTGCATTTGTTCTTCACTCAAACGCAAGTTTTTGGTACTCGTTAAGATTATTTGCCTTTGTTCTTCACTTAAACGCAAGGTTTTGGTACTCGTTGAGATTATCTGCATTTGTTCTTTACATAAACGTAAGGTTTTGGTACTCGTTTAGATTATTTTTATATGTTCTTCACTTAAACGTAAGGTTTTGATACTCGTCGAGATTATTTGCATTTGTTCTTCACTTAAACGTAAGGTTTTGGTACTCGGTGTGATTATTTGCATATGTTCTTCACTTTAAAGTAAGTTTTTGGTACTCTCTGAGATTATTTGCATATATTCTTCACTAAAAAATAATTTTTTGGTACACGTTGAGATTATTACTTAACACTATAGCACTGAGCACCTATAATACAGATTTTCGTCAAGAACTATAGCATCTTAGGTTTCTAATACCCCTCAGCTTAGGGTGAGCGGTGGGAGGGTACGCCTCGTGGCACAGTGGCAATGACCCCGAGTTTTTAATCAGAAAAATCTTTGTTCGATCCCTGCTGGATTCGCGGGAGATTTGAAAGAGCCCCTAGGCAAGGCACTTCAGAGCCCCAGGTTCAAATGAAAGGATATGTGGTTGAATATGGCAGAAGAGGTTGCAGAAAAAGAAGAAATTGCTGGTTACCAGCATTTTCTTCTTCTCCCACAATGTTTTCAAAAGACCTCTTCTTCAGGGTCGTGAAAACACGCCATTGTTTAATTAAAGATTAAAATCAAACTTTTGTCGAGGGATATTTAAGTACCTGTCTGTTTCCTGGCTTACAGTCTATATGTCCATTTATAAATCTGTATTTTCAGTCCATTCTACTTGTCATCCTTTCTACCCGTCCTTCTACCGCCGTCTCTGACTATACGTCTGACCACGCATCCTTCAATCTCTCCCTTTTATCTCTCCTCTTTTCTGTCTGTGTTACGGGCTATCTGTCCTTCTTTCCACGTATCCTTTCTAGCACTTACACGGACATTGTAGGGCAAGATCAGACTGCACAGAATATGCATTCTGAACTTGCATCTTCACCCACCTATACGGTAATGTGTTTTCTTCCGACGAAAGGAATTTTGGAATTTAAAATTGTAATATTTGTGGTTTCACTATTGACTGAAAAGTACTACATGTATTTGGATCATTTAACAGTTAAATTCTTTGCTAAACGCCAAAAAGATTTACCTATCTGAATTGAAAGCGTTTGCAGACTACAAACAAATTGCCACTCAAATGATGGGACCTGAGAGAAAACATAGTGGGAAAGGAGAAAATGCTGGTACCAGCATTTCGTCGGTTTACTTCCAAAACCTCGTAACTACAGCTTGTAACAAGCTGTAGTTACGAGATTTTGGAAGTAAACCGACGATTTTCTCCTTTTCTCTCTATGTTTTCAAAAGTTTTTCTTCTTGGAATCCTCGGAGCTGTCAGGTAAAGTTGAACCCTTAACCACACGAGTCCGTGTTTTAAGGCAGGTGCTTTTGAAAATGTTGGAAAAGAAGAAAGTGCTTATTAACAATTAGCATTTTTTCCTTATCCGACAAGGTTACCTACCATACCGAAGACACATTCCTATCAATTTAGCCACATTCAATTTGTCGTCTGTAAATGCTTCCACATTGGACATCTCTTAAATTTTGTTGTGGTGCAAAGGGTTTAATTTGATTGAGGCTGTTTAATTGCCTTTTCACTTTTATTTATTCTAGATAGAACGCGTATCGAGTTTGGTCATTTGCACTGGTAAAGTAAAGTAACGAGTAAACCGTCTTTCTAAAGGTCTCATTACATGTATGTTTCTTAGTCTGGTTGCTGGTGTACTTTAATTGTGCCGGGATATTTCTCTCGCGCGCTCTGTCGTTCTGTCCCTCCCTGCCTCCCCCTGTCTTTCGATATGGTCGATGAAAGTAGTTATTGCATGACTGCATGGTTTCAACATTTTTTCAGTCATATCACTGCGATAGCTCACATACGGAATACATGTATTCATGTGTTTCCTGACTTTCACCAGTGCTAGGCCAGGGCTCTGAGGTGTCTTGCCCAAGGACGCACCCACGAAAAGTCCATCGGAACAGGTGAGAAAGTAGATCTAGTTATACATAAGATCTGACATGAGTTGGTATTTCAGATAAATTTCATTAAACGAGCTTAGAAAGATTCTGCCATTCATGGGCTTTTAAGGCCAAAGGCTCACTAATTTTTTTGTCCCTAAACTCATGTAATACAATTTTATGTCAAACTCATGTCAGATCCTATATATATCAGACCTTTCGTCTCGTATGTGCACTACATCTATCTAGATTTGTATTGGCTGAACATGTAGATATCATAATGACGTCGAATTGATGTGACATCTAAATTACTGTGAGTGGCAATAAAATATTTCATCAAATTCCAGATTCTCTTGACTTGTGCAAGAATTAATTACGCTGCCTCTGAACATTTGATTATAAGGATAACTTTTGCTGGTAGCAAGTGAGATTACTGGCGCTATTTACATTAACGTGCTACTAGGGCTCCGCGTCTTACATCGAAGTTGTAGCTCAAAGTGGTGTTATTTTCCGTTGAATTTTGGCAACGTCGCCATTGACGTCAAAAGCGTAAAATAACCGTTCTTCGAAACTATTGATCACTTTTTAAGACAGCTGCATTTATATCATAATTCAATTCTCTTCATTTTCAGAACAGTTTTATAACTATAGCTTCGTTATTTAAGTCATAATGGTTTAAGAAGTAAAGTGAGAATTTACATGTAAGTCGATGGGGATTCGGACTTCGATGCAATATTTATGGCTACCAACTGTAGATATCATAATGACGTTGAATTGATGTGACATCTAAATGCGTTATTAAACGCGCGTTTCATGATCATAATGTTTATGAACAGCTGGGCAAGGCATTAATAAAAACTCTACATGTATTTACCTTTTCAGCGCCATAGACGAAAAGAAAAAAAACAGGCATTTGCGGATGGCAAAGATAAAGATTAGACTGCACAAAACGTGCAGTCTGATCTTTGATCTGTGCCATCAACTTCTTTATTCAAGCAGTCAAGTCGAGAATTCTTTCTAATTTTCGGTTGATTGTTTTTTTTGGTTGTCGGAGTAAGCTGAATTGATTAACTCCTTAAAAAAAATGTAGACTTGTCCAATTCGAAATCATTTGCAGACGAAAATTCCATTGTGGCTCAAATGACAGAATTTGTCTATAGTACGTTAGATAACATTGAGGGGAAAAGGAGAAAATACTGCTTACCAGCATTTTCTCCTTTTCCCTCAATGTTTTCAAAAGTTTTTCTTCTGCAAGGTCGTTAAATTCGGGAATGAGGTAAAGGGTTGATTTGACGCCGAAAGAGTAAATCCTATAATGGCTAGACAAAGTAAATGGGCAGTCTAAATCAGGAATAAAGTGATCAGATTTTGCAATTTCGACTTTCGTTTCTGTTATAATATTATTCACCAAACGTTTGATATTGTAGTTCTAAGATAAGACTGTACTTTCTGTGCAGTCTGATCTTGATCTACGCTGTCCGTTAAGGCAACTTTAAGTTGTGCTTGGTATTCCGGAATCATATTTTGGATTACTTGTTTGTTATCCGTTTAAATCCGTTTTCGACACTTATTTCATTCACACCACGGCTGCCAGTGCACGTATTACATTCCTGAAAACAGTGTAAGCAATCTTATCAACCAACTGACTGCTTTTCCACACAAACAAATTCGAAACAATGTTCGGACCAGAGAGAGGAATTAATCAGAGCCATTAAACATATCCTGGAAAGAAATTTGGCCGAGCTGAACAATACTGTATACTAAATAATCCTTGGTAAATGTTTGTCGAGAAGTAGTGTTATGTCCTAAGAAAAGCCAGGGTCCGTATTCACAAACCATTCTTCGGCTAATTTCTTGACTTAGAGAGTAACACAACCTCTGATTGGCCAAACCATTTGGTTTGGCCAATCAAAAGTTCTGTTCCTTCTAGATTTAGAAAATTCCCGCGAATAAGACTAAGAATGTTCCTTGGAATGGTTGGTGTATAAGGACCCAGGAACAATTTTATACTATGTGGTGTAGCCAGTAGAAATTGAGTTAATTTTTTTTACGTGTTACAAAATTTTCAAAATTGTTTTTGTTTTATTGCGAAAGCCAGTGCACCTATCCATGCTTTTCCAGAGTTTCTTTTACCAGTGCTTCGCACAATATTCGTCCCAAGCGAGAGTCTGCTTTCTTACATACACACACGAAAAAATGATCAGCGGTGGGAGAGAAATGAATCTTGTTGCAATGACTATTATCAGTCCTCATAACGAAGTGGGAACTAGGATGTTCGAAGCAGTTACCCCTCCCTCTCCCTTTGGATTTCAACTGTTAAGTCGGTATTCACCGATCATTCTTAATTTCATCATTATTCTTGGTCTGGATTTTGAAAGTAACGCAATTTGTGATTGGCCAAGGTTTAGCCAATTAGAAGTTGTTTTAATTTCAAATTTAGAAAAGTCTTTAGAACAAGATTAAGAACGCTCTTAAGCATGGTTTATGAATACGGACCTTGTATGTTACAGACAGAGCTACCGGGTTCGGCGCGTATAAGTTTCGAATTTACGAAAAAAAAAAAACAAACGAAAATTGAAATTAGAATGCAGTTTCGAATGATAGCTTTTTGATATGCGGTCCAAGATCTTTCTGACAAATTGGTTTGTAAAATTATGGTCAAGGAGGGGGGAAATGAAAATGACCATAGGCAGTTTTTATGACAGAAATTAACATACTCGCAAATTAAAGATAGAATTATTTTCCCCAGGTGAAATGAAAACCGCTGAATAGTTAAGATCTTTTCTCTGATAGCATTCATTATGCAGAGGAAAAAAACAGACATGCATACCAATATGTACGGCTCGCAGCTGATGGACAACAAATGATGACAAAAACTGTCTTAACCCTGATCCTGCTCAATAACGTAAATGAAACTTTCAAACCGATAGTAAAAACCTCATTTTGAATATTCTAAAGTTAAGTTTTGGGGAAAAATATCTCCTTGTCGGACAGTGTAGATCAAAGATCAGACTGCACGTTCTGTGCAGTCTGATCTTTGATCCACACTGTCCGCGAAAGGTCAGTGAGTCACGCTTAGCAGCCTAAGGGTGAACACTTTACCAAGCAATTCCGCGTTTTTCACGACCGAAAGGGAGGAGACTTTCGAAAACATTGTGGAAAAGAAGCGAATTCTGGACTAAAGTAACTTATTTACAGATACTAAATGCAGCGGGTCAACTCAACTAAAACAAGAATCGTTTTTTCCTTTTCTCACATTGTTTTCTACCCTTTCAAGGACAAATCCGATGATGTGAGCCAAAGTCTATCTGTGGTCTGCAAATACTCTCAATTCGGACTGGTCTAAACTTTATCATCTAGTAAAGAGTTAATTTGCATGGGAAGTCTACAATTATATATCTCTGAAAAGTAGAGTTTGCTTCGAAAGGGTTTATGTTAAATGCATCTGTAGTGATGATACTGAATACGCTTGTAGTTTTAGTTAAGAGTACAAAGTCATATATATATATTTATCCTGTACCAAACAAACTCTATTGTACGACCCGAGGAAAGAAAGCTTTTGAAAGCATTGTGGGAAAAGGAGAAAATGCTCATCACCATTTTCTCCTTCCCCTCCCCCTACCCCTCCCCCCCAATTCTTTTCAAAAGTCTTCTTTCCAAGGTTCGTTCAGCCCTTTCGGCGCCATAGGCGAAAACAGGGACTTTTGCGGACGGTATAGATCATGATCAGACTGCACAAAACGTGCAGTCTGATCTTGGATCTATTCCGTCCGCTTGTTTAGCCAAGCCTATGAGACAAAAGTTTTTCTGAGTCTTAGCGGATTCTATTTTCAGGCATCGAAAAGAATCGAGTTTATGTATTTGGCGCCAAAAGATTTAAACTCTGGATTATCTGCTAAAGGATTCAACTAAGCAAAACTGTGTCAGATGGTAGGGAGTGAACTATATTACTACAAAGCGAAAACAGCTTTTGTCAAACAGCGTAGTTTAAGATCAGTGGTCGTATTCCCTAACCATTCTTTACAACATCTTTAGTCTTATTCTAGGTTTAGAAAGATCCACAACTTCTGATTGGCTAAACCATCAGAAGCTGTGTTTTTTCTATTCAAATTAAGAAAATTCTAGAGAATGATACAAAGAATGTTCTTGATAATGGTTGGTTAATACTAACCCACTATGCACATATCGTGAAGTCTGATCTTGGCATGATTTACACTCATGATCCGCCAGCTGGTGAAAAAAAAAAATGGCCAAAGCTATCTTAATCCATTACCAAACGATCCCGTTTTTTCACAACCCCAAGGGAGAAGACTTTCAAAAACATTGTGGGAAAAGAAGCGAATTCTGGAGACAAGTACTTTTTCATATTCGCACAATGTTTTCTACCAGTTCAGAATCCAATCCTATCATGTGCAAAGTCGTAATACATTGTATATAATACTTATGAATGACATTACATATCAGCCATACTAAGTGTAAAGGGGACTTAGTGCGTCTGCAAAAAGTTTCGACGCAGGTCAGCCTGTACAGTCCGCGCAGGCTGACCTGGGCCGAAACGTTTTGCTAATAGTCAATTTTCTGTATGTCTAAAGGCCATTGTACCTCATAATTCAGTTGGTTGTGATGCTAAATGGACTTTATGGATCCATAGTACTGTCATGACTTGCTTGGTATCATGCTTCACGGAGATGCATTAAGCCTCTTTTGCCAGAGCATGGCTCACATACATTTGCGTAAAGTGTCATCTCGGATCAGCCTGCGCAGTCCGCGCAGGCTAATCCGAGACGGCACTTTACGACTACATTAGATTTTGTGCTAAAGGAGACTTGCGCAAAACAGAAAATTACATAAAAACGGAAAGTGTCGTCTCGGATTAGCCTGCGCGGACTGCGCAGGCTGATCCGAGACGACACTTTACGCAAATGTCCGAATGCCCCTTTTCGCGTGTTGCAGGCCAATTCGTATAAACATTTACGTTTTACCAAACAAACTTCGGTCTACAACCCGGATAAAAGGGCCTTTTGAAAACATAGTGGGAAAAGGAGAAAATGCTGGTTCCCACAACGTTTTCTACCATTTCAAAGACAAATCCGATCATGTAAGCCACATTCTATTTTTAGTTCTCCCAGTTTGGGCTAGTCTATAATTTCGTCGATTGGTAACGGTTAAAGGATAATTTTTGTACGGAAATCGGTTTGTGCCATCCTCTATTTCGAAGTAGGCCGAAGGTGAAAGCTCGAACTTTCGGAAGTTAAAAACTGGAAAATGGACACAACATTTAAGTTAAAAAAAAAACCCGAAAAGTTTTTGACAATTTTCAAGACAAAAACTTTCACATTCTCACTTTCTGTGTAAAGATTTAACATAGAAAATTCAAAATGAGTGTGCCTAATTTCTAGTTTTTGTTGCTTCTGATGTGGACGAAAAGCTGGTGGCATTGAAATGATTCCGTAGTTACACAAGCACAAAGTACGGAAACAAAGACAAGCCTTGACTTTTGCTAGGAAATCTGATGTTTTACGACACAGCCAAACAGTTTTTGGCCATCCTCTACCAAGCAACTCCGTATTTTAACAACTCTGAAGAAAGTAGGCTTTTGAAAACATTGTGAAAAAAGGAGAAAATGCTGGTTACCAGCATTTTCTCCTGTCCCACAATATTTTCTATCCTATCAGGGAACTTTTTTCTTGAAAGTCGTATCAGTATCTTGATTATCGTCTTCAGATACCGGTACTTTGAATTTCGAAGAATGTAAACTTTCGCATGAATGAAAGGGTTCACAAGTACAAAGCAAGCGAGATATATTTGCTATGCGCCACATTCCGGTCTCCTGTATGAACTTGGCTCCATGTGAGATCAGTTGGCTAGTTCAAAGTGTTAGAGTTGTTGCATATCGACATAAAATTTTGGTTGAATCATTTCTGTTGAAATGTCGGATACCTAAATCCTTTGTCCGCTTGAATTATTTGGTACATGTATTTTACGTCATTTTCAACATTGTGTCAGCTATATCTCGGAGGTGAGTGCCACTATACATGCTTTCATTGAGTTTCTCCCATCAGTACTTCGCACAACATTATTTCCAAGCAACTGAATGTTTTCCCGCTTAAACATCAGCGGAACTACTCAGCGGTGACAGAGGAATGAATCCTGACCCAATGTTAATCATCATTCCTCGAAAAGAATATGGCCGTGCTGGAAATTGAACCAGTGACCTCTGGGTATCAAGCCCAGAGAGGACCGACTGATTACTGGGCCCAGCTTTTGGTCTAAATTTTATGCTGAAGCAAGGCGGTGACGTCGTAACTGACTGGTTAATTTTATTCGTCAATTCTCGGGTGATACGGAGATCAGGTCAAGTTAGATATAGTTACGGAATCCGCCGAGTTGTGACGACTGAGGTTGATATGTCATTTGCTGCGGTCGTGAAGCGTGCAGTTAGTTCAAAGTCACCCCTCTTATTTATGCACTGTTTTATTTACACACAGGCTTCGTACGATTTACTTTCCCTCGATTTTCCCTACGATGTTTCAGGCATTGTAGGTGGCTACGGGCTGCAGAATGTGTTTACACCGCATACGAGCATCGTGCGATTTTTTTTGTGCTATTCCTCATTGCAGACCATCTATAAACTTGGCATAAAGTTAATAACGATTACAGTAAGAGAGGAAGAACGATGGTGTCAATGAAACGAAAATGAATGCGTTCAAATGTTTCTTTTTAAGTATTTGATGTCATTTTTATATTATTATACAGCTTTTTGCAACTTGTTACTAACAAAGTTTATTGTAAAAAAAAAACGGTTATGGGTTTTCCTAATGGTCTGGTGGTGAAAGGCACCAATTAACGTCGCAACAATTTTAAACCTTTGAGGAAAAAAAACCCGACAGTTTATTATTTAATTTTTATTGTACAGTTATGGTAATAGTTCATGAATGTACGAATGTACTCAAAAAAAAAAGCGCAGAACGGTTAATTCCAAATAAACCCTCTTACTTACGTGTGATCTTGTAAAATTTGTTCACGTGCTAACCCTTTCCAAACAGTACCATATTTCATGGCCCTTAGGTATAAGGCTTTGAAAACATCGTGGGAAAAGTAGAAAAATGCTGGTAACCAGCATTTTGTCCGTTTCTCATGACGTTTTCTACTAATTCAGAGAAAAAACCTATCATTTTGGGCCTATCTGATTTATCATCTACAATTGCTTGCGACTTGAACAAATTTTGATCGTCCTGTAAAGGGTTTCTGAGTCAAGGACAAAAGTCTGTCCTCGTGAGTAGCACGTCATACTGATTTTTTTTTTCTTTTGGAGAACTAGATTTTATTTGCCCAATCTTAAAATAAACAGGACCAAAAGAGCATGCCGAAAAAAATAACACCAGGCATGAAAACGTGGCTTTTTTACGTCGCGTCAACAAAACCATCTCCTATTGAAACATTGCTGTCAAAGAAAAACTTCGGCTTTGTGCAAGGACTCGTTCCTCATTCCAAAAAATTTGTACACAACCATGATATATATAAAGGTGTCTTCCTTTCTCTAAAATGTTTAACATTTTTGCCCGTTTTACTAATAAGCAACATGCAGAAATTATTCAAAGAGCTTGCATTGTAAAGGGTTTGGCCTTGAAAACACTGGGCACGACTTTGACATGTTTTGGCCGTCACCATAGATCAGAATCAGACTTCAAAGAAGATAGTGCCCTATTTTGGGTCTATAATGACTATCATTAATTAACTTTGAGCTGAGCTCTAGGAAAAGGAGGTTTTATGCATCTTCGTGACGTATTACACCAAGCATTTTATCCCGTAATTTGGACCCTTAAAATCTATTTCGTCTAACAACCGACTGAAGCATGAGGTGGAATGTTTCTTAGACATCAAGAAAATAATTTTACAAATAGCAAAAAGTATCGACCCATGCCAGCCTGCGCAAACTGAGCAGGCTGACATGTGTCGATACATTTTGCAGAAGCTTTAAATCCCCTTTTCATGGAGCTCTTTTGTTTTTTTTTTTTTTATGTTCTTGCCAAAATAGGTTTTGAATTGCACTTTATATATATCAGCCTTTTACCAAATGAACCTCATGTTTCCACGACCTCGAGATAAAACGCTTTTAAAAACTTCATGGGTAAAGAAGAAAATTCTGGTAACCATCTTTGTCTCCTTTACCTATAACGTTTTCAAAATAATTCTTCTTCGACGGGTTTGTTAAAAAGTGACATTGTTTTATAAAGTGTTGAAGGGAATTGGAGTCGCAGTATGCATGTTTTGCATGACAAGAGGATCACGGGAAGATTTTAGTCTACCATTGTAAAGTTCTTACGCTGCTGAAAGACATGGATAAGTGAACTGTCGCCGTGATATGACTGAAATACTATGACTAAAAACGGCGTAAAATCTAATTCACACAAACATACAATCAAACAATCATACAAATCTATGTAAATGCTTACGAGAAAAGAGCGTTATTTTCCACCAGGTTTTCGTCATGATATCCTGAACAAAGGGGGCTAACCTCTACTATGACCGAGTTAGTTATATTTTTTTTTCGCACAATCTCTACGCTCTATGAGATCATTAATATGTCCTACATTTTCCTTCACACACCAGCCGCATGATGTACATTTTACATGATGACTACTGTATTTTTTTTCAGACGTAAAAAGACATTCAACTCGACATTACATCATCGCCAGGAGAGTCTGATTCAATAGACAACATTTTGGATTTAGATAAAACAACGACGAAACCCAAGAAAACATTTATAGAAAGCAAACCGGAGTTAGCACCAGAAATACGTTGAAGGTTTGTGCATTCATTATCAAGTGCATCGAAGTCAAAACAAAAAGACTTAACATATTAACCCATAACCGCACAAGATATTTCTTAAGCCCACCAAAAACTGTTACAAACTTTGCAAAAGACAGGTAACCCAAAAGAAAGAAAGTTGTTTTTCCCACAATATAGAAAACATTATAGGTTCATCATTCATTTCAAACAATGGCTCCTTTTCCAACGGTGTTTTCGGAAGCTTCCAGCAGCTAGGGCGTAAACAGTAGTATTTTGCACCGTAATGTGTTTTGTTAACCCTTGTCTTTCGGCATATGAAAATGGAATTTTGGGGCCTGCAAAAAAATCACACTTCGCAAGTTCAATACTTTTCTAGTCAATCATATCGAGAAGAGTTTATCGAAGATCAGACTGCACGTTCTGCACAATCCGATCTTGAATCCAACCTTTTTAAAAAAGGCAACTTTACTTGCCAATGGAACCTTTAAGATGAACTCGTCACTTCCAAAGACAGATTTCAAGCAGAAAATGTCCTTGTACAATGCAGTGTTCCAGCTAGCGGGGAATAGAAGGGCGCGGCGCCCTGCCCCTCCTTCTAGACGCCCTGCCCTTTTTCTGGACGCCCTGCCCTTTTTCTGGAAACCCTGCCGCTTAATTGCGCCCTGGATTGCCTTACGTTCAGTATTGTAACCTCTAATCTAAACTTTGCCAAGAGTATGTCGAAGACATCATGAATATCCGCCTTCGAATATACAATCCAATTAACAGCGCGTCACTAATCCCCTCCAGGCAGCGAAGTGTGAAAAGATCGACCCCAATTGTATATTACACGTCCGTCAGAGTACACAAGTGCTGAGAACAATAGAGAATCCATCATTGTCTTTTATGTTCTATTTAAACAGTTTATCGTATCTGTACGATAGGTGTTTTTATTCAACAATATTGGAGGCTGTCTCCGAGGACTAGTTTTTCTTTTAAAGTTTGCTATCAATCGCGATTTATCGTTAATGTCGAAGATCTTGCTTAATTTCCCGTATCAAGTTACATGTTCAGAGTTTAAGGTGTATGATTAGTAAAATTACCCTTTATGTAGTGTTTTCTGTTCATAAACATTATTTTTTCTTAGATTTACTCTTGGTTTCAATATTAACTGATAAAGTTGTTAACACTCGGGTAGGATCGATGAGTCAGCAAATTAATCTATCGTAGCCTAAGTCGGAAAGTGGCGCATTCCTAAAGTGGACTGAGAATAACACCACAGCATGTTGTTGACTTACATTTTGTAGAATATATGTCAAAATGTCCATAAATACCGTCCAAATATTAAAATACATGCAAAATGGACCGATGCAAAAACACGGAAACCCATGACAGAACAAATGTCAACTTCACATCAACCTGATCACAGACTTTTCAAACTGTCTTTCCAGCTTGAATGATGAATTTAAAAAGAGATTTGCTTATTCACTGCATTAAAGATAAAGAAGAAGCTAAAATCTCCTCTTTATTATTTATAATGAAAAAACTCGGGCGCCGGGGGGGGGGGGCGAGGGGGGGGGGCCAGTCTTGCCTTACCACACGGGCATGTAGAATCACTTGCAATGATAGGAGGAATGCAACATTTATGAAACATTTATCATTTATCCACGATGTTGAATGGCATGTCAAGTAATGATTTACTCTATGAAGACCTGTTTCTCCTCATTTCACCAAACTGTACAGATTTTAAACCCTTTAAATTGAATAAATAAAGTATCAGAAAAATCAAAGACACAGTTACATTGCAGTAAAAGAAAGAAAGAAAGCGTTGAGAGTTTGTATTTGTTAGTATTTTGTGGCTTGCTTGTCTTGAAAAGCACTGTTAAAAATAAAGATATGAATTGTATTGGTATCAAGTCTGTAGCTGAATGGCATGAGGCTTTAGAAAACATTGTGTGCAAAGGAGAAGATGCTGGTAACTCCTTCTGTTCAGCAATGGCTTTTTAATTTGCCAAGTCTGTTATCTGGTAAGGAGCTAATGAGGAATTTTTTATGAACTACATGTACTTGTATTACTCCTGGACTTAGCTAAACTACTCATAATGAAAAATAGTTTTCTTGTTTAGATGAAGCTGGAAGATCCATATAAGCCAATATAATAGATTTATGTCTGTTGTGAAAATCCCTAATTTTACATAAGAAATTGCAGAAGAAACTGTCATGCAGGTTATAAAAAAATTCTTATCCCTTCCCCCATGAGAGAGAGACAAAACCTCCCACTCTTATGCCCCTCGGCGCTTTACGCCTCAAAGTGCCCTTCTCAGCCACAGCACCCTGCCCTTTTTTTACCCTGGCTGGAGCACTGCAATGGGTACAACGAACACGAATTAAAGGTTAAAAACGCTGACAATTTGAAAGCATTGTGGCAAAAGAAGAAATTGCTCGATACGAGCAATTTCTCCTTTTGTCACAATGCTTTCAAAAGAACCCCGCTACTAGACGCAAAAAAGTTGTCTGCTTGAGGGAGATGCGTTAATGGGTTAATAATGCTATTATGACAGCAACACCAAAGAGATTATCGTTGTTGGCAATCCACACATAGTGCACAGTGCAATAACTATGCACCACTGTCAAGGTCTGCCAAGGACGCAACGAATGAATAGTAGTCTAATCGTACAAAGACCAACAAGACAAACTATTAAGTGTGAAATGTTCTAACTGTGTCAGAAGCAACGAATGAATAATATTCTAAGACGTTCTAGGATTGGGCCCAGTATTTACCAATCATACATGATTGCATTCCGAATTCGCTTGTTATAGATTTAGAAAGTAATGCAATTTTTAATTGGCTAAACCATTTGGTGAGCCAATGAGAAATTGCTATACTTTAAACTTTTGAAAAATCTTGCTTATCAGAAACTGAGATTCTTTTGAAATTTAGAAATTTTCTAGATTAAGACCAAGATTGCTTTCAAGCATGGTTGATGAACACGGGGCCTGAATATCAGGTAATGAATAAAAGATTTATTTCTCACTGACGCAGCACGTGAATAAGATTTTAAGAGATTCAAGAATGGAGAGTAGATACTATCAAGTGTAAAGATCTTTTTCTAGCAGATACAAGAAGTATACACAATAAGCAAGAAGTATTTTAGACGGCTTTAAAATCAAGAGTACAGTACCGGTATATCAAGTGAACAAAAGATCTATCTCTTTCTGATGCAGCGAGTGAACAAGATTTTAAGACGTTCAACGATCAATAGTGCATAATATTACGTTTAAAGATCTTTTTCTTGTAGGTGCAACAAGTAAATTGTATTCTGAGATATAAAAATTGAAGAGTTCATACTATTTGGTGTAAAGTCACTTACTTGCAAATGCAAACAAATAAATGATATTTTAAGATGTTCAGACTTCAAGAATTGAGAATTCATATCAAGTGAATAAGAGATCTATCTTTATTCTGACGCAACAACTGAATAAGAATTTTAAGACGTTCAACGATCAATGATACAAACTATTAGGTGTAAATATTACTTTCTTGCAGATGCAACAAGTAAAGAGTACTTACCAAGGATTAAAATAGCAGAATATAATGAGCAAAGTAGAATTGTTTTTGATTGGTTCAACTAGTGCGAAATATTTTAAAGGTTCACAAATAAAGAAAGAATGCTATTAACTGTAAAAATTATTTATCTTTGACAGGAGCACCGTATGAATAGTATTCAAGCCATTCACAGACCAAGAAAGCAGACTCTAACTAGAGTGCAAAGAGGATCTATAAGCTATGACTGAATGATGTCTTAAGACGTTCACAGATCAAGAATATAGAACAACGAGTATAGAAAGATTTTGTTTTGACTTTACACTGCGAGCGAGTACCGGTTTTAAAGACAACCACAAGTCAAGAGTAGAGACCACTGTAGTGTAAGCAGACCTACTTCTTGCACGCGCAACGAGTGAACAATGTGTTGAGAGGTTCAAAGATCCACAGGTACCGAAAAGTAAGTGTAAAGGTTCAAGAATACGGAAAAGTCAGTGTAAAAAACTAGTCAGTGCAGTCTACCTTTGACTGGTACAACGAGTGAGTGCTATCACAAACGTTCACATATCAAGAGTGTATACGTTCCCTGACGTTCATAGATCAAGAGTAATGATCATTTACATGTTCACAGATAGAAGGTACACACTATCCTACAAGTTCACAGATCAAGAGTAGGCTATTAAGACATTCACGGATCACTACTAGGCTGTTTAGACCTTCACAAATCAAGAGTGCAGAGTATATCCTACACATTCACAGAACAACGTTACAAACTTTTTCAGGCGTTCACAGATCAGGAGTAGACTACTCAAACATACACAAATTAAGAGTGCAGACAATCAAGTGTGAAAATAGGATTGTGTTCTAACCAGCGAAAGATGTTCAAGGTTTGGATTATACTTGCAGCCTCTTTTATTGGTAAGTCTTGTTTATTGTTTATTGTTTGATTTCTTTGCCCTTATCAAACAATCCCGTTATTTACACTTAGGCTGCTAAGCGCGACTCACTGACCTTTTGCGGACATTGTAGATCAAGATCAGACTGCACAGAACGTGCAGTCTGATCTTGGATCTACACTGTCTGATAAGGAGATATTATTTATCAAAACATAACTTTGAAATAGCAATATTTGGGATTTTACTATCGAATTGAAAATTTCATTTTAGTTATTTAGCAGGATAAGGGTTAACGACCTGCGGAGGATAGCTTTTGAAAACCTTGTGGGCAAAGGCGGATATTCTTGCAACCAGTATTCTCCTTTTCCCACTACGTTTTCAGCTCTTTCTGAGGCAAATCCAATTCTTGGAGCCACACTAAATATATCAGCTGCAAATGCTCTCAATATGGACCTAACTCAAACTTTTTAATTTGTCATCTGGTATAGGGTTAAGCCTTGAAAAGAGTATAAAGACCCAAAAGTAAGTAGTCCAGTTTGTTTGTTTGTTTCAATAGGGTTTTATGCAGCTTTCAGAAATATTTCCGTCATATTATTTCCTTATTATTCATGCGTTTTTGAGCTTCTCTATGGCTCTTTCATATTAAGAAGCGGGTTCTTTTTCGGCATAGCTGAATATTCTCACTTTTGACCTACTTCAAGTTATACAATGAAATGAATCATTACTCATTTTGTGATTGGCTAGTTATATGTTATAGACTGCACTGCAGTGTGATCTTGGATCAATACCGTCCGCGTGTTGAATCTAGGTTATAAGTAGATTGTATTTTAAGCATATTTTTAGCATTTATTTTTGGTGCTAAAGGAGTTAACTTCTGAGTGACGTAGAAGTGAACAAAAAGTAATAGTATGTTAAGAGCGGTTTAATATTATGTTAAAAAATACATCTTTTGCATAGTTAAAGGGCCTGAAACGCAGAGGTCGCCGGTTCAAATCCCCAACTCGGCCAAATTCTCTCAGAGGATTCCCGATAGTCATTGCGACAGGATTCCTTTCTCAACGCCAAACAAGGGTTCGACAATGTTGATGAGGGAAAGCAGCCAGTGGAAAGAATTTTTTTTACCAAGGATTGGTAAAAGAATCTCCAAGAAAACATTGATAGGTCAACTCACTGGTCGCCGCGATATAACTGATAAAATGTTGAAAACGGTGTTAGTTACCATATAAGCAAACGAACAACCAAATTTGCACAGTTAAGATACGACCTTGCCCCACTTTATTCAGGACAACTGTAGGTATATAATATATATACCTTGCACGGTTGACCCGACGCACTTCATCATTGTACTTTGAAAAGCCGCCTTATCAGACATTTTATCAACCGCATTGTCTATTTGCACCTTTCTTGTACTAACGTGTTTAAGATAATAAACGTTTTTGTTTCCTTAAAGATCTCACAAATCTTTCAGAGCCAAATACACGAGACAATGCTCTGTAAAAATGGGGTTTTGTTTTAAATGTAAAAGGTATCAACATGGATCGAAACGTTTTGCTACTGGCCAATTTCCTGCATTCCCAAGGACCCTTTTACTTCATGATTTGGTCGATGTTAGACAAAATGGATTTTATGGATCCATTATGATATAATGACCTGCTTGGTATAATCCATCACTGAGATGCATTAAACCCCCTTTTGCCAGAGTGTGGCTTACATTAAGCCGACCTCTTTCAACATCTAAAAGTACGATCCGCCAAAACACAAAGACAGTTTTTTCTCTTATAGGCTTAAATTAACAAGCGGACGACATAGATCTAAGATCAGACTGCACGATCTGTGCAATCTGATCTTGATCTATGCCGTCCGCAAAAGCTCTGTATTTTCGCCCACGGCACTGAAAGGAATGAAAAAAGTTTGCCAAAATTTTCTAAATCGTAAACAGCTTAAATGTTATTTCATAAAGTGGTTCAAATTGCAGCACGGGTACAATTGGCAGCTTTGTTGTTGCAAATGTGTGCTCTTTTGTCGTTGCCGATGAAATAAAGATATGAAAAATAATACGCAATTATTGTATTATGCTATTTATGGCTGCGTAACACGGTCTTCGATTAAACCTGTCTCTGCCGACAAGACACCAAACAGAACTTCTTCAACAAAAGGTCTATAGAATCAGCCTGAAATGATAAAGATCACTTAAATGCAACTGCATAATCCTAATTCTTTTGTATTTATTAATAGATCATGTGAAATAGTTACCGCTGCTACAGGCAAGTAGCATGGTCGGAAAAAATGCCTTTTTAAGTCAGGCAAACCCAGGAGACAATCCTTAAAGTGCCAAGCTAAATTGAAACTCACAACAACACAAAAATAGCACTTCACGACGCCGTCTTTTTCTCAGTCTTTCATGGTCTTACCCCACCCTTCTTTCTGCGGAAAGAAAAAAATCCACACGACTAGCTCCGTGACCTCTGAGATTCGCATTTTGGGTCAAAACTATGGAACAAAAAAGGAAAAGTCATGACCTTCTGTTTCAAAGACAAACTAAAACCAATCTTACACATATTATGGATGTAAGAACTGCCCTTTTATCAAAATTGCATCGAAAACCTACCTTTTTTCCATAGTTTCTAATTTTAAATTTCGAAACAATACGTATTTAGGCTGTCGATTCCTATTTTCTTTTCCCATTTAGGTTTAGTTCACAATTTGAATACATTAACCCTCAGGCTGCTAAGCGCGACTCACTGACCTTTTGCGGACAGTGTAGATCAAGATCAGACTGCACAGAACGTGCAGTCTGATAAGGAGATATCGTTACCCAAAACATAACTTTGAAATAGCAATATTTGGGTTTTTACTATCGAATTGAAAATTTCATTTTAGTTATTTAGCAGGAAAAGGGTTAAGGCATATGATATGGCCAGAACACGCGAAAAGGGGCATTCGGACATTTGCGTAAAGTGTCGTCTCGGATCAGTCTGCGCAGGCTAATCCGAGACGGCACTTTACGACTACATTAGATTTTGTCCTATAGTAGACATGCGCAAAACAGAAAATTACATGAAAACGGAAAGTATCGTTTCGGATTAGCCTGCGCGGACTGCGCAGGCTGATCCGAGACGACTCTTTACGCAAATGTCCGAATGTCCCTTTTCGCGTGTTACAGGCCATATCGTGCTGTCTCCAGAGACTTGTTCACTTTCTTGCCATACGTGCACAAGAGTGTCCAACGAGATAACTCTGTAAGACCTGCGATAAGAAGTATTTGTAAAAGACAGGTCTCCGTAAGAACCTTTATGGGATTGAACTAGAATTTTGTCGAAATTTGCAGATGAGCACTAGTAGTCAATGGCTGTTATTCGGCGAAGTATTAAGTTGCATCGCTGATGTCTTCTATGCTCTTTACATGAGAAAGGTGGATGGGGTATATTAATATAAGTTCAGTTTCTAAGACTACATTGCAAATATCTTCCATTTGCAGCTACAATGAATATTCATTCGTTTCATTTAGGCACTAACACTGTTAGAGAAAGATTCTGACAAAGACAGTTTAAAACACCATTCTTCAGAAATGTAGATATAATCACTTTCAGTAGTATCTAAATGTCGTTTATTTTGTCATCTCCTACTTTGCGAAAACCCACAACACTATTCAATTGTTTCAGGGAAAGCAAGCATTCAAACCTACAATACAAAATGTTTATCAGGATTAGGAATAGAATGAGTTATGCCTAGGTGACCTTGACCTTTGTCAAGGTCAAAGTGGGACCCGATGCATGACTTAAAAATTCTCCTTGTAAATTTGAAACCGCCAACTCTCAGAGTACAATTTAGGATTTCATACTGACAGGCTACGGGAATATATATATGGCTGTTTCAAATTCAATGCTCGG
The DNA here is from genome assembly GCA_946811185.2 of Hippopus hippopus. NCBI lineage: Eukaryota > Metazoa > Mollusca > Bivalvia > Cardiida > Cardiidae > Hippopus > Hippopus hippopus. Next base: position 42,246,266 of record OX328104.1, read on the forward strand.
GTATAATAGAACATAGTGCTGAATTACAGCTAAGTGACATTGGCCTTTTTCACGTCATAATGAGACCCAGAACTCTTTCCCATGATTGCCAGTCTTCATGTCGGAGGTGGGGTTTAATTATTTTCAAATGTCTTCAAATAAGAATAAAATACTTTAAATTATTACAATTATTTAGAATCTGTTACAAACACAAAATCTTTTCAAAGAATGTATGCGGGTAGAAATACATGTATACATCATAATAATCTTTATGTCCATCAAATTTAATATTACACAAAGTTTGCTGTGCCCCAAGAATATGAATATGCTCTATAAAATGGGGGCTTAATGCATCTGCCAAAAGTATCGATTCAAGTCAGCCTGCACAGTCTGCACAGGCTAACTTGAATCGAAAACTTTTGCTACTGGTCAATTTTCTGCATGCGAAATGACCAGGGTACCTCATGATTCATACGGAATGGATTTTATGGATTCATAATTGTGTGATAACTTGCTTGGTATCATTCATTACAGAATGCATTAAACCCCATTTTGCAGGGTTGTGTTGCATATTTAAATGCATAGTGTGGATTGTGGATATTTTGTTATGATTTGCTTATTTACATTTCAGTAATGTTTCTATCAAAAAAGGTCTTTTTCGGCGGGGGATATCATTTCAACGAAATAACTTGTTTAAATTACATGTATGCCCTATTCTTTTCTATCATGTATTAGACAAGACCAAGTCAGCCTTGGATTAAAGAAAAGACTAGCGATGCAGAGGGCCATTCGTTATTCTGAAATTATCTGCACGTAATAAAAGACATGACGATTGTACTATACAGAACATATTTAGATTAATTGGTTGATTGAACGGTGTTTCACAACGCTTCAATGTCATTTTAGTCATATTATACCCATGTATGTCCTGAGTTTCACCAGTACCAGGCTAGGGCTCCGAAATGTCTTACCAAAGGACACTCCCTCGAAAGACCCAGTACTTAGAGTGAGGATTGAACTCGAACCTTCAAGGCTACGAGCTATACACTCTACCACCATGCCACGCAGGAACTCGAACATAAATGGAGAAGTACTCTATAAATGAACGCTTAATTTCTAATCCATTTCTTTGACAGGATAGGAAAACATTGCGGGAAAAATAGAAAATGTTGGTTACCAGCATTTTCTACTTTTCACACAATGTTTTTAAAAGGCCTCTACCTCAGGTTTTTAAAATCAGGGGTTGTATGATTAATGCATAAAGCCTTAGTGTCTGTCTGAAATTGGTCGATGGCCCTAAAACAAAATGTAAATTTGTAATTGAGGTGTTAGTTTTCATACTGATATTAATATCATATCCTGTATTTTCATATCTGTGTCGTATTTAGGTATGTTTTCAATCAGTTGTGTTTCTAATATTTCTAATATTATGGTCACATTTGCAACAGTATTTGCTATCTTGGAGCAAAATTCATAAACATTTATACATTAAATGGTAGCTTTTTGACTACGTATTTACATGTCAGTACCTAAAAAAGTGAACAATCCACGGACGAACAATGAAGGACGAGGCTAGCGATGGGAAAAGGGGCTTTCTTTACAGTGTTTCTATACACCCATCTACATTATTACCGATATAAAGATAATTCAATTCCATTCTCAAGTCATATCAAACACTGATTTCAGCTTTAGATAAAATTCCTGTCCTAACGACGCCAGCGAGAAATCAGAATTTCTCATTTATTTACCTCCAATTGGGGAGTTACGAAAATCATTTACAAAAATACTTACGCAAACTTTGTAAAACGCACGCAAAAAATTCGTAACTTTTGCGTAAGTGAAAAGATACGAAAATTCTTACGCAAATCTTAGTAAAACGGGTCCCTGGTGATAAAAGTATAGTGAATGCTAAGGGCCTCGTCAATACCACGATGAATAGTTTTTTGCTCCACCATCCAAACTGCCCGTTGCATTTATTTATATAAACGAGCCACGCTCTGTGAAAAGGGGGTTTAATGCATCTTCGTTATGCATTATGCCAGCCTAGTCATCACATAATTATGGATCCATAAATTCCATTTTGCCTTACAATCGACTGAATCATGAGGTAGACTGGTCCTTCGACATGCAGAAAATTGACAAATAGGATAACTTTTCGACCCATATCAGCCAGCGCAGTCGATACTTTTTGTAGATGCATCAAACCCTCTTTTCACAGAGCATGGCTCAAATTAATTCTCTCGCAGTGTTTGTTTAGATAAAGTTATCGAGGACACATTATATTTCGTTGCAGGTTTTGCAAACTGTGTTTCCAAACAAGTGCTTACGAAGAACCTGCACGAGTACCTCTTTGCTGACTACGATACAAACTTGTTACCGATCTGCAACAAAGGCCAAAATGTTACAGTAAAAATAGACATCGCCCTTCGACAAATCGTGGAACTCGTAAGTAGCCTGGAGTTAAACCTGTCAAAGTGACAACTCCTATTTAACAAGAAACCTGTATTAAGCAAGCATATATTGAGAGTCCAGAAAAATCAACTAAACCATATTTTGTGGAAAGGGGGCTTAATACATCTGCAAAAAGTATCGACCCAGGTCAGCCTGCGCAACACGCGCGGGCTGGCATCTGTCGACATTTTTTTGCTTTTTAAAGTATTGCTTCTTTAGGAATTTCTGCCTTTCAGTGCAATTATTCATTTATTCAATCTTATTTACTTCATTCACTAATTTGTGTTTTTCTTTATGTTCCTCTTCTCCACCATTGTCTTTTCATCATCATCATCATCATCATCATCATCAAAATACTACTACTGCTAAAATAATAATAATAATAAATATAAAAATAATAAAGAAAATAATCATTATCATCATCATCATCATCATCATCATCATCATCATCATCATCATCTTCTTCTTCTTTCTTCTTTGCCGTGATCAACGATCGGGGATTTAATGTGTTGGGCCGTCTATCTGTCCCTTTCCTTTTTCTTCTTCTCTTTCTTCATCTTCCTCTTCTTCTGTTTGTTCTCTTCCTTCTTTTTCCTTTTTTTAAAATCCCTTCCCTTATCGTTTTGCTCTTCTTTTTGTGATTGTTCTTCTTCTCGGTCTCCTTGTTCTTGTTCTTCTTCCGCTCTTCATCTTTATCACAGATCCAAAGTGAGATTACACGGTTTGTGGTAATTCTGATCTGCGTCTGCAAAACCGTGTGAAATAACATATAGAGATGAAAGAATTTAATTAGCGTTTCAATGATCTTTTGCAGCTGGAGCCAAAACAGGTTCTTCTGACGAATGTTTGGATAAGATTGGTAAGTGCGACGAAATAAAAACTCAGAACTGCACCACTATATTCCATACCATTACATCAAAATAAGCACACCTTACTTTACCACAAACCTATACCATAATAAACATATAAAAACCATTCCGCAACATACACGTACAAATCAAAACAAACCTAATCCACTATACCAGCACACCACACACTACCATTCTTTATCATACAACACCAAAACATAACACAGTACGTCGACCTTATATTAATATATGACACTGCATTATAACATTCCACACCACCACGAACCGATTCATACCATGCCATACTACACATCATCAAGGCATTCAACAAAGCACCATACCGTACCAAATTAAACCAAACTATAATTATATCGCACTATGCAATCTGATTACACGCCACTCTACCACTGTTTCGAATCAAATCAGCCAGTACCAGACGATACATGTACCACACTATACCATCCTACACCATACCATATTGGTACTAATCCACGCTGTAATAAACTGTGTTTTGCAGCATGATACCACGCCACCTTACACTGTTCCCCACCATATCAAACAGCAAAAGACGTTACATGCATCATACCATACCATCCTACACCATACCATATTTATACTAAGCGATACTATAGTATACTATACCGTGCTATGCAGCTATATACTGTAACACTTCAACACCAGACCACGCTGCACCATACTAGAGTGATACATAGCTCATTCGTCATAACTCGGCTGATACCGTAACTACATCTAAAGCCCCTGTCACACTATACAGCGTTTCCACTGCGTTGGCACGGCGTTGTTTAATTTCCCAGAGCGCCGTGAGATCGCAGGAAAAAAAACGGATATTTTTCGCGAAGACGGAGATGTCACGGCGTTCTCACCGCGACAAAGTCGTTGCTACGGAGCTCCTATGGCGTGTGACCGCGTTCGTACGGAGTTCTTCTTGGCGATTCTCTGCACTCTCACAGCGCTTCCACTGCGTGCTCTGCGTTTTCATGGTGCTCATACTGCGTGCACTGGGCGTTCACGGCGTTCTCAAGGCGCTCACATTACGCTGACAGCGTGTTCTTGACAATCGTTTGAACTATCTATGAAAACGAATTGTATGTATACACAGTTATTCATCAATTGTTTCTTTGTCGTAGTCTCAAAAAGTCAATGGAGAATAACACTATACCCGTAAAAAGAAAAGGGGAAAAAGCAGGACACAAACCCCAACCCTCTCGAACAGAAGCAAGTCAACCACTGTCACCTCATCAACCAGCACTAGCCCGGCTTGCTAGCTTACACCAGCCATGGTGAATTGAATGTTTATTTGCATACTTCGTCTACTATATGTTCGTTTTTGTCAGACAAAGACTGATGAACGCAGTAGAAGCGTCTTAGAAGCGCAGAGATCGCCGTTGCAGCTCAGAGGAGTAGTTTAAGAGCGCAGTAAAATAAATAACACTCTGTGTAAGCGCCGTTGACGCGCCGTATAAGCGCCGCTGACGCGACGTATAAGCACGATAGAGACGCAGTGATATCTCAGAGCACGCGGTACAATCTCCGTGAAAGCGCCACTGACAACCATAGCGTTCGCGCTGCGACTTCTGTGCGCGCCGGCGGAGCTCCCCTGGCGTTGTGGGAGATCTTACTGCGCCGCTAAGACGACCTTCCTGTGATCCAACTGCGCTCTTATCAGAACGCCGAGCGACGGCGTTTGTTTTGTGCTTGCTCAAAGTGCGCGCCGTTGCTCGGCGTCGTAGATGATCCTAACACGTCAACTCGCGATGCCGCTGCGTTGCTGTGGCGATGCTTGCGATCGTACTGCGCGCACCTCGGCGTTCTGCGATTTTTCTTGGACGCCGTGGGATCGCGGCCTTGGTGTGACAGGGGTTTAACCTCGTCCGTATCAAGGTGGTTTCTATTTTGAAGTACTGCCAGTCAAATGATCTTGAACATGGCGGTGCCCATGTAAATTGAATTGCAACGACATAAACAACCGCGGTGTTAAAGTTATTCACATCTTTCACATCTATCAATCTATCACTGAACACAGCCAACGGATTTGATAGACCACGTAGAATTGAATGTACAAATTGTTTGTCAACGGAAATCTATTTTGAAAGATTTCGATAGTAAATTCTGACTTTTTTTTTTGTCAAGTGGAGCCTTACAATTTTAAGAATGGTAAGGCAGTGTATTTTCGGCGAAGAAATCTTCGTGTCACGCACTCGAGGGATTCGATCAACGGATCACCAGAGGTTTGCCGAATGACACTATGCCAGTCTGTGCTATTTTACAGTTCGTTGTAATGAAACGATATATTTTTGAAATTTGGTAATGCCGAAAAAAGTAAAGTGGTCAAATTTTTTGTCTAAAATGAATTTTAAAATCTACAGGGCAAGTACTGCCAAAGGACTGAATATCCTGAACGAAGGCATTGCACTGTAATTCACAAAGTTGTTTGGCAGGAAACAAATATTTTTGCAGAATTTTAGAAAATCGTATGCAACGAATTCTACATCATGAAACGAAGATATGAGTCATGCTCTGTGAAATGGGGGTTTAGTGCATCTGCAAAATGTATCGACCCATGTCAGCCTGCGCAGTCCGCGTAGGCTGACCAGGGTCGAAACGTTATGCTGTTGGTCAATTTTGTGCAAGTCCAAGAACCAGCCTACCTTAGGATTTAAATAGTTGGAAAAAAGGTGGATGTTATGGATCCATATTTTTTGTGATGACTTGCAAAAAGAAGACACTCGGACATTTGCGTATAGTGTCGGCTCGGATCAGCCTGCGCAGTCCGCGCAGGCTAATCCGAGACCGCACTTTACGACTACATTAGATTTTGTCTAACAGCAGACTTGCGTGAAACAGAAAATTACATAAAAACGGAAAGTGTCGTTTCGGATAAGCCTGCGCGGACTGCGCAGGCTGGTCCGAGACGACACTTTACGCAAATGTCCGATTGTCCTTTTTCGCGTGTTGCAGGCCATATGATGTATCTCGGAGATGCCTTAGACCCCCTCTTTTGCCAGAGCATGACTCATATCTTTTGACATTTTCATCTGTACCATGCTTGTCTTTTTGTTGATATTTCATTGGGGTTTCTCTCTACCTATATACAATATCTATCCTTAGACTTGGAACGACTGCCGTCTAACCTGGACCCCGGCTGCGTACAATAACCTTACAGATCTAATGGTACTATATGACGATATATGGTTCCCGGACATTACGCTGTATGACAGGTAATTTTGCGGGCTTTTTTTTTAACCCTTCACCTGCTAAATGAGTTAAATGAAACTTTCCAACCTATTGTAAAAACCCAAATATTTCAGTTTCAGAGTTACATTTTTTGGGAAAGTATCTTCTTATAGGACGGTGTAAATCCAACATCAGACTGCACGTTCTGTGCAGTCTAATCTTTATTTATACTGAACGTAAACTATAGGTAAATAATTGGCAAGGAAAAGTTGTAGTCTCCTACCGATTTCTCGGGGAGGAGGGGAATGCCTAAAACGTGAATCTGTCCATGTGCCCTTCCCTCTGTCATCCAAATTTGGTTCCTGCGAAAACCCAAGCACTATAAAAGCCCTGCTCGAGACACTTAAAGCCAGGATAGATGACACTGTTTGTTGCACGTTCCTGCAACAAAAGCAGGTGAAGGTCACTCCTAGAAAAGGTAGAAAAAAGTAGAATCCGTTTTCCACATAATCCTAATCCCGAATTTTAATGATCATAATGAAAAGTCATATAGAAAAAATTGTGAGAAAAGGAGAAAATGCTGGTTACCAGCATTTTCTCCTATTCTCACAATTTTTTCTACCCTTCCAAAGGTGAAATTCTATTTTTAGGACACAATTTATTTTCTTGTCTGCATAGGCTTTCAATTTAGGCAAGTCAAGTCTAAAGTTTTGTCGTTTGGAAAAGGGTTAAAGATCTTTCTAATTGACTGTATTTCTATATACATTTGCAGCGCAGCGGATGAAGTAATGTTTCCTGGTCGAGAGTCATACAGTGCCTATGTGAAAAGCACTGGTACCATATCATACAATTTTCCGAGTGTGTTGACGAGTGTTTGCAGAGTAGATGTACGATTCTTCCCCTTTGACACACAACGATGTCCGCTACAGTTTGGCTCCTGGTCCTATCACGGACTGGACTTAGATGTCATTAATAAGCATCCGTATGGTTTGTACTATTTTTGTCAATTTACCCCCTTGTTTTCAGTGTAATAGATCTATACCCATTACCGGTACGAATTTTCGTATCTTACACATGTTTGACATCAGGATTGCGTAACGTCATTTGTGACATCATATTGTACGTTTTTCAGCGAAGCTAATGTTTTTTTTTTCATGGAAATTACCTCGTGTGCTGAGATGGTTTTGCATGTTTGACCAGTAATATGTGAAAAATCGCTATTTGACAAATAGAATCTGACATTCGTTGACTTTTGAGATCAATATTTTATTAAACTTAACTACGAAAATGTTATTAAGGACGACAGAAGCTCGCTTAAAAGCTTTTCCAGACTCTCTAAAAAAAAAAAGATTTCAAGTGCCAGCTCATGTCAGATCCTGTATGCCTAGGTAGATTTATATCTAACTCTTTACCAGACGACAATCTGTTACACTTGAGCAGTTGAAAGCTTTTGAGGACAACAAATGAACCCCTAGGCTACTAAGCGCGACTCACTGACCTTTTGCTGACAATGTAGATCAAGATCAGACTGCACAGAACTTGCAATCTGATCTTGGATCTACACTGTCCGAGAAGGAGATATTATTCCCGAAAACATCTTTTTGAAATAGCAATATCAGGGTTTTTACTATCAAACTGAAAAATTCAATTTAGTTATTTAGCAAGATAAGGGTTAAATATGACTTAAATGATGGATTTTGTCATCAAAGCTGTAGAAATAATTGTGGAAAAAAATAGAATGCTGGTTACCAGCATTTTCTTCTTTTCCCACAATGTTTTCAAAAGTATTCTTTCTCAGGGTCGTTTAAAAAGGGGTTGTTTGGGAAAAGGTTAATTATTCATTGTTAAACCTTTGCCTATAAATTCCTTCTTTAACGACCCCGAGGAAGAATTCATTTGTTTGTTTCAACAGTTTGGAGTTTGAACCATTTCAATATCATACCACGGTGGCCAGTGCATCAATCCATGCCTTCTTGAAATTTCTTTTACCAGTGTTTCCGCACAGCATTCTTTCCTTGCCACTGGCTGCCGTCATACGTGAACATCGTCGATACGATGTTCAGGTGATTAAACAATGTTACAATAAAACACACAAAAAAAAAATTTACCCTTTCATCGCAAAGCTGAATTTTCGATGTCCCTGCGGATAGAGTAATTCAACATCAAACTGCACCGAACATTCAGTAAAATGTTTTTGTCTAGACAGCACGATTTACATATACGGATATTTCTTATCAAACATGGCCCTGAAACTGAAGTTCTGCTTATTACTTTTACCTATGTTTGCCGCCCAGAGGTAGCCTTTTCTAAACACGACAAGATCTTCACATTTCTAGAAAACATTTGGGAAAAAAAAACGTAAACCTGACGACCCTTAAGAGGATAAACTAAGCTAGTCATGATAAATTTTTCATGTATAATGTTATATAGAAAGGCTTCAACGCAATCTTTATCTCAATTTCGTGTCACGCTCCGGCGAAATATCCCGATGGCGCGAATGATATTCCCCACTAAACGCAATTTCTATTCATAGGTGACACGGATACATTTGTACAAAACAACGAATGGGATTTGCAAGGAGTTTCTGCCGAACGTCGCGTGTCATACTACAACTGTTGCTTGGAGCCGTATCCTGACGTCACGTTTTACGTCTTGATACGTCGACGTCCGTCTTTCTACGTGTTAACGATGCTGTTTCCGTGCATTCTTGTGTCCTTAGTATCGGCAATGACGTTCCTCTTGCCAGTAGAATCCGGCGAAAAGGTTTCGCTTGAGATTACCGTTCTGCTGTCACTGGCTGTGTTTTTATTGGTTGTGTCAGAGGCGCTCCCTCCGTCCTCGGATAATTTTCCAATTATTGGTAAGTTCATCGCTTAAATTCTACCACTAGTCTGATTAAAGTTGAATTGGTTCTTGGGAAAAAAATGTAATCTCAAAGGTTAAGCTAAAATGGAAAACTAAAGATTAGACCCCGGAATGTATTGACTACAACAAGCGCGACAGCCCTGGCTTCAATATTAATCATCAAAGCATCAAATAAACGAAATGCGTTTTCTCAATCAGGAAAAGAGATCAAACCATCTCAATATCAAAATTACGAAATTTTGCCAGAAAATTCAAAAATAGTTCTAAAAGGGGACAATGTAGATCAAAGATCAGACGGCACGATCTTGAACTACAATGTTCGAAAAATGCAGTCTGATCTTGATTTACATTATCTAAAAATTAACAAAGTTGTGTTTAGCTCTTTCAGGTGCTATCATCTATTTTGCTAGAGGAAAAACGACGAAAGAAAGAAAGAAAAGAAAAGAGACAAGAAAATTTAAAATAAATCTTTACTACATTCTTGGCTAGGCACCAAAGCTGCCCAAACTGCTTACGCACGAAATTTGCGCACGCAGTTAAGGCAAGCAAGCGTCAATTCTGAAAACAAGTTTCACTTAAGTGTGAATATACAGTCCCCAATGAGCAGATAAGTTAAATTAAAAATTATTGGTGAATAAGGATCCGAAAGAAAACATAAGTGAGAGGATGCAGTCGCCATTTTGTCTTTAACGATGACGTCACAGAATACAAATGAAATTCGTTCCGTCAGTCACTGACCAGTTTAGATGGTTGGTGTTTCGAACTGGAAAAAAGTTTATCGGGCTAAGCGTATGGATTTTTATTTGTTGAGCCTTGATTATTAGCAGTTCTTAGAAAGAATTAGGTCGGTCTGAAGATTCGAGCAAGCGACCCCCCTTGCATCAAACCCTGTATATTACCGACTGAGCAGCTGGGCTGAGCCATTTTTTTAAATGTACTGTACCTAAAAAGGAACAGGAAACCGAGATTCGGTCTCAGACTTATCATTATATTATAGCTATGCTTTGTGAAAAGGGGGTTTAATACATCTGCAAAAAATATCCACCTAGGTCAGCCTGCGCAGTTCGCGCAGGCTGACGTAGGTCGATACTTTTTGCTATTTTTCAATTTTCTGCATGTCAAAGATCCAGTTTACGCATGATTCATTTGGTTGTTAGGCATAATGAATTTTATGGGTCCACAGTTATATTATGACTTGCTTTGTATAATGCATCATGGATATGCTTTAGAGCCCTTTTTGCCAGAGTACCGCTTATTACATTTTTACAGGTTCCTATTTTGCCGCGGCCATGGTACTCGTCTCAGTGAGCTTACTACAAACAATTCTAATAGTCAATGTTTTCTATCGGGGAGCCAACGGCCGTAAAGTACCGGGGCAAGTAACCTTTTCTTACTTTAACCCTTTACCAAACAATACCATGTTTTACGACGTCCAAAGAAGAAAACTTTTGAAAACAATGAGGGAAAATGAGAAATGATGGTAACAATAAGTTTTCTCATTTTTTTTTACCATGGAAAAATCCGTAATACTTAAATGACTTTTCATTCGTCGTCTGTAAGTACTTTTGAAATTAAAGAGTCTGCTTTTTTTTTTTTAAATAGTTCATTGTGTTACGAGACAAGCGTAACGAGAAAGAAAACCAGCAACAAGCCTTTAACAATTAACAATATTTATTAATGAATAAAGACAAAATAGTACAACAAGAGTTAAGTCTGAATGAAATTTTGACAATTCTTAATCTTAGAACAAGAAATAGAATAAGTCCCTCAAAATTAAGAATTAAGTTTAGACTACAAAAAGTATGAAATTTCTGGTTCCTAAAACCTAAATTAACAATAGTTTTAATTTGCAGATAGATATAAGCAACCTGTTTAATAAAAAGATAATTCCAACTTACAGATGTATATTCCAAATTAAATCCAACACTTTTCACTAATTCTGTATCCTAAAAGCCACAAGTCTAACTTCAAAATCCCCATCACCAAGTAAGTCACTCCTATTTATTGGAAGCCGCTCGAAAGCGGCTTCCAGTAGGAATGTACCTAAACTATTTACCATGTAGATGATCGGTAATTATTCGATTGGTCATTATTTTTGGAAAATTTCTAATAATGTCGTGTTGTTGTGACAGAATTACTCCACATGACTCTTTCTTAAATATTCCAACAGACCTACATGAAAATCAAGCCTGGTTTTCTTGCAATATATAGTTCATTCCCAAATAATAATAAAGAATACAGAAAAATAAACCTCCTTTAATTGGCTAGTCCCCCGAAGTTTTCAAACATATAGGATTCCTTCTACTTTCCCAAACGAAGTTGTTATGCTTTCCGTTTATCACAAGCCTTCCCACCTCTCAATGGTTTTCGCATTTGTGTACTTTTTTACAAAACAAAATAATGATAATTATGTTATAGAGAGCATCTTAGAATATGATAATCAGAAGCAATTTTATGTACAAGTCTTTCGTCCATTCTCAATCCGTGTAGATAATAGGGCGGTAAACCTTTGATCAAAGTATAGACTGGTTACCTCGCTACACAGTTAATCGAAGAACAAAGAGGAGTCTACAACAGCTATTTATAGAATACTTGCGAAAAGATAACCCTTTTTTTCTTCCCTTTGTCGACACTTTAGCCGAATGGATTTTCGTTACACAGAACATCTACCTTATGATACCTGTAAAATTTAGCATTCACTGTGTTGTGTGTGGAAGCTGTTATGATCAGACTGTACGTGCTGTACAGTATGGTCCCGATCTACAAAACTCGTGAAAAATGTATCCATCGTGATGTACATTGACTACAGAAATTATTACGGTGGTGCCTGGTGCTCTAAGGGTTAAAGCTGGTCGAAAATGACAGAAATAGATGAAGATCAGACAGCACATAGCCCGTGTAATATTTTTTTAAAATTCTATAAGATATTGTAAACATAAAAAAATCTTGTTTGTTTTCCTTACTCAGTGTATTAATTTCGTTGTGCAGTCGAAGGGTGAAAGTTATTACAGAACCTATTACTGTGCTAACACAACTTTTTACGTCGCCGCTGTGTCAAAGGTTTAGAATAGCTCTTGAAATTTACATTAGACGTTTTACACTAGGTTTGTACAAGGCCTATGCAGAAAATGGTTCAAACTACTGATTATTAAACGAAATATGTATAGTAATAGTTATTATGTTGTGGTTGAATATACCCAGATCTTTAAAAACTTAAAAAATGGGGTTTTTTTTGTGTGTGTGACTGCCATTCTAGGAATAAAAGAAACGTGGTTTATGCAGGGATCGTATATACACATAAGATCCCTGGTTTATGCCATCTGTGCAGGCTATGATCAGAATAACTTTTGAGATGCCATGCAAAAGTTTTTGTTTCTGGAGTAGAAATGTAAAGATTCACTGTGTTACAAGCATGCTAAGATACTTTTTGACAAGCAGGAAGATCGTGTTTTAGAAAAAAATGTTGCATTTTTTTTTTGTTAAAAAAAAAAAAAAAAATGAAACGCAAATAAGAGATCACTGATAAAAATTGTAAATACATGTAAACATCATTATGTGAATAACGATCTTAATATCACTTTGAATAATTAGTAATTTAAATAATTCAGTAGTATTGCATTGATGCCGCTACAGAAGCTTCCTTTCTAAAATCATTTTAATAAATGGAAAATCCTGTTCTTGAATGCGCAATTTCTCCATTTTCAAATTTCGAGTAGAAATTTAAAAAATCCGATGCTTTTACGTGTGTGTGTGGTTTTTTTTTTTTTTTTTTCACATAAACATTATCACTTTATAATAATAGTAATAATAATAATAATAATAATAATAATATAATAATAATAATATAATAACAAGATTATTTAAGATTCCTTTCTAAACTTCTGTCTTATTCTTTAGAATTAGAATACATCTACTGCATTTTAGTACCATTCGTCATGATTTTCCGTTGGTGGGAAGTGTGGGTAAAACAGATACAAAAAGTGTAATCACAGTTTCTCAAGAAAGTCAATATTTCTGAAATTGTCCACCAAAAGATTGCGGCTTCTATGATGCTATGCATCATAAATTTGTCTTGCATCAGCTTGGAATATTCTAGATTAGTCTTTTCTAGAAAGATGACATCAAGCTATTTATAGACATGGATTGATAAACAACCTGTTTACTAACAATCCTGTTTCTAAAAATAACCAGAATGAAAAAACAATGAATGTTCTTTATGTTTCTAGAATATTCTGTATACAGAGTGACAACAAAACCGGTCACATGTATATCCTATTACATAACAATTGCCACTTAGACTCACTCATCCACTTCCACCTATTATGCTGGTGTACAGAGAACTACAGATAGTGGCCATATTGTTTCGTCAATTTCTTAAGTTTCATTTACTTGAATGCATTTTCCGTTTGCTAGAAGATTTAGTACACAGCTTCTGATTGCATTGTGATAATGAAAATTGTAGAAAGTAAGGTTATTGGAGCTGTTTACACTAATTTGCTATTTTTGTTTCATGTCTAACATCAAAGATGTAGCTCTCTAAAACTTAATGCTGTTATTAGTCCTTATTCAACCCAATTCTGTATTTCTGTATTTTGCCAATCCGCATTTTTTTTTCAATTGCTTCTCGCTTAATTAGTCTAACAAGTTCGAACCTTTCTGATATCGGCAACGCTAATGCAAAAGTTATGGCGGTTTTTTGTCCGTTAATGAACGCATTAACTTACACTCGAATCAGTTACGAACTTTTTTAGCTAAGCGTAAGTTTACGCAGGGTCACGTAAAAACCTTACGAGAATCTTATTCCTGTCTACCTTAGTGAAACGGGACCCTGGGTCCATATTCACCACTTAAGAATATTCCAAGTCTTTTTTTTCAGTAATTTTCTAAAATTAGAAACTCCTAATTTGGTTTAGCCAATCAGAAGTTGTTTTACTTTCTAAATCTATAACAAGACATGGAACGAAATAAAGAATGGTTCGTGAATGACCCCGGTTTTAAGTCCCATATGGCCTGCAACACGCGAAAAGGGGCATTCGAACATTTGCGTAAAGTGTCGTCTTGGATTAGCCTGCGCAGACTGCGCAAGCTAATCCGAGACGGCACTTTACGTTTTTATGTAATTTTCTGTTTTGCGCAAGTCTACTGTAGCACAAAATCTAATGTAGCCGTAAAGTGCTGTCTCAGATTAGCCTGCGCGGACTGCGCAGGATGATCCGAGACGACACTTTACGCAAATGTCCGAATGCCCTTTTTCGCGTGTTGCAAGCCATATGATACCAACTGACCTACAGGGCTCGGCTTTAAACTTAAAGATACATCTATACTCGTTTTTAGCCATTTTTCAGTCAATTTGTATCCCATTTCATTCTTGATTTATGAAATGATAATCAATCTCTTACCTTCATGCCAAATGTTGCCCCTGATCGCTTAAGATTTTCACAGATTATGACGGATAGAAAATGCATTTCATATTTTGGAGGCCTTCCAAGCAATCGCTGTTGTCGTTTCCGGTTTTAAATGAAGACACATTCCCTTGTGTTTTTTGTATACCTCACACCATATTTATTGGTGATTTATCTATGTTTACACAGCTGGGCAATTCTACTCACTTTTAAGTTTTAACGGTGTTTCTTCTCTCTAGCTGTAGGGATGTACCTTTCAGGTTGAAGTTGTATTTATTTAGATGAAACAATACCATTATATTGTGCCGTGGTATTCATTTTTGTGTACATGCGATAAAAATGACTGTCCTGATTAACCTTTTACCAAACAATTGCACGTTTAAACGGCCCCAAGGAAAACATGTTGGAAAAGGAGAAAATGCTGGTAACCAACATTTTCTCATTTTCTAAATAACATTTTCTACCCTTTCCAACAAACTTCATCATTTGAGCCGCATCTAGTATGTTATTTGCCAGTGCTTTTAGATGAGAAAAGTGTCTAAATGTTTTGTATGGTAAAGAGTTAAGGGTGATTTTGTGGTTTTGCCGTGCAATTTTTAAAGGATAAATTGTATCTTTTGCACATGATTATTTGCATAAAAAAGCCATTCTCTTTGAAAAGAGGGCTAAATGCATCTGCAAAAAGTATCGACCTATGTCAGCCTGCGCAGTCTGCACAGGTTGACCTGGTCGAAACTTTTGGCTATTGATAAATTTTCTGCATGTCAAAGGACCAGTGTACCTCGGGATTCAGTAAGTTGATGGCCACAGTAGATTTAATGGATTCATAATGTTATGATAACTTGCTCTGTAAAATGCATTTCTGTAACAGAGATGTATTTAAACCCTTTTTGCCATAGCATGGCTCATATGCATTTTCTCAAGGAAACATTGTATCAGTTGCACACATTTGTATCAACGAAAGACATAAAATGTGATATTAATATTAGATGGAAGACTGATAATGTAATTTCAACCGGGAAGTTTTGAAAGTATTCGTCCGTTACAGCGTAAAATGAATGCCCCGTACTCTGTGAAAAGGTGGATTAACGCATCAGAAAAAAAAAGTATCTACCCAGATCAGCCTATGCAGTGGTGGTTTAATACATCTGCAAAGATGATCGATCCAGTCAGGGTGCGCGGTTCTTGATACTGCGTTTAATGCCGTTTGCGGCTGTAGTTGTACTTGCCCGTGTCTTCCCATAGAGTTTCTATTACCAGTACTTTGAACACTATTCTTCCAAAGCCGCAGGCTACTTTCTCACATGACCATAGTCAAGACAATGATCAGCGATAAGAGAGGAAAGATTCCTGTTGCAATGACTATCATCAATCCTCGGAAAGAAGTTGGCCGACTTGGGGCTTCCAAGCAGCAACCTCCATGTTACAAGCCCTGTACATGTACTATACCGACTGAGACACTGAGCTCTGCGAATACCGAAATAAAAAGACCAAAGGGCTTCTTTACCAAGGCATGTAAACAACGTTTTAGTCTGTGTATACCCACAGTTTCGATTGTATCTTTCGGGTGAGGGTTCGTCAACAATTTACCATCCTAGATTTGATTTCAACGTCTAGCCTTCTGATACGCTGAAACATTCTGGCACTGCCAGTTACATTGTTTGCCTACGGATCTAGATTTATAATTGAAATCAGTATCGTCGGTGAATAAAAACATACTCTTGAACTGCATTGCCCACCAATGCTTGGAGAGTAACAGGTAAACTGGCTCCCGCAGGGGTCCGTTTATCCTCAACCATTTTTGAGCACGTTCTTCGTCTTATTCTCATTTTTTTTTTTTAAATTTGAAAGCAACACAAATTCTGATTGGCTAAACCAAATAATCTAGCCAGTCAGAAGTTGTGTTATTATCAAAATCTAAAATTAGATCAAGAAAGCTCTTAAGAATGATTGGTGAATATGGACCTCGATGTAAGGCCAGTAATGACATAGCCATATCGGGGGAGATAACCAATATACGTACCATACTAGAGCTCATAATCTCTCTCTCCCCCATTCTCCCACCTGTCATGGGGTAGGCACTGCCGTTTTTGTCTCTGAATACTACACGTAATCTGGAGTATTTTAGAGGATAATGACCTTTTAGGTCTCGCCTTCTTATGTCAATCGTCAACCTGAAGTCCTTTGACGACGAATCACTCCTCTGTCTCAAAAAAAGTAGGTCCTTATAGATCAATGAACAGACGCGTCTGTGTCATTTGATATGTGAAAATAGACTACGGATTGAAAAAAACTGTGCAAGCCAATTACACAGACAATGGAACTCAGAGTTAAATTTCATAGAATTAGCTCTAGATTTGAAATTGACCTCGTTTCGCAGTTTTGACATTGCCTAGTTAATGAAGTCTATATCGCGGATGAATAAGTCAGAGAAACACCCCCAAACCTCTCGAAAAACACCCCAAACTACAGTCATTACACTTCAAAGTACTTTCCTAACACCTAAAGACGCATGCAAATCGCATAGATACATCATGAATAGTCATGAAACAACGCTATCGATCTTAGAAAAAAAACCGTTGTCAACTATCAGACGTGAATGAAGTTTAGGCCTCTATGCGCGACTCACTGAGCTTTTGCGGACAGTGTAGATCAAGATCAGACTGCACAGAACGTGTAGTCTGATTTTGAATCTACACTGTCCGATAAGGGTCCGATAAGGGGGTGTTTTTTCACCAAAAGATACGTTTGAAATAGCATTATTAGGATTTTTACTATCGGCTTGAAAGTTTCATTTAACTTATTTAGCAGGATAAGGGTAAATGAAATGTGGTCCACTGTTAAACCCTGTTTGCAAGCAGATTTCTACCATCACCTTCAGTTAGTACTATCAGTGCCTTGATTTTGTCTCTGAAAACTGGTTATTGTGGCGCCGCATGAGCGGCGGCACTTAATTTTTATTCGCTTTTGAGCGCCTGTGGAGGTAGCCATTTTGGTAACCGGTCATTTCGTACCTAGGTTATTTCGTAAGATTTTTGTTTTTTTAACATACATGTAAAAATACGGTATGTTCATTACCATATCGAGTCCGTACCAACTTTGTTTTTCTATTTGGACTGATTTTTTGTTTTTTAACATGTAAAATACCGTACTTTCATTGCCAGATCGTTAAAAACCAGATCGTATCCCAGATGGCCCAGGATTTAAATATTTGTCACGTAGTATCACAACGTGGACCTCTACGAAGTTTTGTCAAGTGATGCCCTTGCCGTAAAAAAGTTAACCCGCTGTAATGTGCCCTATTTCAGAAACAACTGATTTGCGGCGCAATTGGTGTTATGCATCAATATTTTCTTGTAATCTGGGTATTTTTTTCTTATTTCAGATGGTTAGAGAAAATTTGTTTCCAGTATATCGGGCGGATAGTGTTTGTACAGCCGTCAGAATCACGAAAGAAAGTTCATCACACAGAGAAAAAACCTGAAAAAGAGGTAATGTACGCTAGAAATGGGGAACTGCTCTTGGGCAAGGTACTGCAAAGCCCCAACCTAGTACATAGAGAGAGGAGTTAGCAAAGAACCGGTCCAAATAATTTTGGGGAAGGCTTATTTTTAATTCCCCTTGTCCCAAAATTTTGAAGCGCATGTATTTCCTATTTCTTATTTCAAAATTGTCTTTTTTAAGCATAAGAATAATTTTTGAGAAAAAGGTTTGCCACCAATTATTTGAAACTTTCCTTTGTCTGGTACATAGAGAAAGGAGCAGGTTCCGGGAAGAAGCAGAAATAATGCCCCATAAATGTACTGAGGATGCAATTTAACGCTTTTCCAAAAAAAAATTATAATGGCCTACAACACGCGAAAAGGGGCATTCGGACATTTGCGTAAAGTGTCGTCTCGGATCAGTCTGCGCAGTCCGCGCAGGCTGATCCGAGACGGCACTTTACGTCAACGTTAGATTTTTTCCTACAGTAGACTCCTGTGAAACAGAAAATCACACACGATCGGACAGTGTCGTCTCGGATCAACCTGCGCAGACTGGGCAGGCTGATCCGAGACGACACTTCACGCAAATGTCCGAATGCCCCTTTTCGCGTGTTGCAGGCCATATAAAATGTAGATCGGTCCAAATAGGGAGTGTTTGCATATGACATCTAAAAAGTTGCTCAAAAACCGAAATTTGCTTTTGAAGATTAGAAAACATTGTGGGAAAATAGGAGAAAATGCTGGTTACCAGTATTTTCTTCTTTTCCTTCAATTTTTTCAAAAGACCTCCTCCGATAAGGTCGTTACAACTAGGACTTGTGCGGTAAATGGTTAGAAAAAAACCCGTTGCAAAGCAGAAACATTTTACCTCCCTGCCTTCCCTATATTTCCTTTTCTTTTACATACTTTTTTTTGGGTTTGTTTGTATTTTAGACTGGTCCAATTTGAAAGCCTTTGCAGACGACAGATTAAATGTGGCTAATGATTAAATTTGTCTCTGAAAGAGCAGAAAACAATGTTGGAAAAGGAGAAAATGCTAACCACCATTTTGTTGGTTGAGAAAGGGTTAAAAAAGTTGGACCCCACAAATATTAAACATTCCTACGCCTTTGTTGTTGTTGTAAGTGTCAAAAAAAGAAAAGTCTTGATTTTAAGTGAAGTGTCGGCGTGGTTCGATTAATGATACTGTTGAAAGTGTTAAACCACAATAAATCATGCTCAGAAAACGAGATGATACTTTTGTGGTGTAGACAGAGGGTCAAAAATCTTTTCTCTTTTACAGCGCCAAATACATATGTAAACTTGACCGGCGGCTGAAATCCCCTAAAACACAAAAAGAATTTTAAAGTCCTGAAAGCTTAATAAAACAAGAGGACGGTTTAGATGTAAAATAAGAGTTCAGGTTCAGTGAAGTCTGATCTTAGATCTGAGCTGTCCGCAAAAGTCTCATTTTTATACGACCGTCGAAGACGGAACGTATAATGGGATCACCCATGGCCGGCGGGCGGGCGGTGTCCAGTTCTTTGTCCGGAGCATAATTTTGTCATCTCCGGTCCGATTGACTTAAAACTTGGCATTTCTGTTTGTTGCAATAATACGGAGTGCAGTGCGAAAGAACCATAACTCTACCTCGTGCTGTCTGAGTTATTTCCCTTTGTCATTTTTACAGCATTTTCTGCTTGTCCGGAATATAACTTTGTCATCTCTAGTCTGAACATCTTCAAATTTGGTATGCATGATTGTTGAAAAATTACGGAGTGCAGTGCACAAGAACCATAACTCTTCCTAGTAGGAATTTTGAGTTATTCCCCTTTGATCTTCATTTTTACAGTCCAGTTCTTTGTCCGGAGCATAACTTTGTCATCTCCAGTCCGATTGACTTGAAACTTGGCATTTGTGTTTGTTGCAATAATACGGAGTGCAGTGCGAAAGAACCGTAACTCTACCTCGTGCTGTCTTTGAGTTATTTCCCTTTGATCGTCATTTTTACAGCATTTTCTGCTTGTCCGGAGTATAACTTTGTCATCTCTAGTCTGAACATCTTCAAATTTGGTATGCATGATTGTTGAAAAATTACGGAGTGCAGTGCATAAGAACCATAACTCTCTCCAGTAGGAATTTTGAGTTATTCTCCCTTTGATCTTCATTCAGTGTGCAAGAACAATAACTCTACCTAGCACGGATTTTGAGTTATTCCACTTTGATCTTCATTTTTACAGTATTTCTTGCTTGTCCGGAACGGAACTTTGTCACCTCAAGTCAAATTGACTTGAGACTTGGTAAACATGTTTTTTGCAGTTACGAAAAGTGCAATGCACTAGAGCCGTAACCTTACCTAATGCCCTTTTGGAATTATTCCCTATTCATTATTTTCTTTTTACAGCTTTTCATGCTCCTCTATAATATAACTTTGTCTTTTCATGTTGGAATGATCTGAAACTTTATATACATGTTTCCTTAACACTAGAGGAGACATTCATGCCTATTTCAATCACTTACATGATTTCTGCTGCACTACTATTTTCCTCTACCTGCCCTTTACGATTATTATTCCCCCTTGACAACTGGCGGTTGGACGGGCGTATCTTGCGACAATTTGCCGCTCTTGTTCACCTTTTGTACTGAAGGGATTAAAGAATTGTAGTATTTCTTCCTTATTAATCTTTAATCTATATCAATTTTATAATATCAACCTTAATGCTAAGCGCCCGTTTCTCAGTTTGCTTTTTTCGGAGAAAGAAGATCAAGATCAGACTGCACAAAAAAGTGCAATCTAATCTTAGATCTACACTTTCTCAGTGAGATTTTTCCGGTGAAAAGAATGTTCTTTCTACTAGAATCTGTCTTTGTTAATTTCATTAATCAGCAATTCAACTTTTTACAACAAAAAATCCCGCGTTTTTACTGCCCTGAAAAAAAAACAACAACGTTTTTTGAAATAGAATGTAGGAAAAGGAGAGAAGGCTGGTAACCAGCATCATTTTTACACAATGCTTTCTGTCTTTCAAGACAAATTCTGTCATTTGAACCACACTTAATTTGTCGTCTTCAAATGCCTTTTGCGGACAGTGTAGATCAAGATCAGACTGCACAGACCGTGCAGTCTGATCTTGGATCTAAACTGTCCGATAAGGAGATATTTATTCTCAAAAGAACGAATTTAAAATATCACTGGATGAGATTTTAATATTGGCTTGAAAGTTTCATTTAATTTATTTAGCAGGATTGAAATTTTGACGCTCGGTATATGGTGACGCATCCTCGGTGACCCAGTTTCGATCATTCTGTAATCGCCCCTGGGTTATTTCCCTGGCGTTTCCTCGTTTTCATGAATTATACATGAAGAATTTTCATTGGTGATCTCAGTTTTTCTTTGAGAAAAATTTAAACTATTTTTATCACAAATACGCCGTCATTTCTATCTTTTACTTGTCGATATCCAATTACATCATTCGTTGCAAATCAAGCTTAGCGATACTTTAAATATGACGGCGCCCATCAACACCACAATCGAGAAGCGTTTTAAAGAGATTTTCGCCGTAACACCAAAAGATTGTCAGTGAAAGTCGTACAAAGATCGATAGTGTCGTCCCTTTATTTCAGATGGCATATCTCACAGGAGACAAGCACGCCGACGGCCACCATATTTGTTGACAACTTCGGATTTTTTTTCCAGGGTTATTTTTAGTAACGGAAGAAATGAAATTATCCTCTCTACAAGAGAGTGTCATTATGTTATCGATCTTTCGATTGGCTATTAGTGATTCTTCCCGGCCATATGAATATTCATAAGAAACGACGATTTGCTAGTCAATTTTCCCAGGGGTGATGCATGGAGAGTAACGTAATGCTTCAAACCTGGGTTCCGAGGATGATAATGACGGGTTTAGAGATTATTTAGCCTTACTAGGGCAGAGTGACCTATAAATATGCACCATACCCTGACAAAGAGGTGTTTAATGCACCTACGTTATGTATCATCTCATAATAAGGAATCCATGAAACGAATAATAAGCTCATTCTTTGGGTTTTAAAAATCTCAAAATTCCGAGACCAATCATAAGCTTTACACCCTTTCACTGCGGAAGAGTAAATTGTTTAACCCGGAAGCTGCTAAGCGCGACTCACTGACCTTTTGCGGACAGTGTAGATCAAGATCAGACTGCACAGAACGTGCAGTCTGATCTTGGATCTACATTGTCCGATAAGGAGATATCTTTCCCCAAAGAATACCTTTGATATAGAAAAAATTTGGGTTTTATTATCGGCTTGAAAATTTCATTTCCCTTATTTAGCAGGATAAAGGTTAATAGTGCATTCACATGTCAGTGTTTGTGGTGTAACTATATCCATTTGATTAAACCTGGAACACATAATTTCATATGGCCTGCAACAAGCGAAAAGGGTCATTTGGACATTTGCGTAAAGTGTCGTCTCGGATCAGCCTGCGCATTTCGCGCAGGCTAATCCGAAACGGCAACTTAGACTACATTAGATTTTGTCCCACAGTAGACTTGCGCAAAACAGAAAATTACATAAAAACGGAAAGTGTCGTCTCGGATTAGTCTGCGCGGAGTGCGCAGGATAATCCGAGACGACGCTTTACGCAAATGTCCGAATGCCTCTTTTTGTGTGGTGTAGTCCATATTGTAAATCTAGATTTCATTCAATCTCAGGTGCCCTGGAGAGAACGTGCGTCACTGGATACATACATAGATTTGCCGTCAGATTCCTCCAGTTGTGAAACAAATCCGAATTCACCCCGCGAGGAGGGATCCATCAACACCCCTGATTCCATTCCTAATGGCGGAACTCGGTTGCATGACAATGACCAAAAATTGCGATTTCTTGCGAAATCCATTCGGACAACTTTTGAAGATCCAACTGTTAAACTTCTAGAGAAACAAAATGAACAGCTGGAATATATAGTTGACTCGATGAAAGTGAAACTTTCAGAGGAAAGCGTGAATTCTGAGTGGAGAGATATTGCAAATATCATGGATCGACTGTTTTTGGTTATTTACATAGTCGTGACAATTATTACCACTTTGGCTTTCTTACTGCAATGTTTATGACTGAATTTGTGGATAATTGTAAACAAATTGCTGTCACTCAGAATGTTGGATATCAGGAAGGCAATTTGCTATTGAACAGATGGTCACGTGGTAGATATCCCATGTTTAGATTGTTACGTGATCAGTTTTCCCCGAAAGTCATTTATAATATCATTAGTCATCATGAAATCCTATCAGGGCTCGTATTCACCAGCTATTTTAAAGAATGTTCTTTGTCTTATTCTCCAGAATTTTCTATATTTGAAAGTAACACAACTTCCGAGTGGCTAAACCATTCGGTTTAGCCAATCAGAAAGTGTGTTACTTACAAATTTAGAAAATCTTGGAGAATAAGACTAAGAATATTCTCAAGAATGGTTGGTGAATACAGGCCCAGGTATTCATCCCCAATTGTTGATAGTAATATATTTCAATACTTGCCTTCTAATTAGTTCAGACATACTGATTCAGCCAATGGAAATGCAGACATTGAAATATACATCTGATTTATTTATCTATTGTGACGAGATTCGAAAGTGATACAAAAACCCAAAAATTTCATATGCATTATTTCACCCTTTTCGACAAAATCCCGAGTTCAGGATGACATAGGACAACATTTTCATATTAATCCGATCTCATATATGTCTCTGAAATAGTTTAAGACAAAAGAATTGAATCTGACATTTGGAGTGGAGAGAACCAGCGCCATATCATAGTGTCTTCAACATTTGAACCAGTTACGAGACATCACCTAATTTCGTCTACAGATTTAACATACAATTTCAAATAACAAATACAAACAGTAGTTTTTAACAATGACGGTCATATGTCTGTGCTGGCCAATACAAAGCACAAGTTTTCGCTACTTTTTTACAACCAGAGAGCATCAAAGTATTTGACTGCATAGCGTAATTTTAACGAAACCATTTACGAGACAACTTTTTCATGCAACATTCCACCGAACTATGAACACTTGAAAATAAACAGTTAATTTCTACCAAAACTAAAGTGTTCCTACGAAATAAAAATCATGACAAAGAACTACAGCGGCTATGTTTGAAACTGAATAACTGTAAACATAACGTAAATGTACACGGCTGTCCAGGTAAGTGACTTGCACAAAGGTTTATTTTCATTTTACTCTGCTTTTTTAACTATTTCAATTGCTGAATTCTGTATCAACTGATCAATGTTGCATGTCAAACACAATAAAAAGAAAATACAGAAGTAATGTCTTTCAATTTATATCTGAAATGATCTTGTCCCGTAACTGAACCTGTAGTCCCGTAAATGGTTAGTTATGGTGGTACAGAAATCGTGCTTACTTGCAGCGTCAGGAAACTAAAATATTATATTTCATGTGTTTATTTTTAGAAATGTTATGGGTAAAGAAATGTCGTAATTTAAGCTGGGGGGAATTATTTCCCCGTCACAGTGAATATTTTCCTCCTGCCGAAAATCTGGAACTACTTTTTTAAGTTTTTTAAGTTTTTAAGTTTTAAAAGTGGAAAACGTTGACAAAATATTCAGAGGAAATATATAATTCATTTCATCAGCTTGTGGTTAATATGGGGAAATATTTGCCGAAAAAGGGAAAGGTCCGCGAAAATAACTCGTGCCTTACGGCACTCGTTATTTTCGCATACCTTTCCCTTTTTCGGCAAATATTTCCCCATATTAACCACAAGCTGATGAAATAAACTCTATATAATCTATACCTTAAAGAACTCTTAAGCAGTACGGTTAAGATGTCCTCTGTTTATTATTTTCATGTTAAGAGTAACTTTTTACTAATATAAAAACAGCCATAAAAATGTGAAACACATTACATTTCATATAATATTTTTTTTTACTTTGTGATATATTCCCTCCTCATCTGACAATTTCAAAATGTTTTCTCTCTCTCTCTCTCTCTCTCTCCAGAAACAAATGAGCTTTGCTAGCAAACAATACTGGTTAGGACGTTTCGTCGCAATTTCGAAAATTGTCCCATAACCGGTTCGGAGATAATTAGCCTCTATTCCAGAATTCCAGAGTTACAGGTAAATTCAAGCATCAGGATTAGTTAAAGGCCAAACAGTGGACATAAGTAAGAAATGCATATCAATATCACACTACTTAAAAGTATGGAAAGTATTGTGAAGATGACATTCTATCATTGTACGGTTGGTCCATGTGTTTGTCGCCGGCAGAAAAGATGATCTTAAAACAAGGTAAAAATTAACAAAAGATAGAGCGACCTGGCAACTTTTGTCCTATTTTTAAAATTTACCTTTCCGCCAGCGACTTTCACATGGCTCAACCGTACAATAACAAAGTGTCATCTTCACAATGATTTCAATATTTCTAAATGGTTTAAAAACAAATTAAATGCATTTTATTCGCCTGCATTGTTTACTTTTGGCCTCTACTTTGGCTTTAATATAACTATGTGCATTAGAAAGAAGTTGCTTAATTGTTTCCGGAAAAACATATCTACTGGATATGTAAAAACATATCTACTAGATATGTCTTCTCATCCATCTGTCCGTCATTGTTTATAAACACATGTACATTCTTGATAATGTCAGCATGGCAAAGTCCAAGGTCCTGAGAATGTGTGAATACAGGGCAAAGAAGAAAAAGCTAGCCTACATGTATAATCATTATGGAGAAGAATGGCTTAAAAAATAAAATCAGAATCAAAAGTTATTTTGTGTCTATTGCAAAACTTAGCACAGAGCAACAGCAGCATAAGCCGAAACTGAATAAAATACACTGTGTAACGTTTCCTAAGAAAAGGAAATCGCATGCCGTCAAGGATGAAGAAGCACACAGTCACCGAAAAAAAGCCAACCATTAATTAGTGCTTCGACATCACATTAATATTTCAGTTATTTTTCTGAAGATTGAACGTGTTATATTACTTGTACGTTATCAATGACAGAAAGTTATATAATCATGTATATATCTGCAAAGTTAGCTGTTTCAAAGTTACTGCTATTTTTATAAATCAGTAATTTCCCGTAATCTTGACAAAAACAAAATGTTATGCCTCTTTGTCTTGAATTTAACCATTTACAACACAATCCAACTTTTAACATTTTTGTTTTGACTTTAAAGCAGTGCACAGTGTTCGTAATTTGGTGAGGATAGTATTTCACATTTTTAATATGATTGATGGTGCATGTCACTATAGGATTTTCGTTAGAATCATTTACGGGACAACAATGGACCATTTACGAGCCAATATTTCGAACACGGTCTACATAAACAGAGCAATTACACCAACATTTATAAGTGATGATTTAATATCGGGAGTCTTGTCAAAGGCAGACAATGTCTGAAACTTTTTCTTTTCTTCGTTTTTAATGGAGTCATATAATTTGTTTGCTTTTGTATTCTAATAAACACCCCCAAGTTTACAACAAACATGTAGTTTTGCTTTGAATTTTTACACATGCTTACGATTCCAAAGTCAAAGCAACAACTGATTCCGATATGAACGGGTTTATTTCATTAGTAAAGGTCATGACGAGTCATATATAGGCCTCAACACATTCAGTAATTCTTGTTAAAGTTAAAGGACATGTCTCGTAAATGGCTTCCTAAAATAACAGCAGTGGTATTATTGGCACCCGAATATCTGGGAAAATATTATAGTTTTACTCATAATAATTCTGCTTTATCTCCCCCATGTGCTATCGTTCCGAAAAATTAAAGCCAAAGTCGCATTTTCGAAACTTCAAAAATCATTTATTTTCAATCGACTGTGTCGCACTTAAGAGAGACTGAGTGTTGATCAATTTTCTGCATGTCAAAGGACCAGCATGCCTCCTGATTTAAAAGGTTGTCATACAAAATTGATTTTATAAATGACTTGCTTTGTATCATGCATCACGGAGATGCATTTCAACCCCCTTTTGCCAGAACATGGCTAAAATATATGAGCCGTGCTCTGGCAAAAGGGGGCTTAATGCATCTCCGTAATCCATCATACCAAGAAAGCCATCACATACTTATGGATCCATAATAGCCACTTTTTTTAACAACCGACTCAATCATGAGGTAGACTGATCCTTTGACATGCAGAAAATCGACCAATAGCGAAAAGTTTCGGCCCAGGTCAGCCTGCGCGGACTGCGCAGGCTGACCTGGGTCGAAACTTTTCGCAGATGCATTAAGCCCCTTTTCACAGAGCGCGGCTCATATTTATTTAAATGTTATGAAAGCTTGTTGATAGATCTAATTTTTTTTTATCTATAAGCTAGATATCTATCCGATTACTCAGCAAATTTCATTCCAAGGATTGATGATAGATCTAGTCATTGCGACAGAACTCATTCTTGTCTATGCACTGATCACTGTTTCAACAATGGACGTGTAGGAAAGAAGAGAGGGTCCTCGTCAATAGATCTACACGTCATCTGAACAAAAATGCCTTGGAATTTTCTTCAATTCTGTCTCCCATCTTTGAACAATTAATCAATATTTTCGTTGATAAGGGAGTTAATCACTTATATTGGTATTGTTTATTGAAAAATTCAAATAAAACAAGCCGAGTGCTTACAATCCCTGCAGAATCGTTTGTTTGTATGATGTCTGACGTAGATTTCAACATTATTTCATATATACCTGTAGCCTTTAAAATGTGGATGGTTACAAGCACGGAACTTCCCAAACTACCGGCTGATTCTCCGTAAAATTAATCATAATTAAACATAAAACAGGACGCACTGTGACAAAACATCAAAGATCTAAATCTCCAAAGATCCAGATGTGAATCAGGTCGGGGAATATTCAGATGTCGCTGCAGTGGCACCCGGATAGCGGAGGATAAAATCCAGTCTACCTGAATCACCAACTAAACGCTTCAAAATGAGGCGGTCACTTATGATTCTCTGGTGATCAAAGCCACTGGTGGTATTGCAGGAAGGCAACAGTACTCCTCGGAATGATATAGAGCTATAAAAAGTGAATGTTTTTTTTTTCCCTTCTCTTTTTTACATGCAATATGAAAATGTGACCGTGAATTTCTTTTTCTTTTTATAGATCTAGATTTAGATCTACATGCAGTAAAGAAATTTCTCCGTAAAATATTCTTTAAAAGTATGTGAACCAATAATCTTTCAAAGTTATTGACTCTGAACCTAACTTAACAAAATTGTCGGGGAACTGTATTTTGCTAAGAGAACCTGGGACCGTGCCCCCTCTTTTCCATGTATGCATCTACGAAAGAAGAATGCATTCTACTTTTGACAACAATAAAAATTAGTTTTGGCAAAGCCAGGGCTCGAACTTAAAACCCTATGATTTCAAAATCTAGCTCGTCATTTGAATCACTATGAAGATATATTTGTTCAACACTACAGTCACCTCACTTGGGAGTCAGCTTGCATATTCATGGCTTTTTAATCGCTTTTTATGGCTTTTTAACGACTTCATTAAGAGGAGAGTGACGTCATAGCGTCCTCACGCGCGGGGGGGGGGGGGGGCATTGTTCGTATATGACGTATACAATGTATATGTATGATGAGAACAATAGACTCGATCGATTGATACGAGGACAATAGGATACGACTCACGCGCTAGCGTTACGGGATAGAAGTTTACCGTATAAGGAAAACCGACGCCAAAAAGCGACGGTTATTTCAAATTCGAAAAACATCGTAGAGCATTCGAGAACGACAGTTATTTTAAAAAACCAGTCAGACAAAATTAACAATCTTAATACGTTTCCTTTCTAATAGCCTGGGTGATTACAAGAAGTTTTTTTCTAATATTCTATTCCATACAACATTATGCTAACACCTAGGCCCATACACCCGAAAAATCAGCTATCCGTTTTAATGAATAAAAACTACATTTTTGTATAGGCTCCCTTATTTATACTTTTCTCGCGAAATATGAGAAAATAATTTAAAATAGCTGACATTTATTTAAGAAAAAAACTTACACCACTGGCCATTTTTTTTTTTTTTTTTGTCCTTTTCGTATGATACGCTTGAAGCAGAATGAAAGCAAAGACGGATTCCACAAATCGAAGTCAACTGCGATAGTATCCGGAAAGGCTAGTACAATAGAACGATCTCTAAACCGGTCGTCATTGTTAAGTTCCTCAAGATCCTCTTTTGATAAAGAAATTCCGGGTTCCTACTGACGGTGTTGTTCTTTCTCTATCTATCTGACTGTTTTTAGTCAGTCTCTCTCTCTCTCTCTCTCATATATATATATATATATATATATATATATATATATATATATATATATATATATATATATATATATATATATATGGGGTGCCTGTGTAAGACCCACTTATGTGGTGCAGCTTTTAAACCAACATGTGTGGCATATATATAATATATATAGCATCATAATATATATGACCCTCATCTTGGTATAATTTACAGTCAAGCCGGATATCGGACTACTCTTAAAAAAATTATCTTTAAAGATATCCTGCCACGAGGAAATTTATATAAGTCATGGCTGTTTACATATTCCCAACCTGACATTAACATATCTGTAAGATCATATCTTATAGATAAATGTTTTACAAATAAATGATATATCATTTATAGATGAAACAACATAAGATCTAACTTAACAGTGAACCTTTCATTACAAAATATTAATGAAGTGTTTTAAAAAGTAGTTTTGTCCTATGGTTTTCTCTGTAGGGCTTTTGTAGCATGGGGATTTTGTCATGAAGTTCATTCATATAATGAACTTAACTTGAAGCCCGATAATAAAAATTATACGAAACGTTAAAAGTTTTTTAAATGTATTAAAATACTATTTCTCGTACATCCAGAATCACGCCGAACGAGTGTGCTGTATATTTCCCATAATTCTGTATTAAATGAACGTCCAAGAACTTGTTACGATAAATATGTACGTCTTATGATTATTGAGGGGATAATACTGCATGTTTTATACACCGATCTTTATCTTTTCTTCAAAGTGGAAAAAAAAAAAACAGGTATGTAAATACATCTCGGATGTGCGCTGTATATTTTCGATAATTTCGATGAATGCATCACGAATTCGGGATAATTGTAGTACTTATGTACTATAAACAATGCTGAGAAAATATGGTGTGATATATACACCCCACAATTTTTTACCGATTGTATAGCTATTTACATGTATAGAAAAACCACCAAGGATTTGATTGTAAATTCCATAGAATTTTGTATTGTAAGAAAGCACTAATATGAAAAAGGCAAAGCCTCAATACGAGCGACGTGTATAGTTTGTGGAACAAATATCTATTAATTCGAATGACGACTTACATTCTAGATCTTAAAATCAAAGGGTTTTGAGTTCGAATTCCGTCTTTGCCAAAACTAATTTTGAGCGTTGTCAAAAGTAGAGAGCATTTTTCTTTCGTAGATTTATACATGTGAAATAGGGCGAACTGTCCCCGATTTCATGAACAAAATAAAGACAGTTCCTTTACAATTTCGTTAATTTATGTCCAGAAAAATATCTTGGAATGATTATTGGTTCATATACTTGTAAAGACCATTTTACGGGAACATTTCCTCATTGCATGTAGATCTAGATCTATATAAGAAAGACTTTGATTTTTACGAGGAATCGGTCAGTAGGTTGGGAAGAATACTAGTATTGAGCAGAGTACTGGTAAAAGGAACTTCAGAAAAGTATGGTAGGTGCACTTGCCGCCGCAATGAATATACACACAAAGGAAAAAAAAAAAAAAAACAAACAAAATCTTTCTTTCATTTTTTCGTTGATGCATAGGTCAACCCACGTTTTACCTGGAGTTTCTTTAAAATCAGAGTGCTTAGATCGCTAAAATCAGATTACAGATTATGTGGCTTTCCTTTTTCATCCCATCTGCTTTCCTACGTACATCCATCGTTGAAACAGTGATCAGTGCAGAGACAGGAATGAATTCTGTCGCAATGACTAGATCTAGATCGATCATCAATCCTAGGAAAGAAATTTGCCGAGTTTTCGGATAGATATCCAACATATGGCAAAAAAACGCCAAACTTTTCGATCTATTAACAAGCTTTCGTAACATTAAATAAATATATCTGAGCCATGTTGCGGTAAAAAAGGGTTAATGCATCTCCGTGATGCATGATACCAAGCAAATCATCACATAATTATACATCCATATTGTATGATAACTGACTGAATCAAAAGGCATGCAAATTGGTCCTTTGACATGTAGAACGTCGAAAGTAGATCTAGCAAAGAGTTTTGACCCAGGTTGGCTTGCGCGGACTGCACAGGCCGACCTGGGTCGATAGTTTTTGCAAATGCATTAAGCCCCCTTTTAACAGATCATAAATCCGGCTTTCTATGTAAATGGTATTTTGAAACAGCCAAAAAACTAGTTTAGTCATGATTTCTTCGACATAATTTTTTCCGTGAAAAACGGCTCGTACATGACGTAAGAATAGTATCATTACTGACGTCATTATTTGCTAGCATAGATCATTGCGTATATATTTATACACAAATAGACGCTTAATACGCTGAAAGTAAGTAAGAAATTAGTTAATCTGTACTCATTAAACTGATAATGATTTTTAAGTAATCATCCGATCGGTAGATATTTTTTGTCATTTTTGACCAATCAGGCAATTATGCGAAAGATTGTAATACGTGTGATGCTGTGCGACTAACCGAAGACACTCAATCTTCAGTCATCCCTATTTAGATTTAGACTAAAACCCCGTGCCTCGCTGTCGCTCTTTATGATTTCAGTATAACTATTATTGTGTATGTCTTATGATTAATTATGTGAAAAGATGGGGTGATATATAAACCCCATATTATTTTATTCGCGATTGTATAAAAATCATAATTACAGAAAAACGCCCCAGATTTCCACTGTGCATTCTGTAGAATTTCGTTTTACATGTACACACAATAAATTCGGAACATTTATATGTTAATCCTTTAATTAATGATGAGAAAATACGGGGTGATATATACACCCCATATAATTTTATTGCCTACGTGTAATCATATACATGTAAAAAAAAAACATTGCAATGACTGACGTTATTGTAAGCGCAAGCGAGAATCAAACCAGGAACATCAGATCTTAAATACCAGACACTATCCACTTGGCCATTGAGTTTTACCAGATATTGGACTGAAAATCATTCCGGAAAATAACCAGATAATATTATATGTGTCAACGCTTTCAAAGCGCTCACTTTCAATAAAAGTCGTGTATGAGAAACTATATTGTTTCATAACATTGCTATTGTAGACACGTAATGAATGGGTCGGCGGTATACCTAAGTATGTGTTACAGCTTTAAAACCAACATGTGTTACATATGTAATATATATAGCACCACAATATATATTACCCACATCTTGGTATTATTTACAGTTAAGCCGGATACCGGACTACTCTTAAAATAAATAATCCTTTAAGATATTCTACCACAAGAAATTTTCAAAAGATCATGGCTTTTCACATATTCCCCATTTGACATTAACATATCTTTTAGATTATATCTTATAGATAAATATCTTACAAATATATAATATATCATTAATAGATGAAACAAGATAAGGTAAAACTTAAGAATTAACTTTTAATTACATAGTACTTAAGCGGTTTTTCTTAAAGAAGTTTTGTGCAATGGTTTTGTCTAAGGCTTTTCTAGCACGAAGATGTTGTCCAAAAGTTCTTCCATACACTGAACTTAATTTGAAGCCCGATTATGAGAATTATACGAAACGTTAATTTTTTTTAAAAATATATATGAATACTATTTCTCGTACATACAGAACGTCCAACATTTTTTTATTTCTTTTTATTCCTCAAAGTAAAACAGAAATAATGTATAGAAATTATCTCTGGTGTGCACTGTATATCCCTGATAATTTTGTGGTCTATGAATGCATCATGAATTCAGAATAACTACAGTATATATTCTTTAATAAATGCTGAGATAATATGGGGTGATATATACACCCCACATTTTTCACCGATTGTATAACAATTTCCATGTGTAGAAAAAACACCAAAGATTTGCACTGTAAATTCCTTAGAATTTTGTATTGTAAGAAAGCACTATGAATTCAGCATAACTATTATTATGTATGTCTTATGATTAATTATGCAAAAAAAAGATGGGGTAATAGACACATTATTTTATTCATAATTGTGTAAAAATCACATCTACAGAAAAACGCCCCAGATTTGCACTGTGCATTCTGTAGAATTTCGTTTTACATGTACACACAATAAATTCGGAACATTTATATGTTAGTCTTTTAATTAATGATGAGAAAATATGGGGTGATATATACACCCCATATCATTTTATTGCCTATGTATAATCATATACATGTAAAAAAAAAACATTGCAGTGACTGGCGTTACTGTAAGCACAAGCAAGAATCAAACCAGGAATATCCTATCTCAAATACCAGACGCTATCCACTTGGCCATTGCATTTTACCAGAAATTGGACTGAAAATCATTTCGGAAAACAACCAAATGATATCGTATGTGTCAATGCTTTCAAAGCGCTCACTTTAGATAAAAATCGTGTATGAGAAACAACAGTATTTCACTACATTGCTTCTGTAGAAGCGTAATGACTGGGTCAGCGGTATACTTGAAAACATATGTGTTGCAGCTTTCAAATCAACATGTGTGTCATTTATAATATACACAGAATTATAATTTATATGACCCACATCTCGGTGTAATTTACAGTTTAGCTTGATACCGGACTTGTCTTAAAATGAATAATCTTTAAAGATGTTCTTCCCCGAGAAAATTAATATAAATCATGGCTATTCACATATTCCCCATTTGACATTAACACATCTTTCAGATCATATCTTAAAGATAAAAATATCTTACAAAAAAATAAAATATCATTAATAGATGAAACATCACAAGATCAAACTTAAGAATTAACTTTTAATTACATAATACTTAAACAGTATTTGAAAAAGAAGTTTTTTCCAATGGTTTTGTCTGTAGGGCTTTTTTAGAACGGGGATTTTGTCATAAAGTCCATTCATACACTGAACTTAATTTGAAGCCAGATCAAAACAATTATACGAAACATATTTTTTTTTAAATATATAAAATAACTATATTTCGTACATAGACACATGATGAAAGAGTGTGCTGTACATTTTCCATAATTCTGCATTAAATGAACGTCTCAGGATTTGACACAATAAATATGTATGTCCAGTGATTATTGGTAAGATAATACGAGACATTTTATACACTATATATTTCCGCTACACCCAACACAATTTTATTCCTCAAAGTAAAACAGAAATAATGTATAGTATCTATCATTGGTGTGCACTGTATATTCCCGATAATTCTGTATTCTATGAATGCATCATGAATTCAGAATAACTAAAGTTTATATCCTTTAGTCAATGCTGAGAAAATATGGGGTAATATATATGTTCTGCGCAGAGTAGGAATCGGAACAATTCCGGAATTGTCCTGCGCAAAGTAGGAATTCCTACTTTGTCCGCTGATTCTGGAATTGTACCGGACAATTCTAGAATTGCGCAAGGTAGATATATCGTATTATGGTCAGATAGGGTTTGTGCGCAAAGTAGGAATAGGCTTGGACAAAGTAAGAATTTAAAGGGTAGTGCAAAGTGAGAACAGTCGGACAATTTTAGAATAACCAAAGGAATTTCTGCACAAAAAGGTGTATAGAACCAGGAAATGTAAGTGGAAGATGCAAATAAAAAAGTATTTCGAAACTTAAAATAGCCGAGGAGCCAGTAATAAATATGTCATAACATTCCTATAGGCCTATGTTGCAAAGGGTTTTAGATTCTGGTGATCATGATCCTCTTTCCGTTGTCTTTTACTTCTTAAAACTGGCTTTGCCCAAATTTTATGTAGATTATTTGATATATTTGATATTTCTATTATTCTACGAACTGAAATTATTCCGAATCCATAGGAGGGAGGACGTCTTATTCTATATCTGTAATTGAAATATTCTTTGCCTAATTTTGGTTAGCACTTGTTTTACCGAAAGAGAGAGAGAGAGAGATCGAATTGCATATTACAAGTGAGAAAAAAAATCGATTAATCTCTGTAAAAAGAATATTTCATTATGAACTCCTTCAATCATTATGATTACAGCGGTTTATTAAACAATCATTAGTCAGATTCATAGGGGTCCGTAGTTTGACTCCTGTCACCCATAGACTATATAGTATAATCAAGGGATTTAACTGTATGCAGCCCGTTACTCGCCCCCGGTTACAAAAAAACAACGTATGTTTTCTACCCCATCAGATATTCTCCTTATTCTTTGGATAACTGATAGCTAAATCATTTGTCTACCAGAAAAACACGACTATTTGTCAGTGGCTAATGCAATCTGGCTGCTACAGTCCTTCGAACTTGTAACCTCGCACAAAAATCTTCGCCATTGACACGAGTTTGTACATTCAATACTGCCGGTAGCGCATATAAACCAATGAAATTTCTCGTTCCAAAACAGTGTCACATGATAAAAGGTGTGAGCAGCTGTACGAAATTTCATTGGTTGAATGCACGACTGTCAGTACATATCAACCAATGAAATTTCTCGTTCCAAACAATGTCACGTGACACAAGATGTCGGCAGCTGTTTGAAATTTGCATCTTGATAAAAAATCCACGAATTCTGAGGCGATTCGACTTTGTTTAACACAAAGACTACAGGTCAGTGATATTTTGAAACATGTTTAATGGGTGTTTGCCGCTATTACAGTGTTTCATTGGATCTAAAGTGTATTTTATATCTTGAAAGTCGGATGTACGAACCCGTGTCAATGGCCAAGATTTTTGAGGGAGTTTACAAGTTCGAGCGACTGTAGCAGCCAGACTGCATTAGCAACTGACAATCAGTTTTGTTTATCTGGTAGAAAAATGTTTTAGCTCTCAGTTGTCGAAAGAATAAGGAGAATAACTGTTAGTAAAGAAAAGATACATTGCTTTTTTGCAATCGGGGGTGAGTAACGGGCTGAATAGAGTTAAATCCCTTGATTATACTATATAGTCTATGGGTGCCAGGAGTCAAACTACTGACCCCTATGGTCAGATTAACAGCTCGTGATTGGTTCTTAACTAGAACCACCCACAATGTTTTCATCCTTTTAAAGACAAATCCCGTCGTTTAAGCAACATCTAATTTGTTGTCTGCAAATGCTTTCATTTTGGACTAGTCGAAAATTTGGTTATGTTGCAAAGGGTAAACTACAAAATATCGCTATATCAGAGTTCTTTTCAATAGAAAAAAATCTCACAGTATCAAATAGTGTAGGTCCAAGATCAGTCTGCAGTCTAATCTTGATCTACATTCGCTACAATACAAAACTCATGTAGTTCGTGCTCAACACCTAAACGGTAAACCCTGAGATATCTTTTTGCTAATCGAAGACAGGGACAGAAATAGATTTACTGATGGTTAACCCTCAGCCAAAGGACACAGTTTTAGATTCGATGTAGCTCAAATGAAAACACCATGGAAAAGGAGAAAAAATGCTGGTTTCCAGCAGACTTCTTCCCCAGAGTCGTTAAAACTTTGGAATATCTACGTACATATATGCCACCGTACATGTTACTCATCACTATTACTAAAAGCATGATTGCTGTCTTTGATGGGGTAGAAAACACTATAGAAAAAGGAGAAAATGTTGGTTATCAGCATTTCTCGTTTTACCACAATGTTTTCAATAGCTGGCTTTGAAAGTTTTGAAGAATACAGCTACATGTAGCTCAAATGAAAACATTTTGGAAAAAGGAGAAAGGGTTAATTTGAGCGAAAAAAATTACAGATTTTATTTCTCATGCTCGTGATGCAACACATGCTATTTATTTCTCACTACATGTTTCATTTTATGGTCTTTGTTTAATATTTTATTTCCAATTCCTACTTTTTGCAGGGAAAATAGTAGATTCTCACTTTGTCCCGATTCCTACTTTGCGCAGGGACAGTTCCGGAGTTGAACCGTGCCAGGTAGGAATTCTTACTTCGACCAGCAAAGTGGGAATTCTTACTTTGCGCAGGACAATTCCGGAATTGTCCCGATTCCTACTCTGCGCAGAACATATACACCCCAAATATTATTACCGGTTGTATACTATTTACATATATAGAAAAACACCAAAGATTTGCAATGTAAATTCCTTAAAATTTTGTATTGTAAGAAAGCACCATGAATTCAGTATAGCTATTTTCATGTATGTCTTATAGTAATTATGTGAAAAGATGGGGTGATATATACACCCCACATTATTTTATTCGCGATTGTATAAAAATCACATTTACAGAAAAACGCCCGAGATTTGCATGGTGCATTCTGTAGATTATCGTTTTACATTTACTCACTCTAAGTTTCGAAACATTGATATGCAAGTCCTTTATTTAATGATGAGAAAATATGGGGTGATAAATACACTCCATATCATTTCATTGCCTATGTGTAATTATATACATGTATATGATCGGTGCAAAGAAAGAATCCGGGTACAATTCCGAAATTGTCCTTCGCAAAGTAGAAATTCCTACTTTGTCCGCCGATTCCGGAATTGTACTGGACAATTCTAGAATTGCACAAGGGAGATATATCGCATTATGGTCAGATATGGTCTGTGCGCAAATAGGAATAGGCTTGGACAAAGGAAGAATTCAAAGGGTAGAGCAAAGTGAGAATAGTCGGACAAGGTAAGAATATCCAAAGGGATTTCTTTACAAAAAATGTAAAGAAACAGAAAACATGATGGATTGTCTTGCAACTGAAGATATTTCTCCATTCCCACATGAAGCAACTAAGGTCAAGCGACGACGAAGGTGTAGATCAATGCTTTCATGCTAAACTATAAAAACATCGTGAGAAAAAGAGAAAATCCTGGTAACCAGCAATTTATTATTTTCCCATTATGTTTTCTTCTCGTTCAAAGACAAATTCCGTCGTTTAAGCAACATCTAACTTGTTGTCTGCAAATGCTTTCATTTTGAACTAGTTAAAAATTAGGTTAAGTGGTTAAGGGTAAAACTACAAAATAGTGCAGTATCAAAGTTCTTTTCACCAGGGATAATCTCAAAGTATCAAACAGTGTAGATCCAAGATTAGACTACATATCTTGTGCAGTTTGATTTTGATCTACATTCTCTGCAAAACCCATCTAGTTCGTGCTCAGCAGCTAAACAGTTAATCCTGAGATATCTTTGTGCTATCGTAAGACTGAGGCCTAAATAGATTTACTGCCCAAGTGACAAATTTTTAGATACAACCCAATTCAAAAGTATTTGCTGACGACAAATTAAAGTCTTCGGTCCCCAACTCTCATATCGTAAGACGGAAGCTTCCATAATTGGCCGAATAGCCTTTACGAAAATGTCGATGTTACACGGTATTTACCGATGAGTTAGCGAGTCTACGGCTTCTGACTCTCATACTAAAAGACGGAAGCTGTCGAGATTGGCCGAATAGCCTTTACAAAAACGTCTATGTTTACCGGTGAGTTAGGAGCCGTAGACCTTAAATGTAGCTCAAGTGAAAACATTATGGAAAAAGGAGAAAATTCTAGTTGTCAGCATTTTCTAGTTTTTGCTCAATGTTTTCAGTAGCCTTCTTCTTAAGGGTCATTAAAACTTTGGATTGCGTGGTATTTTACAGATATTGTTTTCCTTTTCCAACAATGCTCATGCTGCAACACATGCCATTTATTTCTCATTACGTAATTCTTTTATCTTTGTTTAATATTTAATATTAGTATGGTATTTTGGTTATCATGTTAAACAATAAAACACATGCTACCTTATTTATTATTTATCATTATCCTGTCGACCTAAACTTGAAAAACAGGATGGTAAGCACATGGTTTAGTGACAAAGCCGCATTTATTCCGATTTTTACATGTTATTGTGCCTTTCAACGCTATTTTAGTTAGAACTAAATTCAAGACAGTTTTTACCATGAGTATCAATCGCTCTCAACCAATAGTATCGCCGTACTAATGAACAAACATCAATAATAATGACCAGAAAATGATGAAAATATGAAAATGAACGTGAGAAAATAAATATTCTTACACTGTCCTCGATTACTACTTTGCACAGGCGAGATAACTGATTCTCATTTTGTTCCAATTCCTACTTGCGAAGGGACAATTCCGTAATTGAATCGCGCCAGGCAGGAATCCTTACTTCGCTCGGCAAAATGAGAATTCCTACTTTGCGCAGAACATGTATACAAAACATTGCAGTGACTGACGTTATTGTAAGCGCAAGCAAGAATCAACCAGGAACATCCCATCTTAAATCCTAGACCCTATCCACTTGGCCATTGAATTTTACCAGAAATTGGACTGAAAATCACTCCGTAAAACAACCAGATGATATCGTATGTGTCAATGCTTTCAAAGCGTACACAGTTTAAATAAAAGTCGGATATGAGATACAACAGTGTTTCACATGTTATTGTGGCGCCGCATGAGCGGCGGCACTATATTTTTATTCGGTTTTGAAAAGTACCTATGGGAGCAGCCATATTGTTTACTCGGCATCCAGTCATTTCGTAACTTGGTCATTTCGTACCGAAGCCATTTCGTACGATTTTGGTCATTTCGTACCCACCTATACTTTTTATTTTGGTCATTTCGTATTCACTTTGATCATTTCGTACCCACTCTGGTCATTTCATACCAAGTTTTAATAACAATTTGGTAATTTAGAACCTAGTTTTAATACTATTTTCTTGTGTTGTCCGAGTGACAACTGCTTTTGTCCATAGCTCCAATTGAAATTACGTTCAATTTCGCCGAAGAATGGCTATGATTGTGTCTTACCATTATTGGCTCTTTCTTTTTTAAGTTTTAATTTGCATTCTAAAGATTGTTTAGGACTTCTTATTTCATTTCTCACCGAGTTCTGCATAAATTTACTTCGGTCAGTTTGAAATGCGTTAAAATATTTTTGGAGAGAGGCCACATTTTCGTTGTGTTCTTCATAAATCATGTTGCAAAACCATGAATCTTTCTTTGCAAAACAACGTAATTTTAGACTTCTGACAGCATTTGCAGACGATCATTCGAATGTGGTTACCATTTTCTCCTTCTTCCACATTGTTTTAAAAATGATTCTTCCGCAAGGTTGTTTAATACTCGGGATTAACACAATGCCTTAAATGGGGCAAATTTTAAATAAAAATCTTCTTGTCCAAAACCAGATGGCCAAGTGTTTAAATATTTGTCATGTAGTATCACAACGTGGACCTCTACGAAGTTTGTTTTAAGTGATGCCCTTGGTGTAAAAAAAATAACACGCTATATAATGTGTCCTATTTCAGAAACAACTGATTTGCGGCGCCATTGATGTTACGCATCAATATTTTCTTGTTGCTTTTGTAGAAGCGTAACGACTGGGCCGGTGGTATACCTACATATGTGTTGCAGCTTTCAAACCAACATGCGTGGCATATAAAATATTCACAGAATCATAATATTAATGATCCCCATCTTGGTTATTCGCAGTTTAGCCTGATACCGGACTTCTCTTCAAAGGAATTATCTTTAAAGATGTTCTGCCACGAGAAAATTTATGTAAATCATGGCTGTTCACATATTCCCAATCTGACATTGACATATCTGTTAGATCATATCTTATAGATAAATATCTTACAAATAAATGATATATTAATAGACGAAACAACATGAGATCAAACTTAATAATGAACTTTTTCTGACATAATACATAAGCAGTATTTTAAAAAGTACTTTTGTCGTATGGTTTTGTCTGTAGGGCTTTTTTAGCACGGGGATTTCGTCCTAAAGTCCACTCATACACTAAACTTAATTTGAAGCCCAATAATAACATTTATACAAAACGTTAATTGTTTTCAAATATATCAAAAAATTCTCGCACACACAGAAACACGCTGAAAGAGTGTGCTGTATATTTCCTGTCATTTTGTATCAAATGGACGTCTCAGAATTCGGTATGGTAAATATGTATGTCCAATGATTATTGAGAAGATAATATGAGACATTTTGTGCACCAAACTCTAATTTATTCCTCTACAACCAACACAGTTTTATTCCGCAAAGTAAAACAGAAATGATATATATAAATTATCTCTGGTGTGTACTGTATATTCCCGATAATTTTGTTTTCTATGAAGGTCTTAAAATTCGGTATGATAAATATGTATGTCCTATTATTTTGTATAAAAATTACACGTGCAAAAACGCCCGAGATTTGCACTGTACATACTATAGAATTTCGTACTGTATAAGAAGGAAGTTTAAATTGCATAATTATATTTAAGCTGTATTTAAAAAGTAGTTTTGTCCTATGGTTGAGTCTGTGGGGCTTTTGTAGCATGGGATTTTTTCCTACAGTCGATTCATACATCCAACTTAATTTGACACCCAATAGTAAAATATTAAAAAATACAGAAACACGCTCAAAGGGTCATAATGAAAGATGATTTATGATTATTGATGAGATAATATGGGACGTTTTATTCATCCAACGTTATTTCATTCCTCACAGTGAAAAAGAAATATGAATTGAAAACATCTCAGGTGTGCACCGTATATTCCCGACAATTTTGCACTGAATGAATGCATCATGAATTCGGAATAATTGAAGTATGTATATCCTATAATCAATGATGAGAAAATATAGGGTGATATAAACACACCACACATCATTTTATTCCACACTGTATAAAAATTACATTTATAAAAAAAATCCCAGATGAGTATTGCACAAGTGAGTGAGTGAGTGAGCGGTCGGACGGGCGGACGGGCGAGCCAGTGATCGATTGAGCGAGTGTTCTTACAGTGACACGTGCATATACAAAACATTAAGCAACAACATTTGTTCAGCAAAGGTATACGCACTGCCCCATGGCCTATATGTTATCTTATAACTAAACTATAGTGGAAAAAGGTACTTAATAACATGCGCCATCAACAAGGATTTATATGTTCAAATCAGTATCAAGACGTCATATGTGGTGTAATAAAAATAAACAGAGTGACCTATTGCTAAAGTAGCCTACAATTCCATTATCAAACGCCCAAAATCGCATCATTTTACTGAATTTAACCATACACTTCATAAAAAAAGAAATATATATCTGGTAGTATTTATTGGCCTTTTACGAAATAATTTGATTTGTGGCAAAAATTTAAATAGCTTGCTGTTTAGAGCATAAACAAACAATTCAATAGATATGGAGCCCTCAGATTATGTGGTTTGTACTTGTAAAGGGCAGAAAAAAAATCTAAAAGAAAAAAAGAAAAGAAATACTGATGTCTTGTTTTCCAACACTGTTTTCATAAGCCTTATTACACATGACTCATAAAACATAGGATTTATTGTGTGTTAAAGGGCTAAAAAAAGAAAAATCCTCAAAAATTCTCCCAATTTAACTTTGCATGACATAAAATTCAAGGGTCAAATATGGGCCATGTTTGGACAAACCGTAAGGTGTTCTGAATACTGATTACATGTATCTGTAACAGTTCTGTTAAATAGCCCCAAAGGCTGGAATTGAACCAAGAACCTTCAGGTCCAAAATCCGTGGGCAAACGCTCTACCACATTGCTACAAAAGCTAGCTCTATAGCAAGACAGATAAGTGTACTCTTATACAAACACAAACTATACATTTATATCAATCTGTGGGATAGACCAGTATACAACATAATTATGGATCCATGTCAGGTTTCCTTGGCATCTGACATCTGGATCTGGAGAAAATTTTGATTGGGGTTTAACACTTTACTGAACACTCATGTTAACCCTTAGGCTGCTAAGCGCGACTCACTGACCTTTTGCGGACAGTGTATATCAAGATCAGACTGCACAGAACTGTCCGATAAGGAGATATTTATCATCCTCAAAATCACCTTGAAATAGCAACCTTTGGGAATTTTACTATCGACCTGAAGGTATCATTTGAGTTATTCAGCAGGACAAGGGTTAATAACCCTGACGGAAATAGGCAATTGAAAGCATCATGGGACAAGGACAAAATTCTGGTTGACAGTATTTT
This sequence comes from Hippopus hippopus, assembly GCA_946811185.2. NCBI lineage: Eukaryota > Metazoa > Mollusca > Bivalvia > Cardiida > Cardiidae > Hippopus > Hippopus hippopus. Next base: position 42,289,589 of record OX328104.1, read on the forward strand.
CTCCTATTCCAAGATTGTTTTCAATCATAAGAGTGAACTTCAGCTCATTTGTATCAGTTTCCAAATTGTTGTCTGCAGCTACATTTAAAGAGCCTAAACCTTGTCATATGGGGAAGGAATGAAATAGCATCTATTTTATTACCATTTTTGATTAAAGAACAAAAAGTAATTTATGCATTGATGGTGGACATAGACTAATCTGAACAATCTTACAAAAATTCGGTCCAGTATGGGGGAGGGGGTATCTCGGAAAAGCTGAGCAGCGAAGGGAACTTCTTTCGCGAAAGAAGGGTCACATCCGCGAAAGGAAGATTGTTTGCTATGAAATATGGGTTGAATTAATTAAAGAGAGATTTCTTTGTCACACTTAATATTTCCTTGATTTTAATGAAATTTACAAATTGAATTAAAGAACTTTTGATCGAAAAAACTTGTGGTTTAGTATCGCTGTACAATATCGTTCCTATTCGTGATTTTCGTTATCCAGGTAACTTTTCAAAACCGCAACCCGCAATATCTCGTGTTGTCTGCAGATGTCATATTCTTCGGAGATTTGACCCGTCTACTACGAGGGGGAGTCAGAAAGTTCGTAGAACGAGGTATATATTTCAGCAGCAGACTATATACAGTACAGTTCTCGCGTTTCTCGCATGGATCCGTGGTGATAAGATAAACCGACTTCCTTGGTTACTGTTGCCAAGGGCTCCCAAACAACCACAGTAATTACATATACAGTATAGCAGATAGGCTACTTAAATCGTGCTGTCATGACTGTTTCTCTCAAAAAAATTCCGAAAAAAAAATTTCTACCATAATTATGTTTCTGCCGTTGATGAATTCTCGGTAAGAAATTTAAAGATGCTTGAACTATAATTTACACAAAGATATGTACAAAAAGGGTGATTTACGAGGGCTACGGACAATGAAAAAAATCTACTTGTTTTAGCAAAGGTTTGAACTTCAATATGAAAAAAGAATAAATCACCTCAACAAAACTCTGTTTTGCCACAGAATAATAGAATGAAAGGGCAAATCCTAAAATATTTTGACCAGACTAGTTTTTTCCTTTAATCAGCTGTAAATGATGTCAGTTAAACATGTGTCCGCCATTTTTCATAAATACCACCCTGTAAATTGCCATAAACCACGGCCGAATTGTCACGCTGATATACGGCCCCAAAAATGGTACATGGCTCACTTACCCCGATTCGCTTATCTCCCGTGCATGTGTGACGTCATTGTCGAGTCAGTCTGTGTATACCGTCAGTAGACATAAAGTAGGAACGCGGATGATTGTATGCAGATATCTGAGTATTTACTGAGAATTGAGCCGAAAAAATGGTAAATTGTGCAGCCTATGGCTACAACGTCGATTCATGAACTCATAGAATTAGTATGTTCAAATTTCCGAAGAAATAAATAGGAGGAAACTATGGATTCAACGTTTAAACCGGGGCCGGACAGTAGCGGCGGATTTTTTGCTATCGGTTCATTCGAAATTGTGTCTGAAATACTTCGATGACAGTCAGTTCTTAATAAGTCCAAAACTCGCAAAAGAAGTTGGTTATAGGAATTTTAGGCTGCGGTTAAAATTTGACGCTGTGCCGACATTATTCGAAACTCCCAGTCGAAAGGAGATAGGCCTTAAACCGAAACTCCGAAAGACAGACATTCTGCAACGGCAATTTCCAAAAAGAAAATCCAACATGAAGTAGGTAATTTCTTTTTTTCTTGAAATTGGAATACATAAATTGTTATTCGTACTATTTTACCCTTTTCTACATTATCGCTTCATTCTGAACAAAGGAGAAATTGCTGCCGTTTTCTCCGTTTCCAAATGATTTCAACATTTAACAAAATTATAGATTCATCCAAATTCATAACATAAATTTTGCAAATAACAAAGTCGACATTGTTCAAACGATGTAAACTTTCAAGGGATAATAATCATTCTTTGAACAGCAAACATCATTTTCTTCCCACCGTGACTGTTTTTCAAACACTCTTTCTTTGGGTATTGGAAACTAGATCTAGGGTTTGTATGGTAAAGGGTGAAGTCAGTAAAAAGCTACCCCTAGTCATGGTCATAAATGTTAATCCATCACCGACCAGTTGAAACAATACAGGAAATGGTTACATAACATTTGCATATCTCACCCCTTTACACTGTAATGTTTGTTTGTGATAGTAAACCCATGTTACTGCTTTTATCCCATACACTACTTCTCTTTGACATTTCACTCTTAAAAATGATTTGACAACTTACATGCAACTTGAACAAATTTTGAATCATATCTACACAATTTTGATTTGTGGATATTTCCCTGTTCCTATCCATATTATGACTTCTAGACAGGCTACTGAGAAAAATTGTTTTGAACATGTCAGTATGAAAATTTTGAAATTGCACATTTGACACAGGTCATTTTCTCTGAAGATCAGACAAAAGTGAGGAAATTAAAAATAACACATTTTTTTTAAAATTAGGAAACAGAATGTTTTTGACCAGGCTCACACACCAATTCTTTTACCTCAAAATTCTGACCTTCAACCACCCCAATGGAGAAGGCTTTTGAGGACAGGGTGAAAAAAAGAAATAAGTCCAGATACCCAGAGTTATCTTCTTTTCCTACAATATTTTCTACCCTCAAACCTATTGTCGAGGCCACATTTGATCTGTGGTCTGCAAATACTTTCGGTGCGGAGTGAACAAGTCTGAAGTTTTGCCATCTGAGTAAGAGTTTAGCCTAACCCTAACCCAAATGATAAAAAGAATTAGAATATTTCAAATCCAAACCATTTAAATATGACGGATAAATGTGATTGTTTATTGGAATTTAGTTTAACTTAGTTTAACCCTTTACCAAACAATCCTTTGTTTTAACAACCCTGGTGAAGAAAGAAAAACCTTTTGAAAACATTGTAGGTAAAGGAGAAAATGCTGGTAACCAATATTTTCTCCTTTTTCTACAATGTTTTCTACCCCATCAAAGACAAGTCAAAACATGTGAGTAAAATTTAATTTGTTGACTCCAAATGCTTTCAATTCGGTTGAGTCAATAAATTTGACATCTGGTAACAATTTAAACTTGTATTTTACATCTCTTGAGAAACAAGTTCATACAACTCGTACTAATCTTTTCGGATACTGCTTCCTGGGAACTAAACCAGAACTTGTGCCCAATGTGTGGGATTTATATTTAACCCTTTACCAATCAATCTCTAGTTTTTACGACCCTAAGACAGAAGCCTTTTAAAAACATTGTAGGAAAAGGAGATAATGCTGGTAACCAGCATTTTCTCCTTTTACCACACTGTTTTCTACTCTGCTGGAAACAAATTTCAATTTTTGAAATATTTAACTTTATTTTGTCGTCTGCAAGTGATTTCAGTTTGGACATGTTTAATATTTTGTCGTTTGGTAAAGAGTTAAAAATAGAAAATAATGTGGATAAAGGACCAATTGATAGTTACCGGCTCTTTCTATGTTTTTACAATGAATCTGAAGTCGTCTATACTGCAATTTGACCGGAATGTCAGTATTAACCGCTCTGTCCCTAGTAGACCAATTTGAGACTTACCCAAATTGAAATAATTTGCATAAGACAAACAAGAACTGAACAAATTTACACTATCCTTTCCCACGGCTTACAATTCAGACTTTAAGACTTTCACAGAGAAGGTCTATATGGAACATACAATAGCTATACATGTATGATAAATCTTTGCATTGAATGGATCATGTGGACAAGGTAAACAGCAAAAAAGTATTTCACACAGGTAGATCCCCTCTCCCTCTCTCTGATGTTCATGTATTTCTGTATGGTAAGAAATGCAACTAAAATAATTTTCAAAATAATTTTGAGAATTAACTCTTAATAATCTCGGAACATATTTTTTTATCAAATTTCACGCTGGTTAACAGCATTTCAAAATATTCTTATTCTCATGAAAATCGTGATTTATTGTGTAACCCTTCGCCCATGAGAGAATAAACTTGTACTCGTCAATGTTTACAGAATTCTTTACAAGGTACAAATATCAACAAGGACCCATTAACAAATAGTTAGAACTAACATCTCACGATTATCAATCGTAAAAGTCAAGAAAAAGGTTATTTGACATGAAACTAAAGTGTCGGGGAACTGTCTTGTCGTGGAACTGTCTTGAAACCGTTTTTTTTTTTTTTTTTTGTTTGATTCCGCCCGTTAATCTACCGAAAATGCTTCACACGAAACAAAAATTATGCCATACACTTAATTCTATCATGTATAGAATAATATTTCTGTAAGCGATGTTCGCCCCGTAATAGACGTATTTCAATAGCGCGCGATACTCAACACGTTGAAAAATCCGGCACAACATCGTCATTTTCGTCATCAGTGGGCGAAAAGTTACTTTTATCCTCATCATCAGAAACTTAATAAGTTTCTTTAAAAATTGGCTCGTACATGTACGGCCTTACCGGCCCAGAATCGTCTATTTCTTCGTCTTCAATATCACTCAGTTCACTATCGTAAACAACGTCCATATTGAAACAAGCTCTCCTATGACGTCACAAATCAAGGGACGCAACAATAAGTAAGGGAGATAAGCAATGCAAAAAAAATTAATAAGCAGAAATATGAATTGAAAAAAAGTACTTTTACTATTTATTTATTTATTTTATTTATTTTTTTTTTTCTAATTACAACATTACCAGGTTACCATTTGATAAATGTAGATTTGAAAATTAACCATATCTGAAACTTGTTGATTTGCCCTTTAAAGATACTTATTGTTTTCGTAAGGCTAGTAAAATCGTCTCAACATCATACCCAAATAAACAACGCTGAATTACAAGCACTTCGAAAACATTATAGATTGTCTGATTCTACAGAGACGTGTAAGTTTATGACTTGACTATGAAAGAATTCAATTTCAGGTTAAGGGAAAAAGGTTTGTCTTATGATTTCAAAATGAGTTAAGTGTGCTGTCAATTAACAAACTTGTTACTATCAGTGACGGTAGTTTGTTTGGCTCCGGGCTTGTTCGTTCCAAAACCAATTCGTCCCTGGGCTTGTTCGTCCCTGGGCTTATTCATCCGGGCTTGTTCGTCCGGGCTTGTTCGTCCCACTCTTCCTTATCGATTGTATTGGAACGAAAATTGCTATGTGCTGTCTGAAATGATTTGTTGTTTTACACATAAAATTACTTAAAATAAAACTTCTCTTGGTCGTTTATTGAACCACCCTCTCTTCTCCAAGACGCTAACAAGTTTATTGCTTTTTGTTGGCGAAATAACATCAATTTTACCTTGCGGTTGTTTAAACATGTCATTGCATGGTTAAAGCTACTATGATAAGGAACACAGTATTTGTTTGTTTTTGTTGTTCAACGCCGTATTCAATGCCATTTCAGCAATATTGTGCAGTTAAATCGCAGCCAGTACTACACCGCCTCTTGCCCACGGCCCTACGGCCTACCGTCCTCCAGCACACTATAAATTGAAAAGTCATGTCTGTATCCATAAATATTTTTCTTTACTTTGATTTCATCTCTAAGCGAAAGGATGGGGATGACTATTTTTTGCACAGTTGTATATCTTAGGTTCGGTAAAATGATCGGGGATAATGTGCAGTTAACACCTTTTCATATATACCTGTCAAAATCGGTGAAGTATGCACTATTAACACCTTTGGTCGGCAGGTACATAAGTTGGGACGATCAAGCCCGGACCAAAGGGAAATCAGTTGGGACGAACAAGCCCGGACGAACGAGCCTGGGCGAACAAGCCCAGGGACGAACAAGCCCGTTACCGTTTGTTTTATCTTATGATATACTGGAGACAACAGGTAGTCAAGTTGATTAGAGCGGCAAATTGGTTTGCAATCAAACACACTTCTTATCAGTTAACAGTTTACCGACACATCCTTTAAAATGGCAGATGTGCTAATCCACTTTAATAAGACTAAGTAAAAAGTTTATTTAATTAACATAAGTTGCCCTTTTAGCTGAACTTCCACCGGTACAGAATAGAGTTAGACTTAATTTCAAAAACCGAATTCTACTTTTAGTGAGATGTGATTATAACTGGGATCAAACTGATTACATTAAATTGAACATTAAGTAATCAAATTCTGAGGATGACAGTCTGTGTATTCTGTCCAAACGTAAGTTGCAGGCAGAAAAAATCATGTCAAAATCAGGCAAAAAGTAAACTTAAGATACAGTGACTTGCCAACTTTTAACCTAATTTTTGTATTAATTTCTCTGCCAGCGACATACAGTTGGCCCAACCATGCGGTAACAGATTGTCATCTTCACAATAATTTCCACTCTTTTAAATGCATTTTAACACCCGTTCTGTTTACTTTGGCAGCCATTGTTACTTAGGCACTGGAATGCAGTCAAACGCAACTGGTTACTAAATTAAGAGGGTTTATTCCCATTTCGTCTACTTCCCATTTCGTCTACTGTATTTCATTCCCATTTCGTCTACTGTAAAATTTTACTCAGTTCCCATTTCGTCTACTGTTATAATTTTAAAGTTATCAGCAAAGCTATTATCTTTTGTATCCTTTTATTAAGAGCCCCATTGTCTAGATCACAGGAAACACTTGAAAATAAGCTTTATCCAGGTTTTTCATACTTTTGTAAAAAGTAATTGCTTGACTGTGTCCATAGTTATAGATTAAAAAACATTACATTCCTTCTCCCTTCATCATGGTATACACACATTTCAATTAAAGAAAGCAAATAATCAGTGCTTTTTTATATCAAAGTGATGTATAGATCTTTTTCACATTTCCTTTTGTTATTTAATTAAATTTAAATTCCCAATTCTTTGATGTTGACATCAATATTTATTTGATTTGATTGATTTTAAAGGTAATGACGACGATAATGATGATAATGCATTTTGAGATTGGTTGTTAAAGTAGTTTTGAACAAGACTTTGAAAAAGACTATTTTGAAAAAAAGAAAAATGAAATAAAATTCACTGAATTATTGTCAAAAAATTGTCACTTAGTAAATAAAAGTAAAAAAAAAAAAGTAGTGATAATTAAATTATTGCATTTAAATTTTACCCAAAAATCAGAGTAGACGAAATGGGAAGTAGACGAAATGGATGTAAAATTGGGAGTAGACGAAATGGGAACAATTGCAGAAATAGTAGACGAAATGGGAGTAGACGAAATGGGAGTAGACGAAATGGGAAGTAGACGAAATGGGAATTTACCATTTAGAGTGCATGTCAGGATTTTTACAGACATCGTGGATTGAGATCTGACTACGCATCACGCGATGTCTGATCTTTATTTAATATTCACTGTCCGCATACTAGTGCCAGAGTTACCCGATCAGCCTGATTCTACATTTTATTTTTGTAACTCTTTCCTACGGTTGATGTCGATTCCATTTGAGCCATGCTCTGTGAAAAAGTGGTTTGGTGAATCTACAAAGAGTATCGACTCCGGTCAGCCTGCGCAGACCGTACAGGCTGACCTGTGTCGAAACATTTTGCCTTTTTGGTCAATTTTCAACATGTCATTGTCATTCTACCTCATGACTCGGTCGGTTGTTAGATAAAATGGATTTTACTGATCCATGTTTTGTGATATTTGGTATGATGCGTCGCGGACATGCATTAGAACCTTTTTTCACAGAGCATGGCTCATTTATTTTGCACTCAACGGGGTAATAACTGTTTGGTTGTTTTAGTAGGTCAGCTGATTACCAGTTCGAAGGGAAACAGCTTTCTTTAGTGTAGTGGTGATTTTCTTTCTTTTGTTTTATAACAATTTCTATTGACATCGAAATGTCATATCGATATCGATTTTTCCAAAAATGATGATGAAATAGAAATAATATTGTGTATCCAATTCAGTTCACTCCTTTTAGTAAACATTTTAACCCATTTCCTTCTTCTTTAAACGCCAATTTAATCACTTTTACTTGCATGAGTGACATATGTGTTGCGTTGTGCGCCTACATAGCGAAAAAGGCTTCAACCCCTCCCCCCCCCCCCCCCCCCATCATAATGACGTTTCAAATATTTTTCCATGATGCATTTCGATTTTGAAAAGAAAGTAATGGTAACATAGATAAGACAATTTTTTGGCTGTTTGAATATAACAACAACAACAACAACAACAACAACAAAAAAAGGCTTTCATAATCTCGGACAGTTTAGATCCAACATGTGAATGCATGTTTTCTGATCTTGGTCTGCTCTACGAAAGCAACTTTATGCTGTAAGGTTTTAGATGCTGAAGACAACTCCAGTCACGTTTTCGAAGACTATGAAGATCAAGATTCTGCCGAAAGTTAAATCCATTCCGATATGGTGCGATACACCCTGATATTTGGTGAGATATTCTAGCCCAGATAATCTTCAAGTCCAAAAGATTACATTACGTTCGTCAATGTTGATGGGATAGGATCCGCCAACATAAGCCTAATGGCAGCAAGATGACGAGAGAGAGAGGGAGATGTAACTTTTTTTCTGGTTTAAAAATAACTTTTGTGAAAAAGGAGAAAATATTCTAAACATTTTTAAGCGACACATTTCTAGACATTCGCTGCTATTTGAATGTTTTATTTTCTTACAGAAAATAAACAGATCTATAGTTATTTTGACTTACCAAATGAACGGGTAATCCATCATCGGAATCTAAGTCGTAAATATTCAAGAAGGGTTAGATAAGGTCGTATAAAAAAAAAAAGTGTCAGCTTAGTATGACACGTGCGTGAAGAACTAACAACTGGGACAGTACTTCACACTGCCAGAGTGCTATACCAACATCAAAGGAATACCGAGTTAACCCTTGCCTCTCCTTTGTGTCAACTTTGGATATATACTCAGTTCCATAAATAAGTGTGCACTTAATTGTCTTTTATTTCTCGTCGCATGTTTTATTGAAGACCAACAAATTTGGTATCATACTTTAGCTCAGAGTCTGTAGAAAATGCCAGGCTAATCAGATTTTGACTAACAGAAAGTTTGAGTTAGGTTTTTGCAGTTTAAATGAAGGTGGTACTAAAATCAAAGTTGCAAAAGTACTCAAAGACTAAGGTAACATTAAAGTTAGGTTTTGGCCACCGCTCTCGTTCAGGAATGGAATAACATTCCTGATAGAATGATTTTACGTTATGTAAGATCTATGTGACGTCGAATAATTGCCTGTATCGACACCAGAGGTGGCCATACAAGATATTGATTGAAAAATTACAAGAACTTTAAGAAAAACCTAACTTTAATGTTACCTTAGTCTTTGAGTACTTTTGCAACTTTGGTTTTAGTACCATCTTCATTTAAACTGCAAAAACCTAACTTAAACTTTCTGTTAGTCAAAATCTGATTGGCCTGACATTTTCTACAGACTCGGAACTAAAGTATGATACCAAATTTGTTGGTCTTCAGTAAAACATGCGACGAGAAATAAAAGAAAATTAAGTGCACACTTATTTATGGAACTGGGTATAGGTTGTTTAAAAAGAAATGAAAAGAACGGATTTTTGTTGAAGAGAAGAAGAGGAACATTTTAGTTTAGAATGTGGACCGATGTTTTGTTTTTCTGACGATCCAACCTGTATTTTGAAAAGGCTAAATACATATAAAAAAGTTTTATTCGTTACCCTTTGATTTCCTTACTTCAAGAGACTGAGAAAATGAGGATAAACAGTGTGGTAAAATACAGGGTAGCATATTTCTTTTTAATTGTCTTTCAGTTTGTATTTATCAATAGAATGAATAACAAATGGATAATAACTGCTATGTCTGTTTCATCTAATGAAGGATTAGAAAGAGTGTGTGATGAAAATATACCTGAAGCCTGTTTTACATGGACTTGTAAATTGTACGGTTGTTTTTTCTTCCATAGTGCAGTTTCAGACAGCGGGTGTAGTGGTAAATTTTCGATAATGCTACATTACACATTTTTGCACTTTAACCCATTAAACGGCATTTACAACAATAATTGCCTTTACGACCTATATGAATCAAGTTCAGGCTGCACGAAATGTGCAGTCTGATGTTGGATTTACACTTTGCGCTCTTGTAAGACATTGACAAAAACAACATTGAAAAATGCTGGTTCTTGGGTTTATTTTTTTTAATGAAAATGTAGAGTATGTAGGCGTTTTCGGCGCTCTATGGGTTAAGCTATTAATTGGGATTCCAGAGTTTTTCCACTTCTCAAATACACGCTGCTGAGTCACAAACAATCAGGAAGTAGTAACTTTGGTTTTCGGTTTTTTGGAATAAAGCATGAAATTGCACTTTTAATCCGAAATTCGAAATTTCACATCGCTAAAACTGAATGTGCGATACAAGTTTGTAACTTAACGAGTAGCTGAATTAAATGATATATATAACGTTTTGTGGCATCTTAACTGAAGTAATCCCTGTAGGCAATGCTTATATATCAGCATTTAAAGGTACGAAAATGATGCGGTCGTAATGGAAGAATTAGTTCTTGGTTCCCGAAAACAGTGGTTCTCTAAAACAGTGGGGAAAAATACAGACATTTATGTATAAAAATTTACCGTCATCCGGCGATGTATTCCCCCGCGATCTCTCGCAAGTCACCGCGATCCACCGCGATTACTTCCTGCTGTGAAACTGCCCGATATTTTTTCAGGCCGAGGTGACAAGTCCGTCGCGTTTCGCCGATTTTTACCTTTGCAGCAGATTTGTCGCGGACAAATTGGTCCGCCGCGTCTCGCGGACTTCAGCAAAAAACGCGAGAACTATACTGTATTGTATTATTGTTTTTCAATATAGTCCCCATTTACTTCGATGCACTTAGCCCACTTTTCGTTCAGACTGTCTATACCCTTGAAATAGATGTTTTCGGTTTGGTCCTCAAACCATGCCTCTGTGGCAGCCTTGAGTTCATCATCATCACGAAATCTGGTTCCCCGCAAATGGGATTTCAAATTTCTAAATAGGTAATAATCACTGGGGGCCAGATCTGGACTGTAGGGTGGGTGATTTAGTTGTTCAAACTTACATTCGCGAATAGCAGCTTGTGCAATCCTTGACTTGTGCCCTAAACTCAACATTTTGATTTTCCATCATTGCTTGATGGTCAGTAACTTGCAATACCTCCGAGAATCACACAAATATGTTGTGACAAGTGAACTTGATATGTTCAAAGTGGTGATATGTTGTGTTGTCAAAATACGGAAAGAAATGTTGTGTTCCGCTTGACCCAATACGCTGTTCTATGAACTTTCTGACCCTCCCTCGTATGACGCATCACTATCCTAAACAGGATAAATATTACTACGCTGTCCGTAAACAGAACTACTCTGACACTAAAAAAGTTGCAGGCGAAAAATGGCTTTTAACAAATATGTGGTAAAATCAAGTCTAGTTATCGCTCCAAATTTCCTAGAAATACGATACTTTTACACGGAAAAAAAACTAATTAAAAAAAAAATACGTCTCTTTACCGAAAATCTTTGCATACAGTTCTAAACATAGACATAGAAAAAACCGCGATTTACGCTTACAGGGTTTGACAACAAAAATAACGTCCCGAATATGCTGGGCTCATACTGGGGCTGTTTCTCGAGCTTATAGGGGCTGTGTTTATAAATGATTGGTGCATAGGTAACATGCTAGCCAACCACCGCTAGATAAATCGTACCAGGTAGCGTTTTGTTGAGAAATCGTTATTATTATTTTGAAATTCGAAGTAACGGTTGCCGTTTTGAAAGGTAGTCCGGTCCTGTACCCAGAATGCCAAAATCAGATAGGTTTGTGTTTGAAAAATGCCACCTAGCGCCAGATAATTCAACATCTCACTCAAAATAATTTTTTGTCGATGTCAACAAAGGTAACCTCAACAAGTCTGACCTGCTCTTTATCGGACGCTGTTAGCGAACGCTAGATTTGTTCAGGGAATATTGTGTTGGATTTCTCGGGCATTTGCAAAAAAGATGCCTAAACTTGTTGCAGTTATGAATTAAATAACCACATCATGATAACGCCATAATTATGCAAATATATCTGCAGTGCTAGTAGTTGCATCAACTATCATTTTCGAAGAGACAAAATAAAAACGTGATTTTCGCATGCAGACTACATTATTTGCTGACCAAAAAGAAGCTCTGAGATAGAAATAATACATTTCTCGCAGGTTGCCTTGGTTTTGCAAGGCAAGAGTTGAAAAAAAAAAAAAATGAATTCCAATATGCAGTTATTTTAAAACAGGGATCTATAATATTGCATTTAAAAACAAAATGTGTGCGGACAGAATAAATTCATCACTTGGCTTCGAATTTAGAATGGACTTACCCTCTGTGACAGATTTTAATAATTCCAAATCCTATATTTACAAATGATCAACATAAGATGGAAAAGGAGACACTTTATTATGACACGTCTGTGTTAACTAATCTGCGTCTAGCATGTACACAGTGCAGCGCTTTTGCAAGTAACCCACTTTGGCCGTGAAACACCGAGATCAAAGGAACACCCAGCTACATGTACGAGTATGTACTATCCATTTCTCTTTTTAGATTACAAAATATTATCACTTTGGTAATTTTATATAAATATGTACATCGAACAAACTTTTCCAGCGTTTCAAGCCCTTGGCCCCGTTTCACGAAAAAAAAATTAAGTCTCTTATTTTACACACATCAGCAAAGAGACTTACTTTCTGACTTAAGTTGAATTTTTTTTTTTAATGGACTTTTGCACGATGTTTTCAAAGGCGTTTTCCCACGATGTTTTCACAGGTTTTCTTTCTCAGTGTCAGATGATTTCAGTTTTTGTTTCAGAATGTGTAGGTTATTATCAGATAGTACACATTAATAATGTCCTGTGTGTTCGTAAATACATGGATTGTTTCCCTTGTTAATAAATATTACTTCCCTTGTTTCACTCGTCGAGTAGGATTATTTGTAATACCAAATTTCCTGCAAGATACAAAATAAATCTTATTGAAATTTAAAAATGTAGTAATCAATAACCAATAAAACAAGTATTTATAGTTATTTACTTGTTGTATATTAGTTGAAATGCTGTGGCGAGGAAATTCTCCCATGGCATGCAGTAAATACGTAACCTCCCGATCTTCGAGAGTAAAGAAGAACAAATTTCACAGTAATTATGATGTATTACGTATTGAAATTGAAACATAGTGGTAATAAAACATATTTACACAATCTGACAAAGTTTTTGTCCTTTTTAATCGACAAATTATTGCTCTGGAGAGCATATTTTGATATGTCATACTTGTCTCACAAGAGTCGCCTCCCTTTGTTATTTATAAAATTTTTAAATGCAAATATCTTGCAAAGTACGTTTTTTCCCTCGATGAAACATAAATATATGATGTAAAATGCATATCTTGATATATTCAACTAGGTAATAAATTATTTCACTGCTCTGGAACAGCTGTGGCGTGCAAAAACTCCCATGGCGTATCCATGGCGTATAAATTCTCCATGGCGTATTTTAGTAGGACCGGAGAGAAAGAGCGTTTATTTCAGTTTTATTCCATCAGATATTTCGCTGTAGGTTAAATATCCCAGCTTTTTTTCCCAACATACTTATATAAACAGCAAAAATACTTAAAATAATGTCATATTTACGAGAAATCGAGAAGTAAAAATAATGCAATTATATGTTCGTAATTCTATGTTCGGTCACAGCATTTAAAATAAAAATACATTGTGTGTAACTTCTGTCGGCAAAATGTATAATTACTAAAATGGGCATAAGTTTTTAAGACATTTCGTCAGTATATAACATAATTTGACGGTAAACAATATAGGAAAAGGATTTACAATTTAACCCTTTACCACACAGTCCAGTCCTTCATCGACCTTGAAGGACACTTTTGAAAACATTTCTCTTTTTTCTTGGCTGTTTTCAACCCTTTCAAAGACAAATCTCATCACTGGAACAAACGTTAAACGTGAACAATATGCAGTGTGTAGATATAGATCAGATTGCAAATAGTATGCAGCCTGTCTTGGATTTGAACGATGTGCTACTTACATTATTAAGCATACTTACAGTAGATTTAAGGTCTTACTTCTATTCTGATCGGTTTCAGATGTTCAGTTTAAAAGGCAACTTATCTTAAATTAAATCAACTTTTGATTTAGCCATATTTAAGTGGATTAGCACATCTACCATTTCAAACGGTTTGTCGGTAAAATGTTAATTTGGTAGGATGTGTCTTTGATTGCAAACCAAAATTGCCGCTCTAATCCGCTTGACCACCCGTTGTCTCAGTATATCATTGAGGTTCAAAACAAACTGCCGTAAGTGGTATTGAAAAGTTTAATAATTGACGGCACACTTAACACATTTTTAAATCATCAAACATCCAGTTTCCCTTACCCGAAATTTAAACTTTTCTGTTGATTCAGACAATCTATAAATATTCGAATCGCGTTTAATTCGATGTATTTTGTAATGGAATATGATGTCGAGACGACTTAACTAGCCCCACAAAAACAATAAGCATCTTAAATATTCCATTATTCTTTGGCAAAACTGAGGTATTTTTAGGTATTTAGGTGTTCCATTCTTTCTCATTAAGGTTCAAAACTTTGCAGACACATGTAAATCTATTGCACTGTCCTTTTCCCCCGACTTTTTGTACTTCTTTTACATTGTGTAAATTAGTTAAAGCATCTCAAAGTTAAAGAGGAAGTAGGCCTATCTTATCACTACTGATCCGTGTATTCTGGTTACCAGTATTTTCTCCTTTTCCCATAATGTTTTCAAAAGCCCTCCTCCTGAGGATCTGCATTAAAGGGTCAAGCAAAATAAAGTTTGAAGGTAGTTATCCAACAAACCTTGTTGGCGATTGAAACAGCAATTTTCTTAGATGGGGTTTTTCTATGCTTTTGATTTGCAAGTACTTTCTAAAATGACATTTATACATACCTTTGTGCATACATTACGATTCTTATTGATCCGTGATGGATGAAGCTGTTCACGAGGTCTTCCACATAGTTTTATCCACTGAATATATTTTCGAGATGTGTTTTCGGCTTTGGAAATGGGATGAATTTAACTCCCCCAGCGCATTCTATCTGGATAACCTTTATCAGTGTCACACAATCACACCTTTTCTCCATTTCACAGATTTTTGTTGACCGAACAGAAATTGATGTTTTGATGATTAAATTGATACGATTAAATTATCTCATGTCTATAACATATTGTGTCCGACTTTATTGTTTACATGACGCCCATTGCTGCGTTTTGATGGGTATATGTATTCCACGGCCCCAATCGAAAAAATAGGCTATAATTCCCGGCCCCAAAGGCCCCCCTAGCTAAATATTTCATTTGTTGGTCAAATTTACTAAAATTAGCACCAAATTAAAGGTTAGGTAATAACCTTTCTAATGGTATATAGAACCTTGACTTTTCATGCATGTATAGTTGTGATAAAAGCGTTTGAAATTTGTCATTTTTTTGTTGAAATGTGTCGTAATTTTTTAGAGATAAAAATCCGCCGCCCCCCCCCGGCTAAATATTTCATCTGTCGGTCAAATTTGATAAAAGTAGCACCAAATTATAGCTTAGGTAATAACCTTTCTAATGGTATATAGAAACTTGACTTTTCATGCATGTGTAGTTGTGATAGAAGCGTTTGAAATTCGTCATTCTTTTTACTAAAATGTGTCGTAATTTTTTTAGAGATAAAAATCCGGCCCCTATATCTAAAACTTTATTTTTCCCCTTGATTTAAAGAAAAATGATATCGTTATAAAGTCCTTAACTTAAGCTTTTGAATGATACTAAGAAAATGAAAATTGACGCATGCATTATTGGGTTATTAGATTTTTAATTTTATAAATTTTTAGAAGGGAATATTTCTAGGTGTGAATCCAGCAACCTATCCGGCCCCTGTTAAAAATTAAACTTTTCAAACAATATAAAAAATTATGATATAATTTCAAAGTTCATTTAATAAGCTTCTTCATGGTATATAGAAATGGTAATTTGGTCCATGGATTTTTGTGCTATAAACGTTTAAAATGTACCAATATTTAGAAAGATATACACGTACATTAAATCACGGGATTTTTTTTATCATATCCAGCTCAGGGCTGTGTTTTAGACTTAGTTATGTATCTAATATCCATTTCTTGAATTTAAAAAAAAAAGCAAAACATAAGCTTTTAAATTATGTTCAGAAACTTGTGACGGATACATGATTATTTGTGTTATTAGCGTTTCAATTCAGAAACATTTGGATTGCATTGAACAAGTTTACAAGATATCTGGCCCCTACCTTTAACATTTAATGTAACGAAGTATTTTAGCTTCTAATACAAGCTTTTTAATGGCAAAAAGTAATACAGGATTGACTCTGGTGTTTTTTGGTTATAAGTGTCTCCTTTTTATCATTTCTATGTGAAAATCGGAAATACAGAACATGTGAGAATTAAGGCGGCAATAAAGTTTTCTTTTTTTTCTTTTGTTTGCACCTGAGTTGCAAAATTTATGGTGTTTTTAGTCGTAGATATATAGAGATTCAAGGGTTACCAAATATGCTCTCAATTGATTTAGAGAACCTTGAATTTCGTTTTCAAATGTTATGAGGAAAGTACAAATTCATTCAGTTCATATCGAATTATGATAATTGAAGACGAAAACAAAATGTATTTTATATATATTTATTGCAATTATTTCAATTTCTAAACAGTATTTTATCTTTTAAAAAAAGTCTTAAAAGAGTATTGAAAGAAACTATATTGTGTGAGAGTGAGCGTAAGAATTTTGTATATAATGAACACCGTGCATGACTAGATGCAAATGAGCCATGCTCTGTGCAAATGGGCCTAATGCTACTGCAAAAAATATCGACCCAGGTCAGCCTATCCAGCCCACACAGGCTGTCTTGAGTCGAAACTTTTTGCTAATGGTCAGTTCTCGGAATGTTAAGGGACCAGTCAGTCGGTTGTTAGACACAATCAATTTTATGGCTCCATGATTATAAGATGACTTACTTGATATGATGCACCACGGAGATGCTTTATATCTCCTTTTACCAGTGCATGGCTCAAAGTGCGTATATCAAGGTACATGTAACAAATTTAAAAAATGACGAAAAATTTGCGGCCTGGGCCTATTGAAAGCACAGAACAAGGTTTATATGGTTTCTGTTTCAAAGTTACATGAAAACATTCCGGAAAAAGTAAAAAATGCTAGTTATCAACATGTTTTCCTTTTCCCGCGATGTTTCAAAAAGCAACATTATATCATAGTAAAGGATTGATTTAAGAGAGAGAGAGAAAAAAAAAAAGCTCATATGTGGCAGATTTGAAGATACATTAATTAATCCTTTATCCATGTTGTTTTTGTAGCAATTGGAGCTATTTTTGCACAAACATCGGTATCACATGGCGGACAGTGTAGATCTAATCTTATACTGATCTACCTAAATTTCTTGCTATCTGAATTTTTCTGTAAAAAGAGATCAATGTGTTGCTTGCCGTTCA
The DNA here is from genome assembly GCA_946811185.2 of Hippopus hippopus. Classification (NCBI taxonomy): domain Eukaryota; kingdom Metazoa; phylum Mollusca; class Bivalvia; order Cardiida; family Cardiidae; genus Hippopus; species Hippopus hippopus. The sequence continues at coordinate 42,307,061 of OX328104.1, forward strand.
ATTAACATAACTCTTAGACAAAAATATTCACTGGTCATAATTAAATATTAAGCAAATGGTAAGAGATAGTCTGTGATAAGATAGAAAACATTGTGGGGGGGGGGGAAATTGCTTACAAGCACGTTGTTCTTCTCCCACAGTGTTTCCAAAAGCTTTTTTTGTCGTTAAAAGGCTGGATTGTTTGGTATGGGTCGAACACGTGCCGTCATAATCTTATTAGGTCCGATTATCAATGCGTTAATTACGTATGACGCAATCTATGCCGTTAAGAATTTGCTATTGTGCTACTGTGAAATCGTGTGCTTGATTACACCAACCCTTTGTCCAACTTTGCATTACTTTCGAGTTATTTCTTCCGTTGTATTTTGAAGGTATATTACATTTTAAGTCTAGTTTTTGGCAAATCGTGATATAGTTATAAAAATTTTATCAAAAATCAAAGAAGCGTTTATACCTATACGAAAATATGTAAATGTATAATAGCATTTTAAACGGTGTCTCTCTTAGTATCCCTGATGTTGATTGGGCAAAACATGGATTGAGATCAGGCAGAAAACTCTACTCTTAATTTTATACATCAGAATAGCGTCACACTTTTAGCTGCGAGGGCTGTCCCAAAATAGCGTAGACAAAGGTTATAACACAATCAGTGTTAACACAATAAATTCAGCAAGTTTCGGAATTCTTTATAAGAGCTTTGTGCACATATGTGAGAAATATAAACTAACTACCTTAAGAACTGCCCAATCTATCACGATTTAAAATAAGCTACCCATACATACCCGGCTCACACTAACGTCAACGTGATGACGTCCCTAGAAAACAATTTATTCTTTTTCAAAGTACTCTCCATAGTACTTGATGCATTTACGGTGGCGTGTGACCCACTTACCGTATACGTCTTCAAACCACTTGCTTTTCAAATTACTCAACACTCGCAGAGTTTCCTGTCGCAGTTCATTGAAGTTTTCAAATCTATGTCCCCGCAACTGAGACTTTAAATAGGGGAACAAAGCAAAGTCTAGGGGTGCTAAGTCTGGACTGTAGGGCGCTGCTCCTCTGTCCATCCGTCAACAGATCTCTTGTGCCATTTGAATACAAGAGATCTTGACACAGATTTTAATTTTTCTGTAACGTGCAGTTTGCATAGTGTTTGTGTAGGAGTCATATCTAGTTGTACACAATATTCGATAACTTTCCGCTGCGCAGCCATTTCCTTTGACGTCGCCATTTTCAGCATGTTGGAATTAACCACCGCACTAGGTTTTGTTCTATAACTTAATTTCAAAATAACATTACGTTAGCATCCTTCGGTGTAATGATGTCAAATGCAATGACGTAAATCCACGTTGAATGATTTCCTGTAATTATGACCATGTTTTGAATTATAGACATGTAAAGATGTAGCATGCTCATAAAACCCAGTCACATTTTTGGTATGCGCCGGGTCAGGTACCCCATTGGTGTAAGTACTGAACTTCATAAAATGTACTATTTGCGATTTTGATGTTTTATTTAGTACGTGAATATGCACAAATGACTAACGGATACAACATGCAAATTTTACTGAAATCTGACGTCGTGTTCCATAAAAAATAGTGTTGCCTACGCTATTTTGGGACAGCCCTCGTATTATCATAAAATACATGAAAATAAATGCTGCTGTCTGCCCTTACATCTAAGTTGAGGTAATAATGATAGAGAGCAAATGGATATCAGTTTGGTTCAAAGATCATTTCAAAGACCTTTTATTCCATCACTTTCTATGTAAATTTACTCATTTTTACACCGTTAGAAAGGTAAAGACGTACATATTCATTTAAAAATGAAAAATAAAAATAAATTCCGTGCAATTTTCGAGGACATAAAGGATTTAGCGTAGGGGCCGGATTTAAGACGAATTTCATTACATTTATATATTGGGTCGAACATTTAAAAGATCTATTTTCTCTTTAAAAACAATCGGGATTTTGAAATTTTCATACTGCTGCAAAGATAAAAGCATACACTTTCATTCAGATATAATTTAAACGATATTTAACACGAAATGAAAGTTTTAGCATAGGGGCCGGATTTGTGTAACTCATGAAATACCTGGAAGAAAAAACGAAAATCTTACCCACTTTTGATTGACAATATTTCAAAAAGTGTTTCAGTCACCATATTGTATTTCATACCATATGAAAGCCCGAAACCTAGGCTTCAATTTAATATTATTTTGAGCATAATACAACAAAAAATAAAAGATTTAGCATAGGAGCCGGGTTTGTGTAACTCATGAAATACGTTGAAGAAAATACGAAAATCTTACCCACTTTTGATTGACAATATTTCAAAAAGTGTTGCAATGACCATGTTGTATTTCATACCATATGAAAACCTGAAACCTAGGCTTCAATTCAATACTATTCTGAGCATAATACAACGAAAGATAAAAGCTAAAGCATGGGGGGCCGTAAGGGCCGGGAATTATGACTCATTTTGACAGGTAGGGCCGGGGAATACACTTTGCCCGTTTTGATTGGCTGATAAGCTCTGGGAAGACATGTCAATCAAAATAGGCAGAAAGGTCAATTCCCTTGCAATAAAACATATGATTCCCTGGCATTGAAAAAATATTGCATAAATGGTGGGGCGTGGTGCGAGCTCTACGCGCAACTTGGGGTCTTTCGTAATTTTCACAGATCCACACTTGTTTTTTCCTTGCCCCCTGGCTCATGAAAAATATTACATGTTTCATCACCAGTCGCAATTTCATTCATGCGTTTTTGGTCAGCATTATCGTACCTATCTATAGAGCAGATGTGTTGCAGTTAACACGCACCACTCTTTTAGTCATTAGAAAGAAGGTGGGGTATCCACCGGGCGCAAACCTTATGTAGGTTAAAAGGATCAGTCAGAATATGAAAAACAGGTGACGAATTAATGCTATATAATTGACTGATCTCCTCAATTATGTATCGGACATCTTCCTCTACAGCTGCTTAAATCACTACAGCAACATCACTTCCAGGTGTTGCTGTTGCGGGACGGCCAAATAGAGGCTCATGTTTGATATCCGTTCTAGAATCGGATTTAAACAACCGGCCCCATCTTCTAACTGTGGCATATGATAGTGCACTATATCCATAAACTTTGTCTAATTCGGACTTAATATCAGGCGCAGAAAAACCAAGCAATCATGCGCGAAATTGGCAGTACGCTCTTTGATCTTCCTGAAAATTGAACACTATGTCTGCCATTTTGAATCGCAGTGTCCATAATAAAAGTACTTTCAAGTGAAAGTTTAATTCTCTGTGTAAGCTTACCCCAAGTTCTTCATGAATGTATGTGTAGAGGAGATTCCACTCTTTCTATGTAGGCCCCTGTAACACTTGCCCGAAAGGCGTCGAATAATGATATTTTAAAAAAATTGACCGATTATTACTTTACCAATGCCCGACGTAAGGAGGCAGCGAAAGTCAATTTACTGAAATCATGTACAAACCCCATCTCAAAAGAATCATCGAACCTTCCGTTTGTTGCACTATTATTCATTCCCCTTCAAACGGGTATTATAACTGTAACGTTAAATTATGTCAGAGTTTAGATCATGAAAGTAAGGAACGTAGCTTCAGTTCAAATTTTAACCCTTTCATTCTCCCATCACAAAATTTCAAATTCAAATATTTTATTCAAAAATATAGGCCACCGGCCCATGATATATAAGCAATTTTACAAGACATTCCCTCACAAGATTTCACATGTTGATAATCATTCAAACCGAGACATTATCGTTCGAAAGACGAGGAAGTTCTGACTTATCCAATATATTGAAAACATCTGCTAAAAATAAATCAACGGCTCACTTGGGTTGGATTAGTTCTATAACAGTAGAAGACATTGTTTGAAAAGGAGAAAATGTCCGTTCTGAGCATTTTCTCCTTTTCCCAAAATGCTCTCACTGCTTACAATCGTTAAAATTAAGTTCATTTTTCTTTTCGAAAACGTAGACCACCGGCCAGATGATAAAAACATTTTTGTATAACATTTCCTCAACAGGACAGAACCATTCACAATTATTTAAACTTAGACTTTTAACCTCGTATAAAATCCGAAAATTTTAGCCATATCCAGAATGTTAGCGTCTGCAGATGAGTAAACTGTGGCACATTAAGTTGGGTCTGTTAATTAACAGAAGACATTGATTGAAAAGGAGGAAATCCTCTTGACGTGTATTTCCTCCATTTCCCTCAATGTTCGAGTACTAATAACCTATTACATTGAAATAGATTATAGCCAATCAGTCCATGATTCAATAATTTTACAATATCCTATCCTGCAGAGGAAAATGCATAAATTTTCAAAAATTAAACTTTTAATACCTTGCCAGATTTTAGCCTGGTCCAAATTCAAAACATCTGGAGTCGGCAGTCGACATGAATCGAAAAGGAGAAGATACTCTTAGCGTGCATTTCCTCCGTTTCTCGCAATGTTTGGGTGTTATCAACTTGTTACATTCAAAATAGATATACTACAATATAGGCTACCGGCCCATGATTCAAACATTTAGTAATATACTATCTTACCTGTAGAAAATACATAAATTCACAATAATTAAACCTTTAACACCTTATCAAATGTGAAAAGTTTAGCCCTGTCCAAATTCAAAACGTGTACGGTCGGCATTTGACATTCATTAAAATGGAGAAGATGCTGTTAGCGTGCATTTTCTCCATTTCACGCAATGTTCGGGTACTTTCAACTTGTTATAATCAAAATGACTACTCTAAGTTATAGGCCATAGGCCCATGATTTAAACATTTTATAATATACTATCTTACAGAGGAAAATACATAAATTCATAAAAATTAAACTTTTAACACTTTCCCAGATTTTAGCCTTGCCCAAGTGCAAAACGTCTACAGTCGGCAGTCCACACTGACTGAAAAGGAGAAAATGCTCTCAACGTGCATTTCCTCCTTTTCACGCGCTGTTCAGGTGCTATCGACTTGTTACATTCAAAATGCCTATTCTAAAATATAGGCCACCGGCCCATGATTCAAACATTTTGCAATTCACTATCTTACAGAGGAAATGCATAAATTCGCAATAATTAAACTTTTAACACTTATTAGATGTGAAGATTCTAGCCTTGTCCAAATTCAGAACGTCTACGGTCGGCATTTGACATTGATTGAAAAAGAGAAAATGCCCTTAGCGTGCATTTTCTCCATTTCACGCAATGTTCGGGTGCTTTCAACTTGTAACAATCCAGATGGCTATTCTAAAACAAAGGCCACCAAACATTTTATAATGCTATCTTACAGAAGAAAATACATAAAATCACAATAATTAAACTTTTAACATCTTACCAGATGTGAAAATTCTAGCCTTGTCCATATTCAAAACGTCTGCGGTCGACAGCTGACATTGATTGAAAAGGAGAAGATGCTCATGGCGTGCATTTCCTCCTTTTCACGTAATGTTCGGGTGCTTTCAACTTGTTACAATCCAGATGGCTATTCTAAAACATAGGCCACCAAACATTTTATAATGCTATTTTACAGAGGAAAATACATAAGTTCACAATAATTAAACTTTTAACACCTTACCAGATGTGAAAATTCTAGCCTTGTCCATATTTAAAACGTCTGCAGTCGACAGTTGACACTGATTGAAAAGGAGAAAATGCCCTTAGCGTGCATTTCCTTCAATTCATGCAATGTTCGGGTGCTATCAACATGTTCCATTCAAAATGGCTATTCTAAAATATAGGCCACCGGCCCATGATTCAAACATTTTGCAATACACTCTCTTACAAAGGAAAATGCATAAATTCGCAATAATTAAACTTATAAAACTTATCAGATGTGAAGATTTTAGCCTTGTCCAAATTCAAAACATGTACGGTCGGCGTTTGACATTGATTGAAAAGGAGAAAATGCTCTTAGCGTGCATTTCCTCCTTTTCACGCAATGTTTGGGTGCTTTCAACTTGTAACAATCCAGATGGCTATTCTAAAACAAAGGCCACCAAACATTTTATAATGCTATCTTACAGAAGAAAATACATAAAATCACAATAATTTAACTTTTAACATCTTACCAGATGTGAAAATTCTAGCCTTGTCCATATTCAAAACGTCTGCGGTCGACAGTTGACATTGATTGAAAAGGAGAAGATGCTCATAGCGTGCATTTCCTCCTTTTCACGCAATGTGCGGGTGCTTTCAACTTGTTACAATCCAGATGGCTATTCTAAAACATAGGCCACCAAACATTTTATAATGCTATTTTACAGAGGAAAATACATAAGTTCACAATAATTAAACTTTTAACACCTTACCAGATGTGAAAATTCTAGCCTTGTCCATATTTAAAACGTCTGCAGTCGACAGTTGACACTGATTGAAAAGGAGAAAATGCCCTTAGCGTGCATTTCCTTCAATTCATGCAATGTTCGGGTGCTATCAACATGTTCCATTCAAAATGGCTATTCTAAAATATAGGCCACCGGCCCATGATTCAAACATTTTGCAATACACTCTCTTACAAAGGAAAATGCATAAATTCGCAATAATTTAACTTATAAAACTTATCAGATGTGAAGATTTTAGCCTTGTCCAAATTCAAAACGTGTACGGTCGGCGTTTGACATTGATTGAACAGGAGAAAATGCTCTTAGCGTGCATTTCCTCCTTTTCACGCAATGTTCGGGTGCTTTCAACTTGTTACAATCCAGATGGCTATTCTAAAACAAAGGCCACCAAACATTTTATAATGCTATCTTACAGAAGAAAATACATAAGTTCATAATGATTAAAGTTTTAACACCTACCAGATGTGAAAATTCTAGCCTTGTCCATATTCAAAACGTTTGCGGTCGACAGTTGACATTGATTGAAAAGGAGAAGATGCTCTTAGCGTGCATCTCCTCCTTTTCACGCAATGTGCGGGTGCTATCAACTTGTTCTATTCAAAATACCTATTCTAAGATATAAGCCACCGGCTCATAATTCAAGCATTTTGAAATATACTATCTCGCCTACGTAAGTACATAAATTCACAATTATTAAAACTTTAACACCTTACAGGTGTAAAAATTTTAACCTTGTCCAAATTTAAAGCGTCTGCAGTCGGCGATTGACAATGATTGAAAAGGAGAAAATGCACTTAGCGTGCATTTCCTCCATTTTACGCAATGTTCAGGTGCTATCAACTTGTTACATTCAAAATGGCTATTCTAAAATATAGGCCACCGGCCCATGGTTCAAACATGTAAAACATTACCTTACAGGAATAGTCAATAATTTAACAGAGACTCATATGTTTCTTCCAGATTTAAATATGCTTTTTAAAACCATGTAAGTTGAGGCTCAAGATCAGCCCGTTCACTAGGGCCCTCTGATCCCGAGCCCCAGCTCATCCAAATTGCTACAAATCAGCCTCTTGGACAGGATACAGACAGACATTGCCAATGTTTTCGAATATTCTCTTTTCACAGTGGCGGTCCATGTAATTGGAGTATGTGTTATTTAAGTGCTTTCATTCCTAATTTGTAAAATTTTGTGTATGAATTAAGAAATATTAAGGAGACTGAATTGGTTAGGATTTGACATGAATCTAAAGAATGAATCACATGTTTTGTTCCTTGGCTCGCCTATATATATTTTCCTATAATAATCGTATCGCTGGCAAAAGAAAAATACGTGGCATTCGTCTTCAATAACTTCGGCTGCGATTGTCTCAAGACAGTAAGTACAAAGCCTTTCCTCTCTCGGGGCATTATAGTGTCTCCCTACTTCGATATTTAAATTGTGATCCGAACAACGAAATTTTGCTAATGCTTTCCTTAAATAAAATGACAGATCGAAAGATAAGTAAGATTCTACATTTAAAAGTGATTTAAACTGTGTGTAAAAATGCCCTTTCCCTGAATTACTTAGAGAATTATGCCATTCTTGTTGTAGAGAATCCCTAAGCCTTTGTTTAAATCCTGAAATAAATAAATTTATATCTCCTATATCCTGCGCAATCCAGACATATCCGTATCCATAACTAAATAATAAGTTTCGAACTTCTGATGCATATGTGTGTCTGTTATCATCATCGAGTCTTTTTAACATCAAGTAACACTGTTTAGGGTATCTATGGCCTGGCATTTGTATTATTCTACACCAGTACTTTATAAATTTTACATAATATTCAAGACATAGGGGAAATCTATCACATTCGCCTAACACCATCTGGTTGCTTGTTCTTTTAGTTACACCCAAAACTTGTTTACAGGCTGAGATTTGGATTTTTTTCTACGGTATCCCTATACCTAAACCCCCACAGTTCTACCCCATAGTATAGGATTGGTTTTACCATAGCATCAACAATTTTGAAAAAATCATTATAATGCATAGATCCGAATCGATTATGATGAGTGCAGATACAATTCAGGGACTTTTTAGCTTGCGCAGCTTGGGCAAATAGAGCCTTAGACCACTTTAATTTAGGTGTGAATACCAGACCCATATATTTGTAAAAAGATGATACGGTTATTGGTTTGTCATGAAAATACCATTTCTCGTTTTTTCTCAATGGGCCTCCGTTTCTAAATACCACAACATGGGTTTTACTAAGATTAATTTTCATACCTATCTCGTTCGAGAACTTTTCTATAGAGTTTATTTGCCGCTGCAACTGCACGACCGTGTCGGCTGGACTTGCTACGTCATCCGCAAACATTAGAGAAATTATTTTGGGGATATTTTTAGTTACGAAAGTGCCAGAATTGCATTCTGTCCTTAAATAGGAACAGATGTCGTTGATGAAAAGGTCGAATATCATCGGCGAACTTAAATCTCCTTGTCGGGTGCCTTTCGAACAAGGGAAAGAACTCGTGTCTGAACTGTTCACTTTTACACAGGAGTTATTTCTCTTGTATATGTTTTATAGAATTTTCAAAAAGTTACAGCATAGACCTTTCCTTGCAAGGATTTCAAACAAAATTTTATGAGAGACATTATCAAATGCCTTTATATTCCATTATCTTTTAAGTTTTAAAGAGAAATAGGTGTCATATTATTCTTTACGAAAATGGATGATTGGTTAACTCGATGTTCCTTTGATCTCGATATTGCACTGCCGGGTGGGCGGCTGAATAGACGTTATCCTCGATCCTATCGCGAAAGGAAGTTCCTTTCGCTGTTAGATGGTTACAATCACTTTCTAAGGCCCTTTTCCCCTCGGACTGTGAAACACGAGGTTGTTTGGTACAGGCTTTATTTGTCGTCTGCAAATGCTTTGAATAAGGACACGAGAAATATTTTCTCATGTTGTAAATGATATTTTAACCACCTTTAGTTCCCCTAATTCCCCCACTCGTTTTACCCCCATCCCCCCGTTTCTGATTAGATAAAGCATGTCAATTTATAGAAATTTAATCTGTATACGAGTAGATGTACATATAAAGCATGTCAGTATAATATTGAAATGCAAACTGTAAACAAGATGTAGGCCTATTTACGGAATTAGCCGAGTTTTGACGAGTGCCAAATGGGGGTAGCCTTTGACAGGGAAAGGAAATGTCAGAAATAAGATCAATCTAAAGCATCGGAACCGTAATTGTATTTCAATATAAAATTTGTTTTGGTGAAAATTTTCATTGCTTTTCAGCGCATTTTCTAATTAACCAATCAAAACCGGTCACGTGACACTGCGTCGAGGTGGTTGTGCAAGGCCAGGGATAGTTGATCCCTGGCCAGGACAAAGAAATCACATTTCATTTTGGGAAAACAAAGTAAGTTTGTCATTCATTCTATATCTGATGTAGATTTTTATGATTGGTAATACATTTAGTAGCGTGGTGAATTGATCTTGCTTTGGTTTCCTTCGAGATCTAGCTTTTTCTGATCCGAGCGTGTTCATGCTTTTGAATGTTGTCTTTCCCGCCCTCCGATTTTCTATCAAATTCTACACGTGTAGATTTATCATAGTTTTCCCCCTATCTATTCAGCGATATTGTTATTTTCATTGAAAAAAAAAAATGCTCAATTTCGAATATCCTTAGCAAAAAACCCTCCTGTGAGATCTGCTTGAACAAAGAATGAAAGATCAGTAAAAATCTCGTGCTTGACCCAGTTACGATAAATATTCCATTTACCTGTGTGAAGAGCTCTAGTTAATGCCCCAGTCAAAAATAAACTGCCGCCGGACGGCAAGTTTTTCAGGAGATTTTGACACAATCATCCGGGGACCACGTGGCAACCGTGAAGTGGCAGCTGAATTTGAACGGCCGCAGTTCAATTTTGAGACGCCATCTGGCGCCTGTTCGAGGTTTAGGAAAAAGTCATAATTGAAGGGCAACCAGACGATTTTAGGGCCATCAAGGAGCCCGTTAACTCATCATCTGGGCTCCGTCTGGGCGCTGTCCGGTGACCAGACGATGCCTTCAGAAATCCGACAGCGCCCGGATGATTTTTATGAACACGTTTATCTCAAAATCGTCCGGCCACCGGATCGCCTCCGTCCGGTGACCGGACTGTCTCCGTCCAGGCGAAGGATAAAGCCTGGATGGGCAATGCCCGATTATAATTAATCGTTGATGACCGTCAGATCGCCGGGCAGCATTGATTTTGTAATTTTTTTTCTGGACGGCGACCGGACGGCAAACATAAACTTTGACGACATGATCATTATATTATACAAGTGTATATTGATATCTAACCTCATCAGTTCATCTAAAGTGAAGATGGCACTTATACCGCCACAAAATCTGTTGAATCTTCTCCTTCATCAAGAGAGATTGCAAGCTGCTCGCTGAAGGCAGAGAGCTTTAATAGCAGCTGCTGCTGTTTAAGATCAGGAGAGTGCTGGGAGAGGCCACATAGTGAGGACAGGCATTATTCAATATTCTCAGTGATACAATTTAAACGTCTGTTTCTAACGAATGGTTGACCACAAATGATAGCATAAATTGTACAGTGACCCCTTGGTGACTGGACAGCAGCCCGAAGTCTGAAAGATGTCGGTACGGGCGCCGTCTTGTCACTGCCGGATGTCCGTCTGGTAGCCGCCTGGTGCCTTTCTGAGTTGAAAAGCACACGCACGGCATTTCCGAAGAAACTGCTGTCCGGTGCCCGTTTGATTTGTGACTGCTTGAGCAAAATGTCTTAAAATCGTACGGCGCCCGGAAGATGTCTCAAATCTTTGAATTGGCGAAATTGGAAGAAATCATCTGGCACCTGTTTTATTTGTGACCTAGGCATAACTCTGTGGTAAAAAGTTTGTTTGCAGTGCTCGTTGAAATTTACTTCATTGATACAACTTTGATCTCATCACAGAGATAATGTTTCAGGAAAAACAAGAGCACAGTGTGTCTGGCTCAGTACAGGTAAAACCCAGGAATTCACATGAATAATGGACAGCCACTGTGACATGACCAAAGTAGTGTTGAAAGCATTATAGAACACCACAAAGTTTACCTTTTACCATTTCGTCCCAAGTTTTAGAGACCCTAAGAAAGAAGCTTTTTTATAACATTGTGGGAAAAGGAGAAAATGCTGGTGACCAGCATTTTCTCTTTTTCCCAGAATGTTTTCTGTCCTATCACAGACAAATCTTACCATCTGATCAATACTGAATTCGTGTTTTACAAATGCTTTCGTTTTTAGATAGTTTGCAATTTTGCCATTTGGTAATGATCAGTTATTTAAATCTCTGAATATTTATAATATGAGCCATGCTCTGGCAAGAGGGAGCACAATGCATCTCAGAGATGCATTATATCAAGCATGTCATGTCATAATTGTGGTTCAATAAAATCCATTTAGTTAAACAGTTGACTATATCTGGAGGAAGTGTAGTCCTTAGATATGCAGTTCATTTCCAAATACAGAAAAATTTCCATCCATGTCAGCTTGTGCAGATTGTGCAGACTGACATGGTCGATACTTTTTGCAGAAGCATTAAGCCCCCATTTCACAGAGCATGGCTCAATTATGCTTTTGCCCTTGTTCCCTCACAGACTGAGAAGCCAGCTAGATCCCATCAAACAAGATTACCAACAAAAACTTCAGTCCTGCACACTCAATGTGATACCGAAGGTGGAATATGCTACTGGTATTTTCACTCAGGTAGGAATGGCTTATCAGCAATTTCCTTTTCTTGGTACATGTAGAATAACCCACTATCTTTTGTATGAGATTTGACATATAATGCCTTGGGTCTGGTCCCTGTCTTCGTGAACGTGAGCAAACCTCGTCAGACAATTGGTCTATAATTTTTGTATGTTGCTAGATCATCTTCAGGCTGCTCAATTATATTTTAATATTCCTGCAGTGGAAAGAAAGAATTTGGGATAGGACATGTAAACTGCAATGGTTGATTTTTGCTTGTATTCTGCTATACCCTAAATTCCAGTTTACATGCACTGACCATTTAGTATGTTAGGGTCCTTGTATAAGTCATGTGGCTCAGTAGAAAGGTGTAGGGTTGAAAAGATGAAACAGGAATATTGTAGAGGATGATCAGACTTCAAAAACAGTCAAACAAAACTGACAGTTTGTGCAAGGTGGTTCATGATCTGTTTGATGTCTTGCAAGAAAGATGCAACAATGTATATCTTCCTTTGTTTCTCTTTCAGATTGTGTACCGCAGTTTGAGAACTTTGAAAAATTTGGTCAGAAATCCAGCCGTATCAATTTTACAGGTAAGATGCATAATTATTATATTGTTATAATAAATTAGTTAAATCATGGCAGCCAGTGCAACTATTTATGCCTTCCTGCAGTTTGAACACAGTATTCTTATGAAGTCACTAACTGCTTTCCCACATCAACATGGTAACAATCATCAGTGGTGAGAGAAAACTGTATCTTATTGCAATACCTATAATAATATCCGTGAAAAGACAACGGCAAAACTAAGCGGGGTCCAAATCAGTTTCAAATCCTATTATGTTACCGAGCTATGGAGCTCTGTTACCGAAGCATGATAAATGAATACATTTTAACAGTTTTATTCTGTCTAAATTTAATCCTATTGTTCCTTTAGGCCATATGACTAGTTGAAAGAATTTGCAGACAAACAATTAAATGTTGCTCATATAATGGAGTGAGTCTTTGAAAGGGAAGAAAACTCTGGGAAAAGGAGAAAATGTTGGCTACCAGCATTTTCTCCTTTACCCACAATGTTTTCAAAAGTCCTTTTCCTTTGGGTTGTTGAAATTCTGGATTGTGTGGTAAAGGGTTTTACCTTTCATGATATGTCACTAACAACTGTTGTTTCATCTAGGTGTTGACTATGATCATATTTGGTGGTGTTGTTGGTGCCATCTACTGGCAGATTGATGACTCGTGTACCTCAGGACTTCAGAACAGGTCAGTACATGTATTTGTAGGCTTCTTATCAGCCTTGATAACATTGCCACGATCAAGTTGGGTATTACCACTGTTTATGCCTAGTATGTTACTTCATTTACAATATCTTAAGTTATTTAATTTTTCACTGAAGTCTTTACAGAACGACAAAATTTTAGAGCTGTGTCAATTGAAAGCCTTTGCAGATAACAATTTAAATGTGGCCCAAATTCTAGAGTTTTTATGTGAAAGAGTAGAGAACACAGTAAGAGAAAATGCTGGTGAACAGCATTTTTTCCTTTTCCCACAATCTTTTCCAGTACCTTCTTTTTTCAGGGACGTTAAAACATGAGATTGTAAGGTAAAGGGTTAAAGAACCCAGAACAGATTTTCACAAAATAAGTTGGTTGAGAGAAAGATTTGGAAAACCCACAAGTAGTGAAAAATTTGTAAAATACACAAACATATTATTTGCTGAGGGTTGGAGAGGAAGGTCCTCTGTGGCTTAGTTGTAAGTTGCAGGATTATCAATCTGTAACCTTACTTGAAGCTATGGGTTTTTCATGGGAAAAACTGTCTAGAGCCATAGTCTTGTACTGGTGGTACCCAGGACATACATGAATAAGTGAGCTGTTACAGTGATCTGTCTGAAATTGTGTTGAAAGTGGTGAGAAATACCATTCAATCAATCAATCAATCAAGAAACTTTTTGATTTCAGGGTTGGACTTTTGTCTTCATCATTATGAACATGGTATTTGGCAATTTGTCAGCTGTGGAAGTGTTTATAAAGAACAGAGCAATTTTCTAGTAAGTACAGTGTCTTCCTAGTCAAGAAATGCATTGCTTTTCTCTTGCTTCATTGCATTCTTTAAAGATTATTAATCGTTAGAGTGCCATTCTTTTAAAGATTAATCCTTAGCCTACCAAATGAATCTAACAGACTTATTAACCTTAGAGCGCCGAATAAACCCATTAGACCTTTTCATCTAAGAAACACAACCCAAATGATAGCAGTTTCATGGTTGCTTTCTTCTATAGAGCTTCACCAAAGCAGATGTTTTGTGCAACCTGATCTTGATCTACACTGGCTGCAAAGGCAACTATAGTTGTTAAAGGCTTTAAGGGTTAAGTGTACAAATAAGAGCAAAATAGTTACAAAATCATGATTGCTTTTGTCTTTAGTGTTTCAGGAAAGCAGACTGTGTAGATCAAAGATCAGACTGCACATTTTGTGCAGTATGATCTTGATCTTCACTGGCTGCAAAGGCAACTATATTTGTTAAAGGCTTTAAGGGTTAAGTTTACAAATAAGAGCAAAATAGTTACAAAATCATGATTGCTTTTTGTCTAAAGTGTTTCAGGAAAGCAGACAGTGTAGATCAAAGATCACACTGCACATTTTGTGCAGTCTGATCTTGATCTACACTGGCTGCTAAGACAGATATAGTCATAAAAGTTTGTTTAACGAAAATAAAAAATAAAAAAAGGACGAACATTAGCATGACTGTGTGCTCTTTTACAGACATGAGAATGTGAGTGGTTTCTACAGAGTGTCCTCCTATTTCATCTCCATTGTGGTCTGTGACATTATACCAATGAGATTTCTACCTACTCTCTGCTTCTCAGCTTTGTTGGGTAAGATTACACTTAATACCATAACTTTTAGAGTATGGTAGCTTATGACATAATATTATGTTGAGTTGCCTTTTCAGACAAAGGAGATCAAGATCAGACTGCACAAAATAAACAGCCTGAATTGATTTGTTTCGGATTAATGGATGTGATATCTAGGGAAAAAATCAAGACATATGGTAGTATCAGCATATGAATACAATAAGATTAGTACAGGGTACCTGAAATGGTGTCTCTGAGACCTACTTCACTTTTTCCATGGTTCATAGATCACTAGTGTTGTCTCTTTAACTTGATACCACCTGAAACAAATTTGTAGTATACAGTTCTAGAAACAGTCCTGTAAACTATGAATAAGCAACATGAATGTGAATACTTACCTTGTATACATGATATTTAATTATGTGAAAACACTATTTTAAGCAATATCCCCTTTTATGACATAAAACCTCCTATGGCAGTGTATTAAATCCATGACTTATTTTTGATAATACACTAGTGTATTATTGTTTTTTGGGTCCTGGTACTAGTCAATTTTCAGTCATGAGCACGTGAAGCCAGAGAAACCAACCACAGCATGCGTGGGATTTTGTACTGCTACACCGTTTCATGAAAAAAAGAAAAGTGATTGTTGCTATTTAAAGACGTATACGCGTGGAAAGTTTTTTATTTTTATGCTTGATAAAAACCAAGAAATGTAGGGAAAGTCTCTTAAAATCAATATTATTGCGGCAATAAGATGACTTAACCCCTCTATAAACTATTTCATTCTACTTTCGGTGTAAATATCAAAGAACTATCTACTTGTGTATGTACACATTTGAAACCAAACTACAGCTGTAAACATGGACTGGTGAATGGTATAGAGGCTAAGGGTGATGATGTGGGATATTTTTCTTTCTGTTATTCGTTTTCTGTGATAAATAGAATCATTTGTGTTTATGTATTATCATTTTTATCAAACTTGTTGACTAAAATGTATTTGACACTCGTCAAGTCTTGAGTCATACAATTTTAGTCAACTCATTTGGTAAAAATGATAATACATAAACACTCATGTAAGATCCTCTACTAAGTACATAATTTGAATATGAGCTTTTACAATTTGCAAATTGACTTATTTAAACCTCATTTTCCTGTGATTGTTGCAGACAATAATGATGATGGGTTTGTAAAACCTTTTGGGAAAAGGAGAAAATCATGATTTCCAGTATTTCCTCCTTTTCCCACAATATTTCCTACCCTGTGAAGGAAAAATCTCAACATGTGATTTACATTTGATTTGCCATCAGCTAACGCTTTCAATTTGGACAAGTCCAAAATTTTGTTGTCTGTTAAAGAGCAGAAATTGTCCTTGAAATATATAGATAATCAATGTGTATCAAGATTAACTCTAAACAAGATAACATAATTTTTAGACAAATTTATCTTGAAAATTTTACAGGCAACAAGTTAATGTGGCTCATATAGCTAGGGTAGAAATTTTTTGAAAAAAAAAAAGATGGGAAATGCCGGATTCAAGCATATTCTCCTATATACACCATTTTACAGATGCCTTTTTTCTCAGGGTCTTTAAAAAGATGAATACCTGTAATCTAGTAGAAAATGAAATCTGTTTACAGGGTACAGATCTGAGTTTGACAGATTCCTGCTATTTCCTGTCCCTTTTCCTGGTGTCCCTATCTTTCCTGCTGAGTACCATCATCAGAATATTTGCTGTTGCCAACCTGCTTATTGCCATGTGCTATGTCATCATGATGGTGAGTGAGAGGTTTATCTTTTCTATTTTTTATATTCTAGAGCACATGACTGTATATTTTTCTTAAAAATTCAGTAAAAACCTTAGAGCACCAAATAAACCCAATAGACATTTTCAGTCGAAAATAGAACTCAGATAATTGTAATTTCAGTGTTTTTCTGTCCCAGACTGTCTCTGCATAGCGGACAGGGTAGATAAAAGATCGGACTACATTGTTTGTGTAGCTGATCTTGATCCATACTTAATACAAAAGTAACTATAGTTGTGAAAGGTGCTTTAAGAATTAACCTTGTAATACATTTCCTCCTGAAACAAGCTTAATGCAGGCAAGATTAAGAACATCCTTATATAGTAAATGGATTTTTTGATGTTTGGTAAAAATGTACAGGAAAAAACACCATTGTGAGATAGCTATATAAATTCTGTTGAAATGACTGAGGATCATAGTGATAAAATGATGGCTAGTACATACATCTTCCAACTATATACTTACTTGAAATAGTTACTTAGGCCGGTAAGTGGGACTGAATACTCATTTGCAGACGGTGTATATCAAAATCTTGCTGCACAGAATGTGCAGTCTGATCTTTGATCTTGGCATCCATTCTGAAATGGCAGGATTTTTCAGGCAAAAACACCCTCTGATATTAGAGTAGATTTTGTGTTTTTTTACTTTCAGATGAAATTTTCAGTTTAGTTCATTTTTCAGTATAACTGTTTACCAGACGACAGAATTTTAGACAGGTTCAACTTGAAAGCTATTTGTAAACGCCTAATAAATAGGTTCTAAGATGAAATTTGTCCAAGAACGGGTAGAACGGGTAGAAAACATTGTGGAAAAAGGAGAAAATGCTGGTTTCTAGCATTTCCTCCTTTTCCAACAATGTTTTTAGAACTCGGGATTGTTCAGTAAAGGGTTAAGGGTCATAAGTTTTAAGTACATGTATCTTCAAATTCTTTTACTACAAATTTGATATTTGTATATTTCAGGTGTTTAGTGGTTTACTGGTGAACCTTGGGACAGTTCCTGCTTTCCTGAGATGGCTGAAATATTTCAGTATCTTCAGATACAGTTTCAATGTAAGTACCCGAATTTCACACACAGTTTTAAGTTAATAATTCAAAAACTTTAACTTCGAAGCAAGAACAAACTTTAGTTGCTTTTGCAGACAGCAAAGATCAAGATCAGACCACAGTTTCTGTGCAGTCTGATGTTGGATTTACATAGTCCACTACATTTCAAAATTGATAGGACACTGATCTGGACCCATATTTATCAGCCATTCTTATCGACACTCGTTGTCTAATTCTCAAGAAGTTTTGAAAATTTCAAAGTAGTGTATTTTCTGATTGGCGAAACCAAATGGTTCAGCCAATCAAAGTTTGCATTATTATCTAAATCAAGAATGTTTAAGAATACTTTTTAACCCTATACCACACAATCCTGATGTTTAAAGACCCTGAGAAAAAAGCCTTTTGAAAACATTTTTGGAAAAGGAGATGCCAATAATGAACATTTTCTTCTTTTCCAACAATGTTTTCAACCTATTCCTAAACCAAGTTCAGTTATTCTGTCAACTTCTTTTGTTGTCTGCAAATTTAAGACAGTTGGTGAATATTGGCCCAGTTCTCAAAATTGAACAACATTCTCACTTCAGCAAATCATTCCTTTCAGGCACTGTCCATCAATGAACTGAAGGATATGGAATTTGTATCAGATGGATCCTCAAACTGGTAGGTATCAAACATAGAAAATTTTATGAACCATACTCCATGAAAAGGGGTTTAATGCATCTGTAAAAAATTCTGACCCATGTCAGCCTACATGGCTTACATGGGTCGAAACTTTTTGTTATCTTGAAGTATTTCAAAGGACCATTCTAACTCATGATTGAGCTGGTTGTTAGACATAATGGACTTTATGGATCCATGATGACTTGCTTAGTATGACACATCACTGAGATGCATTTAAATTCCTTTTGTCAGGGTTTGGCTCTGACATATTAGTCCTTCACCGGATGATCTGATGGTTTTATGTCACTAGGGATGAAGGCTTTTGAGAACATGGTATGAAAAGGATAAAATGCTGATAATCAGCATTTTCTCCTTTTTAGCTCCACTGGCTGAAGGCCAGCGGGCTTATGTCATGGCCCGGTGTCCGTTGTGCGTCCGTCTGTACATGCATTAACTGTTTCAAACATCTCTGAAACTATTCATTCAAATTTGGCATGTAGCTTTATCTAATAGACCTCTACCAAGATTTTTAGCTCCACTGGCTGAAAGCCAGCAGAGCTTATGTCATGGTACAGTTTCCGTCATCCGACTGTCTGTCTGTCAATCTGTCTGTCTGTCTGTCCGTCCTTTAGTCTTTTTCTTGTTTACACGATAAAGTATGCATTTGTTGTCAGATTTTCATGAAACTTGCACAGTTTGTTTATCTTATCAATAGCTTGAAGCCTATTGATTTTGAAAAAAAATCCAACAAACAGTATGGGGAAAGTTGCCATTTCAAGTTGAAAATTTCCATTTCTTGTTTACGCGATAAAGTCTGCATTTGTTGTCAGATTTCTGTGAAACTTGCACAGTTTGTTTATCTCATCAATAGCTTGAAGCTTATTGATTTTGGAAAAATCCAACAAACGGTATGGGAAAAGTAGCCATTTCAAGTTGAAAATTTCCATTTCTTGTTTATGCGATAAAGTCAGCATTTGTGGTCAGATTTCCGTGAAACTTGCACAGGTTGTTTATCTTACCAATAGCTTGAAGCCTATTGATTTTGGAAAATATCCAACAAACAGTTTTGGAAAAGTAGCCATTTGAAGTTGAAAATTTCCATTTCTTGTTTAGGCAATGAAGTCCACAGTTTTGATCCAATTCTTTTGAAACTTTCAAAGATTGTTTGGTTCATCAAGGGATTGAACTCTATTAAAAGTAAAGAAAATCTATTAATCTGTTCAGGAAAAGCAGCCATTTGATAACTTAGCATTGTTTACTCAACAAAGTCCACATTATTTGTCGCATTTCTTTGAAATTTGCTGGGATTGTTTAATACAAGGTGTACTGAAACCCTATCAATTTTGGCTGGATTCCAAACAGTTATTTTTCAGCAATTGCACTTCATTTTTTTTTTCACTGTTTGTTCAGTTCACCATACCAACTTACACTGTCTTAGTGGGTTCAAGCCCAGTTGTAAGAACATCCCCCCCTTTTTTCTGTGTATTTGTCTTTTTTCTTTTTGCATCATGAATTAATAATGTATGCTAGCAAAAAAGCAAATTCACTGCCAGTAGAGCGATTTCAGGCCCTCAAGGGCCTCTAGTTTGATATTATAGCCCTGGGGTCAAAATTGGCCCCACCCCGGAGGTCACAAGTTTAACATGGGTTAATATAGTGCCTTATTATCCCCCGCCGAAGGCGGAGGGATATAGTTTTAGCGTTGTCCGTCCGTCCGTCTGTCGGTCTGTGTGTCTGTCCGGGTGAATATCTCCAATACCATTTGACGGAATTTTGTGAAACTTTATACATGTGTACAATAACCCATTCTGCCGAGACTCTTTCTTTCTTTTTTTTTTCGATGCAAAATGGCTGACTGGGAGCGATTTTAAGTTACGCAGTTAAGTATATTTTTGATGTTTTGAGTCTTATCTTGAAAACTATACAGCGTTTTTACATTGAACTTGTCACATCTATCAACCACCATTAGGAAATGCAGGAAAAAAAGTTTCACCCAGATTGACCTTGCAACACCACAGTTATATACTCTTGTTTTTTGTGATGCCGTGTCATGGAAAAAGGGGGCTTGATGTATATTTCCAATATGGACCAATATCTCTTTTACCATAAAAAAAAGTTATGAAACTTCATTTTTATATCGTTTATCACAAGCCACAGACAATAGTTATTTGTTTTTATTTCATGAAATGCAATGTCATGAAAAAAGGGGGCTAAATGCCACATCATGAGAAAAGGGGCTAAATGTTTTATTTCATCTTGGACCAATGACCATCTGTTCGTCGATCTTTTCGGACAGATATCTCCTAAAATACTTGACAAAAACTAATGGAAATTCATACACTTCTTCCTTATGATGTCTGCCGAGTTTCATAATTTTTTTTGCTGTTTTGATGTTCAATAAGGTGTCATAGAAAAAGGGGGCTTCATGTATATTTCCATTATGGATCAGTATCTCTTTAACTCAAAATCCTACACGAAAATTTATGAAACTTCATACCTGTGTTCCTTATGATAGTCCGCCAATATCATTATTTTACCTTTTTTCATGAAATGTCTTGTCATGGAAAAAGGGGGCTTGACATATATTTTCATTATGGACCAATATCTCTTTAACTACAGGACAAAATGTTATGAAACTTCATCTCTAAAAAAGGGGGCTAAATGTATAATTTCATTATGGACCAATAACAGTCTGTTCGCTCATCCGTTCGCCAGAGGGATATCTAAATTCTAAAGTCCTTGACGAAAATTGATGAAACTTCATGCATGTCTTCCATTGGATAGTCCGTTGATACAATTTTTTTCTATATATATATATAATGAAGTGTCATTGAAAAAGGGGGCTTGATGTATATTTTCTTTATTTGTTTTCATTTAATGAAGTGCCATGTTATGGAAAAAGGAGACTTAATGTATAATCCTGTTATTGACCTCTTATATATTTTTTTATGTAATGAAATGCTGTGCCATTGAAAAAGGGAGCTTAATGTAAAATTTTATCATGGACCAATAACAAGGAGGCCACATGTACATGCAAAACACAATACCTTTAATATGTTTGTATCGAAAAAGGTCTTTTTTGGCCGGGGATATCATTTATTTCAGCTATTTCTCCAAACCAACAGGACAGGTTTCTATTAAACCTCATAGGAAGTTTCAATACAAAGTTAACTCTTTACCAAACGACAAAATTTTAGGCTATACCAAATTGAAAGCACTTGCAGACAACAAAATAAATGTGGCTGAAAAATTATAACATGTTGTGAGAAGGATAGAAAACATTGTGGGAAAAGGAGAAAATGCTGGTTACCAGCATTTTCTCCTTTTCTTACAATGTTTCAAAAGGCTTCTTCCTCAGGATCGTTAAAACTCAGGATTGTGTGGTAAAGAGTTAAGATATGCATATTATAATTTGGTGCTGGTTGAATGATTTTTCCAAATCTAGGAAAATGGAAGAGGGGACTGTCCTCCATCACTCTGAAAAGTATGGGGGATTTCTAAAAAGTATGGGGGATTTCTGAAAAGTATGGGGGATCAAGATCAACTTCAAAAAGCAAGAAACAGAACTAATCTCTTTTGGATCATTCATTTAACCCTTTCAATTCTATAGTACCACTACTTTGCCTGAGCCTTTTTCATACCTAACACAAAATCTTACTTTGAAACTTGGAAGTCATAACTGTAAATAGATGTTAAAACGCAAGTCCCTATGCTTTCATCAGTTCTGCGTCACACTGGCCGTGACATATACATGTTTATTACATTCTGTTACTAATAATAGTAACATTTTCAGCTGAAAATGGTGTAATATCAGTGTCACACGAGGGCAGATATGGCGGGGCAATGGGCTGATATCTGATATCCTGCTCGTTGACAAGATTTTTGTTCTAAATCTATAGCAACAGAACACTCGCTCGTAAACTAAAGTTCTCAAAAGATCTAGTTTGAAAAAAAATGGCTGAATCAGTCCGTCAGTCGCTGGCCGACAAATCTTCAGGACTACAGACAACGAATCGCAAAACCAGCAAACACGATAAGTAGAGAATAGACTGTTGTTGTCCTGGATTGGGAAAGTTTATCGGGTAAGGCGTGGTGTCAAAAGGCTAATATTTATGCGAATTTTTTCCGTTAAGCTGGGGGAACCGAGCCTGATTAAGTTTCCCAATCCAGAGCACCAACTATTCTATTTATCCTGTTTCTCATTTATAATGTGTATTATACTAAATTGAATATTTGGTACGGAAAAACACACATACCAACACACATACCAACATCTTTTGAACTATGAATAAAGATGAAGAACTGTTTATTTTAAACGGTCTTATACTGCAGCTGCGATAGTCATAATGAATGACGCATGATTGCGTCATGAACGTGACGCTTACCTGTGGAAAAAGTAGTTGTGTTGAATGAAAACAAGAATTTCTCTTTTTAAACATGTTAGAAAAAACAAAAACAAGCAATGATGAATGAATGTAATAAACAGGTTATTACACGGCTGATGAGGGCCGGAGAATGATATCAGCCCTCCACCTCGCATGGCTAAAGCCCTCGGGGCAGATATTAAGGTGGCGGGCTGATATCACTCTCCGGCCCTCATCAGCCATGTAATAACCTCTATATGTTGAACAACAGGTTATTCATAAGTTTGTCCCTACAGACGGATTTCGCCTCAGAACCCTGATGAAAATTGGATGAAACTTAATACATGTGTTCCTTCTGATTGTCCACTGATAACCTTTTTATTTCCATTATGGACCAATATCTCTATACCTACTGGGAAAATTTTTATGAAATTTCATATTTATATTATAATCATAAGTCACAGTCGTTTTTTTGGTTTTTTTAAATGATACGCCATGTCATGGAAAAGGGGGGTTTAATATATAATTTCATAATGGACCAATAATTATCTGTTTGCCTGTCTGTCCATACATATCTTCTAAGACCCTTGACGAAAAAATTGGTGAAACTTCATACGTCACATCAGGGCAAAAACTAGGTCACTTGGAACAATGTGTGAAAAAACTTGCGTATGCTCTAGAGGCAACATTTTCAGTCCAATACTTGTGAAAGTTAGTCAGAATGTTTTTCTTGATAACATCTTGGATGATTTAGGAAATGGGTCATGTTTGGTCAATAACAAGGTCACTTGGTTAAATCTTAAAAACCTTGTGTATGCCGTAGATGCCACATTTTCAGTCAAATACTCATGAAACTCAGAATGTTTGTCTTGATGACATCTTAAATGAGTTTGAAAATGGGTCAGGTTGGATGAGGTAAATTTCGGCAATAGTTATTGACTTTCAACTGAGCAGTCGATGCAGTAGCATCGACATGCTTGTTATCGGGATATGATTGTCCCATGTTTTGTTACACCCATAACAACAGCTGCCTTGTGCAATGCACAAAAAGTCATCTGTACATCTGTAGGAGGTAACTAGGTAACTCCTTACAAAAACTGCAAAAATTTTAGACTTGTTTAATTGTTAAGGGTTTGCAGATGACAGCTTTATTTCTATTCAATTGATGTGATTTGCCTTTAGAAGAGTAGAAAACATTCTGAGAAAAGCAGAAAATGCTAAAAGATATTGCCTACTTTCAGCAACATGTCTGTTAGTATGTGAAGGTATTTACAGAATAATAAATGAACTTTTGTATCGCAAGTCTTTTCTTTAATTCGTGCTATAAAGGGTGTATATACATGTAAAATAAAACAGAATGAGTCATGCTCTCTAAAAAGGGGGTTTAATACATTTCCGTGATACATTATATCAAGCAATTCAACACAAAATTATGGATCCACAAAATCCATTTAATTAAACGTCCAACTTACTTGTGTGGTAGGATGGTCCTTTGACATGTAGAAAAATGACCTATAGTGATAGGTTTCCACCCAGGTCAGCCTGCATGGTGTGCACAGGCTGACATTGGCCGATATTTTTACGCATTGCATTAAGCCTCCTTTTTTGTCAGAGCATGGCTCATATTATTTGTTATCTAAAAAAAATGTTATAGTTGCTGACCAGCAACATCGGAAGCATCTTCCTAGTCTCAATGCTTATATATTTATTCAACCAAACCCTGTACTTCGCAATTCTGTATTTTTATTTCAATTGTTTCTGGCTTAATTATTCTACTAAGTTCGAACCCCTCTAATATTAGCCACACTTGAGCAAAAGTTAAGGCAGGGTTTGTTTTTTTTTTTGTAAAGTAATGCAAAAACTTGAGCTCAAATTAGTTACAAACTTTTCTAGTAAATTTTGTTTGTAACTACCCTAGTAAAATGGGGCCCAGGTGATAATAAATGGAACAAACACAGTTCCTAGATAAGAGGCTGGTCATTCTGAAATGAAAAATGATTTTATCATAATCTGTTTAACTCTTTACCACACAATCCCAACTTTTAATAACCCTGAGAAAGAAGCCTTTTGTAAACATTTTGGGAAAAGGAGAAAATGCTGGTAACCAGCATTTTCTCCTTTTCCCACGTTTTCTACCCTTCCCAAACCAGATTTCTATTCTTCAGTCACATTTACTTTGTCATCTGCAAATGCTTTGAATTAGGACCAGTTTGAAAAATTTGTTGTTTGGTAAAGAGTTAACTCTTTGTTTGTTTTACTCTATGTCGCATGACAAAATTTCGGACACCAACAAGTTGAAAGCACTTGCAGACTACCAATTTAGTGTAGCTCAAGTGATGCTCAATGTTATCAAAACATTATCTTTTTACGTAATTAAAATCCCCTTTTTCCATGAAGTTTCCTACCCTTTCACACCCAAGTTATTTTGCCATATTTTCTTTGCTGCCTCCAAATGGTTTCTAACTGGACAGATATACAATTTTGTTCTCTAGTAAAAGATTGAGGCAATAAGAGAAATATGAAAAGAATAATACACATAGGGGTTAAACTTCATGTATTATATCTAAGGGCAAAAGTTAAGCCTATTTTATATTCCTTGAAAAAGAGGTAAACAAAGACCAAAATAACATGGCATATGACTTTATTTTGTGTGTTGCATTTCATCCATTCATTTAACTCTTTACCACACAATCCCGACTTTTAGCGACCCTGAGGAAGAAGCCTTTAGAAAACCTTGTGGGAAAAGGAGAAAATGCTGGTAACCAGCATTTTCTCCTTTTTCCCACAATGTTTTCTACCCATTCAAAGAAAAATTTCATGATTTGCGCCATTTAATTTGTAGGTCTGCAAATGCTTTCAATTTGGTCAAGTCTAAAATTTTGTCGTTTGGTAAAGAGTTAACTCTTTACCAAATGACAAAATGTTAGACTGGTCAAAACTGAAAGCATTTGCAGACGACAAAATTAACATGACTCAAAAATTGAAATTTGTTCTGGGAGGGTAGAAAACTTTCTGGGATATGGAGAAAATCCTGGTTCTCCTTTTCCCACAATGTTTTCAGAAGGCTACTTTTTCAGGGTCGAGAAAACCAGGGATTGTTTGGGAAAGGGTTAAATATAATTAAACGCTAAACATACATATTAAAGAAAATGATACATTTGGGCAAAAGAATTGTTTTAACTGTATGGGATGGAATATGCTTAACTTTTTCCCATAGGTATATTTTGTTTTTTATTTTTCCAGATAATGACAGGATGTTCTAGTATTCAATTTTGAAGAGGACACATCTGTATTTGATGACTTAGAAGTACACAGTGTGACAGGAGCACTAACACTTACAAGACCCTTACAGAATAAAATTTTACAATAACGTGTGAATCAGGTGAGTATCATCTCTTATCAATGTTGACTCTTTTACCAGACAATAAAACTTTAGACTTGTCCAAAATGTGGCTCAATTGGTGGGACTTGTCTTTTAAAGGGTAGAGAACATTATGATTGATTGATTGATTGTATGGTGTTTAACGCCGTTTTCAACATTATTTCAGTTATATCGCGGCGGGAGAACATGGGAAAAGGAGAAGATGCTCATGAGGGAAAAATAGAAAATGTTGGTTACCAGCTTTGCCTCCTTTTCCCACAATGTTTTCAAAAGCTGTCTTACTCAGAGTTGTTAAAACTCAGGATTTTCGGTAAAGTGTTGACTCATTACCCCCTGAACCTAATTTACGTCAGAAAACTTATAATAAAAAAGGTTAGCCTTGAAGGCCCTCTACCTGAGCCATTTTGCCAAACATAACCTTTTTCAAATCTCTCCTGAGATATGATTGTCTCAAATTATTAAGATAATCATTCTAATAAATTGGACTGAAAACATGGCTTCTGGAGTGTATACAAGCTTTTCTCTAGTATTTGTTTCAGTTACTTACTTTTGGCCAAAGATAGCCCATTTTCAAACTTGTGCATCACGACAAATATTCTGACCACCTTTCATAAGTATTGGAAAGAAAATGTGGCTGGCCTCCAGATGCATTATACCAAGCAAGTCATCATATCATTATGGATCCATAAAATCCATTTAGCATAAGAATTGGCTGAATCAATAGGAAGAATGGTCCTTAGAGATGCAGAAAATGCTCAAAAAGCAAAAAGTTTCTACCCATGTCAGCTTTAAAGAACTGCGCAGGTTGACATAGGTTGAAACTTTTTGCAGATGCATTAACTCTTTACCAAACAATTCCGGGTTTTAACAACCCCATGGAAGAAGCCTTTTGAAAACATTGTGGAAAAAGGAGAAAATGCTGGTAGCCAGCATCTTTTCCCTTTCCCACAATGTTTTCTACTCTATCAAGAGCAAATTCTGCCATTTGAGACATCTTTAATTTGTCATCTGCAAATTCTTTAAATTTGGACTAGTCTAAAATTATGTTGTTTGGTAAAGAGTTAAACTCCCTTATTCCCTTCAGTGATGGTATTTCCATTGTCCATCTCTCAGTGTATATATGCATTTTTTTGCTCAGCCAGTTAGTTCAGTGGTTAGCATATCTGACTCATGAATTATTGATTGCAGGTTTGATACATGGTTGAGGCAAATTTTTTTTTCCGGCAATTTTTCACTTGTTACCTCTGCTGCATGTGAGAAAAGTAGTCAGTGGCTTGGAAAGAAAGTTGTGTCAGCACTGGTGTGAGAAAACTAGGAAACACATGTATTTGTTGTAAAGGTGCACTGACTGCTGTGATATGACCTAAGCTATTAAAACGGATGTAAAAACATAGTATTTGTTTGTACACTTGATAAATACGAAATTTGTGGCTGGATTTTCATGGAGTTGTCAAGTGTGTTATTGATTGTCAACAGTTTGAATTCTACTTAACTATTTTGTAGAATGATTTTTTCCTCAACCAAATTTAAGGCGATTGAAGGCAAAAAATCAAATCTAGGTCTAGTGACAATTTCTGTCTTTGATAGGGTTGAAAACATTGAGGGGAAAAGCTATGCAGTTAAAACTCATTAAACTCAAATATGTAGTTTTTTTTTACCACATAAAAGATAACAATTTGTGGTTAGATTTTCATGGAGTTTGTCAAGTATGTTGATTAACTGCCAATAATTTGAATTCTAGAGAATTATTTTGTGCACTGATGGTTAATGTGAGTTGAACTAATAGGGTGTTAATCCTTAACTCTTTCCCATGTGACCAAATTTGAGACTCTGCCAAATTGTGAACATTTACAAAAGACAAATGTACCTTGGACAATACAAGAGTACCGCATATGGGTGCCAATGCTCGGATGCAATTGCTTGATTTTTAGTGAAAATTATAAGTAAAATAGGGGCAATAACTATCAAAAATATGTTGATAGTTACCTGCCCCTGTTGTATGAGTTTCCCTTTTTGATAGTTAGGAACTTTTCCAAGTACGAAGTAAAAGCAGTTATATTATTACAAAATGTCAAAGTTTTTATGAAAATTCTAAGTCTTCAAAGGAGCATACATGTGGCAAAATATTTTGATGGTTATGTGCCCCTGTTGTATGAGTTCCCTTTGTGAAAGTGAACAAATTGTCCAAATTTGAAGTAAATATCTTCAGTTATAACAGAGATATTACGTTATGTCAAAGTTTTTGTCAGAATTTCAAGACGAAAAAGTGGTATAACTGAGTTCAAATATTTTGATGGTTACCTGCCCCTGTATTATGAATTCCTCTTTCACTGCATAACAATTTGACCAAGTATGAAGTAGATATCTTCAATAATTTCAGAGATATTACAAAATGTCAAAGTTTTCAGATGATGGTGATGCAGATGGTGCCAGGACTATGACAATAGCTTGTCATTTTCTGTGAATACAGCCAAGCTAAAAATCATGTGTGAAAAGGCTGGAAAAGATTGTTGGAAAAGGAGAAAATGCTGGTTACCAGCATTTAATCCTTTTCCCACAATGTTTTCCGTAGCCTTCTTTTACAGGATCATAACTCTAATTAATATTTTTTACCTAACTAAATTAAAGGCATCTGAAGGCAAAAAGTCAAATCTAGCTCAAACAATGATTTCAGTCTTTGATAGGGTGGAAAACATTGCAGGAAAAGTAGAAAATGCTGGCCTTGTCCACTTTTCTGAGATTTTTGTGGCAAAAATATTATTGAAAGTCAAATTATGTGTCTCTTCTAGACTGAAAAGTGTCTGTTGAGTTGTTCACAGTCGTAGAGATTGATTAGGGCTGACTGTTAAGGGTAAACATAATTTTTTTCATGCTATTTCTATCAGGACAACCATTATCAAAATGCCATTACTATGGAAGGTGCAATATTGTGATGCATTATAATTCTATTAAAGATTAATTTTCTGGGGTTCTTTATTCAGTATTAGAATAGACAATAATTATCATTCTGTAAATATTTACCTAGAAACAATTGTATAACTGATAGAAATAATGTTCTGTCTCTCTGTTCAAAAGAATGGTACCAAAAATTTGCCTTTTCAGCTTTCAAACATGAGAGAAAAAATATTTGATGATTGTATTTAACACTGAAGTTTTTATAAACACTGAAGTTTTTATATTCTAAATGAATAACAAAAAGTGTACCTAAAATTTTGCCATATATGCATGAATTGAAAGTGACATAAAAAATTAATGTTATGTTTATATTATTCCTGTTTAACTGAAATCCGGTTTTATATTAGCTCCACTGGCCCAAGGCCAGTGGACTTATGTCATGTGTCTGTCCGTGTGTGCGTTAACTTTTATTTTAAACATCTTCTTCTCTGAAACTACCCATCCAATTTTGATGAAACTTCACAGAAATGATCCTGCCATGGTCCTCTTCAGAATTTCTAGAAAAAATTTGATTCCTTCAAAATCTCTGATTGCCATGGCGACAAAACTGAAAAATATTGAAAATCTTTGAAAATCTTCCTGTTTGAAACCATAAAGCCTAGGGCTACCAAATTTGGCATGTAGCTTTATCTAGTAGACCTCTACCAAGTTCTTCAAATTATAGCCCTGGGGTCAAATTAAGCCCTGCCCGGGGGGTCACAAAGTTTACATGGGCTTATATAGGGAAAACTTTAAAATTCTTCTGGTACCTAGCCAAAGGGCCTAGGGCTACTAACTTAGCCATGTAGCTTTATCAAGAGGGAATCTACCAAGAGTGCCCAATATTATAGCCGTGGGGTCAAATTTGGCCCCAACATGGGGGTCACAAGTTTTACATGGGCTTATATAGGGAAACTTTAAAATTATTTTTGTACCTAAACATTCAAATTTTGCATGTAGCTTTATCTAGTGGACTTATATTAACTTTCTTCAAAGTATAGCCTGTGGGTCAAATTTGGCCCTGGGGGGTCACAAGTTTTACATGGGCTTAAATAGGGAAAACTTTAAAATTCTTCTGGTACCTAGCCATAGGGCCTGGGGCTACCATATTTTGCATGTACCGTAGCTTTATCTAGTGGGCCTCAACCTAGAGGGCTATAATTATAACCTTGGGGTCAAGTTTGGCCCCACCCCAGGGGTCACAAGTTTTACATGGGCTTTTATAGTGAAAACTCTACAGATCTTCTTGTTACTAACCATAAGACCTAGGGCTACTTAATTTAGCCCTGTCTTAGGGATCTCATTTTTTTTAGGGCCTTTTTGTTTACAACCACACCTTCTGGACCTGTATTATTTGGTATGGGGCTTCATCTTGTGGACCTTCACCAGGGGTCAAGTAACTGTAGCATTGTGGCCAAAAATGGCTTTTCCCTGGGGTCATAACTTTCTCGTAGGATTTTATGGAAAAGATTTTGTATGTCTTACATATATACTATAGCCCCTTTTAATGATTATTATATCTGTAACTCAAGCCACTCATCGATTATTACATGTACATACTTCAGGCCCCTGTTAACGATTTAAATGTAAATCAAGCCACTCAGTTATTACATGTATATACTATAGCCTCTTTTTAACGATTAAAATGTCTATAACTCAAGCCACTCATTGATTATTACATGTAAATACCCTAGCCCCCTTTTAATCTTTAAAATATGTGTCAATTGAAATATCTGTAATGGAAACTACTCATATATAATTACATGTATATACTTTCGCCTCTTTTAATGCTTAAAATATCTATAACTGATCCTGCTTATGGGTAATTACAGGTATATACTATAACTCCTCCTTACAATAAAAATGTCTATAACTGAAACCACTCATGGATGATCAGATGTAAATATTATAGCTCCTTTTAACAGTTAAAATGTATATAACTGAATCAGCTCATGGATAATAACATTTCAAATAAGATAACCCACTCAATGGTAATTATAAACTATTGCTCCTTTCAACAATTAAAATATCCATAAATGAACACACATATTGATATTTATATACTACTGCCCCTGTAAACGATTAAAGTACCACTGAACACATTCATTTATAATCATATACTACTGCCCCTTTAAACAATTAAAATATCCATAACTGCACACACTCAAAGATATTTATTGATACCAACAAAGCCAATATTCAAACCCTTAGTTACTTTGCAATCAGTAGCTTTGTCTTTTTTTATGAGATATAGTATTATTTCATCACACTTTTGATGCCATTTCACATAATCAATATGTAGTTGTGCATAGAGTCATCCTGTCCCTATGCCATGAGTTTTGCAGTATGCAGTCCTTCATATATTAAATGTTACATTTGATTTGCTGCTCCTCTCTTCTTAAATCCCTTGCCCATTTTCAGTGAAATTTTACAGGAGTTTACAGTCGATAACTGATTGTGTATAGTGTCAGCATATCCCTTTGTAATGAATATTTGCAGAGTTATGGCCCTTTCTATGCTACATTTGATTTTTCAGCTCTTTTTTTTTCCTCACAACTTTGCTTAATGTTGATGAAAATGTAAAGGAGTCAGTTGTCCTTAGTGTCAGCATGTCCCTTTTTAGTAAATAAATGCAGTGTTATGGGCATTTTTAAATGCTTTTTTATTAGCTCACCTGAGCACAAAGTGCTCATGGTGAGCTATTGTGATCGTGCTGTGTCCGTCGTGCGTCGTCTGTCGTGCGTCGTCAACTTTTACCTTGTGTACACTCTAGAGGCCACATTTTCAGTCCAATACTTGTGAAACTTGGTTAGAATGTTTGTCTTGATGATATCTTGGACAAGTTTGAAAATGGGTCATGTCGGGTCAAAAACTAGGTCACTAGGTCAAATCTAAGAAAAACCTTGTGTACGCTCTAGAGGCCACATTTTCAGTCTAATACTCATGAAACTTGGTCAGAATGTTTGCCTTGATAATATCTCAGACGAGATTGAAAATGGGCCATGTCAGGTCAAAAACTAGGTCACTAGGTCAAATCTTAGAAAAACCTTGTGTACGCTCTAGAGGCCACATTTTCAGTCCAATACTCTAGAAAGTTATTCAGAATGTTTGTCTTGATGATATCTCAGACAAGTTTGAAAATGGGCCATGTCGGGTCAAAAACTAGGTCACTAGGTCATATCTTAGAAAAACCTTGTGTACGCTCTAGAGGCCACATTTTCAGTCCAATACTCTTGAAAGTTATTCAGAATGTTTGTCTTGATGATATCTCGAATGAGTTTGAAAATGGGCCATGTCGGGTCAAAAACTAGGTCACCAGGTCAAATCTTAGAAAAACCTTGTGTACGCTCTAGAGGCCACATTTTCAGTCCAATACTCTTGAAAGTTGGTCAGAATGTTTGTCTTGATGATATCTCTCACAAATTAGAAAACGGGCCATGTTGGGTCAAAAACTAGGTCACTAGGTCAAAGCTTAAAAAAAACCTTGTGTATGCTCCAGAAGCCACATATTCAGTCCAATACTCTTGAAATTTGGTCAGAATGTTTGTCTTGATAATATCGCAGACGAGTTAGAAAGTGGGCCATGTGGGGTCAAAAACTAGGTTACTAGGTCAAATCTTTGAAAAACTTTGTGTACGCTCCAGAAGCCACATTATCAATCCAATGCTCTTTAAAGTTGGTCAGAATGTTTGTCATGATGATAGCTTGGATGAGCTTGAAAATGGGTCATGTCAGGTCAAAAACTAGGTCACCAGGTCAAATCTTAGAAAAACCTTGTGTAAGCTCTAGAGGCCACATTTTCAGTCCAATAATCTTGAAATTCGGTCAGAATGTTTGCCTTGATACTTTCTTAGACTAGTAATAAAAAGGGGTCATGTTGGATAAAAAACTTAAGTCACAAGGTCAAATCTCGGAAAAACCTTTTGTACTATAATTACAGTCCAATATTCTTTAAACTTTTGTTAGAATGTTTGTCTTGATGATATCTTGCATGAGTTTGAAAATGGATCACATGGAATAAAAACTAGGTCACCAAGTTTCATCCTTGAAAAACTGTGTGTACGCTCTAGAGGCCACATTTTCAGTCCAATAATCTTGAAATTTGCTTTGAATGTTTGTCTTGATAATATCTTGGACTAGTATGAATATGAGTCATGTTGGATAAAAAACCAGGTCACTAGGTCAAATCTCGGAAAAACCTTTTATACACCCTACAGGCCACATTTTCTCTCAAATACTCATGAAAGTTTGTTGGAATGTATGTCTGGATAATTTCTACATGTCAAGTAGGCTGCTGAGACAAATTCTAGAAAAAGCTTGTGTGCACTGTAGAGGCCATATTTGTAAGCCCAATACTAATGAGTGTTTGTCAGAGTGTTTGTCTTAATATCTCTGAAGAGATTGGAAATGGGTCATGTTTGATCAAAAGACTCAGGTGCGTGACTTCAGGGCCATCATGGCCCTCTTGTTAATTTTGTAAGCACTTTTCTTCATTTTCATACAATATTTAGGAGTCATCAATAAGACATCGAGCTGTGCTTAGTGACAGCATGTCCTTTTTCAGTGAACACTGGCAGAGTTATGTCCTTTGTTGAATTATATGCTACCTTGGATTGTATTAAATTTAGTATGACTCTCAGTTTAACTGATAAGTATAACAGTCTCTATGGCCAAGGTCAGCTATCCTAAAATTGAATCGGGCCTAGGGTTTGTCATTAAATTTTGGGAAGAATAGACTACCATTAGTGCTGGTCATGGTTAGAATAATCACAGGCGAGATAAAATATGTGCTTCTCATTGTTTGGGTCTAGGAATAATTCTTTATAAGAGCATGTGCTGTACAATTACTGGTAGAATGCAACTAAAGAAACAAGTATAAAGATATAATGAGGGCCAATGTCAGCTACCCTATTACTGGAAACAGTCTAGGTTTTATTCAGAAATTGTGGGAAGCTAGATTCCGACCAGTACAGATCATGGTTAGAAAAATGATGTCAGGCAAGATATTTTATATGTGCTACTTACTGGTTTGGGTCTAGGAAAATTTCTTCAAAGAGTATGTGTTTTACATAAAATGGTAGTGCTAGCAGCCATGGAAACAAGTATTAGGTTATAATAAAGGCCAATGTCAGCTACACCTATACTGTTTAGGGTCTTGTTTCATCCATTACTTTGTAAAGAGTTTTATTCCCACTGGTTGTAATTTTGGAAAGAGTTTTATTCCCACTGGTTGTAACTTTGGAAAGAGTTTTATTCCCACTGGTGTAATGGAAAGTCATGGTTACAACAATTACAGGCAACATAATTATTTGTGTGTCTTATTGATATGGTTCAGCTACAATTTTAAGAGCATGTGCTGCACAATTATTGGTAGAAAACAACCATGGAGACAAGTATAAAGATATAATGAGGGCCAATGTCAGTTACCCTATTACTGGAAACGGTCAAGGCTTTATCCATAAATTGTGGGAAAAGTTGTATTCCCAATAGTACCAATCATGTTTAGAAAAATTACAGGTAAGATTTTTCATTTGTGCTACTTATTGGTTTGGGTCCAAGAAAACCTCTCCATAGAGTATTTGTTTTCCATGAAATGGTAGAACTTGCAACCATGGAGACAAGTATATGGCTATAATAAGGGCAGATGTCAGCTACCTTTATACTGTTTAGGGCCAAAGTTTTATCCATCAACTTTCGGAAGAGTTTTATTCCCCACTTGTATAATGGAAGGTCATGGAAAGAACAATTACAGGCAATATGTTTAATATGTGCTACTTACTGGATTGGATCTAGGAAAATTTCCTCCTATAGCACAAGTTTTTCATGGGTTGGTAGAACTTGCAACTATGAAGATAGTATAAGGTTATTATAAGGGTCAGTGTCAGCTACCCTTATACTGGTTAGGGTCCACATTCTATCAATAATCTTTAAAAAGATTAGATTACCACTAGTACATCTGCCTTTCATGGTTAGAACAATAAAAAGCAAGATGTTTTATGTGCTACTACTGGTTCGGGTCTTGGAAAAATTCTTCATAAAGAACATGTGCTTTACATTAAATGGTAGAACTTGCAACCATAAGGACAAGTATTAGGTTCTGAACAAGGGCCAATGTCAGCTACTCTAATACTGGTTATGGTAAAGGTTTTATCCATAAATATTGGAAAAGTCTGGATTCTCACTATCAAAGGTCATGGTTACAACAATTAAAGCCAAGTTTTTATATGAGCTGCTCACTGGTTTGGATGTAGGGAAATTTCTTCATGAAGCATATGTTTCACATTAAATGGCAGAGATTGCAACCATGGAGACAAATATAAGTTTATAACAAGTGCCAATGTCAGCTACCCATATATTGAAAAGGGTTCAGTTTTATCCAGAAATTTCTGGAAGGTTCAATTCTCACTGGTATAGGTCATGGCTAGAACAATAACACTTACAAGCAAGATGTTCTATATGAACTACTCACTGGTTTCAAACCTTGAACAATCCTTCATAGTGCATGTGCCTTACATTAAAAGGTAGAATTTGCAACCAATTGAAATAAGTATAAGGATATTAAGAGAACAGATATGAGCTACCCTAATACTTGCCAGAGTTAATGTTTTATCCATATATTTTGGGAAGAGTTCTATTCCCACTAGGATAGGTCATGGTAAGAACAATTTTAGTTAAGATATTTTATATGAGCCTCTGACTGATTGGGTCCAGGAAAATTTCCTCATGGAGCATGTTCTTTACATTAAATGGTAAAATTTTCAACCATAGAGAGTTGCAGACATGTATTTGGTTATGACAAGGGCCTAAGTAAGCTACCCAAGTACTAGTTTGGGTCAAGGTTGTTTATCTATAAATTTTCAAAAAAGTTAAATTTTCACTAGTATAGGTCTTGGTTAGAAAGGTAAAGGAAAGATATTTATATGACCTGGTTACCTTTTTTTTGGTCCATGAAATTTCTTCATAGAGCATTGTGTTTTACATTTATTACACTTATTGGTGGAACTTGCAACCATGGAAGAAAGAATTAGGTTACAAACAGGGCCCATGTCAACTATCCTTATACTGATTATGGTCTACGCTTTTATCCACTAAATTTGGGAAGAGATCAATTCTCACTAGTATAGGTCATGGCTAGAACAATTACAAGCAAGATGTTTTATATGAGCTACTCACTGGTTTGAAAACAGAAAACATTCATTATACAGCATGTGCTTTACATTACCTAAATAGTAGAACTTGCAACCATGGAGACAAGTATTAGGTTACTGGCCAATGTCAGCTACCTTAATACTGATAAGGGTCTATGTTTTTGTCGATTAACTTTTGGAACAGTTCATTTCCACTAGTATAATGGTTGATCATGGATAGAACAATTACAGGCAATATACTTTATATGTGCTACTTACTGGTTTGGGTCAAGGAAATATTCATCATAGGGCATGTGCTTTACAAGTATTAGGTTATAATAAAGGGCAATGTCAGCTACCCTTATACTGGTTAGGGTCTGTTTTTTTCTGTTAAATTTCGGAAGAGTTCAATTCCACTGGTATAATGGTAAGTCATGGAAAGAACAATTAATACTTGCAGTTATGTAACTTGCAATTATAGAGGCAAGTGTAAGGTTATAATGAGGGCCAATGTCAGCTACCATAATACTGGTTATGGTCTAAGTTATATCCGTAAATTTTGAAAAGGTTAGATTCTCACTAGTATAGGTCATGCCTAGAACAATTACAAGCATGATATTTTATATGTGATACTTACTGGTTTTGGTGAAGAAAAAATTCTTCAAAGAGCATGTGTTTTACATAAATTGGTCTAACTCAGAACCATGGTGACAAGTACTTGGTTATAATAAAGGCCAATTTCAGCTACCCTAATACTTGTAAGGGTCAATATTTTATTCATTAATCTTTGTAAAGGTTAGATTCCCATGAGTATACCAGTTGTTCATGGTTAGAACAATTACATTCAAGATCTTTATTAGGTGCTACTTACTGGTTTGGGTCAAGGAAAAATTCTTGATACAGCATGTACTTTACACTAAATAGTGGAAGTTGCAACCATTGAGAAAGGGAAAGAACAATTAGTACTTGTAATTATGTAACTTGCAATCATAAAGGCAAGTGTAAGGTTAAAACAAGGGCCACTGTCAGCTACCCTAATACTGGTTATGGTCTAGGTTTTATCCATAAATTTTGAAAAAAATTGATTCTCACTACTAAAGGTCATTTGTAGAACAATTAAATGCAAGATATTATGGGTTTGGCTGTAGGGGAGGTGGAAGCTATTGTATCTCCCTAAATTATGACAAGAAAAACAATTGAAGAACAAACTTTAAACACAATTAGTAATACAAGGACAATCGGAAATGAAAAAAATGTGGTTGGGTTTGGCTGTAGGGGAGGAGGAGGAGGCCAGTGTATCTCCCTGATTCATGACAAGAAAAACAAAAAACAATATTTAAGATACAAAGGGTAATACAATGACAATTGATAGTAAAAAAAGGTGGTAAGGGTTTGGCTGTAGGGGCAGATGGA
The DNA here is from genome assembly GCA_946811185.2 of Hippopus hippopus. Taxonomy (NCBI): domain Eukaryota; kingdom Metazoa; phylum Mollusca; class Bivalvia; order Cardiida; family Cardiidae; genus Hippopus; species Hippopus hippopus. Next base: position 42,344,737 of record OX328104.1, read on the forward strand.
GGCTATAATATCTCCCTGATTTACAAGAAAAACCAACAACAAAATTTAAGATACAAAGAGTAATACAATGACAATTGCTAGTGAAAAAAGGTGGTAAAGGTTTGCCTGTAGGGAAGAAAGAGGCAGTTGTATCTCCCTGAATTATGACAAGAAAAACAAACAACAAAATTTAGAATACAAATAGTAATACAATTTCAATTGGTAGTTAAAAAATGTGGTAAGTGTTTGGCTGTAGGGCAGGAGGAGGAGGTCAAAATATCTCCTTGAATTATGACAAGAAAAACAAACAACAAAATTAAAAAACAAATAGTAATACAATGGCATTTGGTAGGAAAAAAGGTTGTAAAGGTTTGGCTGTAGGGGAGGAGGAGGCCATAATATTTCTCTTAATTATGACAAGAAGAGCAAACAACAAAATTTGGAGTACAAATAGTAACACAAGGACAATTGGTAGTGAATAAAGGTGGTAAGAGTTTGGCTGCAGGGAGGAGGAAGAGGCCATATCTCCCTGAATTATGACAAGAAAAACAATTAAACAACAAAATTTAAAATACAATTAGTAATACAATGACATTTGGTAGGAAAAAAAGGTGGTAAGGGTTTGGCTGTAGGGGAGGAGGAGGCCATAATATTTCCCTTAATTATGACAAGAAAAGCAAACAACAAAATTTAGAGTACAAATAGTAATACAATGACAGTTGTTAGTGAATAAAGGTGGTAAGAGTTTGGCTGCAGGGAGGAGGATGAGGCCAAAATATCTCCCTGAATTATGACAAGAAAAACAATTAAACAACAAAATTTAAAATACAAATAGTAATACAATGACATTTGGTAGGAAAAAAAGGTGGTAAGGGTTTGGCTGTAGGGGAGGATGAGGCCAAAATATCTCCCTGAATTATGACAAGAAAAACAAACAAAATTTTAAATACAAAGAGTAATACAATGACAACTTGTAGTGAAAAAAGGTGATAAGGGTTTGGCTGTAGGGGAGGAAGAGGCAATTGTATCTCCCTGAATTATGATAAGAAAATAGAACAACAAAATTTAAAATACAAATAGTAATACTATGACAATTGACCTTTCTGCCAATTTTGATTGACAGGTCTTCGCAGGGCTTATCAGCCAATCAAAATGCAGCAATCGGCGTCATGTAAACAATAAAGTTAGACAGTATGTTATAGACGTAAGGTAATTTGACCATATCTATTTAATTATCAAAACAGCAGTTTTTCTGTTATTGGTCAATAAAAATCTGTGAAATGGTGAAAAGGTGTAGTTACAAATTGTGTGACACTGATAAAGGTTATCCAGATAGAGTACAGGGGGAGTTAAATTCGTCCCATTTCCAAATCTGAAAAAGCATCTCGAAAATATATTTGGTGGATAAAACTATGTGGAAGACCTCGTGAACAGCTTCATCCATCACGGATCAATAAGAATCATAATGTATGCACAAAAGTATGTATAAATGTCATTTTAGAAAGTACTTGCAAAAAAAGGCATAGAAAAACCCATCTAAGAAAATTGCTGTTTCAATCGCCAACAAGGTCTGTTGGATAACTACTTTCAAATTTTATTGTGCTTGACCCTTAATGCAGATCCTCAGGAGGAGGGCTTTTGAAAACATTATGGGAAAAGGAGAAAATACTGGTAACCAGAATACATGGATTCGTAGTGATAAGATAAGTCTACTTCCTTGTTAACTTTGAGATGCTTTAACTAATTTACACAATGTTAAAGAAGTACAAAAAGTCCGAATTTTGGGGGTGAAGGACAGTGCAATAGATTTTCATGTGTCAGCAAAGTTTTGAACCTTAATGAGAAAGAATGAAACACATAAATACCTAAACATAACTCAGTTTTACCAAAGAATAATGGAATTAAAGATACCCATTTGCTCATTTTAAGCCAAACATTACCAATTTCTTCGACATTTTATCAAACTATAGTCTTTCTTGTGTCTTCATGACAAATATAACATTTAGCAGTTGCGAGATTGCATAGATTACGATGGATAGAAAATGTAATTTTGGACTTGGCTCCTGTCCACTCGTTCAATCAAGGATACCACATTATGCTCGTCACGTGACTGTGTACGACCTTCGCCTTGCGTACATGTAAATGACAAGAAAGTGGAGCCAACAGCAATTTACTCAAGGATGTAAGAATTTTATATCAAGTGCAATGGAATGATTTTAAAGACATTAAAAATGTAAATTTCATATGTGCACATTAATATTTAAAGATTTTGGATTGCTGAAAGAAGGGGAAAACCCGTGATCTTCCAAATAGACGAGTGCGCCATTTCCCGTGTTGAAACAACAAATAGTCTAGCCTTCTATTTTTAGACTGGGGTGTGTAAATGGCTGTAGTGATACACCGCCCCCCCCATTGTTTACAATTTTGACCCGACATAATTTTCTCCGGTCCAAAATCCATTTCAAATAACAAATCTGAAACTTCTTTTCATTCTTTTGGGCTATAGATATTGCTAATTTATTGATTTAAACACATTTCTACGTTTGGCTAAAATGAGTAAATGGGCATCTTTAAGATGCTTATTGTTTTTGTGGGGCTAGTTAACCCTTTACCACACAATGACACCTTTTGACGCCCCTAAAAAAGAGGCCTTTTGAAAACATTGTGGGAAAAGGAGAAAATGCTGGTAATCAGCATTTTCTCCTTTTCCCACAAAGTTTTCTACCCTATCAAAGAAAAGTTGCGTCATGTGAGCCACTATGAAATTGTCGTCTGCAAATGCTTTCAATTTGGATAGGTCTTAAATTTTGCCGTGTGGTAATGGGTTAAGTCATCTCAACATCATATTCGATAACAAAATACACTGAATTAGACGCAATTCGAATATGCATAGATTGTCTGAATCAACAGAAAAATTTCAGTTTTGGGTAAAGGAAACTGGATGTTTGATGATTTTAAAATGTGTTAAGTGTGCCATCAATTAACAAACTTTCAATATCATTGAAGGCAGTTTGTTTTGAACTTCAATGATATACTGAGACAATGGGTGGTCAAGCAGATTAGAGTGGCAATTTTGGTTTGCAATCAAAGACACATCCTATCAAATTAACAGTTTACCTACAAACCCTTTGAAATGGCAGATGTGCTAATCCACTTAAATATGGCTAAATCAAAAGTTGATTTGATTTAAGATAAGTTGCCTAAATAAAATGAAGTTCTGAAACAGAACAGAATAGAAGTAAGACCTTTAATCTACTGTTAGTATGCTTAATAATGTAAGTAGCAGATTGTTTTAATCCAAGACTAGGCTGCATACTATTCGCAGTCTGATCTATATCTACACACGCAGCATATTCTTCATGTTTAACGTTTGTTCCAGTGATGAGATTTGTCTTTGAAAGGGTAGAAAACGGCCAAGAAAAGAGAGAAATGTTTTCAAAGTCTCCTTCAAGGTCGATGAAGGACTGGACTGTGTGGTAAAGGGTTAAATTGTAAATCCTTTTCCTATATTCTTTACAGTCAAATTATGTTATATACTGACGAAATGTCTTAAAAACTTTTGCCCTTTAAGTAATTATACAAATTTGCCGACAGAAGTTACACACAATGCATTTTTATTTGAAATGCTGTGACCGAACATAGAATTAAGAACATATTTGCATTATTTTTGCTTCTCCATTTTTCATAAATATGACATTATTTTCAGTATTTTTTCTGTTTAAGTTGTCGATTAAGTTCGAATTTATAAGAATCTTGGGGGAAAAAGTTGGGATATTTAACCTACAGCGAAATATCAGCTAGAATAAAACTGAAATAAACGCTCTTTCTCTTTGTATTCGACACCATTTTCTGGTTTGTTTGTCAAGCTTGACAACCGAAATACCGCGTTACTAAGGTGGGCATGCCAAACTCGCGTTTACAGAAAGATCAATTGGTAGTGAAAAAAGGTGGTAAGGGTTTGGCTGTAGGGGAGGAGGAGGCCATTATATTTCCCTGAATTATGACATGTATTTGATTTTAAGCACTCATCCAAGAGTATAAATAACTTTTGAAAATACATGTACATGTATATAAAGAAAAATAGACACTAAAGTCAAAGAAAAACAAACTTAAAAAAAAACAGAATGAAAAATACATGTATAAAGAGCAATACACTTGTTGTAAAGTAAAAGGTTGAAAGGGTTGGCAGTGGGGAAGGAGGAGGCCAACAGATGTCATTGCAAAATAGAAAAAAAAGGAAATTTGGTTTTAGTCAAGGAAAAGTCAGGAAAATTTGTTTTAATCCAATTGTGGACACCCTGGGAAGGTTTCAAGGTTATTGCATAGATAGGTTGTTCCATTTTGGTTGAGTTTTTTTTTTTCTGATTGGACTTCATTCTGGTCATTTCTTACATATTTAGTCAATTTAACTCCTTACTAAACAGTAACAATATAGACTTGACCAAAATTGAAAGCATTTGCTGAGGACAAAAATAAATGGTACTCGGATGAGGGAAGGATAGAAAACAACGTAACACTATAAAAGGAGAAAATGCTGGCTATGAGCATTTTTTTCTTTTTTTTTCACAATTTTTTCGAGTCTTCTTCCTTAGGTTTGTTATAGCTCAGGATTTTTAGGTAAAGGGGTAATTATCATTCCTGTCATGTTCTCCCCACTGTTAATTCTGTACCCATTTTGGTAGTTTTGTACCTTTAATTACTCATTTCAAACTGAATTTTGAGTGGTTAAAACAGAGGATTAGAAAATCAAAGTTGAATTTGAGGTTGTCATCTGTTAGTTATTGATCAATGTGGAATTTCAGGTTATGTATGCACATGTGTTTGTGATCATTATGACAACTGTAAAATTTTTACATATTGATATCACATATCGTAAACTTCGGATTGCTACCACATTTTAAGACTGAGATATGATAAAGGACAACTCTACCTGACTTGTAGGGTTTGGGCCTGTCTGTAACATCCAACCCTGTTCATGATATCTGGCAAAAGATATCTCCTCAAACCTTGGTTATCCATACTTGCCTGTGTAAGACACAGGAATACATTATCTGTCACCCAGCCTGTGTGAAATTGTATATGTGAGTTCTTAATGTTCGCACTCACCAAAGAAAACCTTTGTTAACCATAATTGCCTATGTATGACGAAGGTATATGTTATCTGTCGGCGAGACTATGTGAAATAACATGTGAGATTACAGTGTTTGCATGTACAAAGAGAAAACATGACTTCTAGGAGTTGTTGAGATTGTGTGATTCCCATGCACGTACGCTATACAGACAAAAACAATTACAGGCTACCACCGATGGTAATGTGTATGTTTCAGTGCTAGAATAGTAAAAATTTTGATAGGATGTGATATTCATAATTTGATGAGAATAAGTGGTCCTCCGCAAGGTTTGAGAAGTATATTTGTTACTCCATAAAAACCATCTGTTGTTACTCCTTTAGAAGCTATATTCCCATGTTGCAGACAGTGTACAAGGGTTGTCCCCATTGAATCATAGACACTTGATATAAAAAGATTTCTTAATGTCCGATTGCAATAATTTTACAAGTATGTATATTTTAGAGCAGTGATGTGCTATATTTTAGAACAGTGATGTGCTATTTCTAAAGAGCATAAGCTTACTGTTACATGCAGTTGTTAACGTCACAATGTGCACTGGTTGGCAATTTGTGATATATTTCAAAATTGTAAATTAATAACTATACTTTATATCTTAATGATGTTTTCAGCAAATAGTAATCTTAGTTTAATAAAGTGATGAATAGAATCTCATTAAACTGTACCCCTCAGTTTTATTGTCACTCCCATTGTCTATGATTTAATGGGACAGCCCTCGTATATCAAGATCAGGCTGCACAGAGATGCTATCCCTACTTTGATGTACACTTTGATATTTTGTGAGGTATTCTGGTGAGAGCAGCCTTGAAATTGCTTTAATTATACCTTTACTACCGATAAACTCACCTGAGCATGAAGTGCTTCATGTGAGCCATTGTGATTGCTTATTGTCCAACAACTGTATGTCTGTTCAACCACAATTACAAAAACTCCCCCCAGACACTAATGGATGAAAGAAAATTGAATTTAATATCCAAACTCCTCTGGACATGTCAATCAAAAGTTGATTCAAAATGATTTTAATAATGTGAACAATTTTACTACTCGAGGTGTTGGCATCTGTGTTGGAGGCAGCATTTACATTTACATTTTTTTACATTTAAGATTTTTAAGAGCTGACACTTTCCAAACCATAGGATTGGTTCACATTTGTTATGATGATAGATATACTGGTAGGTCCAAAGTTTCTGTCAGTAGTGCAATGCCCATGATCTTAAAGTCCAGGTTGTAGACTTTAATACTGTACATCAAAGTTATACTTTCTGTAAGTCTTTTAAGAGCTCATATTTTCCAAACTGAATGATGGATTAGGTTCGAATATGGCTTGATAACAGATACAGGTCCAAAGTTTAATTAAGCCATTCCCTACCCATGCCCATACTCACAATCTTAAGGTCAAGGTCACCAATTTTGAAATTTGATGTTGAAGTTTTCTTTGCAATCATTCCGTAGGTTTGTTATAACTCTGGATTGTTAGGTTAAGCTTTATGTATATTTTTGTCATACCCACTGTTAACTTTGTACATTTTTGGTAGTTTTGTACCTTCAATTGCTAATCATTTTGAACTGACTTTTGAATTTAGTATTGGTCATTAACAGTTTACTTTAAATTTTTTGAAGACCCACATCTTCAAAACTGTATGATGACTTTGGTTCATATTTGTGATAGAGGTCCAAAGTTTCTTTCAGCAATATACCCCTCCCCACACCTATGATTTTAAAGTCTAGGTCATGGACAATTTTGAAATTTCATGTTTAAATTGTTTTAGAGCTTTTATTTTCTCCAAACCAAATGTTTAAGTTGTTTCATATTTAGTTTGGTGATGGATATTGTTCTTACCCTTACTATTGAGTTGGTGTTGGGTTTTCTGTCCTGTAGCTGTTTCAGGGCACTGCCCCCATCCCCTTCCCCTGACAAATTAACTTATACAGGTGAATTGTGCTGTATGATGACAGTTCTTGTTTATGGGATTCTATGTTCTGTGCTATATATGTATCAAAAACTTTGAAGGTTTTCTTTTCTAGGACCACAAGACTTGGAATGTTGATACTTGATATTTAGCATGATAGGATAGTTGTTAGTCAAAGTTCTTCATTATATGTCCCTGGGGTAAAATAATGTCCTGCCATATTGGTCACAGGTCAAACATGGAGTAATAAGAGGAAAATGGTAGAAAAAAATCTTGTCTGATACCCAAAAACATAGAATGTTGATGTTTGGTATATGCCTACTACATAGGTTGATCCATTCTCAAAGTTGTTCAAATTGTACCTAAAGATGTTAAAGACTGTCCAGTCCCAGGGGTCTCATGTTTTACTTAGTGTTTTGGAAGAACTTCAAAATTCTTCCTTTGGTCCTGTAGTTTTTAACATTCTATGAGTTATGGCTGTGAAACTTCACTGTAATATAGATCTTTATATGCAGATGATGTGCACACCTTCATTGATGTAAAACATTGTCATGTACACTGTTACTATAAACAGGAAGAGTGAAACCTGCAGTTTCTTCAACACTCTTTGACCTATGTTTGTGGAAGTTCAGTCGGCAATACGTTTTAGCAGTTTATAACAGTACTATTCATTTACAGCACATTTCGCTATTACCTAAATAAGATAGAAAAATCAAGATTCAAACTCTGAGCTAGTATGAGTCTTACATTTTGTCATGCAGTTTTAGCTCTTATTAACTTAGGTGAGCGATGTATGACTACCGTGCTTTTCTTCCTAAATAGTCATTTTATTTATATGGCAGGAACTTAAACCCTTCTCTGGTGAAAGCAGCCTTCTGTTGGGGCCAAAACAGAGATACACCTTGGTAATTTGGAACTAAATTGAATCGTCTCTAGGGGCACAGTCTGTTTTGATCACCTGTGAATGCCAGCAAGTCAACGGTGTGGCACCCACACACCAATGTGGTGAGATGGGAGGATTCTGTCAATCTCTGGAACATCGCTGGCGGCAAACCTGCGGTAATCTGTCACAAACTAGGGCTGAACCTCGGTAGCCTTTGGTCAGAACATGCAATGCAGCTTCTTGAACTGGGACAAAACCAGGTAACATTGGGTCTATGAGAGTGTTACCCCATTTTTTCGGGGAAAATGCCCCTGGTATACATGCTACTCTTCACCATGAGGAATTCAGACCATTATCATGACTGTGAGTGTGAGAATGGGATTTAATTAGAGACTTGGGATGACTCTAAGTAAAGTAGATTTTGAATTTTTTAGAGTCAAGTACAACTTTTAGTTCCTATTGCAGAGTGTAGATTATGATCAGACTGTACAGAACATGCAGTCACATTTTTGATGTACTCTGTCTTACAGTTTGTGAAGTATGATGGTGAAAGAAACCTTGAAGTCGCAATATCTGTGTCTTGTCTATTGGTTTAAGATATCCTTTTCATATTTGGCAGGCACTTTATCTCTTTCCAAACATTTCAATCATCAAAAGTGAAATTATTTGCAAATCAAAAATTCCTTGTGATTCCATTGATAAGATTTGTCTTTCAAAAGGAAGAAAACAATACATAAACAAATAAAATGCTGTGTACTCTCAATTTTTAGCTCTATTGGCCAAAAGCCAGCAGAGCTTATGTCATGGTGTGGTTTTCCTAGTCAGTCTGTCCATTTGTTTGTTAGTCTTTTTCTTGTCTAATCTTTGAAGTCCAAATTTTTTCTGAGATTTTCATAAAATTTATACAGTTTCTTGATATCATCAATAGCCTAAACCCTATTGATTTTGAAACAAATGTCCCAATTAGTAAGGGAAAAGTAGCCATAAAAAGTTGAAAATTTACAACTCTTGTTGATGGGATGAGGTCCACATTTTGCGGTTGGATTTTTGTGAAACATGCACAGTTTCTTTATATCATCATTAGCTTGAACCCCATTGATTTTGAAAATAACCTGACGATTAAAAAGGATAAATTAGCCATTTGAAGTAGAACATATGCATTTCTTGTTTTCACAATAAAGTCTGCCTTTGTGGTCAGCTTTTTGTAAACCTTGCACAGATCAATCGTAATATCAATAGCTTTAATTCTATTGATTTTGAAAAAAATGTGACCGTTAGGAAGGGAAAAGTAGCCATTTAAAGTTAAACATTTGTCTTTCTTGCCTACACAATTTAAGACTACATTTGTTGTCAGATTTTCTTGAAACTTTCAAAGGTTATTTTTATCATCAATAGCTGTAACCCTGTTAGGAAAAGTAGCCATTTTGAGTTGCATTTCTTGTTTACTTGATTGAGTAGGCAATTTTGATCCAATTGTTTTAAAACTTGCACAGATCACTTGTATAATCATCAAGGGATTTTACGCTTTTGAAAATGAAGAAAATCTAGCATCAGTTAAGGAAAAGAAGCCATTTGATGACTAAGTCTTGTTTATTCAACGAAGTCCACATTGTTGGTTCATGTAAACTGCATGAAATCCAAAACTTTTGTCATAATGAGCAGCAATCTAACAAGTACTAAATCCTTGTCAGATTTCCAAACAAGTGGTTTCAACAAATTCTACTTTGATTATTTCACTAATTGTTCAATTCTTCATGCCTACTTATGCTGTATCAGTGGATTCAAGCCCAATTACAGCCCCCCCCCCCTCCACACCATGTTTTGTCAGTGTTTTTGTCATTTTCCTTTTAACATCAATGATAGTTTGCTAGAAAATACTAGTAAGCAAACTTACAGCCAGTAGAGCAATTCAGATCCTCAAGGGCCTCTAGTTTCCTCAACTTCCTTATTTAGGATTTTAAAATCACAAATTACTCTGTAAAGGGTTAACTCTTAACCAAATGACAAAAAAACTGGACTTGTTTACAGACAAATTGAAATTTTGATGGATTTTTCTTTGCAATGGTAACAAGCATTTTCTTTTCTCACAATTTTTTCAAAGCTTTATTCAGTACAGGATTAAGAGTAAGGAGGTCAAGCTTATACCATTATCCCCACATATTTTTTTTGACTACTCTAATTTTTATGCTGCCAGAGAAATGCAGAATAAGTTTGTATCTATTTTACCTAAAATGAAGACAAGATTATAAATAAAAATACATGTAGGCAAATGGAAAAATTGCTCACCTAGAAGAGTTTCCTTTTGTAACGGCAGAGACAGCCAATGGAAACTTTTCTCTGTAGTCAGTTGTAATTGCTTGTAGTCCATGCATTTGTCCACCCTTAGTTACATAAATTGCCTGTCTTTAGAAACAACTGAGCCAAATGAAAGTAGTGTTTAAACTCAGAGATGAATTATAAAGAGTTATTCTTATTCAGGACAAGAACCAAGATGATTCTGGTGCTGAAATAGCAAAAACCTGGGCCCAGTCTCACAAAAAACCTTAACTCTTATTTTGCTCTGGTCCACTAACAGACTGACAAAACTCTTTACCAAACAACATACTTTCAGACAAGTCCAAATTGAAAGCATTTGCAGACGACATAATTAATGTGGCCAAAAAATTGATTTGTTTTGGGAAGGGAAGAAAATATTGTGGGAAAAGGAGAAAATGCTGGTTACCAGCATTTTCTCCTTTTCCCACAATGATTCCAGAAGGCTTCTTTCTCAGGGTCGTTAAAACCAGGGATTGCTTGGTAAAGGTTTAAGTTGACTTGGTCATTTCAGTCGAATTTCTTTAACATTTGCAGGCTTTAGAAACATTCTCCAACCCCAAGTTGACTCAATGTTTCAGACTCAGCTTATCAAAATAATTGACTGAAGTCATTTTAACAGACTTGATTCCATTATTTTGCTGAAAAGAGTGAGAAATGTTGTGTCAACTTAGGATTTGAGAATGTTTCTAAAGTCCATTAATATGAGTAAAATGGGTCTCAACTCTCAAGTAACAGACTTAACATAAGCTGGAAATGGGGTCCTTCAACAGATTTGAGCAAAATAAGAGACTTAAGTTTTTGCATGAAATGGGGCCCAGTTTCATGCAAAAACTTAGGTCTCTTTTTGCACTCAAATCAACTAACTTATATTGCAGCATAGCTTGAGTTTATTATTCGAGACACATTTTAGTAAGATTTACAGATTTGAGTGATATTCTCAAATCATGAAGTGACACAACATTTCATGCTCAACTCAGCAAACTATTGGACTTAATCTGAGCTGATGTAAGTCTATATTTTGCTCATCTCAGTCTGAAATGTTGTGTCAACTCAGGATTTTAGAATGAAATGACAGCCTGTTAATATTAGTGAAATGTGTCTCAAATACCAAACTTAAGTCAAAAGTTAGGAGATTTGAGTAAAATAAGAGACATAAATTTTTTTGGTAAAACTGGGCCCTGGTCTTATTGTCAAACTTTGCCTAGATAACCAGTATCAGGCTGTAACAAACAGTGTTAAAATTGTTATCATAAGTTGACCTTTGAACTATTCTTTTCAAGGCAAATTTTCAAGCTGTTATTTTGTATACATTTCTTTGTGAAAACTTTGAAATTTTTTTTGTCTGTAACACTAGGCATAGAGTTTTGATATTTGGTATGTATTATCATAAGATGGTCCCTTACCAAATTAGGTCACTTTGATCACTGATGGTCCACCTCCCTGTGGTTACAAGTATTACAAATAGTTCCATAGACTGGTTAGGAATCAAAATTTCTAAAAAATCTATCAGCTAGAATGATAAATACAAGCCATGTGATCTATCTTGATCTGCAGATCATGCACAAAATCTTAGAAAAAAAAAGTAAAGCAGAAGATCATTGTTTTTGACCATAAAAGAATGGAATTTGTCAGTAGGAAACTTACCTTTCCAGGTTAATTCAGGTGAGCAATATAGAACCATTGTCATCCTCTTGTTTATAAAAAACTTGACAGTGTCATGAAAAAACACGAAAATAAATTTCATTTTCTTTTTAACGCCGCTGAAGTCAAAGTAGTGAGTTATATCTTATAAAATCCAAAGGATTTTCGTATTACGAACAGAAAAGTTGAAATAGACTGTCACCAACGAAGGATCAAGGCACTCCAGAAAGCTTGTTGACCTATTAAGGGGCAGATAATTGTAAGAAAGTAATCCCAGCATGATTTATTTGTCTCTATTCAATGCAGATAATTGTAGAGAATTCATTAAAACAGCCCTTATCTTTATCCATAGATTTTTGGGAGGGTAAGATTTCCATCAGAATAAGTCATGGTTTGTACAGTTATAGTTAGCAAGATATTTTATACAAGCTAGACTAGTACTGGCTTAAGTCCAGGATAATGGCAGGTTGCCCAGGATAATGGCAGGTTGGCAATTGTCCACAGATGGGGTGAGGATGCTGTCACCAAGGACGGATCAAGGCAAGCTAGAAAAGTTGTTGGTCTATTCAGGGGCAGCTGTGTTCAAGAGTACAGTCAATCTTACACATCCGAGGTATTTCTTCAAAATGAAGAAATGGAAAATAATTAACAAGTAAATCACCTACAGGACAGACCATTTTTACAGACCACATCAGTGGACTTTTTTCACCTTCTAATCATAGATGGTGATTTAAATAAATTTAACATATCGCAGGGATCAAGACTAGACTGCAAAAGATATGTAAAGACCAGTACTAGGCGAGTTATAACTGAATATATTTTTCAGGGGAATTTTTTCCTGGACCTTGAAAAGTAATGAGCTTGTGTGACAAATCTTGCCTAAAATTGTCCTAACCAGGACTTAAAATGGCATAACTCAAACTCTTCCTTAACTGTATGGATACAACCTAGACTCTTACCAGTATTAGAGTAGCTGACATTGGCCCTTGTTATAACCTAATACTTGTGGAGCTAATTTTCAGTCCTACCAAATTCAAAATACATCTTACATGAAGAGTTTTTCCTGGATCCAAATCATTATATGGCTTGCATATTCTTACTTACCATTGCACTTACTGTTTGGATTCTAACTCTCAAATGATTTCTTTTTAAACTGGCTGGTGACAATTAATGTACTAGGAGCTTTGATATCTCTGATAGAGAAAATAAAGCTTGAGAGGATGATTTTTTTTACAACAATCTGCCCCTGAAAGATCAAGAACCATTCTGGTTTGTTTTGATCCAACTTTAGAGGCAGTATATCTCCTCTTTTGTGCTGAGAAACTGAAAATCTTGGTCTTTTCATTTAAGACATTAAGACTTCCACTATTCTGTCTCCCGTTGAGTAATCAACTCTGCATTTTTTCTGACTGGAATTTCCCTGATGCTAAACAGAGCAAATAAAAAGTTTTGGAAAGTTTTTGTGAAATTGATAAAAAATAATTTCTACCTTTTTTTTTGTTTACAACATGCTTTTAAGATTTTTTACGACTATACGAACCTCCCCCTTCCCCCCCACACCCGGCTCAGCAAATTTCTTTCTGAGGATTCATTCCTCTCTCACAGCTGACTATTGTTTCGACAATGATTATGTGGGAAAGCAGCCAGTGCCTTGGAAAGAAGATTGCGCTGAGTACTGGTAAAAGAGATTCCAGGAAAGCATGGATAGGTCAGGCTGCAGCAATATAACTGAAATAATGTTGAAAAATGGCATCAAACACCATACAATCATAAGGGTTTATTTACAAAATTCATTTATTATTGCACTTTATTGAAGTTATTTTCAAATTTGTGTTTAGAGAGTTAATATGAGAGAAAATTCAAGGAGTGGATTGTTTAGCTCTACAAGCCTAAGGCCAGAAGAGCCAGTGCTAAGGCAAGGTTTCTGTCATCTATCCATCCATCTGTCCATTTATATACATTATATTTGTGATATAGTCAACATTTGTAGTTTGATCTTTTTAAAAATTATGCACATTATTCAATTCATCCATAGTGTGAAACCCTTTGAACTTTAAGAAAATCCAACATGTAGGGAAAGTTTGATTTTTTACACAATAAGGTCTACATTTTTTTTGTTTTTTGGGATATTTCTGCAACTTGCACAGATTATTTGTATTAACTCTTTACCAAACAACATAATTTTAGACACAACCAAATTGAAAGGATTTGTAGAAAACAAATAGTGAAAATTGTCTTTCAAAATGGTACAAAGTGTTGTGAAAATGTTGTTTACAAGCATTTTCCCTCAGTATTTCAAAGATACTGTATTTGTTGACAGATTCTTGTGTACAAAACAAAGTCCAAATTATTTGTTGCACTTTTTTTAAAGTTTGATGCTATTGTGTATTACAGTGATTAATAAAGCCCTGTTGAATTTGGACTGATTTCTAAAGATTTGAGGATTTTCCTTGATCATTGCCCTATTTGTCCCTTGTAAGATATGTATTAGGCTGTTTTTATTCTGTTACTCCAACTGGCATGCATTCAGGCCCAGTGCAAACCTGTTTTTTTTATTTTAGCATTAGTGACTAATGGATGTTAGAAAATGACAGAAATTTCCTGAAATATTGCTTTAAAGGAATCAGAGAATTTTCCCTTATGGCTTGAAGCTGATGATACATACTGTAGGAAAATTTAGCATAAATTTAACTGCTTCTTTCACTATACTGGTCAGTAATTGCTGGTAGAGCGATTTAGGCCCTCCTGGGCCTGTTGTTCCATTTGTTGAACAGTATTTTTATGTATAAGTCTCTCTACATTTAAGGCATACATATACACATATACAAGATTGATCTTCATTTCTTTAGCAGTGTACAAGTTAGAGTAGTTAGAATTTTCTAAGGGGGGGGGGGGTTAATGGTGTAAGCTTGACCCTTGAAAGTGCCTGCCCAATAAGAAAAGGACCATTAAAATCAATAGAACAGGCATAGATCATGTAACTTCAAGGTTGATTTCATCAGAATACCAAGCAAAACATCAGGCATTGCACATCACAGATGATACTGCATGCTGTGTGCAGTCTGAACTTGATCTACCATATCTGCAAAATGAACTTTAAGTTGTACTTGGCTCATGGTTTTTAGTAACTAGTCTCTTTTATGCAATTCAAGAAAGGTCAGATAACACAAATTCAGAATCTACTTTAAGTAAGATCAGCCCAAGTCTCTTGTTAAAGACCCATTCTCACAATCATCACAGTGTTTGCTGGGTTCCTCCCAGTGAAGTGTAGCTGGTAATCAGAGGGTGTTTTCAACCTAGAAATGGGTTAACATTCTCATACACCTGATGTTTCCCTGGTTTTATCCTGGAAAAGAAGCTGTATTGTGTGCTGTGACCACAGACTTTCGAGGTTACGCCCCGCTTTGGGATGGAATGCCAACGGCTTGTCATCAGTGATGTTCTGAAGATTGCCAGAATTGTCCCATCACACCCCACTTGTGTGATAGTGACATGCCAGTGTCACGCTGTCATCAACAGGTTACCAACACAGGGTATGTTCCTAGAGGTGATTGAACTTGCTGCCAAATCACCAAGGTTTATAGTGATTTTGGCCCTGATTACGCATTTTCAAGGCTATTCTCACAAGAATACCTCACAAAATATATTGTACATCAGAGATTATGCCACTTGGAATATTCTCCTTATGTGGCCTTGGTTTATCCTTTTACCTTTCAATCCTGTTTTAACGACCCTGAAACAGAGGGTTTATGAAAACAGTGGAAAAAGGAGAAAGCAGCATTTTCTCCATTTTCCAACAATGTTTTCTGCCCAGTCAGTGAAAAATTCCACTTTTTTTATACATTCAGGGCTTTAACTCTTTACCACACAACAAAATCTAAGACTGTACCATATTGAAAGCATTTGCAGATGACAAACAAATGTGACTCAAATAGTGAAACCTGTTTTGGGAAGGGTAGAAAACTTTGTGGGAAAAGGAGAAAATGCTGGTTACCAACATTTTCTCCTTTTCTCACAATGTTTTCAAAAGCTTTCTTCTTAGGGTCGTTAAAAGTCAGGATTGTGTGGTAAAGAGTTAAGCCGGATCATTGTTGTTCATTCAAATTGTGCACAGTTCTATAATTTTGAAAAGTGCAGTCTGATCTTAAATCCATGCTGTCTGTTGCTTCATTCTAGACCAAGATTAGACTAGAGATTACCTTTATTATACCCCCCACAATGAAGTGGAGGGGGGTATGCTGGAATCGCCATGGCTGTCTGTCCGTCCATCTGTCCATCCGTTTGTCTGTCTGTCCATAGACACAAATTTGTCTGGCAAAATACTCTAACAGTTTTTCAGATACTGAACTCAAATTTACACACAGTGTTCTAATATATATGAAGTTGTGCATGTGCAATTTTCGTGACCCTGGTGCGATTTGTTTCGGAATTATCTGAATTGTGGAATTTTAAAAAAAGTTTGTGGGAAGGATGACATTGACAATGTTTTGGTTTGATTATTTTTTCTCAGTCATGGCCCTTGAATTTTATAGTTTCTAAGTTTGTTTCCATGCTGGGCCCCCGCCACTCGGGGCCTTAGAAATAGGTGGCTGCCTTCACCTCTGTGGCATATGGGTGGTAAGAGTCCCCAGAAACAGAGGAGACCGATATGGAGCATTACCCTTCTCCACCAGCTCTTCTTTGGTAGAGTTGTCTGTCTGTCAGGGCACCTGTCTTAACGAAGTGGATGTGGGTATACTGGAATCGCTATGGCTGTCTGTCTGTCCGTCTGTCCATAGACACAAATTTGTCCAGCTAAATACTCTGACAGTTTTTCAGGTCCTGAACTAAAATTTACACACAGTGTTCTTATATATATGAAGTTGTGCATGTGCAATTTTCATGACCCTGGTGCAATTTGTTGTGGAATTATCTTCCCTTGAACTTTTTTCAACTTGTACTTTTGTACTAAACCATTCTGCTTTCTGTGACAAAGACCTGTTTTGTGACAAGGAGCTGGTGGAGGGTATGATCACATTTAGTGATAGCTCTAGTTTGACATGGATCATATATAGTGATAGAAAAACTTCTATTTCGTTTATTTGGCTTTGTTATCCCCCGCCGAAGGCAATATAGTTTTAGTGTTGTCCATCTGTCTGTCCGTCTTTCTGTCCATGTGTTTTTGTCTCCGTCCAGAATATCTTCTACATCATTGGACAGAATTTCATGGAACTTTATACATGTGTACAATAACCCATTCCACCAAAACAATTTTTTCTTTTCTTGATTCCATGCAAAATGGCAGACTAGGAGTGATTTTAAGTAACACGGTCAAAATGTACTTTTGATGTTTTGAGTCTTATCTTGAAAACTATACATAGTTTGTACATTGAACTTGTCACATCTATCAACTACCATTAGGAAATGCAGGAAAAAACGTTTCATCCAGATTGACCATGCAACACCACAGTTATATATACTCTTGTTTTTTGTAATGCAGTGTCATGGAATATTAGGGGGTTTGATGTATATTTCCAATATGGACCAATATCTTTTACCATAACAAAATGTTATGAAACTTCATTTTTATATTGTTTATCACAAGCCACAGACAATTATTATTTGTTTTTATTTCATGAAATACCACGTCATGAAAAAAGGGGGCTAAATGTTTAATTTCATCATGGACCAATGACCGTCTGGTCGTATGTCTTTCAGGGCAGATACCTTCTAAAATGCTTGACAAGAACAAATGGAAATTCATACACTTGTTCCTTATGATGTCTGCCGAGTTTTTTTGCTGTTTTGCTGTTCAATATGGTGTCATAGAAAAAGGGGGCTTCATGTATATTTCCATTAGGGATCAATATCTCTTTAACTCGGAATCCTACATGAACATTTATGAAACTTCATACATATTCCTTATGATAGTCTGCCAACAACATTATTTCAGCCTTTTTCATTAAATGTTATGTCACGGAAAAAGGGGGCTTGACGTATATTTTCATTATGGACAATATCTCTTTAACTACGGGACAAAATGTTGTGAAACTTCATCTTTGTTGTTTATCATAAGCCACAGACAGTAGTTATTTGTTTTTATTTCATGAAGTGCCATGTCATGAAAAAAAGGGGACTAAATGTATAATTTCATTATGGACCAGTAATAGTCTGTTTGCCCATCTGTCCGCCCAAACCGATATCTTGTAAAGTCCGTGACGAAAATTGATGAAACTTCATGCATGTCTACCATTGGATAGGTCGTTTATACTCTCTCTCTCTCTCTCTCTCTCTATATATATATATATGTATGTGTGTGTGTGTGTGTGAACGTGTCATGGAAAAAGAGGGATTGATATACATTTTCTTTGTTTTCATTTAATGAAATGCCATGTTATGGAAAAAGGAGACTTAATGTACAATCCTATTCTGGACCTCATATATTTTATCATACTGCTTGCTATAAAACAAAAAAAAGAAAAAAAAAAAAAAAAACAGCAAAGTTGAAAAAAAAAATCTATAAAATATATAAAGAAAAGTACAAAAAGATTGAAATATTTTAAGTATAAGGAAAAAAAAAATGAAAAAAATAAAAATAAATAAAAATGAAAAAAAAAAAAAAGAAAAAAGAAATAATACTAGTAATAATAATAATAAAAAAGAAAAAATGGAAAAAGCGAAGAAGAAAACGATATATTTTATCGGAAAAAAAGTGGAAAAAAGGATTTACCAAAAAAAAGAAATGTGTGTATATTTAGAAGTGATACTTTGTGTGTGTTGTGTGTGTGAAGTGACTACAGAACATTATGAATTTAATGTTACCAAAAGTTTGTGCTCATCCATAGTCCAGGAGATTTCAGTACTTCACTTCCAAATCTCAAGCACTCATGTTTCAGATCTGAAACCAAAATGTGAAATGTGAAATGATTTAATGTCTCATGCTTTGTCGGATGGTCTTGTGTGAGACCATACTTGTTATATTTGGTATGCAGTAACATTTGGCGAAACTTTCTACAAAGATTGTTGAAATTATAGTTGTTGGTCACAAGTAATCCTGCTTTGGGAAGGACTGCATTAAAGCCCTTGAGTCAAATGTTATGAAATGAGAAAAAAATCATTAAACATATTTTCATTTAGTCAATACCTTTACAACTCTTTCAAGAAACCATGACACATTTACAACACAATTTCCTCTTGATGACCATTTGGACGGCAATTTGAAAACTTTTTCATCCATGTCCAAGAGAAATCACATTATTCTAGCCCGATTTAATTTTCCAAGCTTAAAACCTCACAGAAAGGGTCATAAAGAACAAACATTCATAGTCTAGGATAGTTTATTGGACACCATAGTCTTACTGAGTCATATTGCAAAGGAATTATACTCAAATGAAGAGCCCTAGTCCCTGTTTCTTAGTCATACCTACTTATTTCAAAATCAATCAGATAGTGATGCTAAAGGCAGTTTGCTAGAACCACAGGTCATTGTTATGGATTCCTTTGTTTTTCTCATTTTTGTTTTACATTATTCTATGCTTTTCTTCATGCTGAATTTAGGACTTGTTTATAACAAAGGCATTCTAGAAATTGTAGAACCCTAGTTATGATTTCTGTACCTGGGCCTTCTGTATTAAATCTAAAGAATAATGGAACCACATGTAATTTTACTATATTGCTCTGTGTATGTAAAATGTAATTTTATTGCTATCACTATTCTACTTTTGGAAATTGGAAGGGAGAGTATTCTTAGTGAAGTTTGGTTGGTTAAAGTTGTGTTGGATTTGGAATGGTAGGAAGTATTTTGGACTGTGGGTTGGGTATTGGTTATGTGTTGGGTTTTGGTGGGGAGAGGGTAGGTGGGTTTGGGGAAGGTTGGGGGTGGGAAGGTTTGGGGAGGGGTGCGGTGGGTGTGCGTTCAGGTAGGGGTTTGAATGGGTGGGTTTGGGGTTTGGAGGGGTAGTATGTAAGTAGGTAGTGCTATGTTTGACTGGTTGTAACCATGAATTAAGATTGCATATAATCAGCCATTATTTTCAGTTAAATTACCAAAAAAGCATGACATAAAAGTTTCCATTGTCATAGTTTAATTTCTAATCTCATTTCAGAGCTTTTTGGAATTTTAAAAAAAGGTTGTGGGAAGGATGACATCGACAATGTTTCGGTTTGATTATTTTTTCTCAGTCGTGGCCCTTGAATTTTATAGTTTCTAAGTTTGTTTCCATGCTGGGCCCCCTGCCACTCGGGGCCTTAGAAATAGGTGGCTGCCTTCACCTCTGTGGCATATGGGTGGTAAGAGTCCGCAGAAACAGAGGAGACCGATATGGAGCATCACCCTTCTCCACCAGCTCTTCTTTGTAGAGTTGTCTGTTTGTCAGGGCACCTGTCTTAACAAAGTGGAGGGGGATATACTGGAATTGCCATGCCTGTCTGTCCATCTGTCCGTTGACAGAAATTTGTCCAGCAAAATACTCTGACAGTTTTTCAGGTACTGAACTAAAATTTACACACAGTGTTGTTATATATATGAAGTTGTGCATGTGCAATTTGCATGACCCTGGTGCGATTTGTTGTGGAATTATCTTCCCTTGAACTTTTTTCATCTTGTACTTTTGTACTAAACCATTCTGCTTTCTGTGACAAAGACCTGTTTTGTGACAAGGAGCTGGTGGAGGGTATGATCACATTTAGTGATAGCTCTAGTTTGACATGGATCATATATAGTGATAGAAAAACTTCTATTTCGTTTATTTGACTTTGTTATCCCCCGCCGAAGGCAATATAGTTTTAGTGTTGTCCATTTGTTTGTCCGTCTTTCCGTCCATGTTTTTGTGTCGCCGTCCTGGAGAATATCTTCAATACCATTGGACAGAATTTCATGGAACTTTATACATGTGTACAATAACCCATTCCACCAAAACAATTTTTTTCTTTTCTTGATTCCATGCAAAATGGCAGACTGGGAGTGATTTTAAGTAACACGGTCAAAATGTATTTTTGATGTTTTGAGTCTTATCTTGAAAACTATACAGAGTATGTATATTGAACTTGTCACATCTATCAACTACCATTAGGTAATGCAGGAAAAAACGTTTCATCCAGATTGACCATGCAACACCACAGTTATATACTGAACCAAAAAAGAAACTTCCCCTGTGTTTAAGTGCAAATGCAATATTATTACAAAAAATCAAAATGTCAGATTACCTATATATATTCGGGTGAATGATTATGTGTCTGATAAAACAAATTTTAACTCGATTGAAAGCATTTTGCAGAAGAAACCCGCTGAAAGCGATTTTCACGTGCATGCACGGACCAGTATAATTCGTGTATATTTTTTGAAACCTTTCAGTCTAATTTTATAGACTTTCATGTCAATAAGAAAAAGACGTTGAAAAAAATTAAATTCTTTTTAGTTTTCTTTAGTTTTGATATGCCTAGAATTCCGCAAAATTTACGCGAACGTGCCATTGGCATGCTTAATGCTGGTATGATGATGAATGCTGTTGCTATGAATATTGGATGTTCTACTCGTGCTATTCGACACCTTAGGCAACGTTTTCAAGCAACAGGGCGTACGGCAAATCGACAACGTAGTGGACGTCCTCGTGTCACGACGTGCGGCCAAGACCGCTATATTTTCGGAACACCCACCTGCGCAATCGCTTCCAAACTGCCACAGCCACTGCTACTAACACAACAACCGTATATCTGCCCAAACTGTTCGCAATCGCTTGCGCAAGGGTGGGCTACGTGCACGTCGTCCATACATTGGTTGTGTTTTGACGCGACGTCACCGCGTAAATCGTGTTAATTGGGCACGTACACACCAACGCTGGCTTAGACAACGATGGAATAGCGTTCTTTTCTCTGACGAGTCGAGGTTTTCCATTCATCGAGGTGATGGCAGGGTTCGAGTATACCGTAGGAGAAATGAACATTATGCAGACTGTTGCGTACTTGAACGAGATCGTTTTGGGGGTGGGGGTTCTGTCTTGGTCTGGGCGGGCATTGCACATGGCTTTCACACTAATCTCGTCGTTATCGAAGGGAATTTGAATGCCCAACGCTACCGAGATGAAATTCTTGCGAGGCACGTTATCCCACTGTTTCAAAATAATGCCAATATCACTCTTTTTCAGCATGATAATGCCACAAGCCATATAGCTAGGGACAATGTGAATTTCCTCAGGGCGAATAACATTGCATTTATTAATGATTGGTCTGCCAAAAGCCCTGATCTGAATCCCATTGAACACCTTTGGGATAATTTGGACCAGCGTGTTAGACGTCGCCCTATTCCACCGTCAAACGTCATTCAGCTAAGACAAGCCTTAATTCAGGAATGGAACAACATTCCACAAGCCGAAATCAATACACTTATCCGTTCTATGCGCCAACGATGCCAGGCAGTCCTTCATGCTGAAGGTGGTCATACCCGGTATTAATTTGTAATTTGGTGAGAGACCCCTTCCGCACTTTAACTGCCATTTCACTACTTTTGGATAAACCCTCAGCAATAATATTTTTTCACACAAAGTCGCAAAAAAATACTTTCAATGCATATAAATCTAGTTTAATCCTGATTTTCATATTTGTGTATATCTGCACTTAAACACAGCAGGAGTTTCTTTTTTGGTTCAGTATATATACAAGTGTTTTTAGTAATGCCATGTCATGGAAAATTAGGGGGTTTGATGTATATTTCCAATATGGACCAATATCTTTTACCATAACAAAATGTTATGAAACCTCATTTTTATATTGTTTATCACAAGCCACAGACAATTATTATTTGTTTTTATTTCATGAAATACCACGTCATGAAAAAAGGGGGCTAAATGTTTAATTTCATCATGGACCAATGACCGTCTGGTCGTATGTCTTTCAGGGCAGATATCTTCTAAAATGCTTGACAAAAACTAATGGAAATTCATACACTTGTTCCTTATGATGTCCACCGAGTTTTTTTGCTGTTTTGATATTCAATATGGTGTCATAGAAAAAGGGGGCTTCATGTATATTTCCATTAGGGATCAATATCTCTTTAACTCAGAATCCTACATGAACATTTATGAAACTTCATAGCTATTCCTTATGATAGTCCGCCAATAACATTATTTCAGCCTTTTTCATTAAATGTTATGTCACGGAAAAAGGGGGCTTGACGTATATTTTCATTATGGACAATATCTCTTTAACTACAGGACAAAATGTTGTGAAACTTCATCTTTATGTTGTTTATCATAAGCCACATTTATGTTGTTTATCATAAGCCACAAACAGTAGTTATTTGTTTTTATTTCATGAAATGCCATGTCATGAAAAAAGGGGGCTAAATGTATAATTTCATTATGGACCAGTAATAGTCTGTTTGCCCTTCTGTCCGCCCAGACCGATATCTTGTAAGGTTCTTGATGAAAATTGATGAGACTTCATACATGTCTGCCATTGGATAGTTTGTTTATACTATTTTTTTTTTCTATATATATAATGACGTGTCATGGAAAAAGGGGCTTGATGTATATTTTCATTGTTTTCATTTAATGAAATGCCATATTATGGAAAAAGGAGACTTAATGTACAATCCCATTATGGACCTCTTATATATTTTATCATACTGCTTGCTATAAGAAAAAAAAAGAAAAAAAAAAACAGCAAAGTTGAAAAAAAAAAAAAAAAAAGTCTATAAAATATATAAAGAAAAGTACAAAAAGATTGAAATATTTTAAGTATAAGAAAAAAAAGAAAAAAAAAATACTAATAATAAAGAAATAATAATAGTAATAATAATAAGAAAAAAAAAAAAAAGTGGAAAAAGAGAAAAAGAAAACGATATATTTTATGGGAAAAAAAGTGAAAAAAGGATTTACCAAAAAAAAAAAATGTGTGTATATTTAGAAGTGATAGTTTGTGTGTGTTGTGTGTGTGAAGTGACTACAGAACATTATGAATTTAATGTTACCAAAAGTTTGTGCTCATTTATAGTCCAGGAGATTTCAGTCCTTCACTTCCAAATCTCAAGCACTTATGTTTCAGATCTGAAACCAAAATGTGAAGAATAATCATCATGTCATGCAATGTCAGATGTTCAGGAATTTTGTTCCAGGAATATATAAGTAAAAACCACCTAAGAGACTTTTGTAGATTGTTAAAGAAGGAAAGCTCAATTTCTAATATCCATGTGTAACACGATGTTTTGTTAGAAGTCCATAATTCAGAAATGAAAAAAGAAATGATTTAATGTCTTATGCTTTGTCGGATGGTCTTGTGTGAGACCATACTTGTTATATTTGGTAAGCAGTGACATTTGGCAAAACTTTCTACAAGGATTGTTGAAATTATAGCTGTTGGTCACAAGTAATCCTGCTTTGGGAAGACTGCATTATAGCCCTTGAGTCAAATGTTATGAAATGAGAAAAAAATCATTAAACATATTTTCATTTAGTCAATACCTTTACAACTCTTTCAAGAAACCATGACACATTTACAACACAATTTCTTCTTGATGACCATTTGGACGGCAATTTGAAAACTTTTTCATCCATGTCCAAGAGAAATCACATTATTCTAGCTCGATTTAATTTTCCAAGCTTAAAACCTCACAGAAAGGGTCAAAAAGAACAAACATTCATAGTCTAGGATAGTTTATTGGACACTATAGTCTTACTGAGTCATATTGCAAAGGAATTATGCTCAAATGAAGAGCCCTAGTCCTTGTTTCTTAGTCATACCCACTTATTTCAAAATCAATCAGACAGTGATGCTAAAGGCAGTTTGCTGGAACCACAGGTCATTGTTATGGATTCCTTTGTTTTTCTCATTTTTGTTTTACATTATTCTATGCTTTTCTTCATGCTGAATTTAGGACTTGTTTATAACAAAGGCATTCTAGAAATTGTAGAACCCTAGTTATGATTTCTGTACCTGGGCCTTCTGTATTAAATCTAAAGAATAATGGAACCACATGTAATTTTACTATATTGCTCTGTGTATGTAAAATGTAATTTTATTGCTATCACTATTCTACTTTTGGAAATTGGAAGGGAGAGTATTCTTAGTGAAGTTTGGTTGGTTAAAGTTGTGTTGGATTTGGAATGGTAGGAAGTATTTTGGACTGTGGGTTGGGTATTGGTTATGTGTTCAGTTTTGGTGGGGAGAGGGTAGATGGGTTTGGGGAAGGTTGGGTGTGGGTGTGCGTTCGGGTAGGGGTTTGAATGGGTGGGTTTGGGGTTTGGAGGGGTAGTATGTAAGTAGGTAGTGCTATGTTTGACTGGTTGTAACCATGAATTAAGACTGCATATAATCAGCCATTATTTTCAGTTAAATTACCAAAAAAGCATGACAAAAAAGTTTCCGTTGTCATAGTTTAATTTCTAATCTCATTTCAGAGCTTTTTGGAATTTTAAAAAAAGGTTGTGGGAAGGATGACATTGACAATGTTTTGGTTTGATCTTTTTTTCTCAGTTGTGGCCCTTGAATTTTATAGTTTCTAAGTTTGTTTCCATGCTGGGCCCCTGCCACTCGGGGCCTTAGAAATAGGTGGCTGCCTTCACCTCTGTGGCATATGGGTGGTGAGAGTCCCCAGAAACAGAGGAGACAGATATGGAGCATCACCCTTCTCCACTAGCTCTTCTTTGGTAGAGTTGTCTGTCTGTCAGTGCACCTGTCTTATTTTTGTGTGCATGCTCCAAAGCCCTGAGTTAACTATCTAAATTTTGCTTATGTGTCACTTAAATTTCAGCCTTAATAAGACAGCATGCAGGATTGAGGCTTTACATACCACTACATACAAGGTTAAGGTCACAACAAGGGCTTAAAGGTCCATTTGAACTCCTTGTCCCTGGTTGAATTGTTTTACATGGATTCCTTTTCTGTCTCATCCTTTGCAAATAGTTTCATAGTCATAGCTCTACTGGCCTTCTGTTTAAAGAGCCCATGCCATATTGTGATTTTGGTCGGCTGCCTATCTGTCCATCTGTCTTTCTGTTTTTTTTTTTCTTATTTACACAGGACATCCGCATTTCAGGTCCAGTTTTCCTAAACTTTGTGCAGTTTCTTTTTTTGATGAATAGCTTTTATCCTATTGAATTTGAAGAAAAACTCATGATTTGATGGGGAAAAGCCATGTAAAATTAAAAATTTGCAATTCTTGTGTACATACTTGAATATGCATCTTTTGTCCAATTCTCTTGAAATTTGCACTGATTATTTGTACCATCACAGAGTTGAACCTGATTGAAAATGGAGAAAAGTCCAATGATCAGTTTAGGAAAAGCTGCCGTTTGATGACTTTTTCTTGTTTACTCAACAAAGTCGACCTTTTTTGTCCCATTGCTTTGAAACTTGCAGGGATTAGAATCAACTTTTATTTGATTCCAAAACATGTTTTGAGAAATTATACCCAAATTATTTTGATATAAGTGTGACTCCTCTTTCGCTTACGATGTGGAGTTCTGGAATGCGGGGTTAAAGGTGATTCTTGGGTTATGACAGGGCTGGTAGCTTAATAGCAAAGTAAGGTTCCACAATATTTATCCTCTTAACTAGTTAACTTCAGTGGATATATATTTCAGTTTGATGTCCACTTTGCTGTTAAATGAAAGTTACAGGTTTGCTCTAGAACTCACCTGAAATAGAAAAAAAAAGACACTGCTTATTCTTCATTTTGTTGCCGTTCTTCCCCCCCCCCCCCCCTTCCTGCCTTTTTCCTAACTTGATCTGAACCTAATGCACAGTCAATCAAATTTCTAAGCTCACACAATTTAGGTGGACATAAAATAGTCCTAATATTATTCAAGGACACTGCTGTTCAATATTTTTATCTAAAAGTTCTTTCCATTTTGCTGAGTACAGTATTACTAAACTTGTGTGGCAGATTATAAGTCTGTGAATTCATCATCTTGCCAAACCATGAAAAATATTTATTTATTAAAGTATAAACTTGATCAACTTTCAAAGGTAATAAAGTAACCAAATAAGTGTGAAAAAGTCTTTGGTGGCATTTCATTTGTGTAATCCTGCCTAATTTTGGCATTGATAGTATTTTCCTTTCAGACTGTCATATGAAAAATAATACATATAAACAATGTTGGACACCAAATCTATTCTTTTCTTACAAAAACAGAACAATTTCTGATTGTTTAGGGAATTCCCTGAAGAATTATAACACCAATATTGCACCTTTTATAAGGAATTTGACCTGTATATTGCAACATGTATATGTGTTTGAAGTAACCTATTATTGAGGGTAATTCTTTGATTTTCCAATAGAATATTGTTCGGAACCTGTGTAGCACTGTTTGAAGTAGCATATTATTGAGAGTAATTTTCTGATTTTTCAATAGAATATTGTTCTCAACCAATGTACCACTGTTTGAAGTAGTGTATGAATGAGGGTATTTTTAGGATTTTTTATAAGAAAACTGTCCAGAAACGAAATATCAGTGTTTGAAGAAACATATTGAATGAGGGTATTTTTAGGATTTTTTCATGGAATACTGTCTGGAACCGATGTATCTGTGTTTGAAGTAG
This sequence comes from Hippopus hippopus, assembly GCA_946811185.2. NCBI lineage: Eukaryota > Metazoa > Mollusca > Bivalvia > Cardiida > Cardiidae > Hippopus > Hippopus hippopus. The sequence goes on from OX328104.1 coordinate 42,372,108, forward strand.
CATATGAATGGGGTACTTCTAGAATGTTTTATAAGAATACTGTCCAAAACCTATGTATCAGTGATTGAAGTAACATGAATGAGGGTATTTTCAGGATTTTTTAATGGAATACTGTCCAGAATCAATGTATCTGTGTTGGCAATAGCGCATGAATGAGGATATTTTTAGGATTTTTTCATGGAATACTGTCTGGAACCAATGTATCTGTGTTTGAAGTAGCATATGAATGGGGTACTTCTAGAATGTTTTATAAGAATACTGTGCAAAACCTATGTATTAGTGATTGAAGTAACATATGAACGAGGGTATTTTCAGGATTTTTTAATGGAATACTGTCCAGGATCAATGTGTCTGTGTTGGAAATAGCTCATGAATGAGGGTATTTTTAGGATTTTTTAATTATATACTGTCCGGAACCAATGTATCTGTGTTGGAAGTAACATATGAATGAGGGTATTTTTAGGATTTTTCCAATAGAATATTGTCTGGAACCAATGTATCACTGTTTGTAGTAGAGTATGAATGAGGGTATTTTAGTTTTTTTTTTTATTAGAATACTGTCTGGAGCTGATGTATCAGTGTTTGAAGTAACATATAATTGAGAGTGTTCTTAGGATTTTTTAGTGGAATACTGTCCGGAACCGATGTATCATGTGTTGGAAGTAACGTATGAATGAGGGAATTTTTAGGATTTTTTTAATAGAATACTGTTTAGAACAGAAGTATCTGTGTTGGAAGTAACGTATGAATGAGGGTAATTTTAGGATTTTTTAAAAGAATTCTGTCCGGTACAGATGTATCTGTATTAGAGGTAGCATATATTAAGAGTATTTTTAGGATTTTTCCTAGAATACTGTCTGAACCGATGTATCTGTGTTGGAAGTAACATATGAATGAGAGTAGTTTTTTAGAATTTTTATTAGAATACTGTCTGGAACCAATGTATCAGTGTTTGAAGTAACATATGAATGAGAGTATTTCTAGGATTTTTCAGTGGAATACTGTCTAGAACCGATGTATCTGTGTTGGAAGTAACATGAATGAGAGAATTTTTAGGATTTTTTAGTGGAATACTGTCTGGAACCCATGTATCTGTGTTGGAAGTAACATATGAATGAGGGTATTTTTTGGATTTTTTTAATAGAATACTGTCCAGAACCCATGTATCACTGTTTGAAGTAGCGTATGAATGAGGGTATATTTAGGATTTTTTTAATAGAATACTGTCCAGAACCCATGTATCACTGTTTGAAGTAACGTTTGAATGAGGGGTTTTTTAGGATTTTTTTAATAGAATACTGTCCAGAACAGGTGCATATGTGTTGAAAGTAGCGTATAATGGAGGGTAAATTTCAGATTTTTTAATAGAATGTTTTCCGGAACCAATGTGTCACTGTTTGAAGCAGCATATGAATGAGGGTATTTTTTGGATTTTTTTTTTTAATACTATCCGGAACTGATGTATCAGTGTTTGAAGTAATATATGAATGAGGGTATTTTTAGGAATTTTTAACTGAATACTGTCCAGAACCGATGTATCTGTGCTGCAAGTAATATATGAATGAGGGTATTTTTAGATTTTTTAAAGTACTGTCCAGAACCAATTTATCTGTGTTGGGAGTAGCATATAAAATAGGGTATTTTTAGGGTTTTTCAATGGAAAATTGTCCAAAACCCATGTATCACTGTTTGAAGTGGTGTATGAATAAGTGTATTTTTAGGGGTTTTTTTTATTAGAATACTGTCCAGAACCGATGTATCTGTGTCTTAAATAACATATGAATGAAGGTAATTTTTGTTTTCTCAGTGGAATACTGTTCGCAACCTATGTATCTGTTGGAAGTAGCGTATGAGTGAGGGTATTTTTAGGATTTTCTTATTAGAATACTGTCTGGAACCGATGTAGCAGTGTTTGCGGTAACATATAAATGTACTGTTAGGATTTTTTCTTAGAACAGTGTCTGGAACTGATATATTTGCATTTTAAGTGGGGCATGAATGAGGGAATTTTAGGACTGTGTAATAGAATACTGTCTGGAATCGATGTATCTGTGTTTGAAGTAACATACAAATGAGTGTACTTTTAGGACTTTTTATTAGAACAGTGTCTGGAACCGATGTAACTGCATTTGAAGTAGCGCATGAATGGGGGTAATGTTAGGACTTTTTAAAAGAGCCCTGTCCTGAAGCGATGTGTCTGTGTTTGAAGTAACATGAATCAGGGTATTTTTAGGAGTTTTTAATAGAATATTGTCCTGAACTGATTTATCTGTATTTAAAATGACATGAATGAGGGACTTTTAGGATTATTAAATGGAATATTGTCTGGAACCAATGTATCTGTGTTTGAAGTAACATGAATGAGTATTTTATTTTTTTTTTTTGATTTTTTAATAGAATACTGTCCGTAACTGATGTATCTGTATTTAAAGTAACATGAATGAGGTTTTGTAGGATTTTTTGATGGAATGTTGTCCAGAACCAATGTATTTGTATTTAAAGTAACATGAATGGGGGTATTTTTAGGATTTTTAAATAGAATACTGTCCAGAACCGATGTATCTGTATTTAAAGTAGCATGAATGAGAGTTTTTTAGGATATAAAGAAATGTTGTCAAGAACAAATATATCTGTGTTTGAATTAGTGTATGAATGAGGGTATTTTTAGGATTTTTTAATAGTATATTGTCCGGAACCTATGTATCTGTGTTCGAAGTAGTGTATGAATGAGGGTATTTTTAGGATTTTTTATTAGATCATTATCCAGAACCAATGTATCTGTGTTTGAAGTAGTCTATGAATGAGGGTATCTTTAGGATTTTTTATTAGATTATTGTCCGGAACCTATGAAATAGCATATGAATGAGGGTACTTGTAGGATTTTTTAATGGAATATTGTCCATATTGATGTATCTTTACTTGAAGTAGCATGAATGAGGGTATCTTTAGGATTTTTTAATAAGATATTGCCCAGAACCAATGTATCTGTCTTTGAAGTAGCGTATGAATGAGGGTATTTTTAGGATTTGTTAATAGAATATTGTCTGGAAGCAATATATTTGTGTTTGAAGTAACATGGGAAAGAAGTCTTTTGAAAATATTGTTGGAAAAGGAGAGCATTTTCTCCTTTTCCCACAATGTCTGCTATCCTTCTTAACCCTTTACCACACAATCCCGACTTTTAACAACCCTCAGAATGAAAGCTTTTGCAAACATTGTGGGAAAAGGAGAAAATGCTGGTAACCAGCATTTTCTCCTTTTCTCACAGTGTTTTATTATCTTTTCAGACAAATCTCATTACTTTTGCCACATTTACTATATTCTCTGGAAATGCTTCCAATTTGGATTTGTCTAAAATTTTGTCATGTGGTAAAGAGTTAAAACAAATTTTACTGTTTGAGTCACTTTGCGTTGTCAGCATAATGCTTTCAATTTTGATTAGTCTAAAATTTTGTCATTTGTTTAAGAGTTAAGGTTGTTTTAAACTGTGCTCTTTGGAGAAATAATTCTGCCTGATTGTCATATTTGTATAGTGTTGTAATTTTTTTCTTTTGTTTTTCAATCTTCTTGACTGGAACCAAGAGGTCTAAGATGGTATGCCCTTAGACTAAAGATTTCCTAAACAAATTTTTTTTCTGTTCTTCTCATCTGAAATCGTTGAGCCTAGAATCTTAAAATAAGTTACTTCAAGTTCTGCCATAGGGGTCAAAATTGGCCCTGTACCAAGGGTCTGTTGTAGTACATCGAGTTCTATAATTTTTTATTTAATCTTCTATGGAGAGTTTAAGCTGAAAGTTTAAATGTTTAGTACATAACATTAAAAGAGCATTCTTTAGCTTAGTTGTTGAATTCCTGCACATAGGGTCAAAGATGGCCTGTTCCCAAGGTCTGTTGTACATTTACATGGGGTTCTATAGTTTTTTTTTTTAAATCTTTGTGGCTGAACCTGGGAGATGTTGGGTAAGTATGAAGCAACATATAATCATTCTTTACCTTAGATGTTTAAGTCCTACACATGGGGTCAAAGATGGCCCTGTTCCCAAGTTCTGTTGTCTGTTGTTGTTCTGTAAGTTTTTTAAAAATATTTTTGGCCAAAACTGAAGATGTTAGGCCAAAGAGTCTAAATAATAAGTTTTTAACATCAGAACATAATTATTCACAGAAGTTGTTCAGGTCCTGCATATGGGGTCAAAGATGGCCCTGTCCTCATGGTCTGTTGTTGTACTTGAGGTTCTATAATTTTTAAAATCTATTTGGCTGACACTATTGAGATTATAGACCTAACAGTCTGAATATCTAGTATATAAAATAAAAAGATAATTATTAATCTAAGTTGTTCAAGTTCTGCAAATGAGGTCAAAGATTGCCCTGTTTTTTCCAATGTCTGTTGTTGTACTTTCGGTTCTATGAGGTTTTCTTTATATGCCGCTGGAGGGGACGTATATTGGTGTCATCTTCTCAGTCTGTCCATCCCTCCATCACTTCGTCTGTCTGTACGTACGTCTATTTCTTTTGAACACAACTCCTCCAACATTTCTAGACAGATTTGGATGAAATTTTCACAGAATGTTTCTCATCATGTGACCTATCACATATTGTCAGGGTTTTGCGATGCTGTGGTGTATATTGTGACGATGGCACTCTTGTTTTTAATGTTTTTGGCTGAAACTATGGAGATATTAGACCTAAGAGTCTGAATATGTAGTATATAAAATAAAAAGATAATTATTTTCAAAGTTGTTCAAGTCCTGCACAAGGGGTCAAAGATTGCCCTGTTCCCAAGGTCTGTTTTTGTACATGTACAGGTATCATTATTTTTTAATCTTTTTGGCTGAAACTGTGGAAATGTTAGGCCAAAGACTGAATATTAAGTATCTAGCATCAAAAGATACTTATTCATCGAAGTTGTTCAAGTCCTGCACATGGGGTCAAAGATGGTCCCGTTCCTAAGGTCTATTGTTGTACTTGGGTTTATATATTTTTTGTCTTTTTTAATAACTTTTTGGCTGAAACTATGGAGATGTTTGGGGAAAAGCTCTGAATATTAAGTACGTAGCATCAAAAATTAATTTTTCATCTAAGTTGTTCAAGTCCTGCACCGAGTGTCAAAAATGGCCCTGTTCTAGAGGTCTATTGTTGTACATGTAGTTTTAAAAGGTTTTTTTTTTTTTCTTCTTTGCTGAAATTATGGAGATGTTAGGCCAAAGCCTGAATATCTAGTGTATAGCATCAAAAGATCAGTATTCATCTAAAAGTTGTTCAAGTCCTGCATCCTTGGTCAAAGATGGCCCTGTTCGAAATGTCTGTCATTGTGCATGTACATGTAGTTCTGTAAGTTTTAAATAGTTTTTGCATTGTCTATCTGTCCATCTATCTGCTGAGCCCTGTTTGCACATTCGGTAGCATATGGGAATCAAGAATAATGGGTCGCTGGTTCGATCCCCAGCTCTGCCAATTTATTTTCAAGGATTGATGATAGTCATTGTGACAGATTCATTCCTCATTCACCGCTTATCATTGTTTCAATAATGGTTATGTTGGAAAGCAGCCAGTGGCTTGGAAAAATATTGTGCAGAGTACTGGTAAAAAGAAACTCCAGGAGAGCATGGATAGGTGCTTGGCAGCAGCTATATAACTGAAATAATGATGAAAACTGCATTTAATACCATACAATTAATCAATTAACCTCCATCCATCCTGACAGATATCTATAACCAGTGACCAAAATTAATGAAACAAGATTTATGAGATCTTCATCATAGTTTGCTGTCATGGGACTTTTTTTTTTATCTAATGCCCTGTCATGGAAAAAATGGGCTTGATGTAAAATTTCCATTATGCTCCAATAACTAATACTACTAGACAAAATTTTATGATACTTCATATTTATATTATTAATCATAAGCATTAGACAATCATTATTTATTTATATCTAATAAAATGTCATGTCATGGAAGAAGGGGGCTTAATGTATAACATGGCATTCTGTATGTTTTAATCTTAAATCTTGGCTGAAACTATGGCGACTTGGAGTCTTTACCCTGTACCACACAATCCTGAATTTAGTGACCTTGTGGAAAAAGGCTCTTTTGAAAACATTGTTGGGGAAGGAAGGCATTGCTAGTAACTAGGAGAAAATGTGGTGACCAGCATTTTCTTTTTTCCAACAGTGTTTTTTACCCTTTGAAAGACAACCTCCACCATTTTAGCTACACTTATTTTGTTGTCTTAAGTGCTTTGGATTAGAAAAAGTCTAAAAGGTTACCATAATTATCATAGTTGTTCAAGTCCTGCACATAGTGTCAAAGATGGCGCTTTTCCCAAGGTCTGTTGATCTATACAGAGTTCTAAAGGTTTTATTTAAATCTTCTTGGCTGAAACTATGACGATTTTTGGCCTTAAGTCTTACATTTATGTGAGTACCGATAGTATCAAAAGAAGATTCTTAGATAAAGTTTAAGTCCTGGGTCAAAGATGGCCCTTTTCCAAGGGTTTGGTGTTGTACACAGAGGGTTTTTTTTTCTATCTTGAAACACACAGCCAACAGCCCCGAAATTTTGTATGTTGCATCAAGGAATGGTCCTTAAAGTTATTAAAATTGGTCATATGCTATAAAAGTTTGCCATGCCCAGGGTAACCATATTTCCAAAAAAATAAAAATAGTTATTATACAAGTAATGAAAACCTCAAAAGCCATTAGGCCTGGTGTGTTGATATTATGTAGCATCACATGGTCTTGTATAAATAAAGTAAACATCATCAAAACAGGTCCTGCACATGGGTCAATTATTTTGCAGAGTTACAATTTCATTTTCTTTTTTACTTTCCTTGTCTTGAACTATTGGGCCATGAGCCAGATATTTGGTCTCAGCATTATAAAATATTTCATTTAAATCCAAGTTGTTCAAAATGTGCTTTTGGGTCAAAGAGGGGCCTGCAAAGGGGTCACCTGTTTTACTTTGTGTTTTGTAGGAATCTGTTTCAGAAATTTATTTTTTTATTCTTGTCTGAAACCATGGCACCTACGGCATGATAAATACAGTAGTATCATAATGTGGTCCCTAGTCAAAGTTGTTCAAATTGTGCCCTTTGGGTCAAAGCTGGTCCTGCCCCAGGTACACATATTTTGCAGAAAGAAACATATGGGTACACATATTTTACAGAAAGTGACATAAGTAACCATTAAAAAAGAAGCATCTCTCTTAAGACCATATGGTCTGATGTGTAGATACTTGTTACATAGCATCATACTGTTGTCCTGCATCATATCTGCATGTCAATGTCAATTCTGCTAGGAGATAAAGGTCTGCTGTCATATCTTTTGAACCCTTTGCCTGGTCTTAAAACTATTCCACACATGTCAGTCTTGATACTTGATGGCATGCAGAGTAGAAGTTTTGCATACCTGTCTGTAAGGTCGAGGTCATAGCGGCAGTTAAAAGGTCGAAAACACAGAATTTGATGCTGATTAATATCTCTTGAACTTTGTCCAATTCTGAAGATCAGTCACACTCATCATGTCATCAGAACCTGTATTGCTTATAAAACTTCACAAAAAGGCACTTGTACTGAATAGATATTGATACTGTAAGCAGCACTCTAGGGAAAGGGGGCTTAATGCAACTTTGTGATGCATTATACAAAGCAAGCTGTCACATAGTTTGACTTAATTTTGTCTAAATACCAGGTGAATCATGAGGAAAATTATCACAATTTGACCTATAGCCAAAATCTGGACCCAGGTAAGGCTTCGCATACTCAGAGGTTAATGTCTGCATAAGGTAATATATATTACATTGTATATTATAGATTATATTAAATATTATATCATGTAAATGTTCCTTAAAAATTCTCAGGGGCCATCATAACCATGTTGACATTATGTAGCTAAAGTAGAATCATATTAGTGCTCAATACCTGATCTAGTATTGTATAGAAAAGTTTTCAAAGGCGTTTGTTCCAATGACAAGTTGGTGTACATGGCTATGTTTCCCATAAATTTATTTTGGAAAGACATGTTGATTGCATTGAATATGCCTATATCGCTGTCTGTCTGTCCATCCACGTGTCATAAGTTTTGTTATCCTCCATAATCTCTTCAACTGCTTACCAAATCATAAAAAAAAAATTCACACAAATGTCTACCATAATCAGATGACATGCAGAGGTCTCACATAATATGCAATCATCCTTTATCATCATATTGATGGAAGATTTATGCAAACAAGTATCTAGTTGAAATGATAATTATAATTATAATTGTAACATAACTAAAACTACACAAAAAATTTCTGGCTAATATCAACATGTAGCTGAAATACAGTTGTAATATACTGGTAACTAAAACTACACAAAAGGCTTCTGGCTCTTGTTTACATGTGACGTTCATATACAAAGCTTATGTAAAGCTTAGCTTATATAGATTAGATTCCATTCCTTTAGTAACAGCATTGACGTCAAGAGTTTGATGACTTAAATCTTTACCAATCAACAAAATTGTAGACCAGTCCAAATTGAAAGCATTTGCAGACGACAAAATGCGTATAGCTCAAAAATTGAAATTTGTCTTGGGAAGGGTTGAAAACATTCTGGGAAAAGGAGAAAATGCTGGTTACCAGCAATTTCTCCTTTTCCTACAATGTTTTCAAAAGACTTCTTCCTCAGGGTTGTTAAAAGTCTGGATTGTTTGGTAAAGAGTTAAATCTATTTCAGTTTAGTCTGAAAATGACATTGGTAAGTTGATAACATTAAAAAACATGGGAAAGACCTTATTGCAATAAACAGTGTCTTTGAAATGAATTGCTCAGACAAGTTGTCCTGGCCAAATGGGTGATTTTACTGCACTAGTAAGTATACATGAAATATAAATTTGATTAGGAATTCATACCCGCAGTGTATTTTTGTTTTTTTTTTTTTTTCTTTTTCTATCCATGAATTTTTGGGAAGAGTAAGATTCTCACCAGTATGAGTCAATAGTTAGAATAACTGTAGTAAAGATATTGTATACAAGCTACCCTAGTACTAGCTGAAATCCAGGTAGATTTCAGGTTGACAATAGTGTACTAATAAAGAGTTTATGCTGTCACCAATGACGGATCAAGGCAAGCTAGAAAAGTTGTCGATCTATTCAGGGACAGCTGTGTTTAATTTGCAAAGTCAATAAAAGCTACTTATATTGCTTGCAAAGTCAATAAAAGCTACTTATATTGCCTTTTCTTGTTGAGAGGCATAAATAAGTCCATTGATATAGCATTTAGCAATCTGACAAAAAAGCTTAACCCAAGTTTGTCAGAAGTATAACAAGTTCTACCATAGTTCATTATGGTGTCTAGAACCATACCAGTAAAAAAGTACATTACGGTGCATGTTTGCCTGGACCCATACCAGTAATTAGCTTGCATAAAATAATATCTTGCCTACAATTGTCCAAACATGACTTACAATGAAGGGAATCTAAACACCTCCAAAGATTTATACATAAAAACCTTGACCCCTATCAGAATTAGGCTAGCTAACATTGACCCAAGCTATAACTTAAAAATAGGAGAATTAAAGCTGTACCTTGTCCATGTTACAAGAAAATGTTTCCTGAACTAAAGCCAATGTTTATTTTGCTTAGTTTTTGCCTACAATGTCTACAACACCACCTTAATTTCCTGGATACTGAACAGTGCAAGGAAACTACCCATTCAGGTAAGAAAGTCTGAGCAATTAATTTTTGGAATATTTTTGTGTCATTTATACAGTTCAATTTTAATTAGACATTTTGCCAAAATTTATTAAATCTAACACTATCACTTTATTCAAATCCATCAGAGGCTTTTACTGTGAGATGTTGACTTATAATTTACTTGGAGTCAAGCTATATGAAGTCAATGTTTAAATCTTTAAAAAATGATGGAATTTTAGACCTGTCCAAATTGTAAGTGTTTGTCACTTAAGAGATATTGCCATAATGGTAAATACCAAAACCAGCATTTTTCATGAAGGCTCTCAAAGTCCAATTGAGATGCTTCTTACATTTGTCTGTCTGTCTGTCTGTCTGTCTGTGGTTTTTCTGTGCACTCCATGTCACTTGTTCCTTTAATTCATAAGATAATTCATGTTTACCTTGATGTGACTACATGCAAAACAGGGTATCACAAGCTAAAGTTTGTATTTAAAGCTAACATGTACCACAATATTTCTTGAACCCCTTGTCCGACAGTGAAAATATTTCACAGACATCTCTCATTAATGATGTGACATGACATGATATGCAGAGTGAAGGCAGAATTTCATTGGAAACTAATTTTCTTGTTCCAGTGATGTTTATTTGGTAGCAGCCGATGTTTTCTCCAGTCTGCCACCTTGTATTTTTTAGCACTTCTTTCTTTCTAAACTTGCTAGCTGCTTTCCCTCATAAACAAATGACATATTGCAAATTAGAATAATTTTAAGGCACTGTACTCTTTCTAAACCCGCTAGCTGCTTTCCCTCATAAACAAATGACAGATTACAAATAACAGTGCATTTACTTTCCAACAAAGCAATTAAATTTATCTTTTATATATTGCTGTATGGATTGTCTAAACATTACAATGATCGGAATGTTTTTATCATCCTGAGGCCTCAAATTATCATGCTTTTTCTTTTTATAATTCTTTTACATAGTTTCACTGATTGTAGTTTTTCTACTTAGTTTTACCACATCAGAGCCCTAGCCTAGTACTGGTGAAAACCAGGAAAATATGAATAATTATGTGAGCTGTTGCCGTGATATGTCTGAAATAATGTTGAAAGCGGCATTAAACACCATTCAATCTATCAATACATAGTTTTACAATACATTATGTACATTAAAGTATTATTGGCATACATTTTTACATGCTGCTGGAGGTGACGTATATTGGTGCCATCTTCTCCGTCCATATGTCCATCCATCCGTCCGTCCCTTCGTCCGTCCGTGTATGTCCATTTCTTGTGAACGCAACTCCTCCCATGTTTCTTGACAGATTTGGATGAAGTTTTCACAGAATGTTTCTCATCATGTGACCTATCGCATATTGTCAGGGTTTTGCGATGCGGCGCCGTATATTGTGACAGTGGCACTCTTGTTTTAGTACACATGATTCACATTAGCATTATATACAATGACAATAATTTCATGATTTCATGATGACAAATTATTATATGTACACACTCAGTCCTAAAGCTGGCTACAATGAGTTGGATGGTATCCAATGACACCCCTGCAATATTCATGCAGATAATACTTTGTGGCCATACATTGATCTTTTACAAGGAAAGATTTTAATGTATGAGCATGAAGGGGGACCAGTATCCTTGGACATGCATTATCCTTTTACCAGACGACAAAATTTTAGCCTTATCCAAATTCAAAGCATTGCAGATGACAATTTCAATGACGTTTAAATGGTGCAATTTTTCTCTGATAAGTTAGAAAACATTGTGGGAAAAGGAGAAAATGCTGGTGACCAGCATTTTCTCCTTTTCTCACAATGTTTTTAAAAGGCTTCTCTCCCAGGGTCATTAAAAGTCGGCATTGTGCGGTAAAGGGTTAAAGATTGCACAATGTCATTCACATATGAGTCATGCTCTGGCAAACAGGGGCTTAATGTATCTCCGTGATGCATCATACCATGCAATACATCACAGAATTAGGGATCCATAAAATTCAGTATGTCTAACATTTTTCCGGCTGTATCATAAGGTACACTGGTCCCTTGACATACAGAAAATTGACCAATAGCGAAAAATTTTGGCCCAGGTCAGCCTGCATGGACTGTGCAGGCTGACCTGGGTTGATAGTTTTCGCAGATGCATTAAGACCCTTTTTCACAGAGCATAGCTCATATACATGTTATGATGTACCCTCGACAAACTGAAAATCGCGGTATTAAGCTTCGGCGTTTACTAACTTAAGTTATAGGGGTAAAATTGAAATTCCACTTGGCTGTATGTGTTATTCAATTATTTTCCTTCAAGTGCACAACACATACCTGATTTATTTCAAATATTCACAAAATTTATTCAGCAAGCATGATACAGCCGACTCAAGCCAACATTTGAATATCTGTTCAGATAAGTGATTTAATTTTCATTCTAAATTTTTAAATTCTAATTTAAATTCTTTTTTTTAGAATTTAAAATGGATTTAGTTTTCAAGAATTGCCAGGAAAAAATTGAAAATTCATCTGAATTGCATGCAAATGGAAAATGCTTGGTTTGGAATGGTAGTGTGAGTAAGGCTGGATATGGTCAATTCAGATTCAAGGATCCGAGAGGTCCTGCTGGAGCTGGGTTTCGAACCTGCACAGCTCACAGAATGGCAGTTATGGTCAGTATGAAATCTCTGGATACTGACCCAAAATTTCATGCGAGCCACCTATGTAATAACAAGCTCTGTGTCAATACAGACCATATTAACTTGGAAGAAAGTTTTGTAAATAATGGTAGGAAATGTTTTGAGAGGGGCATTTGTTCTGGTCATGAAAATGCATTGCGGCAAAAGGAGCCAGACTGCTTGTTGGACTTATGGGACTATAAGTACTATTTTCATACCTATTAGGCTCTTTGCATGTTTTTTCTTATTCTATTGTTTGTCTGTCTATCTAAACTGTCCCCAAACTTGAATTCATTTGCCCCCCCCCTTCTTTTGAAAACATTGTGGCAGAAGGAGCCTGAATTATATACAGGACCCCCCGCCTTACTCAATCTCTCTCTCTCTCTCTCTCTCTCTCTCTTCTTCTTCTTCTTAAAACATTGCAGGAGCAGTTCTTAAGCTCATATAGCAACACCCCATCTCTCTCTCTCTCTCTCTCTTTCTCTCTCCCTCTGTCTATGTCTCCATTTTGGTCAACAGCAGGCCTCATCAGTAGTGCTGCTATGCACTAGACAGAGTTACTCTGCCTGTTCTGTTTTATTTCTTGTTTACTTCTTTACTTGTCTTAACTCTGTCTAAGGCTAACTTGTTTTGGTCTCTGGGCATATGTATGAATGTTGTCATCTAAGACCCCTTTAACATAGTCAGGTTCGGGATAACCCTTTTCCTGCATCAAGTGGTGCTCATGTTCAAGTCTTGCTCGGATAGCTTGCCTCTTTTTCCTGTAGGGTCTTGTCTTTTTAAGCGATTTACTATCCAGTGCCCTTCTTGATATCTGTTGTAGGCGCTTCTGAGCCCAAATGCACAATGATGTACCAGAAATGGTCCAAAGTTTTTTCTTTATTGCCTTGTCTATTCTGTTGTTTGACCGGAGTATCTGGGCTGATAGTCTCCCTGTGAATGTTCTTGAGTAATGGATGCTTTTGCTGAGGGTAGCTGCTGCGGCTCTGTTAAAGGCTTCGCATTTCTGTGTTGAAGTCCGCGAACTCAGCCTCATTTGTAGTATGATCTGCATTATGGACTTGTCGTTTTCGTCCATTCTTAGTAATGTTATTGTTGCAGGACCTAGTAGTTGGATTTGTACCACCAGCAGCCGGCACCTTCCCCAGAGCAGACCAGAGATTCTATGGGACAGTTACTGCAGTTTCCTGCGTAACATTCAACGGTGGCATTCCTGATTGAAGGTAAGTGTCCTAGCAATTGAATTATATCCCCTTTTCCCATCCTGGCCATTTCTTCTATTATAGCATTACATCTTAGTTTAATGTCCCTCGCTAGAGCTACTTGGGCTGTCTGTCTCTCTTTCTTTGTACAAAATGGAAACATCCCTGTACTGAAACTTGCATTTCTTGTTTTTCTCTCCTGAGTAGTAGCTAGGTGGTATGGGTCTGCCTGTCTTGTTACCTCCCAACCTTTAGTTAATGTATCGAAGTCCTGCATGCCCAGGTACGCCTTAGTGTCTCCGTCTGTTGTTAGGGTTCTTACATAGAAGCCCTCAAGGGAAAGGTTCTCTGCTATGCTATATGCCATTCTTCTCTCTGAATGTGGCACTAAATATCCAATGTCATCAGTACATCCGGCATGGCCCCCGGGACAATTTACCTCAAACCCCTTGTTCTTCAGTGTGGCCCTGTCCAACATAGTTTGTTTTCCACGGCTAGTCCTATAATATACTTGGACTCTGTATGGTTTTCGCTTTCAATGGCATAGGCTTGTGACGAACTCTGTCCAGGTTTGTACGAAGACTTCATTTGGCTCTGGTTGTATCTTGCATCCATTGATACGTCTATTTGCTTAAGGTCCAATACATGGTGGTTGATGCCATGCTGTTTAACTAGGTCCCGCTTTTCGGCCGTATCAGTGTTATTAATGTCTGTAACCTTTGAGCTGACTTCTACACTCAGTTTCTGCAAGTGACTTGCTGCTGGAAATGGCAGGTCCAACTGACTGAACAAGCATTCAGCCCTTGAAATTCCCATGGGAATGTCTAGCAAAGCCACAGCTAGGTTAGTATTGATAGATGCCCGCGTCGTTTTGGGTATTTCGACATACATCTTCATCATTTGCGATTCATATCTACATGTTCTGCAGTAAAATTGCAACTTCATAGCAAGGCCATGTTTATGCTCTGTCTTGTAGACTAAATCAGCCTTCCCACATTTTCTACCAGAATGTTCTTTGATGAGAATGTTGATGGTTTCAAGCATTTTTCCCATGTTCATGATGCGGTTACCTCTAAAATCATTCTCTGTTGCTTTCAGACTCTGTGACAGATGATTGTACCGCCTCTGAGTGGCTGAGACAACATCAGTGTTTGATGAACTGTCTCTGACTGGAGATGTTACACTGTTTTCATCTGTTTGCTGTGAATATTCAGGTAATTTCTTTCTTCTAGGTGAAAATAAATTCCCTTTCTTGAACAAGCTTAAGGGCTTCTTCTTCCTCTTTTTCCTGTCTTCTCTGTTCATTTTTCCTCTATATTCTGTCTGTATCTGACCAGTTCTATTTTTCTGTTTTCTTCTCTCTTTATAAGTAACTCTGGATATGTATGGTCTTTTTAGCTCACCTGAGCACAACGTGCTCAAGGGGAGCTTTTAGGATCACCCAGTGTCCGTCTTTAAAAATCTTCTCCTCTGAAACCGCTGGTCAGATTTTGAAATAATTTCACAGAGATATTCCTTGGGTGACCCTTTTCAAACTTTGTTCGCGAAATTTTCATCCGTCAAGAAACATGGCTCTGGTGAATGGAGGCTTCTTGCACTATACGGAAATGAAGAAATTCTTAAAAATTCTTCTTCTCTGAAACCGCTGGTTAGATTTTGAAATAATTTCACAGAGATGTTCCTTGGGTGACCCTTTTCAAAAAGTGTTCGCGAAATTTTGATCCATCAAGAAACATGGCTCTGGTGAATGAGGGCTACTTGCACTATACGGAAATAAGGAAATTCTTAAAAATTCTTCTTCTCTGAAACCGCTGGTCAGATTTTAAAATAATTTCACAGAGATGTTCCTTGGGTGACCCTTTTCAAACATTGTTCGTGAAATTTTGATCCATCAAGAAACATGGCTCTGGTGAATGGGGGCTACTTGCACTACACGAAAATGAAGAAATTCTTAAAAATTCTTCTTCTCTGAAATGGCTGGTCAGATTTTGAAATAATTTCACAGAGATGTTCCTTGGGTGACCCTTTTCAAAAATTATTCGCGAAATTTTGATCCGTCAAGAAACATGGCTCTGGTGAATGGGGGCTACTTGCATTATACAGAAATGAAGAAATTCTTAAAAATTCTTCTTCTCTGAAACCGCTGGTCAGATTTTGAAATAATTTCACAGAAATGTTCCTTGGATGACCCTTTTCAAAAGGTGTTCGCGAAATTTTGATCCGTTAAGAAACATGGCTCTGGTAAATGGGGGCTACTTGCACTATATGGCCATGAAGAAATTCTTAAAAATTCTTCTTCTCTGAAACGGCTGGTCAGATTTTGAAATAGTTTCACAGAAATGTTCCTTTGATGACCCTTTTCAAAAACTGTTCGCAAAATGCTGATTTGTCAAGAAACATGGCTCTGATGGCCCACTTGCACTATATGGACATTAAGAAATTCTTAAAAATTCTTCTTCTCTGAAACGGCTGGTCAGATTTTGAAATAATTTCACAGAAATGTTTCTTGGGTGACCCTTTTCAAAAAGTCTTCGAGAAATTTTGATCCATCAAGAAACATGGCTCTGATGGCTGTGGGCTTTTTACACTATACAGACATGAAGAAATTCTTAAAAATTATTCTTCTCTGAAAGCGCTGGTCAGATTTTGAAATCATTTCATAGAAATGTTCCTTGGGTGAGTCTTTTCAAAAATTGTTCACAAAATTGTGATCTGTCAAGAAACATGGCTCTGATGGTGGGGGCTATTTGCACTACAGGGACATGAAGAGGAATTTCTTAATTCTTCTCTGGAATGGCTGGTCAGATTTTGAAATAATTTCACAGAAATGTTCCTAGGGTGACCCTTTTCAAAAATTGTTAGGGAAACTTTATCTGTCGAAAAACAACAGCCAATTGTTGGCACCTGCATGTGGTGCTCTTGTTCAACTTATGTTTTTAGTCACTATCGAGAATGTGCTCTTCTTCAAGAAATTGTCCTTGGGTGATCTATCCAAAAATTTATTTGCAGAATTCTGATTCATCAAAATTATTGCTGTGGTGATGATTGTAGAGGTGGTGACAGATTTTGAAATTACTTTTACAGGTGACCTTTTCAAAATTGCTTGGCAAAATAATGATTTTGTTTCGAAAGTTTCAATACCTCAAAAAAAATTGGCTATGGTCCTCTCAAAAATTCAGGTGAGCAATCCAGGGCCATCTTGGCCCTCTTGTATACTTTTCTATCTGTCATTTGCTCCAATCTATCCACCCAATGACCTCCTTACCCAATACACTTATCTTATTGGACAGGTACTGATAAGCCAAGCTGGGCTGGGTTATGCAATACCTTATCTAATAAATTCCAGCCGTCTTGATGTTTGAAAAGGGTCTACTTCTCTCACATTACATCATAGATAGTCTGGTCTGTAGAGATTACCCAGCTTTTTGTCATAGATGAAAACATTGTGACAATAGGAGCCATATATAGGTAAATTTGCAGTACTGGTATTACACAAAGATTAAGATTCATGTCCGTCATATTCTGTAAAGGCCCTCTTCTGTTCTTCTTTCAAATATTCCACCCTCATTTTGACTAATAATGTTTGACTATAGAATAAGAAGCTCAGAAATGTGCATTTGGCTGGTCACATTTAAGATTTTAGAGAAGAAAAATGAGGAAAACCCTAAATTTTAGCCCTCAGAATGGGTTTTTTTCAGTCATTTTGGCTTCTTTTCATGCAATGTTTTGTATGCATTTAAATGAAAATGGGTTAAAAAGACAGACAAAAGGGTCCAGAACAGTATACTTTTTTATTTCACGTAAATCCATTGAGTTTTGACTGAGATATGTTTGATTTTGTTGGAGGAGTCAAAGGGCTTAAAATTTCCATTTTTTGGGGTCTTTTCCGCAAAAACAATCATGTTCAAAAAAATGGGTTTTCTCTTTGAAAATGGCCCTGATTTCTCTCTGGCTCATTTTTTCCTTGTTGCAATATGCGAATTTAACCAAAAGGCTAAAAAGACCTGACTTAAAAGTCAAATTCTTTTTTATATAGGTGTCGCACCACTGTGAGATTGCTTCCGTGTCGTAGTAGTCAAAAGTCGTCCTATGTGAAATTTTGCAGTAGCACTTTTGTTGCACTTTTTCATGGAGCCGAGATGGCTTGGAGGTATATAATTTAGATTTGCTTGAAATTTGGGCAATGGGGGACCACTAAGATGTGTTTTTATTGTTCACTGACAGGACTACTTTGTTTCAGAGGAGGAACAAAAACTTGGGGTCATGGCGGTGAATAGGTGTTCCTGAGAGGATAAAATTTAGGGTGCCTGTGTTGGTTGGAAAGTAGCGAAAAACCCAACTGATTGACGTGTTGGTTTTTTTTTTGCATTTTTTTGCAGGCCTATGGTGGTACTTTTCAGAGTAACGAACGGACAAGCCATAATTTTGCCGTCAAGCAATATGCCAAGCTTCAGATATGGTCAATTTTGCTCTATTTTTAATTAGGCAAAAAACCACAGGTGTGACACCATATGTAACATTATAAGGGAGGTAACTCATTACATTACATTACATTACAACCTGCTTATTAATTTCAAATGTTCTCCAGGCTAAACGGTTGTTACTCATTCTAGAATGTTTGTGTAAGAGCCCAGCTCCTATCAACCGATCGATGGTGCCAATTTGGATGTTGTGCTGAAAGTGTAGTCATGAAAATGAGGCTGCCGAAAGGGAAACTGCTTTTAAGTGGGTTTTGCCAGTGTACATGACATACATGTTCGGGGCATATTATCCAATCAGATCACAAGAAATTTCTTTGCAGTATAATACCACATTTTACCTACTAAGTTACTTAACCCTTTCTCAAACAATCACTGTTTTTCACAACCCTGGAAAAGAAGCCTTTTGAAAACATCGTGGGAAAAGGAGAAAATGCTGGTAACCAGCATTTATTTCTTTTTCCGCAATGTTTTCTGCCCTCCCAGAACAAATTTCAATTTTTGAGTGTCCTTAATTTTGTTGTCTGCAAACACTTTCAATTTGGACGAGTCTAAAATTTTGTTGTTTGTTAAATCTTTACCACACAATGAAAATTGGGACTGGTCCAAATTGAAAGCACTTGCAGATGACAATTTAAATGTAGTTCAAATGAAAGACTTTGTCTTTATTAGGGTAGAAAACAGTGTGGGAAAAGGAGAAAATGCTGGTTACCAGCATTTTCTCCTTTTACCACAATGTTTTCAAAAGGCTTCTTCCTAAGGGTCGTTAAAACTCGGGATTGTGTGGTAAAGGGTTAAAGAGTTAATATTCAATCTCACCATCCTTGTAATGTTTATTACCCTATATCCTGCTAAATAAGTTAAATGAAACTTTCAAGCCAATTTAAAAAATCCAAATATTGCTATTACAGAGAATTTCTTTATTGGACATAGTAAATCAAAGATCTGTGCAGTCTGATCTTGACCTACACTGTCCATGAAAGGTCCTTGAGTCGTGCTTAGCAGTCTCATGGTCAGATAGAGGATCTTAAAATCATGAGAAAGGAGGTTTTGAAAACATTTTATGAAAAGGAGAAAAAGCTGGTATCTAGCATTTTCTCCTTTTCCCACAATGTTTTAACACATTTCAAAGATACATTCTGGCATTGCAGCCACATTCAATTGCTTTATACTATAAATGTTTTCAATCTTGACATGTCTAAAATTTCAGTGATGACTGGTGAAGACTTACTAAATTTCCATGTGTTCTAATGACGCTGAGGGGGGAGGCTTTTGAAAACATTGTTAAAAAAGTGAGAAAATGCTGGTAATCAGTACTATCATCCTTTCCAATAATATTTTCTATAGTTTCAATGAAAGTTCCCGTCATATAATTTATGCCTAGGCTGAAATTTTGTTATCTGAGAAAGGGTTATGGATCCTGTTAATATGATGGTTGACTAAGGTGCTGAAAACTGTAATAAGTGAATAGTTACTGAAGTTTTAACCCTCTACCACACAATGCTGACTTTTAACTACCCTAGGAAAGAGGCCCTTTTAAAACATTGTGGGAAAAGGAGAAATTGCTGGTAACCAGCATTTTCTCCTTTTCCCACAATGTTTTCTACCCGATCAAAGAAAACCTTCAACCGTTTGAGCCACATTGAAATAGTCATCTGCAAATGCTTTCAGTTTGGTCAAGGCTAAAATTTTGTCGTCTGGTAAAGGTATACTTACTGGCTCAAGCATGAATAAAACTTTCAGTTTGAGCACAAACTTAGTTGAAGTGTTTAAAGTAGTGGCCACTCCAAACAGCCCAACTCTTTACGAAAAGAATAAATTCAAGGCATGCTCAAATAGACAGCATTTGCATAGGACAAATTCAGTATGGCTCAATTAATGGAATTAAGTTTTAAAGGCTAAAAACATTGTGGAAAAGAGAGAAAATACCGTCTTTGTCTCTGTCAAGGTTCCCACTGGGCTTCAAGGTTGAAGCAGAATTTTGTCCACCATTGCTATTGACTTAGAAAATGTTATATTCTAGAGTGCAGTGATGACAAGAAATTGATAAGGAATTATCCACTGTAGGGAAGACCAGGGCAAAATAACACACAGGGCAAAGTGGTACATTTGAGATAACTTTGTAATTTCCTCATTTATTACACCATGAACCCTACACAGTAAGAGAGTTTTAAATCCACCATCTTATGAGCTATGATGTGGGCAGATCCCTCCTACCGTTAATTTATGAAGAGGACCCGACACGTTTTGGAACATGAGAGTAAATGTTGCTTCGTTTTGTACTCGAGACATTATGGATTGTTCAGCTTATAGTCAAAGTTAGAGTGTATCCTGAGGATAACAATGCTATTTGAATCAATGTTCGGGCTATTTTGGATTTTTATATAGTTCTTGTTTTTTTCACAGTACTGCAATGTGTTACACGGCAAATGTGGCAAAGTGATACAGTGTTAAACTATGCTCATGCACTCTCAAATATCAACCAAGCTTGGAAAAATCAATTCCAATGAAATGGAAAACATTAAATCAACCATTGTTAAATTAAAAATGATTTGTAACATTCTGATATATTGTAGATTAGGGCTAAATATGTACTTTTTTTTCGTAGTATGGTAGGAAACTAGGATTGTTTGACTGATTGATTGTTTGTATTGGAGTCTAACACCATTCTAATTGCTTCGGTCATATCATGGTGGTCGGTGCACCTACTCATGTGTTTCCTGGCTTTCTCACACCAGTACTAACACAAGTTTCTTTCCATGTCACTGACTACTTTTTTCACATGCATCAGAGGTGAGAGGCGAAAAATCGCTGAAAAGAAACTTTGCCTCAATAGGGTATCAAACTTACAACCACCAGATCATGGGTCGGATAGGCTAATTACTGAGCTAGCTGGCCAGGCTCAAATCTAGGAAAGTACATGTTGTACATATCCTGTGTTCAATGGAATCAGTATTGGGTATGATAAAATTAAAACTAAAAACGCTGGTGAAATAGTTATATGAATATTGCCCCTTGATATAACTCCTTCTGCTTGGCTAAGCATCTACTTTCTTCACGTTTTCAAATAAGATTTGCGGTAGAGCAGAATGGAAGAATGGGTGCAAGGTAATGATGGATTCGTTTTTGCAATTAGTTGTAGACCAGTGAATTTTATTTGCTTACATAAAAAAGATGGCCATAGTGACATTGTTTGCCTGTTTATCCACCATGAGGTTTTATTAGCACCACTGGCCAAAGGCCAGCATGCTTATGTCATAGCCCAATGTCAGCTGTGCTTCCGTGCGTCCGTCTGTCCGTCCATCCATCCATCCATGAGTGCATTAACTTTTATTTCAAACATCTCCTCTGAAACTGCCAAACCAATTTGATGAAACTTTACAGAAATGTTCCTGCCATGGTCCTCTTTAGAATTTCTTGAAAGAATTTGATTCCTTCAAAAACTGTGGTTGCCATGGCAACAAAACTGAAAAATATTGAAAATCTTCTTGTCTGAACCCATAAGGCCTAGGGCTACCACATTTGGCATGTAGCTTTATCTAGTGGACCTCTACCAAGTTCCTTCAAATAATAGCCCTGATGTCAAAATTGACCCCGTCCCAGGGGTCAAAAGTTTTATATGGGCTTATAAGGGAAAACTTTAAAATCCTTCTGGTACCTAGCCATAGTGCCTAGGGCTACCAAATTTGGCATGTAGCGTTATCTAATGGACCTCTACCAAGAATGCCAAAATTGTAGCCCTGGGGTAAGATTTGGCCCCACCCCAGGGGTCAGAACTTTTATATGGGCTTATATAGGGAAAACTTTAAAAATCTTCATGTACCTAGCCATAAGGCCTAGGGCTACCAAATTTGGCATGTAGCTTTATCTAGTGGGTGTCTATCAAGGGTGCCCAAAGTATAATCCTGGGATCAAATTTGGCCTTGCACTGGGGGTCAGAAGTTTTACATGGGCTTATATAGGGAAAACTTTAAAAATTTACTTGTACCTAGCCATAAGGCCTAGGGCTACCAAATTTGGCATGTAGCTTGATCTAGCGGACCTCTACCAAGAGGGCCCAAATTATAGCCTTGGGGTCAAGTTTGTCCCCACACCAGGGGTCACATGTTTTACATGTAAAAACTTTATATATCTTCTTGTTACTAACCATAAGACCTAGGGCTACTAAATTTAGCCCTGTCTCAATGGTATCATGTTTTACAAGGCCTTTTATTGAGGAAACTTGGAAAATCTTCTTGTTTATAACCACACATTCTAGATCTGTATTATTTGGTATGGGGCTTTATCTTGGGGACGTCCACCACGATTCAAGTAATTATAGCTTTGTGGTCAAAAATAGCTTTGCCCTGAGGTCATAACTTTCTTCAGGATTTTATAGAAAAAATTTTGTAGGTCTTCTAGTTTGAAATCTATTGGCCAAGTATTGTAATGTTTGGCTTGTAGTGTTTTTAGTTATTAGCCAGTGGAGTGATACATCATGGCCCTCTTGTTTTTGTGGTTGCTTTGAGTTAGACCCATTGTTGAGTTAAAAATTTGGCTTTGTATGCTATTGCAAAAGACCCATTTTGATTACATTATGGTAAAAGGTGCAGTTATTTGTAGAAAGCCATTGCTTACGGTCAAAAATTGTTTTCCTGAACCATGTTAACAGTTAAAGTCCTGCTCACAACTTTGGTTGCCATTATAGTCAGTATAGATCAAGATCAGACAGCACAAAATGTGCAGTTTAATCTATGACAATGATCAGTCGAATCGAGAAATTTTTGCTTAAGAAAAGAAAAATTATTAAGTATGAAAACACAAACCATTTAGTCAGATATAGGTGTTTTATTTGATTATAATTGCTAGGTTTTTCAATGTCCATTTAAGAAATCATTTTGATTGGTTGAATACTTCTGTAAAAGGTTGACTTTCCTGCAGTCACTTCAAAGGTTGAAAAGTTCTGCAGAGAAGAGAAGTCTTATGTTTAGAACATCATTGCTCCATTGGAAGGAAATCAGTCTAATGACAATGATCAGTCTCATCCAACAATGGCCGCTTTGCCGAGACATCCTGAACAAGAGTAATGTTAAAATTGCATTCAACTGGGACTCATTTCCAGGCTGAATATGTCTGTTGGGTTTATATTGTGCTTTAAGAGTTAAGGCAATCTCTGTTCTCTTTTCAAGAAAAACTTTTAACTCTTTACCAAACGACAAAATTTTTGACTTGTCCAAATTGAAAGCATTTGCAGATGACAAAATAAATGTGACTCAAAAATTGAAACTTGACTTTAGAGGAGTAGAAAACATTGTGGGAAAAGGAGAAAATGCTGGTTACCAGCATTTTCTCCCTTTCCCACAATGTTTTCAGAAGGCAAATGTCTTAATGCCCTTTTTCGCGTGTTGCAGGCCATATATGTTACAGCTGACTTGTAAAGCCAGTTTTTTATGTATACTAACTAAATTTCAGGTATTATGTATAATACCTGATTCAGTCAATTATTATACATTTATAATAACTGATACTTTCAGTTAATTTATGAAATACAATGTAACTGATTTTTAGAAGAAGAAATTTTTCATGATAATTGTAATGACTGAAAGAACACAAAATGATAACACTCATATTTATCAAGCACATGTTTGATATCAAAAACATCAGTTTCTTCATCTACAGTCCGTTTACGCTCTGTTAGAATTGTTTCTAACATGGTTTTCTGTAAATTCTCCTCGGTTTTGAGTTTGTGGAGTACTTCTTCGGAAATGAAAGATTTTGTGTGGCATTTTTTGGCATTTAAAGTCCTATAGCCCAATCAGTTGTATTTTTGTCAGCCAACCAGGCCCCTAACATATCTTTAGCATCACAGTTGGCTCTGCATACAGACCTTGACCCTGGGGATAATATGGCTTACCACGGAAAATGACAAGATCTGACCATAGCTGTTGTCGTTTTGCCATCTGTGCACTCACTGAGGTGAACTCTGTACCAAAACTAAAGGAATGCTGGTGTTCCTAATAACAAAATTATATGCCATAAATAAAAAGCTCCTTCTGCTGCAAGTTTTGACTGAGTGGGCGTAAAATAAAAAAAAAAAAATCAAGTGATCTTGATAGTTCATTATCCCTTTTATACTTTACCCTCATCATAAACTGCATGTCTTTCAAGTGTAATGTTGCGCGGGAACTAAAGTCCTTTGAAAAAGAAAACTGGCTTCTAAACGACTCTTGAAAGTAGTTCTTGTTCACTTATTCGTCTTCTGACGGAGGCAGTACATTGATTTCTTAATTCAAAAAAGTTTAGGGCTTCTTGTATTGTATTGGCATATTTGTCACTCGGGTCTTTGATCGTTTTGTGTCTTCCACCTTGTCCAGTTGCTATATAAGCACGCATTGTGACATGAATTTTAAGCGTCTTCTTTACTTAAAAAAAATACAGCAGATAATTCCTTGTCAATTTCTTGACATCACTGCACTCTAGGACATAGCACTTTCTGAGTAAATAGTAATGGTGGACAATTCTCTGCTTTGACTTTGAAGAGTTTATCTTCTCCCTAATAGAATTTTGGTACACATCTTGACATACAGGGTGACCCCCCCAAAAAAAATGCCACCCATGAAATAGTTAATAAAATTCACAATCCTTTCTGCAATCCAACCATATTTGGTACAACTGAACTCCAGTCTATGCCTGACTTGCCCAACAAGTTTCAGTCATGAATTTCATATCCAAACGTCTTTGTTTTTATCTCTGTTCAATGAAATGCTCCAAATGTGCACCTCTGCGATGCAAGCACACCTGGATACGACATGCAAAATTGTCAATAATTCTGACACACACTCCTTCCTCAGTATTGCCCTGATTTTGGCGTTGATGGCCCTCTTCAGTTCAGGAATAGTCTAATTTCTGATAGACATTATCTTTGAGATAACCCCACAGGAATAAATCTTGGGGGTTAAGGTCTGGTGAGTGTAAAGCCAAATCAGGATCACACCTCCTACTGATGAGACGATCACGAAAGTGTCCCAGCAGCCATTCCAATGAGTCATTTGAGGTTAGGGAGTTGCCCCATCCTGTTTAAACCACTGTTCATCCCTAACAACACCTATTCGTCTGCCCAGAACTTCTTAACAACTACTAGGTAGCGTTCAGTATTGATCGTGATTTACCGTTCTTTCTGGTCTTCAAACCAATAGGGACCGATGATCCCATGTCTCGATATTGCAACCCATGCAGTGTACTAGATGGAGGGCACTCAGGCCTCTGCATACTTGTAATCTTCTGGTGGGGGACACCCCCAGAACATGTTATTCTTTGAGTCTGTCAGAGTTATTGTCAATTTTGCATGTCGCTTGAAATGCAAAGGTGCACATTTGGAGCATATCATGGAATGGAGATAAAACAAAGACTGTTCGACATTCATGGCTGAAACTTGGTGGACAAGTCAGGCATAGATTGGAGTTCATTTGTACCAAATATGGTTGGATTGCAGAAAGGTTGTGAAATTTATTAACGGTTTTATGGGTGGCATTTTTCTTTTGGGTCACCCTATATCAGAATTCTCTTATTTGTTCCCTAGCTCTTGCAGAGCGATTCATGGAATGCAACTTCAAAAACAGGATCAAAAATTTAATCGATATAGAGACATGTTTATTTACTGCTGTTTATTATGTACGTTGTTAGAATATTATGACTATTAAAGCTTTTAACCAGGTTGTAACCTGAAATCAAGTTGTAACTGGTAGTATAATAAAGGAATTATTTAATAGAAAACATTTACAAAATAAAGCAATTTGATATTGAATGGAAGAGTATAAAAGTAATTTCAGTTAATTTGTAGAATTTCTTCCCTTAACAATTATTTATTTCATAAAATAACATAAAACATCAGTTATTATGTATAACTTACTGAACCAGGTATTATACATAATATTATACATAATACGTAATTTTTTGTGGATCCATTAATTCCATTCTCTCTTAGAATCGACAGAATCATGAGGTAGACTGGTCCTTTGGCACGCAGAATTTTGATCAAATGGAAAAAAGTTTCGGTCCAGGTCAGCCCACGTAGATCGTGCAGGCCTACTTGGGTCTATACGGTTTGCAAATATGTTTCTTTTTTTGCATAGATAAAGAAACTTGATGGTAACAGTCATTCAAATGATGCAACTGGTTTGTTTAACTCTACCACACGACAGAATTTCAGATTTGCCCAACATTTCCAGACAGTTATTTAACAAATCAAATATTATGCGAAACATGAAATTTGTCCTTTGATAGGTAGAAAGCATTGTTGGAAAAAGAGAAAAAGTGGTTACCAGCATTTTCTCCTTTTCCCACAATGTTTTAGTTTCTTTTGTCAAGGTCATAAAAACTCGGGACTGTATGGTAAAGGTTTGAATAATGTGGGCTAATGATATTGCTTGTCGTCTGTCAGTTTGGCCGGGTAGCTCAGTGGTTAGCGTATCTGACTCGTGACCTGGAGATTGCGGGTTCGATACCCGGTTGCTGCGAACATTCTTTCCGGCGATTTTTCGCCTCTAACCTCTGATGCCATTCGGCATACCTCTGGTAATGGGAGACATCAAATCCCTCGGCTGTATCTGGTGGATTGATATGCACCAGATCGGTACATACCCGGAAATACGCCGGTTTACCGTTCTGAAAATTGTAAGGCTCCTCTTCAAAAAGAACTTGAGTTTCAATTTTCTATCGAAATCTTTCTAACTATATTTCAGATGAGTTGGCAAACAGTTCGTACATTCATTATTTATCAATTCCGATTGAAGTTTTCACCGACAGATAAACAGATGTGAATAACTTCATCGAGGTTGTTTATGTCGTTGCTAAACGACTGACAGTGGCGCGCCATGGAGTTCAAATGGAAACGACCGTTATACGGACGAGGTTAGATGTAGGTACGGAATTGGCCGAGTTGTGACGAGTGCTCTAAAGCATGTGAGAAATGTAGTCATTGGCTTTGGAAAGGAAGTTGTGTCAGTACTGGTGTGAGAAAGCAAGGAAACACGTGGGTGAGTCACAAACCGCCATGATATGACCTACACTGTTAAAATTGCGTTAAACTCCTAAACAAACCAAACCAAACCAAATGTCATATGTCAATCTGTCCATTGACAATTACATAAATGACTTCTCCTCAGAAACCGATAGATAAAATGAAATTCTACTGAGAAACTCCAAAAGACCAGGGTAACAAAATTTGTTTCAATTATTTGGATCATGTGAACATAGCTACCACTGCTAAAATAGCAAAAACCGTTGAACTTATGTCAAACTTGGCCTAGACAATCAGCATCAGGATGCTACAAAAATTGTTCAAAATGGTTAGATAGGTAGATTTATTTCTGTATAAAATATATGACATCATAAAAGCACTATACATGAGACAAAATGAACATGATAATGAAATTATGACAAACTATATTTAAATACAAAGGATGACACAAAAAAGGGATTATAAATCCCTTACTTCCATTGTGATCCTTGAAATAAAATAGTAAATAATAGGAGGTCATGCATCATAATTGACAAAATCAGAGTTAACTAAAAATGATATATCGCAACTTATGACAATTTGAAATATGATTTATCGCAATAAATGGCAGTTTTCAAATAAAGGCGCATTACAACAAGGAACTTTTTAATGTGGATTTAAAAACAAGAAAGCTTTTGGTATCCCTGATTTGTTGGGGCAGTTCATACCAGAGTAAAATCCCTCTATAGGAAAAAGACTTTTTGCCAAAGCCTTTAACCCTTGGAATTGAAAAGCGCCCACTCTCTTTGAAAAAATGTTCTGAGTCGTCACTGTTGCCATTGACAGTTACTCTCAGTCTAGTAGGCCTACTGTATTGATAGGTGTCGCTAATAGAAGTAAAGTTCTCATGCATATACGGAGGTACTGTATTAGCATTAATCTTAAAAACATGGCACAGGGTTGTACAGTCAACCCTTTTTGAAATAGATAACCAGTCTAATTTTGAGAAATGTTCATTTTCAATGTGAGTTCTGAAATCAAGATATACTGTATTCCACGCCCCTGGTGTTCTTTTTTATCGGACAACTGACATAACGCACATAGGTGTACATGTGATATTCTTATGTAAACACCTGTGACTCGTGTCTCCCTTCCTCCAGTTTTCCTCCAGCCTATACTTCTCTCGTTTACCGGAACAGTTATTTACTTTTTTTACTACTCGTGATATTGTTTTCAAATCCTCTAGTTGTACTTTATGTACTGTTCTGTTCTTCTGTTTTTTGTGTTTCAACTTTAGACTTTTTTTATATCAGAACAGAACACTTCTTCGATTAGAAATATGCATCAACTGTGCCAAAAGAAATCTTAGGCACTGCTTATTTACTCTATGGAAGTGTAAAAAATTAAGAAAAAAAAAAAGACGTTGTTCGAAACAATAATTCAAGCTTCTTCCACAATATTTTCTCGGGAAAAGGGAAATGCATAGTACCTAGCATTAAATTCGGTCTGTAGCTGTAAAACATGAAATTAAACGCGTAGGCCTAATGGGACTTCAACAGTTTTTTTCATTCACATCATGGCGGCAGTAAACATTTTAATTTTGCCCTGGTACTTATCTACCAACTCTACATAAATGCAGAAGACGGTGTAAACCATCAGTAGGTAAACAAAGACCTGTAACAAGGACAAAACCAATTTTATGATGCGGCCAACTATGGACATAATGTAGAAGTAACTTTCGCAGCACGAAAACATGTACCACGTGGAAAATTTGGAAACTGCAAGCGTACAACAAAAAATTACCGTATTTTGACGCTGAAAAAAAATCTTGCGAGAATTGCTCCAGATTTTTTTTCTTTTGTAAAGTTTTTAAAACATAAAAACGTTCCCAATAGTAGATATAATCTGTCAAAGTTTAGGCTCCCTTTTGTGGTGATGCGTCACAATTGTTCGTAATCATCCGGGTATTTTTATTAAAAAAAGCTTCCGCGGCATGATAATAAGTACCCAAAGGATAAGAGGAGTAGATGCGTTACAAGGGAAAAGTACACTTTTGTCGTGCTGCGAAAGTTATACCTAATATCCGACCAGTATGAGCGAAAATTTTCGCTGCACCAGAGCCACGTTTTATCAACGGTCGTACGACCGACGTTTTTGATGAAATGGGGCTCTGGACAGGTACCACATGGTTTAACTGCAGTTTGTAGGCGCATCACATGCAACATCTTTGTTTTTATGCTGCCAAAGGGTACTGAGAATTGTGGCGTATACATGTACGTATGATGACGTCATTCGTATGATAACGTCAATCACGAATGACGTCAATTGTCCGGTTCCGCACCGAGTTGAGGCAAGCTGTCTTTCCGACGATTTTTCACCTCTCGGCTCTGATGCATGCGAGAAAGTAGTCAGTGGCCTGGAAAGAAAGTTTGATGTTAGTACTGGTAGGAGAAAGTCAGGAAACACCATCCTCGGTGACCCAGTTTCGATTCATACTGTAATCATGGAGAGTAACGTAATGCTTTAAACCTGGGTTCCGAAGATGGGAAACACATATGTAGGTGCAATGATTGCCGTGATATGACCCAATACAAACACATTTTTCAAATCATTTCCTGTCGACTTTTTAAAGGAAAAAGTTTTCGTCAAGAATTACTCATTCAAGCATCACCAGAGAGGAGTTAGGGTAGATCAAGATCAGACTGCACCTGGGTGATCTTGGTAAACACTTTTTTGTCGAATACACAGGGAAACCTTTACAGTTATATATACATATATCCTCGGTCAAACAGCCCATTCCCCCGGTACCCGTCCATCACCACAGCCATCAAATGTGAAGACTTTCCACGTGCATGATTTGGACACGTTTTGTTGTCACTGTTTCGTGTATTATGGACTTGTGTAAAGTGTTTGTGTCTGAGACAATGTGGACTTCATTTCCCCAAAATTTGATTATTTGATGGATAGTCTAGTTAAACTCTGGAAAATAATAAACAAACGAGGTAGGTAAATTTATCTCTGTGGTTTTCCTTTGCTCCTTTTTGAATGTCATTTTTTGTATGATCATCATCTTAGACACTATCGTCGACTTCGTCACTTGTTTTTATCCCGCCCCATCCACAATAATGTTACATGATGATCGCAGTGATGGGCTCAGTCGGTAAGTACGGGACCTTAAAATTAAGTTGTGGGTTCGATGTCGAGCCTGGTAGCTCACTTAGTAACAACAGGGCTTGAAATTTAGGGGTTGCGGGTTCGATGACGAGCCCGATGGCTCAGTCTGTGACAATAGGGCTTACAAATAAGGCCGAGTCTGGTAGCTCAGTTGTGCCAATAGGTCTCGAAAATTAGGGGTTGTTGGCTCTCTGGCCGAGTCTGGTGACTCATTTTGGTCTTTGGAACAAGGCTTGAAATTTAGGAGTTTTGGGTTCAATGCCGAGGCACGGTGTCTCAGTTGATCGTGACAACATGACTTGAAATCTAAGAGTTGTGGGTCCAATGCTGAGCGCGGTGGCTCAGTCGGTGATGTAAAACATGTAATTTGGTTGTAGGATTCATAGTCCGCCAGTCATGGGTTCGATCTCCGAGAGAGTGATACGGTTTCGCGTGTTTGCCTTTGGGCAAAACACTTCAAAACCCTGGCCTGGTACCTGTGAGACGAAAGAAAGACATGAAACATGGGGATATAAGTTCTGCTGCCTTGATCTGACTGAAGTATTGCTTAATCTTTATCCTGCTAAATAAAAATGAAACTTTTAAGCCGATATTAAAACCCAGAGTAATGCTACTTCAAACTTGTTTTTTTGAGAAAACTATCTCATTATCGGACAGTGTAGATGCAAGGTCAGACTGCACGTTCTGTGCAGTCTGATCTTGATCTACACTGTCTGCAAAAGGTTAGTGAGTCGCGCTTAGCAGTCTAAGGACTAAAGTGTTATGAACCACTAATCCGATAAAGAAATTCCCACTCCCACAAGGCTCGTAACCCAGAGACCCCGAGTTAGAGCCTCACTGGAAGTACTTGGTTTTTTGTGGGAGTGCCAGGGCAAGATATTTTGAGCCTTATCCTTATACTAGTGAAACCCAGGGAATAACTGAATATGCAGGCTGTCGCCGTGATATGACTGAAATAATTTTGAAAGCGGTGTAAAACACCCGATGATTTAATCAATGACCCACAAGGTGAAATGATTGCCATTGTCACAGAATCTGTTTCTCCTTAAACTTACATTAGACGCGAGAAAGAAGCCAATAAATTGATAAACTCTTTATTACACGACAGAATTTTCGATTTGTCCATTATGAAAGCGTTTGCAGACGATACATGTAGATTATTTTTTAGATTTGTCTAAGAAACAGAAGTAAATATTGTGGACAAAGGAGAAAATGCTGGTTACCAGATTATCAACGTCTTTCTAACTTTTCACCAGTACTAGACCATGCCATGTCTCTGCAGTGCTTGCCCAGGGACATTGATTGATTGAATGGTGTTTTTCGCCGCTTTCAACATTATCATATCACGGCAACAGCTCACATATTCATGTTTTCCTGGTTATTACTAGGCTGGGGCTCTGAGGTGTCTTGCCCAAAGACACTCCCACGAAAAAGCCCAGGGACAAGAAAAAGCCCTGTAAGCAGGATCGTAAAAAAAAAATTGATGATTACAAATCCATCACTATAACATTTTACCAAACAATCAAGTGTTCGAACGACGGCGAGACAGAAAGCTTTGGAAAATGTGCTGGTGGAAGCAGAAAATGCTTTTTCGGGGAATCTCACAATATTTCAAAGTCTACTATAAAAAAAAAAAATACTGTTAGCCATGTTTGAACTGTCGTCTGCAAATTTGGACAAGACTACAATGTTTTCGTCTGGTAAACAATTACGGTGATCGATTGTAATCTGGGGGTTCTGTTTTTTCATGGGAGTGTCCTTTGGTAAGGCGGCGTACCAGCCTCGTTCTGGACACACGTAGAACAGTATAGATCAAGATCGGACTGCGCACTGACTATATAACGTTAGTCCTGAAAAATCCTATATTCTAGTCAGTTGGTTTTAGTTGTCGCTCTAATTTTTGATAAACCATATTGATATACATGTAATTCTTTCAATTGTATTTACTTTTTCATAGTTCTCAGATAGTGACAAATTTTGTCTACAGGTCTTTGTTTTCCATGCATGTGGAGTCGTAATTGTCGCTAACATCGCAAGCTATAAACATGCAAGAGCAGTTTTATGCTGAATACGTCAAATGATGCAAAATGATGATTTTTTTTTGTTTTTCAAAGGCAATATTAATATATATTCCTATTATAACTGCACATTGGAATTCATTATTCATTTTTTTCTTTAATTTTTGCCCTGTAAAACCAAGGCAGCCTGCGAGAAATTTATTATCTCTATCTCAGGGCTTCGTTTAATTTAGTCAGGGATCACTGTGTATATACGATCCTTGATTCAGTTAAAAATGTAGTCTGCAACTATTCAAGTCGTGCTGGTGACATTGTCTTCAGCAAATGCCACAAAAAAAAAAACAATACAGATTGATAGGTTAATGTTGAAGATACATGTATATGAGCCATGCTCTGTAAAAAGGTGGCTTAATGCGTCTGCGAAAAATATCGACCAGGTCAGCCTGCAGTCTGCACAGGCTGACCTGGGCCGAATTTTTTTGCTATTGGTTAATTTTCTGCACATCAAAGGACCAGACTAACTTATAATTCAGTAATTTGTAAGACAATGTAAATTTTATGGATCCCTAATTAGATGATGTCTTGCTTGGTACAATGCATCACGGAGATGCATTAAGCCCCCGTTTGCCATAGCATGGATCATATGTATAATGTAGGTCGTGATAAGGACTGATTATGAAATTATTGGCGCCTAGATCCAAGCTCCTTTTGTCACAGTCTTTTCATGTTTGGTATCATCGTCATCATCATCGGTATTTTACAGGAATAGTTTTAAAGTTATCTGCTGCATGCGTGTTTGATTGTGGAGGTGCTGAGTTTTGAGTTGAAACTCAGATTTTCAGTTGAAGCGAACACTTTACCAGATGACAAAAATGACTAGCCAATAATATTCGTCTGCAAACGACAAATGTGGCCCATAAATGGGATTGAAGAAGAAAACATTTTGGGAATAGAGAAAATGTTGAGTTGCAGCATTTTCTCCTTTCCACATTTTTTTTTTCAAAAGCCTTCTGTCTGTGGTTGTTAAAACACGGGTTAGATTGGTATAAAGTTTTGATTGGAGAACTGAACTCACCTATCGGTAACAGCGAGACTTCCGGTAGATTGTTTTTTTTTTTCCCGTGTTTTTACAGGACAATTGTATTCAAATAGAAATCACGATCTTAATCTTATAGGCTCCAAAGTGGTGTAATGGTTAGGGGAGCCGACTCGGAAGGCGACGAACCGAGATCGAGACCGGCACAAGCCAGGAAAAATGCATAGACAGAGCGGGAAAAAAAAAAGAAAGGCAGCCGGAAAAAAAACCAGCTGGATAGAGAACGGGCAAGAAAGACACTTGGGTAGGCGATGGTGGGACACAGGAAAATTACCTTTTACTACTCTGTGTATTAGAAAATATCAATTTCAACAGAAGTGTTTAATAAAAGATGAATATTTCAGTTTTTTTTTTCAAGTTCTCTGTGAAGAGATCAGGTTTAAGCAAGAAGAACACTAAAGTATACAGAGAATATGTTTAATACTCAAAATGAAATTTCATCCAACACATTCATTACTACCCAAAGATCAAATTTAACCCTTTACTAAACGATCCCGAAATTTAACGACCCAGAAACAGACACCCTTTGAAAAAATCGTAGGAAAAGTAGAAAAATGCTGGTAACTAGCATTTTCTACTTTTCCTACAATGTTTTCTACCCTGTCAAAGAACTTTGTTTTTAATTGTACCCCTTTTAAATTTGTTGTCTGCACATGCTTTCAATTTCGAACTGTCTAAAATTGGTGGTTTGGGAAAAGGTTAACACCCTTAAATTAAAAAGAAGGCTGAAGAAAACATTGAGGGAAAAGGATATAACGTTTGTTACCAACATTTTCCCCTTTTCCCACAATTACCATTACTTGAACCATATTTAATTTGTCGGCAGCAAAAGCCTTCAAAACAGATAAATCTACAATTTTGTTATCTGGAAAAGGGTCAATACACAAATACAGAAGTCTTGAATAAAATCATTAAAAAGATTGAAACAATATCATTCTCTTCACCAAACAACAAAATTTTAGACTTGTCAAAATTGAAACACAAAAAATTGAATTGAGCTATAAATATGGAATTTCTTTTTCAAAGGGTAGGAAACAATGTGGAAAAGAGAAAATGCTGGTTACAAGCACATTCATTATTTTCCATACTGTTTTCAAGAATGTTTAAGATCTTCTTGTTTAAAAACAATGTCTGGCTTGAGAAAAGGATAAACTTAACACAAAAACTTGATCACAATACAGAATATTTAAAATAATATACACATACCAAATTATGAAATTTTGGACTCGAGCAAACTTAAAGTATTTGCAGACGACAAATTAGATGTGGCTGAAATTATGTGATTTGTCTAAGACAGGGCAGAAAACATGGAATAAAAAGAGTAAGAGCTGCTTACCAGCATTTTCACCATTTTCAACAATGGTTTCAAGAGCCTAATTCATTATAGTTTTTTAAACAATGGCTCTATTTATAAAGGAACCCATTACCACACAATCCCTACTTTTGACGCCCCGGAGAAAGAAGCCTTTGGAAAACATTGTGGGAAAAGGAGAAAATGCTGGTAACCAGCATTTTCTCCTTTTCCCACAGTGTTTTCTACTCTTCCCAAACCAAATTTTAATTTTTCAGTCACCTTTATTTTGTCGTCTGCAAATGCTTTCAATTTGGACCAGTCTAAAATTTTCTCGTGTGGTATAGAGTTAAACTAAGACAAGCTCAACACAATACAGACTATTTCAACTTTTTACCAAATGACGAAATTTTAGTACTGTCCAATTTAAAAGTATCTGCAGGAGACATATGAAATCTGGCTCAAACGATTGAACCTGTCTTTCAAGACAAAACACAGTGTAAAAAGAGAAAATGCTGATTACAAGCACTTAGAATGTTTTCAAAAGCATACTACATATAGTTTTTTAAAACAAAATAGTTTGATAAACATCAACACACAATACACTCATTCCATTCAGACTGTTTTAACCCTTCACCAAACAGCAAAATGTAAGACCTGTCCAAATTGAAAGCATTTGCAGACAACAATTTCAGTGTGGCTCACTTGATGTGATGGTAGAACAGATTGTGGGAAAAGGAAAAAATGCTGTTTACCCTCGTTTTCTCTTTTTCCCTGATACAAATGATGTGGCTAAAACAATGGGATTTGTCTATGAAAGGCCAGAATGCATGGTGGAAAAAGGAAAAAAAAAAACAATGCTTAATACCATTATTTCTCCTTTTCCCAAAATGGAGAGGAAGGCCTTTGAAAACACTGTTGGGAAAGGAGAAAGTGCTGGCAACCAGCATCTACTTTCTCACAATCTACACTTCCAGTCTCAGAAAAAATCTTTTACCATTGACAAGCCTGAAATTTTGTAAGTCTGGAAAAGAGTTAACCCTTTGCCACACAATCCTGAGCTTTAACGACCCTTGGAATATATACTTTTGAAAACATTGTGGGAAAAGGAGAAAATCCTGGTAACCAGCATTTTCTCCTTTTCCCACAATGTTTTTAACCTTTTAGAAACAAATCGAATCATTTCAGCCACATTTCATATGTAATCTGCACATGCTTTCAATTTGGAACAGTCTGAAATATTGTTGTGTGGTAAAGGGTTAACCCATTACCACACAATCCCTACTTTTGACGACCCTGAGAAACAAGCCTTTAGAAAACATTGTGGGAAAAGGAGAAAATGCTGGTAACCAGCATTTTCTCCTTTTTCCCACAATGTTTTCTACCCTTCACAAAACAAATTTCAAATTTTCAGTCACTTTTATTTTGTCGTTTGCAAATGCTTTCGATTTGGACAAACCTAAAATTTTGTCGTTTGGTAATGAGTTAAACAAATTCCAAGTTTCCACAATATTATAGACATCCTAAATCCTGTCACCTTAACCCATTACCACACAATCCTGACTTTTAACGACCCTGAGGAAGAAACCTTTTGAAAACCCTTTACCAAACGACAAAATTTTAGACTGGTCCAAATTGAAAGCACTTGCAGACGACAAAATAAACGTAACTCAAAAATTGAAATTTGTTTCCAGCCCGGTAGAAAACATTGTGGGAAAAGGAGAAAATGCTGGTTACCAGCATTTTCTCCTTTTCCCACAATGTTTTCAAAAGGCTTCTATCTCAGGGTCATAAAAACCAGGGATTGTTTGGTAAAGGGTTAAACCAAAACCTTGAACTATCATTAGTTGACGCAAAAGCCTTCAAACAAAAGGATGAACACACAAAAATTTTGAAACAAGAAATAAGTAATAAAAATTAACTCTTTCAACACAACACCAATAATAGAAACACAGAATCACATTCTTTTGAAACTAACATTTATAAATCCACTGCAAACTTAAGAGTTCTACATAATTCGACCAAATATTGCAATTTCATCCAAATTCTTTTCCGTGGAAAATCCCTCTGTATTGGACAGTGTTGATCAAGATCAGACTGTCAGTTCTGATTTTATGTATACTGTGTGGCACTTAGCAGTGAAAGGGTAAAATAGCACTCTGGATTCAGAGTACATAACGATTCTAAACCCCTGGTTAGGTTCTAGTTATTAACCCTTTACCACACAATCCCAAACTTTAACGACCCTGATAAAGACAGCTTTTGAAAACATTGTAGGGAAAAGGAGAAAATGCTGGTAACCAGTATTTTCTGCTTTTCCCACAATATTTTCTACCCTTTCACAGCCAGAAAGCATAATTCCAGCCACATTTAAATTGTTGTCTGCAACTGCTTTCAATTTGGACTACTCCAAATTTTTGTCGTTTGATAAAGAATAAATGTCACCTGCAATACTTGTTATTGCCAGTCCAACAGAGATGTCTCTCTTTGAGCACTCTTGTGCATATATGGTAAGAAAATGAGATAGCAAGATTTTATTGTAATCAACACAGTGCCCGCAACATAGACAAGTCATTACCTTATCTGTAACAGGGAAAGAAAATGAGACATGAAAGGCTTAATATACTTATAAGACCCTGTATTTCAATGAAATGTGCCTGCATTGGTACAGATTGGCTGCTTTTGATTGTACTTCATACTATGATCCCACTGATTTTTGTTTACCCATAATCCCGGTGGTAGGTCTAACTATCCCCTAGCTACTCCCTTTAACTCTTAAAGCCCTGACTTTATGAAATAGCTCTTAAAATTATAAAAACTCAGCCAAACTGTAGCTATATCAAGGTTGTTGTGGCAAAAAAATGTTATGAAAAAGTGGACGGTGCAGATCCAAGATCAGACTGCACATTTTGTGCAGTCTGATCTTGATCTTCACTATCTGCAAAAACAACTTTTCAGGCCTATAAGGGTTAGAAAATTTGAAGCTGATGACTTTGAATATATCCTTCAACAGAAGGGCTATGATGGTCTTGTATTGCTCCACTGCATTACACCTGCATGTAAGTTATCCACAAATGGCATTAAGAGGGACATTAACTCTTTACCTAACCCATAAGCTACAAAGCGCGCCTCAAGGACCTTTTGGGGACATTTTGGATCAGACCAGACTGCACAGAACGTGCAGTCTGATTGTTGATCTACATTGTCCGATAAGGAGATATTTTTCCTCTATAAAGTAACTTTGAAAAAGCATTATCTTGGCTTTTACTTAAAACTTGAAAGTTTCATTTTAGTTATTTAAGCAGGTTAACTCTTTACCACATAATCCCGAGTTTTAATGACCCTGTAAAAGAGGACTTTTGAAAACACTGTTGGAAAAGGAGAAAATGCTAGTAACCAGCATTTTCTCCTTTTCCCACAATCTTTTCTAACCTTTCAAAAATAAATTTCTATTTTTGAGTCACTTTTATTTCGTTGTCTGCAAAAGCTTTCAATTTGGACAAGTCTAAAATTTTGTTGTTTGGTAAAGAGTTAAGGGTTAATGCTATAATTTTAAAGTGTTCATGTCAAAGCAACAAATTCAGCGTTTCTCAAAAGATAATTTCTGTTTTGGAAATGATAGAAAACACTGTGGGTAAAGGAGAAAAAGCTAATTAACAGCATTTCCCTTTTACACACCATGTTTTTAACTGCTTTCTTCTTCGGGTGTTGATGAAACATGGGACTGCTTTGTATAGGGTCAATACAAAATGTTCTTTTCTATCTCATTACCAAACGACAAAATTTTAGGTTTGTCCAAATCGAAAGCATTTGCAGACGACAAAATAAAAGTGACTGAAAATTTGAAATTTGTTTTGTGAAGGGTAGAAAACATTGTGGGAAAAGGAGAAAATGCTGGTTACCAGCATTTTCTCCTTTTCCCACAATGTTTTCCAAAGGCTTCTTTCTCAGGGTCGTCAAAAGTAGGGATTGTGTGGTAATGGGCTATTCTATAGTAAAAATAGGCCAAACCTAGAAGGATTTTTTCAGCACACCAAGCTTATGTCAGTAAATATGACAGCCTACCCTATGATCCTCCATGCCAAACAATGACATCTGACGAATAATTTTTGACAGAAAATATCCAAAAATCATGGAGCTAAAAAAATAAAACATTGCTCTATGCAAACTATAAAATACAATTAAGTAAAAAATATATCAGAAATCATGCAGCAAAATCAATCATTAAACATTTAACATTATTTAACCCACAAAACTCGTAACTTTACTAATCTAACCGTGTTGCAATGAGTCATTTCCCTTTGATGATTGTAGCTCATACCACCTCATTCAGAGACAAGAGAACCATGATGGCACTAAAGATGCTCACCTGAGCCTTTTAGATAAAACAACATGACACAATTCCAGTCTTTTCCAAGATGTCAAGACAGACATTCTAACAAACTTTTGTAAGTATTAAAATGTTGAAAATGGCATTAAACACTATACAATCACTCAGTTTATGCATAATTAGCTTAAAATATGGCCTACAGAGTGTACAAAAGCTTTTTCTAGAATTTGTCTCGGTGACCTACTTTTTGACACAACATGGCCAATTTTCAAACATCCTAAATTTCATCAAACATTCTGACCAACTTTCAAGAGTATACAACAGAAAATATGACCAATAGAGTGTACGCAAGGTTTTTTTAATGATGTGATACTGTGACCTAGATTTACACCTGATATGACCCATTTTCAAACTCATCTGAGATATCATCCAGACAAACAATCTGACAAACTTTCATGAGTATTGGACAGAAAATGTGGCCTCTTGAGTGTACACAAGGTTTTTCAAAGATGTGACCTGGTGACCAAGAATTCTGACCAGACAGGAGCCAAGATTTTTACAGGATGTGACCCATTTTCCAAATCCTCCGAAATATTAACAATACAAACATTCCGACCAACTTTTATGAGCTTTTTAATGAAAATGTGCCCTTTAGAGTGTGTACAAGTTTTTTTTCAAAAATTTGACCTGGTGACCTAATTTTCACCCTATGTGGCCATTTTCAAACATATCTGCAATATCATCAAGACAAAATTCTGACAAACTTCCATGAGTATTGAACTGAAAATGTGGCATCTAGAAAGTACACAAGGTTTTTCTAAGGTATGACATGGTAACCTAGTTCTCGACCTTACATATTCCATTTTCTAAATCTTCTGAGATACCAGCAAGGCAAACATTCTGACCAACTTTTATGACCATTGGACTGAAAGTACTGCCTCATAAACATAAAGCATGCACAAGGTTTTTTCTGAGATATGACCTGGTGACCTAGTTATTAAGCTGACATAACCCATTTTCTTATTTCCATGAGATATCATCAAGACACACATTCTGACCAAATTTCATGAGTACTGAAATGAAAATGTAGCCTCTAGGGCATACACAACGTAAAAGTTGATGACCCACAATAGGCACAGCATGATCACAAAAGCTTACCATAAGCACTTTGTGCTTGGGTGAGTTTGAAACAAACCAAGCTCACAGCAGCCATTATTTTTGACAGAACAGAATTCTTTCAAAAGATCTGAAAATTTCAACCCATGGGTCAAGAAACTCATTACCAAACGACAAAAATTTAGACGAGCATTTGCAGACAATAAATTCAACTGGGCTGAAATTAATGCATTTGCTTCTCAAGGTGAAAAGCTTGCTACCAGCAATTTTCCCCCTGCAATGTTTTCAAAGCCTCATCTTTGTCAGGTTTGTTATAACTTTTGATGTTTTCAGTTAGCGCACAACCTTCATCATCAACAGTGAGTATTGCTAAAGAGAGTATGTATTAACAAACATTTTAATGCATTCAACTTTAAAGTTATAGACCCCTTAAATCCTTACTACATCACAAAGTTTTGGACTTGTCCAAGTTGAAGGCATTTGCAGTTGACATAATTTATGTGGCTCAAATCCAGGTTTTGTGTTTGACAGGGTAGGAGACATTATGAGAAAAGGAGAAAATGCTGTTTATAATTTTCTCCTTTTTCCACAATATTTTCAAAAGCATACACTGTCAGGGTGGTTAAAATTCGAGATAGTGTGTTGGTAAAGGGTTAACCCTTTAATCGCCAAATGAACCAAACACACATCTAAAGTCTAGAGTAAAAATCTTTATAAATGCAATATCGAAGTTGTTTTTGTCTAGAATATCTCAGCAATACAGACAGTAGATCAAAGATCTGACTGCATGTTTTGTGCAGACTGATCTTGATCTAGACTGACCATAAATGCCAACATAAGGCTACACATGTTGTGAAAGGTGCTCTAAGGATTAACACCTATCCTGCTCAATAAGTGAAATGAAACTTTTAAGCCGATAGTAAAAACCAAAATCTTACTATACCAAAGTAATTTTCTGAGTAAAGTATGACTGGACAGTGTAGATAAAAGATCAGACTTCGCATTTCATGCAGTCTGATCTTGATCTACATTGTCCGCAAAAGGTCAGTGAGTCAAGCTTAGCAGCCTTTGTGTTAATAGATGAAAAATTATTTAAAAACAAGAGGGCCATGATGGCCCTGTATCACTCCACTGACTAATAAGTAAAAACACTACAAGCTAAACAACACAATACATGGCCAATTCGTTTCAAACTAGAAGACACACAATTTTTTTTTCTATAAAATCCTACGAGAAAGTTATGACTCCAGGGCAAAGCCATTTTTGACCACAGAGCTATAATTACTTGAATCCTGGTGGAGGTCCACAAGATAAAGCCCCATACCAAATAATATAGGTCTAGAATGTGCGGTTATAAACAAGAAGATGTTCAAAGTTTCCTCAATTAAAGGCCCTGTAAAACATTAGAGCCCTGACACAGGGCTAAATTTAGTAGCCCTACGTCTTATGGTTAGTAACAAGAAGTTTTCTAAAGTTTTCACTATATGAGCCTATGTAAAACTTGTGACCCCTGGGGTGGGGCCAAACTTGATCCCAGGGCTATAATTTGGGCCCTCTTAGTAGAGACCCACTAAATAAAGCTACATGAAAAATTTGGTAGCCCTAGGCCTTATGGTCTAGGTATGACAAGATTTTTAAAGTTTTCCCTACATAAGCCCATGTAAAACTTGTGACCTTTGGGGCGGGGCAAAACTTGACCCCAGGGCTATAATTTGGGCCCTCTTGGTAGAGGCCCACTAAATAAAGCTACATGCAAAATGTGGCAGCCCTAGGCCTTATGGTCTAGGTATGAGAAGATTTTTAAAGTTTTCCCTATATAAGCCCATGTAAAACTTGTGACCCTTGGGGTGGGGCAAAACTTGACCCCAGGGCTATAATTTGGGCCCTCTTGGTAGAGGCCCACTAAATAAAGCTACATGCAAAATTTGGTAGCCCTAGGCCTTATGGTCTAGGTACAAGTAGATTTTTTAAGTTTTCCCTATATAAGCCCATATAAAACTTATGACCCCCAGGTCGGGGCCAAATTTGACATCCTGGCTTTAATTTGAAGAAACTTGGTAGAAGTCTACTAGATAAAGCTACATGCCAAATTTGGTAGCGCTAGGCCCTGTGGTTTCAGACAAGAAGATTTTCAATGATTTTAAATATTTTTCAGTTTTGCTGCCATGGCAACCAGAGTTTTTGAAGGAGTCAAATTCTTTCAAGACATTCTGAAGAGGACCATAGTAGGATCATTTCTGTGAAGTTTTATCAAAATTGGATGGGTAGTTTCAGTAAAGAAGCTGTTTGAAATAAAAGTTAATGCACGGACAGACGGACGGACGACGGATACCAGGCCATGACATAAGCCAGCTGGCCTTTGGCTAGTGGAGCTAAAAATTGATAAAATGTATTCAGACCTCCCTTTCCTCAAACAGTTTATCTTAGTATTGATGAAAATCAGACTGTATGAGACAGTCCAATCTTCATCTATACTATCCTGTTTCAATATTTTCTGAGATATTCAGACCTAACAACATTTTGAAACTGCAGTGTCTGTTTTCCACATACTGTAAATTGTCCATTTTAGTTATTTGTCACTCTAAACTTTGAAAATTGCGAAGAACAGATACCTATATGCTGGATATCAGTTAACCCTCTATAAAAAAAATTCCACATTTTAACTAACCTGTGGAGAAAAAGGCTTTTGAAAACATTGCAGGAAAAGGAGAGAATGCTGGTTACCAGCATTTTCTCCTTTTACCACAATGTTTCCTTCACTATTAAAGACAAATCCTATCATTCGAGCAACATCTATCATCTACAAATACTTTCAATAGAGACCAGTCTAAACTTTGGTTGTTATATATAGTGCAAAACTGACAGTCTTGAAAATATTGTGGCAAACAGACAGAAACCTCAATGAAAGCATCTTATCAATTTGCCACATTATCTTCATCATCTGCATGTGAAAATGATTGCAGATGAAGGAAAGGAATCAACATGTGACTGCATTTGA
The DNA here is from genome assembly GCA_946811185.2 of Hippopus hippopus. NCBI lineage: Eukaryota > Metazoa > Mollusca > Bivalvia > Cardiida > Cardiidae > Hippopus > Hippopus hippopus. The sequence goes on from OX328104.1 coordinate 42,415,134, forward strand.
CAATGATGTAAATTCCTACCTTTAAAAATAACAATACTTATTTTCCCTTAAAATGCCAAATAAACTCCTGTTTTCACAATATTAAAAACATGAAAAACATGAAAATATTATGGGACAACGAAGAATATGATCGTTACCAGCAAGTTCAAAATTTGGTTGTCTCATAAACAGATAACAGAACAGGGACATTTTAAGTAAAGACAGACGATAGCAATGTAAATCCTTGTTCAGATTTTCTATTCAGTCTGGTTTCGATTCACACCTGCTAAAAATGCAACAATTTCTTGGTACTCCTTTCAAAGATCACTAACATGTACCAAAGAAATTTCATAAAGCACTTCAAAGGACAGTTGAAAAGTAAGTATGTTCAAGCTTATTAAAATTATTTTAGCATTAAGGGGCTCTTTTTGATCCCATGGGGCATAATTAAAATTTTTTTGGAAGAGGTCTACCAGATGTTGCCTTTCAGTATGGAAAAAGATTTGTAAAATTTTCACAGTATAAGCATTCATAAAAAATCTGAACCCCTGGCCGGGTTGTGGGTGGAAGGGGGGAGTTTGGTTGGTTACCCTGTGCAATACTTTGAAAAAAATCTTTCTGAAGGTCCACTTCAGGAATCTACATGTATAAAAGATTTTGTAGAGCTAAGCTCTATTGTTTTAAGATACATCTTTACAGCCAGAGGGAAAAACACTATTACACTTTATAGTGTGTAGAATCTAGTCAGCTGTGTAGACACAGATAAATAATCAATATATAAGATGTATGAAATAAAAACACTCAATGAATTTGTTTTGATTTAAACCAGAAAACAACCAGTGATGGATGTCTTTGATAGCTTCCAAAGAATGAAATGCATTTATATCTGTCATAATCTGTGCAACCTTGCAACCATCAGAGGTAATATCTGGCATGAAGATACAAGAATGATTATAGTTTCATAAAATAAAGATGAGGTTGGTTAAAAAACTGGATGAAATCGAGTAAAGATGTATCTTTAACACAATTCTTGAAGATCTACTAAATTTCCCCATGGGTCAAAACTGTCTTGAAATTATAATTCTTTTTTTCAGGCAGTAGCAGGTTAAATCTTCACTCCATAGACCAAAACTCCAAGCTGGAAAGATTCAGTCTAATACCTATGTGTGCATCACATTGTCTTCCTGAAAATAGAAAGCAAAATTCACATTGATTTCAACTCTTCTTTAACACCTTTCAAGTGCCTTTCTCAACCATAATGGCCTTTGCAGCCAGTGAAGATCTGAGATCAGAATGCATGTTTACAGCATACTGACCTGGGATCTACACCAACCATTATACTGCCTAAAGGCAGTTTCACATCTATAGTTACCTTTTCAACCTGCGAATATCCAACATCAGAATGTATGTTTACAGCAGTCTGACCTGGTTTCTACAGCAACCATTTAACTGTCAAAAGGCAATTTCACTACTATTGTTTCCTTTGCAGCCAGTGAATATCCAAGATTAGACAGCATGTTTACAGCAGACTGACCTGGTATCTATGCTGCTTATTATACTGCCTAAAGGCAGTTTCACAACTATAGTTGCCTTTGCAGCCAGTGAAGATTCAAGATCAGACTGCATGTTCACTGCAGATTGACCTTGTACATGTATCTATGCTGACCAATATGCAGAGACATTCTGTCCAGTTGGGTTTGAAATGGCAATTAGTTGGCTATTTTTTCTGACTGAGAACTTCAGTTTTGTGTACTTTGCACTAATCAGCTGAGAAGCAAAAGATTAAGGTGCAATTGATAGTTATATTGATTGAATGGAGTTTTACATTTCTTTCATCATTATTTTAAGCAAAATGTCCTGGTTCCAACAGAACTAGGTCCAGGCTCTATGGTGTCTTGCTTAAGGACCCTCCCATCAAAAACCTAACATCAAGTCTGACCTATATTTTCATGATAATAATAATACGTCTGTAAAATTTCAAATCCTATACAAACTATTTGAGGAGATTACAAACAGAAACACATACTTTACCAAAAATGAAAAAAGTTCATAACTCACTTAATAACTGGTGGATTTTATCAAAGATCGAACTCCGGCTTCCTGACCTATGACCTATAATTTGTCATTATTTAGCTGTGTTTAAAATATCAATTCCATTCAAAATGGATTCAAAGACCACAAACAGAAACACTTTCCTGCCTGTTAATAGGATGTCCAGGACATACCTATGGACAGCAGGGATACTATATACCACCTGGATTTTAAATGGAAGGAACATAAAAAGAAAGTTCTTTGATTATTTAGAAAAAAGTTTGTACATGTACCTCTCACTGACTCTGTCCAATGATCATCTCCAACTAGTCTCCATCTTGTGTATAACATCACATTCAGCAGTATACCAGTTACATCATGGCAACAGCAAACTTGTTCATCTGTTTTCTGGGTTTCGTCAGGCTTAGACTAGGGCTCTGCAGTGTCATTCCCCAGGATATGCCCATGAATACCACAACTGCAAGTGAGGAACACACCCAAAACCTCTAAATAACAAATCTGGAAACAAGTTCACCATTTCACCTGTAAGTAAATATGATATATAGTGGTAAATAAACTATACTCAGTTCCATAAATAAGTGTGCACTTAATTTTCTTTTATTCCTCGTCACCTGTTTTACTGAAGACCAACAAATATGGTATCATACTTTAGTTCAGAGTCTGTAGAAAATGCCAGGCTAATCAGATTTTGACTAACAGAAAGTTTAAGTTAGGTTTTTGCAGTTTAAATGAAGGTGGTACTAAAATCAAAGTTGCAAAAGTACTCAAAGACTAAGGTAACATTAAAGTTAGGTTTTGGCCACCGCTCTCGTTCAGAAATGGAATAACATTCCTGATGCAATGATTTTACATTATGTAAGGTCTATGTGACGTCGAATAATTGCCTGTATCGACAGCAAAGGTGGCCATACAAGATATTGATTGAAAAATTACAAGAACTTTAAGAAAAACCTAACTTTAATGTTACCTTAGTCTTTGAGTACTTTTGCAACTTTGGTTTTAGTACCACCTTCATTTAAACTGCAAAAACCTAACTTAAACTTTCTGTTAGTCAAAATCTGATTAGCCTGGCATTTTCTATAGACTCGGAACTAAAGTATGATACCAAATTTGTTGATCTTCAGTAAAACATGTGACGAGAAATAAAAGAAAATTAAGTGCACACTTATTTATGGAACTGAGTATATTTACAAAACAACAGTTATTCTTGTTAGAGTTGTTCTAGTTGAAAGAATTCATGAAAAACAATGCTGCTCAAATATGGGATTGTTTCTGTTCCAAGAGTAAAAAAAAAAAAAAAAAAACATTGTAGGAAAAAGAGAAAATGCTGTTCAGGATGGTCAATTTCTCCTTTCCCCACAATATGTTACTATTAAATCATTCTCTTTCTAAGGGTCTTAAAACGGAGAAGCATTCCATAAATGGTTATTAATAAATTTTTGCTAGAATAACACAAGGCACATTTGAGTGTTATTATGCTAGCATAACTTAACAAAACATTGTGGAGAAATTTGTGGTCTTCTTGTCTCTACTCAGCAAGTGCATGTGACAAGAAAAATTTTTGCTTGATATACCTATAACCAAATAAGTCCATGCTTTTCTCAAGGCTTTTGAAAACATTACAGGAAAAGAAATTGGCTTGATTTTTTTCCTTTTCCAGTGTTTTAAATCTTCAAAGACAAAATCCATCATTTGAATCACATTTTTTCATTAAAAATACTTTCAATATGGATAAGTTTTGGATTTATGTTCTCTGGAAGAGCAAGTATTTCCGACCATCTTTGGGACTCTGCCCACATAATAAGGACTTTAAAATGCTATAATGTAATAAGAAAAGAAGAACTCACATGCTGGAATCAAAAGGAACAGGCTTTTTTTGTGTCGGGGATTGTTCTCCTGAGCATGTTTGTCCTGGCTTGTTCTTCCATACTGAACTGAACCTAGTATAGATAAATAAATTGAAGTTCCCACAAGCCAGGTTTGTCAATCTTCATGAACATTAAATAAATATATGAGAATTTCAATGGAAATGTGAAAATGTGCTTGTAATACTATGATTTTAGTGCAATACAGGGTTAGTTCAAAGATACATGTATTTCTTTTTCAACATGTATATCATTGACTGTATTGGAGTTTAATGCTGTTTTAATAGCTTAGGTCTTATCATTGCACCTACGCATGTGTTTCCTTGCTTTCTCCCACCAGTACTGACACAACTTTCTTTCCAAGTTACTGACTACTTTTCTCACATGCATCAGAGGTGAGAGGCAAAAAATCGCCTGAGAGAAAGGTTTGCCTTAACCAGGTATCAAACTCACAACCACCAGGTCATGAGTTGGATATGCTAACCACTCAGCTACCTGGCCAGGCATGTGTAAACAAAGTTCTTTTTTTGCAGAAAGGTTTCTACACCCCTGCATGGCAAAACAAAAATGGTCAAAGAACGTATTTCCTAAATACACATATGTCCTTAACAAATAAGAGTATTTATATTTTTGTTTGGTATTAAAATTCACTTTCAACATTATTTCCGTTATATTGCTTTCCTGGCGGGGTTGGACAAAATCACTGAAATACCGAAATACCATCAAAACACCAATAAATTTTTTACTGTGTTTAGAGTGCTGAAGTTGTGGCTTTCGACACAACTTGTGTTTATATTACGTGAGGTCAGATTAGTTTTAAAACCTATAGACACGGCAACAGAAAAATTATGAATTTGATCCCTGGTAATGTCAGTAAGCCACAGATTCTAAATCATTTATAAATGACAACGTCTGACTTTTGTTGTTTGCGCATAAAAGTTGTAACACAGTCGAGCATCAGCATGCCGCAATGTCTTCATCTGATATAATTATGCAAGCAGTGGTAGCATAGGACATTCTGAAACACAGTTTAGTTTAACTCTTCGCAAAATGTCAATAAATTAAATGCACGATGGAATATTCAAATGAATAATTCATGAGGCCTGCAGCTAAAGTTCATCTCAATTTTAAGGGGTGACAAGGGTTACCACACAATTCTGAGTTTTAAAATAAAATGAGGAAATGAGCTTTCAAGAACATTGAGGGAAAAGGAGAAAATGCTGGTAACCAGCATTTATTCCTTTTCCCACGTTTTCTCTGCACTAGTAGACAAATTGCACCTTTTGAACTACATTTAATTTGTCGTCTGTAAATGCTTTCAGTTCTGACAAGTCCAAAATTTTCTCATCTGGTAAAGGGTGAGAGTGAGTGTTGGGTAAATTGATTTAAGGTTATAGTGTGAAAGATGATGGATAGAGATACTGCAGAATGGTGTTTAACACAACTTTACTGTGCTTTTGTAGCCAACACCTGTCTCTATCTATTAGAGAATAACATAAGTAATGACAAGCTTAACGATCTCAATACTAGATCTACTTAAATAGTTTGAAGAAAATTGATCATTTAAAATGAAATAATAATGATAAAAAAGAATGAAGATCCAATCCTTTTTCTTTTTTTTGATACACATGCCTCTCATACATCTTCGAAGAGTGGGCCAAATGTAGGACGTTTTGGCCATGGACGTTTTGGCCATGGATGTTTTGGCGAGCTCAAAATACAAAGAAGGACGTTTTGACCAAATGTTAATTTTGTGAATTTTTGCCTCATTAAGCCCCATTAAACATGACTTAAAAATATTGTAGGAAAATGAGAAGTTAATATCTTTGACATAATTTAAGTATTGGGTTAATCTTTTTTTAAAAAAATTATTATTGAAGTTACAAATAGTTAAAGGCCCAGTAAGGGCCAAAATATCACAGCAGGTGTCGTAATACATTCAAATTTAAATCATACCATTTAAAAGTATGGAAAGTATTCTGGAGATGACAATCTATTATCTTGTGGTCAGGCCATATGTTAGTCGCTGGTAGAAAAAAGGATTTTAAAATCAGGCAAAAAGTAAACAAAACGTCTGTGGCCAAAACCTCCACCCACCCTAGTGGGTCAGAGAGAGACATGTCATACTGTTTGTATTGTCAGCACATATGTCACATGTCCTGCAGCCCCTTGATGTAATGGTTTTTGGTCCCTTTAGGAACTACCTCTACCAAGAATGCGCCAACTTAATGCAGAGAAACATGGGCTAGGTAATTACAAGATACCAGATGGCTATGCTCGCATGCAAGTCTTACCTCAGAGTTATGAGTCCACCCAATATACAGGCAGCTTTTAGGAGGACGGGTATATATCCCTTAAATAGGGACATAATATCTAAAGAAACCCTGTGTCCGTGTGAGGCTTTCAGAGAAGAAAGACCATAAGAAAAGATAGCTGCCAGCAAGTCTGGAAAAAAGGCTATGAAGTTTCAAAGTTAATTTACTGTTGGTTTAATTTTTATACATATGTTGTTGTTGTTATTCATGATAATTTGTCACTGTCCTTTTAAATGCCTAAATTTCTTTTGTTGTGCATTGTTTTACAATTTTTTTTACATGCTTTTATGTTTCCTACACAAAAAAACAATAACTATCAACTCCAGTGGTTTACGATCAGTTCAATACTTATCAAATTGGAAAGGGGTACCCCCAATTTGGTGACTAGCATTGATGTTATTTTTGTGATTGTGTCTCTGCTAGCCCCTGCAGCAGCCACTCTTATGTCCATTCTGGAGTGTAAAAACCAAAATACTGGCATCACTTCAAATGGCTGTATGCCTCGATCTTTTCTTTGTCAGCTTACAATACGGTCCTTAATCGATAAACTAATGATTAGTCTTTACAAAAAACATCAAAATAATTAAAAAATGTCAGTGTTACCTCCTTGTAATTCCATTTCTTCGTTATGTAAATATCTATCTACCCACTTCCAAGGAAATCAAACTACGAATAGGCTTGACATTTACTGCGCATGTTTCGTTAATCATTTCCAGTACAGTATAGTTTGTTTTTTCTCAGTTTATCGGCTTCTGTGTCATTGACTTGGGCATGGAAAGGGAAACTAAAATGTACTGGATCTATTTCATTTACCAGGAGTCATATTTATCACTAAAATTGCTGATCATACGATGACATTTTTTCAAATCAAATTGACCATGCATACAGTAAACTGAATTTGTAATGAGTGTTTACAAATGAACTACGTTTGTTTATGTCAATCAAAAGGTAAATTATAAAAAGATCGATGAAAACCTTGTTGTCATTGTGAAGTTAAATCATTTCTCTATCGATTCATGTCTATTTTCATAGCTGACAAGCAGATAAAAGACACCTTAAGCCGACTGAAAGATGACCGGTAAGTTTCTGAAAGTTTCAGATGGTATCAAAGAATGGCTGTTATGAAGGGGTGGGGAAACACAATCACAAAAATAACATTGGACTTCAGACTGAACGTAATGAATGAGGTAGTCCGTTTGAACTGCTGTGTCATTCCAAATGTAGTCAAATGATGTCATATAGGGGGTATTCCTAAAGGTCACAGCCTCTACACTTATCACGGATGCATTTTCTGTGTTGTACTTTGAATTCATAAGCATTTATTGTAAATAAATATTGTGTTGTAAAAACAACTAATGTAGATCTATTATGGGGAAAAATATGGTTTTTAACAAAATGTGTGTTTTTTTTTAACTGTATTACTGTTTTCGACAAGTTTCTTTGGCGTAGAGAGTTTCTCTGGGATGTTTACGTCTGTAAAGGTTTAACAGAGGCCACGAAGATATTAGAACTCACGGAGTGATGAGAATCAACGATATAGCCTTGTGGTTTGTTGGTTCACGGTAGTTATGGTCCTATCAAGAAAAAGTCAATTTTTTTACAGAGTATAGAATAAATCACCAAATAATTTTCTAATTTCATCTTTTAATTAGCGTCATAGAAAATATCTTGCATTTTCATCCAAACATTTGAAAGAAAATCTACCTTGACCTTCACCACTGTCTCGGTGCCATTCTGAAATTGATTCCTGTGACTTTGATGGTTTTCGTAAAAAAATCAATACAACTTGATATATTAGGCGCCAATTTGCAGTCACATGATTTGAAAATATTGCCACATGACCTAGCAGATGATCTAAATACGTCATCATGTATGTTTTTCAGTAAAACTGCGTGTAATGAAGGATTTTAGAGGGTGGGGTAAATGGTGTTAAGCATGTAGGTGCTGATGACATCGTCTTCACTTCTGGTGTATTTTTCTTCCATTCTAAACTTTTATTTTGGAATCTGAAATTGGCCGAGGTAAAGAAATGTTCAAGTCAAGGTATTTACAATCAAAAAACAGACCTCACAAGCCGCTAGAGGGCGCCGATTTTTGTTATGATGGAAAAATACTGATTACCTCGAAGCAATATGTACCATGAACCTACATGTCGTGGCTATATGTTCTGAAAAACGTCTATGAAAGCCAACTGTATGCTTACTATGACGTTTCAAAAGTAATTCTATTCCTTTAGATAGCTTGCTAAAAATACTATACAACAACGTAGGCCGAATCTTTTCAACCTTGGGACCGAATCTTCTCATCTTTGGGGCCTTACCTTCACAAAAAAATCGCTGGTCGGCTTAGGGTCGAATCTTCTTTGGTCCGAAACTTCTGACATCCACCAATTTCTAGGCTTTGCCTATTTTCATTACTAATTCATGTAAAAAGCACAGGAAAATGCGCTGAAAAAAGCAACTAAAATTAAAACATGTTCTCGGAAAGCCTGTAAAAATGCCATCCAGCGCTATCAACTATGGTTTAAGTAGCAAACACGCTTGAAGTGTAGCCTACATCCATGCCTGCCGTTTTCGTATCCTGACCGGGAAATAAAAGCGATTGGAAATCTTATTCCTGATTGGTGTAATACAGAGGTGTGTCTTTCGATTGACCAATCAGAAATAAGAAAGGGCGAACGGCTGAATTTGTGAACTTTTTATGGTCTAAGGGAAAAAACTCGTACTTTATTTTATCTTTAAGCCTGACAGAGTTTTCTCCCTTATAGCAAGTGGACGGCATAAAACTGCAAACGAATAAATTCCGTTACATGTGTAACGTCTGTCAAGACGATCGGAATGAAAACGGTTTAACGTCGATCTGAAGAGAATGTATGTTTTTACGATTGGATAATAATTTTGTATAGTTCTGGAGATATAATTATGTCAGATCTATTGAAGAAAATGTATTTAAAGGTATATTGTCTCTTATTCATTGGGATGGTATTCTCCCTCGTATTTCATTACCTTGATTGATTGATGTGTTTCACGCCGCTTTCAAAAAAAAAAAAAAAAAATACAGTCATGTCATGTTGAAATATCTCAAATTCATGTATATACTGAGTTTCACCAGTACTAGGCTGGGGCCCTGGATTGTCCTTGTCCAAAGAAACTCCAGTGAATCCAAGATGTCCAAACCCGAGGCCTCCAAATTAACACTTAACCTCTGAGCCACGCAGGACCACCTTTCATCACATTTGTAAACACAACAACCAATAAATTGAGGTTAAATCACAAACAAAATTTATATATTTTGCCGTGAGATTTCGTTCACTTTAGCTTTATTGACAGGGTGGTCGAGATGTAAGTCAAATAAGCTGTGTTATCATACATGTATTATATGGCTTTGAAAAAAGAAAAATAGAATAAAAGGAATTCCATGAGTTGAAAGTGCCCTAAAATCAATCTACTTGGGCACTTTCAACTCATGGAGTTCTATTTATTCTCGCGTTTGTAATAGGCACAACTGTATTAAATAGAATTATCCAGAGAGAAATCTAGATATACAGCACATATATATAAGCTTATTTCCGTAGATCAAATTGTCGATATATGAGCGTATTTACAGAGAACAAAAAAAACAACATTAACAAAATAGATTCTGCTGTAATAATATATAGGAATTCTCTTCAGATCAACAAAAAATCGTTTTCATTCCGATCTTCACTTGCAAACTATAATCACATAACCCATTTTATTCGATTGCGGTTTTATTCCGTCATGTAATATGGGAGACAACTCTGTTAGACATATAGACGAAAGTAAGTACGAGTTTTCTCCCTTAGACCATAAATCGATCACAATTTCAAATGTTATCTATTTCTGTTCCTGATTGGTCAATCTGTATGACACACCTACGTAGTTCACCAATCAGAGTTAAGATTTCTTATTTCAACTTTTTCCGGGTCAGGAAACAAAGTTGCCGACCGGCACGAATGAAGACTCACTTTGAATGTAGCAATACGTCTAGTGATTGTTTTCGTAATTAAAACCGTAACTGATAGCGCTTGATGGCATCTGTACGGGAACTTATAGGAATTTGATGTCAGTTCATTCTGAAGGTGTACCTTCAGCGTATTTTGCTCGGTATGCAGTCACTTCGTACCATAACCAGTTCGTACCTTTCCGTTTATGACCACTTCGTACCATGGATTTACCACCTCGTACCATAAATTTACCATCTCGTACCATAGCGTTACTTCTTCGTACTATGATAATACCATGTCTTACTATGACCAAACATATCAACAAATGTGACATTGGGAAAAAAATGGGTTTACAATACATTTACTTTGTATAAACCAATGATTTGGAAACCTTATTTATGGGATATGATCATAAGTCATTTAAGGGAATCAGTTAGTATGCAACTGAGAAGATAAGTGGATCTAATTGGTCTGTTTGTAATGTTTGTTGCAGGTCTTGTAGATCTATATCTACATGTATAGGAGCGTAAGCGAATTTCGCTAGTAATCGAATTTCGCCAACTATGTTCTCGGGCAATATATTCGTATCTGTGACATCATCCATTCACGGAAATGATTGATATCTTAGCAGCAAAGGTGTTTTGAACTGTCATTTGAATCTAATGACAGAAAAATACCTATCAATAGGAAAAAAGTTCATAAGCGACCTCTCACATGCTTTTCCCCGCCATTTTATTATCACTTTTCTGGTGTCTCCTTTATATGCAGATTTTAAAAGATACTTTTAGCTTAAAACTTTTTTTGTTTCGTCTATTTTCAGTTTGAAAGGTTATCTTTTGAACTTTAATAGCCGAAGTTTCGCATGGGGCACCTAAAGGGAAATATATCCATATGAAAGACAGAGGGGGTCCTTATTCATTTTTTCCTAAGAAAATAGACTGAATCAGGTATAAAAATCACTACAAAGACAAGAAAATAGCCTTTTCTGTGAACTATAAAAGGTTATCTGTTTTAGATTTACAGCCTCTTTATCCTCAACACTGTCATACTAAGTTAGATTGTAATATTTCAGTGCCGCAGCAGAAATAATTGTAACACGAAAAATCACATAACTGTCGATTTTGTTTTCTGAGAGCTGCGTTTTGTTTTATGTCCTTCAGGTTTTCTCGTAGAAAGTAAATGTAGAGTTAATATCCAAGGGATGCAATGAATATTGCTGAAATGATGCTGTGAATTTTTCATTTCATTTTACCCTCTCTGGGGCCTCTAATTTTTGGAAAACCAGAGTTGTCGAAATTGGCTTACTCTTTTTATAGATGGCGACTTTGTACTGTCTCACTTCTAACGATGTTTTGACAGATAAATTTAGATGTTTAAGTGGTAAAACTTATTTTTAAAAAAGTATTTGAATACAAGTGCATAGATATTTAACCATGAAGAAAATTACTATTGTTTTGTGCAATCCGAAAAAGCAGTTTCCCATGCGTTGGCGAAATTTGATTACACCAGTATAATTAAAGTTGGGAATAAATTGATAACGTCAAATTGAACATTTAATCAAGGAATCATAATTGTTTGATAACCCTTGATTGTAAACTGTCTTTTTTCTTTTTTGTCTTCTTTTAGTATGTTTGTTTGTGGGTATGTTTGAGATTAAGCCTTGTATGATGCTGAGACAAGGACATGGTCAAACGTCAAAGTCAATGTGATGATTTTATTTCTAGTTAAAACATCATTTTCCCCACAATATTCATTTCCTTAAATTGCACACCTTACAAAAGTTATTCATTTTTAACAACCTTTAGGGAGAACTGCTGTGAAAAAGACAATTGTTTTCTTCTGTAATTATATGTCAATCTGGAGTACGAAGAGAAAATGGGACGAAACACTGGACTGTGTATCGATTTTACTAAAATACCGTCGGTCTTAAAGCGGGTCTAAACTAAACCAGTCGATCTCTAATGAAAACAATATGTTTCTGTCAAAATCGACGTCATTCTTGCTGTCTGCAAGGAAGAAGAGCCCTTAAACAAAGATCAGACAATACAACGCCTGGTAAGAGCACCCAGAATCACATTTCAAGGTCTCGAAGGTTTACTGTAAATTAGCTACAGAGATACACTTTGTTATTCGTTGAAAACAGCGGCATGAACGCGACCCGCGTGTCGAAACAGGAATCGGCCATTTAATTGGTGACAATAGTTTATTTTCGGACGAAATGGATAATCTCTATCAAGAAAAATAACAGAGACTTCCCAATCCGGCCGACAACAGGTTTTCTTCGCCAACTAAACAGTCGATTCCTGTAATAAAAACAAAATAACCCTTAACCATAGAGAGAGGCTACAGATACTTCGAAAATCAACCCATGTCATCATCAAAACACTAGCGGTCATGACGATACCCTTGAAACATTAAAATTACTTAAAGATATGACAGCTTGTCTGCAGCTATTTGCTCGTTAAGAACAGGCTTAATAAAGCATACTCCAGATAGTCTTTATGAAAAAGGTGCCACCTAGGCTGTAAGCTCCCTCTATATAGAGAATCTCTGGTGTTATTATGTATCTATCACCATGAAATAATTCATATATAGGGTAAACGAAGATTTACAGTGAATAGAAAACACGAAAAAAAACACATACTTTCACAAATAGTAGCTTTTGTTTAAGCGAATTACATTTTGTTGTGACCCCCACAAATTCCAAAATGACCCCCATTATTTTTGACTAGGGGGTCACAATGACCCCCTATTTTTGTGGCCGAGGGAAAACCCTGTTTAATATTTTTTAATTAAAAATTACCTGATTTAAATAATAATTCATCATATCTTAGCTTTTTTCCCATCCTATTTACCTGTGTGAAATGGAAATTGGTAAGCAAAATGGAAATCAACAATGGTTTAAAATCTATAGGGAAATGAAATGGAAATAAAAATAGTTAATAAACAATATTATTTCGATATATTTGAAAATAAGATTATGCAATTGTAAATTAGTTTATGCCCTATTTTAGACATTCTTTGTTAGATAGATGGTTATCATTTATCTACAGGTGCAAAGTGGAAACTGAGATTGGGAGGGTGGAATGGAAACCATTATACTGCAATTTGTAAAGCTAAAAGAAGTTTAAAGAATGATTCACAGAAATTCTCTTATTCATGAAAGCTGGAGAAATTGACTTCAAAGTTGTATGAAATGAAAACTGTTAGGTACGGCAATGATAGAAAATTCAATTTTGCCAAGAAAAGAAAATATGTCAAAGATGTATGAAATGGAAATTGTGAGGTACGGCAATGATAGAAAATTCAATTTTGCCAAGAAAAGAAAATAATATGTCAAAGATGTATGAAATGGAACAGTTTCCGTTTTGTTGAAAAAATTCCAATGCATATTTTAGGCCTACCTTCTTATATAACTGTTCAGTTTTATTGAACATTCACCTCTTTACGAAATAATCAAGCATTTTCTCCTTTCCCACAATCTTTTCTATATTCAAAAAAGATATTTTCAGCTTTTTGTCGTCTGCAAATGCTTTCAATTTGGACCAGGTCTAAAGTTTCGTTGTTTGGTAAAGAGTTTAATTTGTCTTCTGCGCTGGCTTCAAAATGGAAAGTTTACAATGTTGTTATCTAGTTTGTTGACTGTTCCTGGACAGTTCTGTGTTGTTTACATTGTTGTCTGTTGTGATGGCCAGCATAATAACTGTGTCAGTCCTTTTCCAAACTATCTCATCTACAGTAGCTTTAAAATAGAAAGGTTTACAAATTTGTTGTTTAGTAAAGAGTTGAGACAGTTCCTGGACAGTTCTGTGTTGTTTACATTGTTGTCTGTTGTGATGGCTAACATAATAACTGTGTCAGTCCTTTTCCAAACAATCTCATCTACAGTAGCTTTAAAATAGAAAGGTTTACAAATTTGTTGTTTAGTAAAGAGTTGAGACAGTTCCTGGACAGTTCTGTGTTGTTTACATTGTTGTCTGTTGTGATGGCTAACATAATAACTGTGTCAGTCCTATTCCAAACTATCTCATCTTCTACAATGGCTTTAAAATGGAAAAGGTTTACAAATTTGTTGTCTAGTAAAGAGTTGAGACTGTTCCTGGACAGTTCTGTGTTGTTTACATTGTTGTCTGTTGTGATGGCTAACATAATAACTGTGTCAGTCCTTTTCCAAACAATCTCATCTACAGTAGCTTTAAAATAGAAAGGTTTACAAGTTTGTTGTTTAGTAAAGAGTTGAGACTGTTCCTGGACAGTTCTGTGTTGTTTACATTGTTGTCTGTTGTGATGGCTAACATAATAACTGTGTCAGTACTTCTCCAAACTATCTCATCTTCTACAATGGCTTTAAAATAGAAAGGTTTACAATTTTGTTGTTTAGTAAAGAGTTGAGACAGTTCCTGGACAGTTCTGTGTTGTTTACATTGTTGTCTGTTGTGATGGCTAACATAATAACTGTGTCAGTACTTCTCCAAACTATCTCATCTTCTACAATGGCTTTAAAATGGAAAAGGTTTACAATTTTGTTGTCTAGTAAAGAGTTGAGACTGTTCCTGGACAGTTCTGTGTTGTTTACATTGTTGTCTGTTGTGATGGCTAACATAACAACTGTGTCAGTACTTCTCCAAACTATCTCATCTTCTACAATGGCTTTAAAATGGAAAAGGTTTACAATTTTGTTGTCTAGTAAAGAGTTGAGACTGTTCCTGGACAGTTCTGTGTTGTTTACATTGTTGTCTATTGTGATGGCTAACATAATAACTGTGTCAGTACTTCTCCAAACTATCTCATCTTCTACAATGGCTTTAAAATAGAAAGGTTTACAATTTTGTTGTCTAGTAAAGAGTTGAGACTGTTCCTGGACAGTTCTGTGTTGTTTACATTGTTGTCTGTTGTGATGGCTAACATAATAACTGTGTCAGTACTTCTCCAAACTATCTCATCTTCTACAATGGCTTTAAAATGGAAAAGGTTTACAAATTTGTTGTCTAGTAAAGAGTTGAGACTGTTCCTGGACAGTTCTGTGTTGTTTACATTGTTGTCTGTTGTGATGGCTAACATAATAACTGTGTCAGTACTTCTCCAAACTATCTCATCTTCTACAATGGCTTTAAAATAGAAAGGTTTACAATTTTGTTGTCTAGTAAAGAGTTGAGACAGTTCCTGGACAGTTCTGTGTTGTTTACATTGTTGTCTGTTGTGATGGCTAACATAATAACTGTGTCAGTCCTTTTCCAAACTATCTCATCTTCTACAATGGCTTTAAAATAGAAAGGTTTACAATTTTGTTGTCTAGTAAAGAGTTGAGACTGTTCCTGGACAGTTCTGTGTTGTTTACATTGTTGTCTGTTGTGATGGCTAACATAATAACTGTGTCAGTCCTTTTCCAAACTATCTCATCTTCTACAATGGCTTTAAAATAGAAAGGTTTACAATTTTGTTGTCTAGTAAAGAGTTGAGACAGTTCCTGGACAGTTCTGTGTTGTTTACATTGTTGTCTGTTGTGATGGCCAGCATAATAACTGTGTCAGTCCTTTTCCAAACTATCTCATCTTCTACAGTGGCTTTAAAATGGGAAAGGTTTACAAATTTGTTGTCTAGTAAAGAGTTGAGACTGTTCCTGGACAGTTCTGTGTTGTTTACATTGTTGTCTGTTGTGATGGCCAGCATAATAACTGTGTCAGTCCTTTTCCAAACTATCTCGTCTTCTACAATGGCTTTAAAATAGAAAGGTTTACAAATTTGTTGTCTAGTAAAGAGTTGAGACTGTTCCTGGACAGTTCTGTGTTGTTTACATTGTTGTCTGTTGTGATGGCTAACATAATAACTGTGTCAGTCCTTTTCCAAACTATCTCATCTTCTACAATGGCTTTAAAATAGAAAGGTTTATAATTTTGTTGCCTAGTAAAGAGTTGAGACTGTTCCTGGACAGTTCTGTGTTGTTTACATTGTTGTCTGTTGTGATGGCCAGCATAATAACTGTGTCAGTCCTTTTCCAAACTATCTCCAGTTTTAATCCTCATCCTGCTAAGTAACTTCAAATGAAACTTTCAAGGGGGCAGTAATAACCCAAGTTTTGCTTTTTCAAAGATACTTTTGGAGAAAAATATCTCCTTATCGGACAGTGTAGATGCAAGATCAGACTGCACATTCTGAGCAGTCTGATCTTGATCTACACTGTCCACAAAAGGTCAGTGAGTTGCGCTTCGCAGCCTAAGGGTTGAAAACCTTCAGGAAGAGAGCTTTTGAAAACATTGTGGGAGAGGAAAAAATGTCAGTAACCAGCATTTTCTCCTTTACCCACAATTTTTTCCACACTGTGAAAAACAATTTTTCTCCATTTGAGTTACATGTGTCATCTGCATATGTGTTGGGTTTTGGAAAGTCCAATATTTTGTTGTTTGGTAAAGAGTCAACCCTTTACCACACAGTCACAGTTTCAATGCTTGTAACAAGCATTTTCTCCTTTTCCAAAAATGTTTTCTATCCATCAGAGGTCGAACTTCACATTTTTGAGTCACACATAATGTGTTGTCTGCAAATGTTTTCAATTTGGAAAAGTCTAAAATTTGTCGTATGGTAAAGAGTTAATTGAATGTTAACATGGTTGATTTGGTCCTTAGTTTGTAAACTGTACTACAGATATTGAAAAGTTATAGGTAACTTTCTACCAGATGGCAGTGTTGTTTTTGGCACAAGGTTGTTGTGGAGAATCATTTCTTTTTTAACTCTTTACCAAACGACAAAATTGTAGACTTGCTCAAATTGAAAGCATTTGCAGACGACAGAAAAAATGTGACTCAAAAATTGAAATTTGTTTTGGGAAGGGTAGTAAACATTGTGGGAAAAGGAGAAAATGCTGGTTACCAGCATTTTCTCCTTTTCCTACAATGTTTTCAAAAGGTCTCTTTCTCAGGGTCGTTAAAAGTCGGGATTGTGTGGTAATGAGTTAAAGTATGTGCATTTCAAAATACACAGGATGTCATAAAATTTTAAGCAATAGGTATCAAAACTAAATGCTGATGCTTGCAGCTGCTGCTTAAAATGTCATGACAAGGTGTTTGCAAAGAGAATGAATTTTTATGACACCATTTTAGTATCTTCTAATGATCCTGACATAAGTTTGCTGGAATATAATCCATGGATCGATCATTAGAATTAAACATAGAAGTCAGAAAAAGCTTTTTACATTAGCGTTTTTTCCATAATTCCACCATTTTTCAGTGCCATGTATTAAAACAAAAACCAATCAATTGTCTCCTGTGATTTGGAAGGATTTCCTCCCATTAACTCTTTACCAGATGACAAAATTTTAGCTTTATCCAAATTGAAAGGCTTTGCAGATGAAAATTTTAGTGAGGCACAAATGGTGCAATTTTTCTCTGATAGTGTAGAAAGCATTATGGGAAAAGGAGAAAACGCTGGTAACCAGCATTTTCTCCTTTCCCCACAATGTTTTCAAAAGACTGCTTTCCCAGAGTTGTTAAAAGTGGGCGTTGTGCAGCTAAGGGTTATAGCAAAAACTGAAAATTCAAAATTGCCTAAGCTGTCTAGGTTCTACTGAGAAATGATCTAGTTACCTAGCTCTTTTAGCACCAAATAAATTAACTTGACCTCAGTTGATAGCTGAAAATACAATCCACTGAAAGTTAGGCAGTTTTTTATAGCATAAGCTTGACTAAACAAGTGGATAGCAAAGATCCAAGATCAGACTGCACATTTTGTGCAGTCTGATCTGGATCTATTCTGTCCACAGAAGCTCTTTTTTTCGGCCTAAGGCACTGAAAGGGTTAAGTATGTGGGTGGGGGAAGGGATGATCAAATCATTTTCCTCCCCTCTGGTATTTCATCAGTCACACCCCAGCAAAACATTCTTTAAAAATCCTGAAACATTACTTTTTGTTTACTTGGTTACAGGTTCCCAGTCTAGTGATGATTGTTCTAATGTTGCAAGGTTGTTAGCATCAGGCCAAGGAAATACACAATGTCTGAGAACAATTCAAGATACACAGACCCAGGCAGACAGCACTTCAGGTACAAAACTACACATAGCGGTAATCAGCATTTTCTCCTTTTCCAACTACCGGTATGTTTTATCACCCGGGGTTACCTGATTTAGCACACTTGGAGGGTCCGGGAAGTCGGAGGTAAACAAAAATAGTCACGGTAGAGTAGGCTCGATGTTTATCCTGGTTTATTTTTAAAAGACAAACCCTTTCGATTATTAAATAACCATAAATGTTAAGTTTAGAAGCCAAATGATCTATAATCGTCATTGATGTAAGCTTACAGGCCATTTTACAATGAAAAAATTAATCTAAAATGGAAATTTTACTATTTTGAAAATCAATTTCAACTCTAACCATCTCCTTGTAGGTTAATGGGTGATTTGTTGCAATACTTCTGTTAGTGTCTTATATTATAGGGTCTTTTTTAAGGATCTAACACATTTTCAGTCTCCAATATGTAAAAAATCAAGTGTTTTATACTAAATGAAAGTGGGAGGTATGGAATTTTTGGGTATGGTAAATCTCGGAGGTATGATATGGTTAACTCGGAGTATTGTCATATTTATGATATGGTGAACTCGTAGGATCCATATACTGAAGAATGTGCTCGTTTGTCTCAGAACCTTACCAGGCTTTAATTCTACAAAATAGTGTCCTGTTTATTATAAGCCTCTGAAAATATACCATGTAATACAACCTGTAAGCAAATATCTCGTCCAGGTAGCGTACGAGTTAACACTATTCCAAACAACAAATTTTAGAATCGTCCAAACTGAAAAAAGTTTGCAGATGACAATTTAAACTAGATGAATATGACGGAACGTTCTCCAAACGGGTAGACAACACTTGGGGAAAAGGACAAATTGCTTGTTGCGAGCAATTTACCCTATTCCCACAGTGTTTTCAAAATGTTCGCACTACAGACATATAAAAAGGAGGGTTTGTTTGAGAAGTGTTAAAACAAAAATCTTTGTTAGATGAAATAGCCATTTTTTTTCTGTCAATCTAGGATTACCTTTCGATTATGGAAAATTTTCGTTGTTATTACTGTGCTTTCAAAACAAACTGTGTCGACCAACTCCTGCAACATATAACAATACTACATGAAAATGAAACACTCAAATACAGAGAGCTTTCACTTGATGAGGCCACTGGAAAATTTAGGTACGTCACCAAGACACACCAAGGTATTATTCCACGTGAGCTAAAAGACAGCGGGAAAACATTAACATCTTCAGACAATTCAAAAATTGTGGTAAAAAGTAAATCTATCGGACGTTTAATTCACGGTGAAGCTTTCTTCCCAAGCTACCACTTTTATTAACCCTTTCCCAAACAAGCCCTGGTTTTTACGCGTCTGGAATAGTAGCCTTTTGAAAACATTGTGGGAAAAGGAGAAAATGCTGGTAACCAGCATTTTCTCCTTTTCCCACAATGTTTTCTACCCTATCATAGACAGAAATCACCTTTTCAGCAAGAGTTGAACTGCAAATGCTTTCAATTTGGTCTAGTCCAAAAATTTGTCGTTTGGGAAAGGGTTAAGCGACTAGCTCTAAATTACCCCTTTCAAAAGTATAAAACTCTTAACTAAGTACAAGGTTGTCCGGGGAAAACATGTCGAGCCCGCGTGACCTTGGGCCTACGTGAAAAAATAAATATTTCAAATGGCACATCTACTCATGATGGAGAACAATTGTGTAAATTTATATTGAAATTCATCCAAAATTGTAGGAGTTATGGTCCGGACAAAAATTTGATCTTCAAGTGTGACCTTGACCTTGGGCCTACCTGAACGAATGCTTCAAATGGCACATCCACACGTGATGGAGAACAACTGTGTCAAATTATTTTGAAATCCATCCACAATTGTAGAAGCTATGATTCGGACGGACGGACGCACGCACACACGCACACACCCACACACTGAACTGTCATTATACATTACAATAGACGTCTAGGCAATATACAACAACTTTACAGCTTTGAAAGTGACAAATTTTCAGTTGATTTTTAACCACAAATGAAGTTTTAGCCTGTAGACTAGAACAGCCTCTATGAGCGGTTCTGACAGGTACACAAAGCCGTAATTAAGAGCAAAAATATGAAATAGTAATGTACATTCCAGTTTAACAAAGGTGGGATGCGAGGCTGTCTACATAAAAAAGACGAACTATCCTGTCGGTTACTCATCTACTTTCATTGCATACATTGAAAACTTACCTTCCCTTAATACCTACCTCTGCCTACCTACCTACCGAGACATTCAGATAATCTCACATTAACATTTTCAAAAACAATCAGCTCTTCGAAAAGTTAAAACCTCAGAGTTTCCAAACCCATACCTCCGAGTTCACAAAATTACATTTAGAAATTACTCCAAGAATTCCCGTATTAAATTTTGTGACACATCGTTAATGTTTTTATTTATACAGAGATTATCCTTATACATGAGTGCGCGATGACGCCTAAGATCTGTAGTAAAAAGACTGGATTTTGATTTAAAGATGGCAGTTTGTTGCTAAAATGGTATATTCGTTCAATATTAACCAGTGAATACGAATAATCTCGTCGCAGTAACATAATTCCGAGTTCACAATAGTATATTATCTTTAAGTGACCACATAATAAGAAACGATGTTCATAAACTGTTTCATTATTATGTTGGCCAATAACCTACAACACCAATAATATCCGATAATACTTTAACATCATATTATAAATGATTTAATTCAGACCCTGGTCTACCGTGACTATTTTTGTTTACCTCCGAGTTCCCGCACCCTCCGAGTGTGCTAAATCAGGTAACTCAGGGTGTTTATACCCTTCCCAAAAAATTTTAAATTTTTTATTCATGTTTATTTTGTCATCTGCAAATGCTTTGAATTTAGACTAGTCTAAAATTTTGTAGTTTGGTAAAGAGTTAAGGAATCTGAGGTTAAGAAGGGTTGTGTTCTGCCAATAATTGTTCAGAGAGGGAGATACTTGTCCCATAAAGTTTCACAGATAGGGGACATTTTTAAAATACCAGTAAGTGAGACAAATATGCACTCAAGACTACTTCTCAAATACATTTGAGCCATGCTCTTTGAAAAGGGGGCTTAATGCGTCTCCATGATGCATTATACCAAGCAAGTCATTACATAGTTATGGACCGATAAAATCCATTTTGTCTTAACAAAAGGCTGAATCACATGGTAGAATATTCCTTGTATATGCACAAAATTGACCAATATCACAAAGTTTCAACCCATGTCAGCTGATGTGGACTGTGCAGACTGACACGGGATGAAATCTTTTGCTGGTGCATAAAGCCCCCTTTTCACAGAGCATGGAAAGGGACAAAGTCCCGTCTTAGTGCCTTTTGATGGGACATTTTTTTTATTGAGTTGGACAATGTGGTGTCCAGTGTCTGGCGATCATTGTCAATTTTACCTTGTATAGGCTCTAGAGGCCACATTTTCAGTTCAGTACTCATGAAACTTAGTCAGAATGTTTATCTTAATGATATATCATGTGAGTTCGAAAATGGGTCATGTTGGGTCAAAAACTAAGTCACTAGTTCAAATCTTAGAAAAACCTTGTGCACACTTTAGAGGCCACATTTTCAGTCCAATACTCATTAAAAGTTTGTCAGAATGATTGTCTTGACATTGTCTTGATCGAGTTCAAAAATGAGTCACATCGGGTCAAAAACTAGGTCACTAGGTCAAATCTTTGAAAAACCTTGAGTAAAATCTACAGACAACACATTCAGGACAATACTCATGAAAGTTGGTCAGAATCTTTGCCTTGATGTTATCTCAGATGAGTTTGAAAATAGGTCATGTGGGGTCAAAAACTAGGTAACTCGGTCTAATCTTAGAAAAACCTTATGTACACTCTAGGGAACACATTTTCTGTACAATACTCTTGAAAAACTGACCAGAATAATTGTGTTGAAAATATCTTGGATGACTTTGAAAATGGGTAACATCGGATCAAAGACTAGGTCACCAGGTCAAATCTTTGAAAAACCTTGTGTACACTCTAGAGGCCACAATTTCAGTCCAATACCAGTCAGGTTGTCAAAATGTTTATCTTGATGATATCTTAGACAAGTTTGAAAATGGGTCATGTTGGATCAAAAACTAGGTCACCATGTTAGTTCTTTGAAAAACCTTGTGTATGCTCTAGAAACCACATTTTCAGTCTGATACTCATGAAACTTGGTCAGAATGATTGTCTTAATGATATGATGGACATCTTTGACAATGGGTCATGTCAGATCAAAAACTAGGTCACCAGATCAAATCTTTGAAAAACCTTGGGTATAAGCCTACATTTTCAGTGCAATTCTCTTGGAAGTTGGTCAGAATGTTTGTCTTGATAATATCTTGAATGAGTTGGAAAATAGGTTATGTTGGATCAAAAACTAGGTCATCACAACAAATCTTGTGCACACTCTAAGGGCAACATTTTCAGTCTAATACCAATTAAGGTTTGTCAGAATGTTTGTCTTGAAAATCTCTAGGACAACTTTGAAAATGAGTCATGTCGGGTCACACTCTAGGTCACTCAGTCAAATCTTAGAAAAAACTTTGTGTACACTTTAGAGGCTACATTTTTTGGGATAATACGCTTAAAAATTGGTCAGGATTTTTTTCTTGATAATATCTTTTAGGAGTTTGAACGTATGTTACATCAGGTCAAAAACTAGGTCACCAGACTATATATTTTTAAAACCATGTGTAAGCTCTAGAGGCCACATTTTCGGTACAATAATCTTTAAATTTGGTTAGAATGTTTTTCTAGATAATATCTTATATAGTTTGAAAATGGGTCATGCTGGATCTTAGAAAAACCTTGTGTACGCTCTAGCGGCCACATTTTTAGTCCAGTACTCATGAAACTTGGTCAGGATCTTTGTCTTGATGACATCTTAAACCAGTTTGAAAAAGGGTCAGGTCAGATGAAAAACTAGGTCACAAGGTCAAATCTCTGAAAAACATTGTGTACACTCTATATACAACAATTTCTGTCATGAAAGATGGTCAGAATGTTTGGATAATTTCTGCAAATTTGAAAGTATGCAATTTTGAGCTAAAAAGTAGGTCACTGAGACAAATTCTAGAATAAGCTTGTGTACACTCTGTAAGCTACATTTTAAGTCCAACTCTAATAATAGTTTGTCATAACGTTTTTCATTATATCTCGGAACAGATTGAAAAAAAAGGTTCAGGTGAGCAACTTTAGGGCCATCATGGCCCTCTTGTTTATAATCTATTCTTCTATTCAGAACAGTAATTTTTGACTATAATGCCTCATATGAAATGGGCTAAAAAACCTTTTTGTAAAGGACAGTCAAATGCCATCTTAATCTTTATTGCCTGTGACTAATATACAAATTTATTAAAGGTTGCTCAATTTTTCATAGTTATGATTTCATATAAGTTAAACAACGAGATTTCCTTGAGGCTTTCTTTACTTGGTAAACAAACATTTTATAGAGAACATGGTGAAATGTTGTGAGTGAAATGATGTGAGGATGATAATTTGCTTTTAGGATGATGATTGAAAAAGCATTTGACTCACTTTGCCCATTCTTCCTCTCCTGAGTGAAAGGGTTCAGGCCACACTGTCCCTTGAATTGACCAAATGACAGAGCTGTCAATCAAAAACCAATAACCTAATCAGCGATCAGCATATTTCCCATTCAGAGCGGAAGCCATCTTGCCATTATCAAACCTAGACATTCTGAATCATTAGGAGTTACAAGTACATATAAATGTATTGTAGATATAATTTTAAAAACCCAATGAATTACATTAAAATTGATATCCATCATTGATATTTAGATCCACAATCTCAAGGTAGAGTTATACCAGGTAAAACTATTGATGCAGATGACAACTTCAATACACCAATTGACAGATTACCTCTGCGCATGCGCGATTCACAAAGTTATGCTACAGTTACATTCCTTGAATTGCAAGTAGAATTTGGCGAGTAACTCAATGATGGCTTTGATGTGTTGCATAAAAAACTGCTCTAATGGTGCTTATTGGCTAAATAAGTGGAAGGCACAGCTCTGTGATGCCTGTGGATGTCTACACAAAGAAAAGATGTGCAAATGTTCTCCACCATTCAGGTAAATAATGTTTAAATAATGTTCTGTCACATATTTATGTTACCCCAACCCCCTTGTAAACAAACAGGTAAAAATGGCATCGATCTGGGCCCGTATACAGGGCTTTTTTTCCTTCTATAATTGAGGCCGATATTCGGTGACTTCCCAATTGCAAAAAGCATCATTTTTTCCCAATTATGGCGAAAGAATTTCCCAATTTTGCTGGAAGAATTTCTCATAATATGATGCTGAAATTCCCAATAAGTTAAAATACCAATTTCTCAAAAGCTATTTCAAATGACCAGACACAAAACTTTCGAAAGCAGGCTTTTTATTGATTTGTACCGAAATGACTTAGCTGACTGCGCTTTAGTACGGCCGAAATGTTGCGTTTTCTTGGCACCATTTGGTTTGTTTAAAGGAGGCATTCTTAATCGAACCAAGTTATTTTTTTGCGCATTTTAACACCGCACGTAGACTGAACGCGGTAGTCATTTCCCTATCATTCAATATTAAATCCTTTGACATGTTATATAATTGTTTGTCTTTCGTAAAAACTTACAGCTGACAAAAGAGGTTTTCTTTAACTTAACACTGTGGAACACATTCTTACTCAGCTGCAGTCAACGTATTTAAAAAATAAAAAATAAACACGCTGCATCAAAGTAAAACATGTCAAGAACCGGGAAACATTACAAAAAGTTTGTTAAAAGTGCTGCAGATGATAAAGGCTACTGCAGCCTTTTTACTTTCAGCGTGAAACGTTCAAATTCTTTGCTGATCGATCTACAGGTAATCAAATCTCTGCATACTGAGTCTCAATCTGAAGTGCCGGTTCTGTCTGGCATCGCCTATCTCCCTCTGAAGACTATACAATTATTATCACTGCACATGATGCAAACTCTACATCTCCAGTTATAATGTCCAAGCATAGCCTTGTATCTTCCACAGATAATGATTCCCTTGTATCATATGATGGCCGGAAAGCAGTTCTTCTAAAGTATTAACTCCAGTACCCATGGGTGTACCACAATAGTGTTAAAAAGGGCTATAAGCCTATATGTGCAAATGCTGTGAGATATTTGGCCATAGTTTAAGCAGTTAAAGTGTGACAGTTAAATTTGTTTCACTTATTAAATTGCTGCACCTTTCTATTTACTCTATGTATGTACACTGCCATTAATTTGTTTTATTGATGTACCTTGAAAGTTGGTCTGATTTTTCCCAATTTGGCCAAAATCATACTTGAATTTCCCAAAATGAAAGGCTAAGGCCCCTTCCCAATTTTTGGAAAAAAAGCCCTGGTATAGGTTCACCATAGGGGTTTGGTATTATTTACTCTTTTTTTTTTATGAAAGAGGTTAAATGAATATTCTGAAACTGGGCCACTAAAAATTGATTTGAATAGACTTGCAGAAAGCAGATTTGACCAAATTCCACTCGTATCCCTAGTTTCAGTGGCCATATGAGAGGCTATAAAATGGTTTTGGTAAATGGAGAAAATATTTTGCAAGATAAATTAATTATAGACTTATTTATCTTGTCTGCAAATGTGTTCAATTTAGACAGGTCATATTTTTTGGTCTACCTACTTTTGGAAAGAAAGCTTTTGAAAATTTTTGCAGGCAATGAAGAAAATGTTTGTACAGTGGATTCCTCTTATTTGCAAGTCCTATTTGTCAGAGAAATTATTGCGAATAAGCGGTCGGCCCTATAAACCGATGCCTCTTTTCAGACCGGAAGTGAAACCAGAGATGCAGATGATTGTTTCGTTCTAATGACAGACGTTCAGCACTTGCATCCCAATCATTTGATTATTCATAATTTTTAAAAATGTGTATTTCAAACTAAATCAGTTTAAAAAATTCATTTGTTTACTTCTTTTGTTTACCTGTCAAGTACTTCTTTTATTTACATATCAAATGCACAAAGCATCCAGAAACGATCCTGGCTTTTGGCCATGGTGATGCTTCATTTGACATAAAATCCAACACAAACTCATTCAAAACACAAGTTTCGACACATATCTCCAGTTTCCGGTCATCTAACAATTATTACATGTGTACAAGTACATTCTTACACAACATGATCGTGTGCTGTGCACCTGTATAAACCCCGTCTAGCCACCTGTTCGATTGAAGGGGGGGGGGTAAATTTTGTGTGACGTCATAGACTGATTGCCGTACAGATGATTCCATTTTAGCGTATCAATTTAGGCCATACTTTTCGAAGCAGACCTACACAAGAAACTGTTTTCTGTATTTTTCACAGTTTACATTCGCGCAAGTCGTCGAATTGTTTGTCACAAATTGGATTATCAACAAAACACCAACAAAGAGTTAAGTTCTTTTTTCCCAGTTTGTTATGATCTGACAGATGATAGGTTATTACGATCGTTCTTTCTTTGTGATAGGTGAAGTGCCGAATTCGTCTTCATTGCTTTCGTAGAGCGTAGATCAAGATCAGACTGCACAGATCGGGCAGTCTGATCCTAGATCGTCTATGTCCTTTTTTTTTCGAATAATACCAAGACAAGATTGAAGAAGTCTTATTTCCGCCATTTTTCTGCCCTAAAATTACCATTTCATTATTCAGTGCACTTGGTGGTAGGAGCACAGCCTGGTACCCGGTATCTCACGTAACCGTCCGACAGCTGATATGATAATTAGCTACCAGTATAGTAAACTGCATAGAAAATTAAAGCATCAATGCTGCCAATCAGCCACTGAGTTAACGAGCACCTGTTTCAAAATGTTGGCATATTAGGGATGTTTCGTAACCTTTATTACACTTTCTAAAATGAAAAGAATAACACCAAACAAGCCAAGAATTTATATCTTTAATGATTAAATTATGAAAACGGACTGACATGGACTCGTCGTATGTATGCTGCTGCATTGGTTTATATCTTCGATTCTCTACGCATCAAAATTCGACTTTCATCCTTTTTTTTCGGACAGATTGCAATTTTTCGTTGGCTTACCCCACGGAATTGCTAATAAACACTAGAATTTTGAATCATTTGCTAATTTTTTGTTGCAAAAAACCGAAATTTTCTATTTACGGGATCCCGATTAAGCTTTGAAATTTACGTTGTCTAAATAGGAAAAGGATCGGTGCTGGACCAACTCTTGCGAATAACCGAAAATCCCGATAAACAGGGTTGCAATTAAGTGGAATCCGCTGTACTAAGGCAGTATTTTCTCCTTATCCAACAATGTCGTTTATCCTTTCCAAGACAAATTTGACCATTGAAGCCATATTTATATTGCGTTCTTGAAATGCTTTCAGTTTGGATTGTCATCTGGTAAAGAAATGACCAATAATATATAAAAGTTTTAATTTCAGGCCTCTGTACTGTAAAGATGTTATTTGATGACTTTGTAACCTGTAAAATATGTTTTTTCGTTAATGAATACTTTACATATCAGATTGTTCACATTTTCTACCAAAAAGAAAAAGCCGGATGAAAGGGAGAAGCGTAAACAACTAGTCTGTAGATCAGTTGGTAACAAACTGTGGTCACCACCAAAGGATAGCCATATTTGTTCTAAGCACTTTGAAGATGGTGAACTGACTCTTGCAAACCCCTTACTAACACTGAACATGGGTTATGAGGGGGCAAGTAGGCGTGTTGGAGAATGGCCTTATATGAAGCCACAAGACCAACCCACATTGAGACAAAAAAAGGTTTTGATCCCTAAAAGCCCTACATGTTGGCAAATATCTTATCAGAGAAACCAGTCTGTGTTGACCCACAGGATGAATTTCTTTCCAGAGAAAAGCCAAAACTCCCTTGGGTCATAAACTTAATGATTTTAATGGTTATGCTGTGGCAGAAGCTAATGGAGAAAGAAAACAAGATACAAAAATTGACTGCTGAAAATCAAAGGATGGAAGACACCATTTGCCAATTGAAGTGCTCAGTTTATACAGACAAAATTTTAAGAACAGACAGTAATGTAAACTTTCATACTGGCTTGGAAAAGAGAAGTATTTTTGTTAAGCTGCACGACAAGATTGCTCCATTTGTTAACAGGCATTAGGCAGGAGCTAAGTCTGCTCTAAAACATCTCAAAAGCTGCAAAGGGTTTAAGATATCTGGACAGGATCGAAAAATGAATTCTTAAAGTGAGTTCCTAATGATTTTAATGAAACTACGGCTTGGGCTACTAAATAAAGACCTTGCCAAGCGATTTAATATTTCCGAGACATTGGTGTCAAGAATATTTTTTGCGTGGCTTCATGCTTCCTATGTAACCTTGAAAAGTCTTGTTTACCTTCCAAGCTAAGAAGAGCTGAATGGTTCAAAGCCAGAGAGATACAGAAGGTTCCCAGACTTGCATTCCATTATAGATTGCACTGAGTTTTTCATAGAAACACCAAAGGACTTGTCTCTTCAAAGTGCCTCATGGTGTGACTATAAACATCGCAACACACTGAAAATTCTAGTCGCTTGTGCACCTAATAGTGCCATAATTTTTGTTAGCCCAGCTTATCTTGGAAAAACCTCGGATAAAGCTTTGATGATGGATTGTAGGTTTTTGGACTCTGTCCCATTTAATAGCACGATAATGGCAGATAAGGGCTTCAACATTAGCAATGAATGTGCACTACGTAACCTGAGGCTCTACGCCCCACCTGGCAAGAGAGGACACTCCCAGATGACAAGCACAAATGTACAGAAAACTAGACAGATTGCTAACCATAGAATTTTAATAGAGCAAGTCATCAGGCATCTTAAAACATTTAGAATTTTGGCCAATTAGCTCCCAATATCTTAAACCCTTTACCAGACAATGACGACTTTTAACGCCCCTGAAAGAGAAGGCTTTTGAAAACATTGTGGGAAAAGGAGAAAATGCTGGTAACCAGCATTTTCTCCTTTTCCCACAAAGTTTTCTACCCTATCAAAGAAAAATCATTTCATTTGAGCCACGTTAAAATTGTCATCTACAAATGCTTTCAATTTGGACAGGTCTAAAATTTTGTCGTGTGGTAAAGGGTTAATTGGACATGTAGATGAAATGATTAGTGTCTGTGCTGCCTTGAGTAATTTGAAAGAACCAATTTACAAAGTGTAACTACCAGAAAGGCAAATGTAAAACACAGTAGTGATGTGAACATGGTGATTGACCAATATCCTTCTTAACCCTATAGTCACATGCAACATTTTGGAAAACGAAGAAAATTCTTGTAACGAGCATTTTCTCTCTTTTCCAAAATGATCTCAACCATAACCCTATCAAACAATGGAATTTACGGTAAAAATAAAGTAGAAAACATTATGGGAAAAGTATGTACATGTAGGGTCAATTAATTTGAATAAATAGAACCATGTTGTGAATCCATGTTTATGATTTAACCCTTTAGCAATTAATCCCGAGTTTTAACAAGTTTAACAGAGATTCTGAGAAGGCTGTGGAAAACATTGTGAGAAGGAGTAATGCTGGCATTTTCTCATTTTCCCACAATGTTGGCTACCTTTCCAAAAACAAATTCTATTTTTGAGTCACATTTATTTTGTTGTCTGTACATGCTTTGAATTTGGACAAGCCTAAAATTATTTCATGTGGTAAATGGTTAACACTTTACCAAACAGTCCGCAGTTTTTATGACACTGAGATAGAAGCCTTTTGAAAACATTGTGGGAATAGGAGAAAATGCTGGTAACCAGCATTTTCTCCGTTTCCCACAATGTTTTCTACCCTGCTGGAAACAAATTTCAATTGCTGAGTTACGTTTTTTTTTTTTTTGTCGTCTGCAAATGCTTTCAATCTGTACAAGTCCAAAATTATTTCATGTGGTAAACGGTTAATATTGGTCTATTGATTAAATGATATATTAGGAATGGTGAAAATGTCCTTTAACCCTTGTCTTGCTGATGCCTACACAGGTAGCCTTTGTGGACATAGTACACCTACATGACACAGCACAGAAGTGAAGTCTGATCATACTCTTAGAAGAGAATGGTGGCTCCTTTTCAATCAAAATTTGAAATTTTCAAAGCACTTGCTTAAACCTTTCCCAAACAATCCCTGCTTTTCACGGCCCTGAAAAAGAAGGCTTTTGAAAACATCGTGGGAAAAGGAGAAAATGCTGGTAACCAGCATTTTTCTCCTTTTCCCACAATGTTTTCTACCCTCCCAGAACAAATTTCAACTTTTGAGTCACGTTAATTTTGTCGTCTGCAAATGCTTTCAATTTGGACCAGTCTAAAATTTTGTTGTGTGGTAAAGAGTTAAATAAATTCTGATCATTTAAAAAAAGCATACAGATATTTGAAATAAGCAGAATTGGTGGATGGCATAAATCAAGATCAGACTGCACAGAACATGCAGTTTGATGTTAGATATACTCCCTCCAGTATGTATTACTAATTTATAACTAGCAAATTCCGAATTGTTCAACAAGGCATCATAACAATAACCCAAGTAATTTACACAAACATTGAGATCAAATATTGAGGAATACAAATGAACAATGTCCTCTTTGGGCAAGGGGATATCAACAAATATTAACATGCATAGTGAGGTAGTATGGTCCTTGGACATGCAGAAAACTGACCAAAAGTAAAAGTTTTGACCCAGGTCAGTCTGGGTGGTTTGTGCAGAATGACGTTGGTCAGTACTTTTTGCAGATACATTAAGCCCCCTTTTCACATAGCATGGATCAGATATCGGTTGAGCAATATCTGTCTTTCCTGCTTTCACTTTGAACAAGTCTTAAATTTTGTCTTGTGGTGAAAACTTTGAACACTTTCGACACTTGTGGCAAAACCACTTATCAAAAAGTTGAATATCTTTGTCATCAACACCAGCACACACATAGTGGACCCATACTCCACATCCATCACAGATGACAGACTGATCCATTTCTTTCCGTGGGTTGTCGACACAATCACTTTGACAAACACCACACAGATACTGATGTATTGGTTTTGGGTAACTTTTTCTCCTCTTTTTCTGTGGATATGAGTTTTCTTCACTATCAGAGAACGCCTTACACAAAGACTTTCATTTTTCAACTGCAGGTCTGATTTGGAGAACTGTGTATTAACACCAAGTGTTAAACATTTTCTTCCTTGTCAAATGTATCTTTGTTCTCCCTATTTGGTTGTTCATTATCATTTAAAAGCTTTGGCATGACAAACTCCATCCAAAACCAGGTTACCTTCTCCTGCAGAGTTTCCAAACATTCTGGAACAAAAGTAACTCTTACGCAAAGGCTTCCATGATGAGTATATACATAAAAATCACAAAGTTCCCTTTTCAAAATTTTCATTTGTCCTTGAATTTGAAAAAAATAAGCATGTTTACCATCTAAAATAAATGTACCATCTTTTTCTTGTAAATATGTGACATTGTCAGTGGAGTGTAGTTGGTCCTTTATGCTTTCTGCCCATTTAATTTCACAGAGGCCTTTACCACAGCAATCACATTCTATTTCTAAATCAGCACTTGCTGCCAAAAATGGTTTGTTACCACTCACTGTCAATGCCGAATCTTTGGCTTTAAACTTTCTATGCTTCACCTTCATTTCTTTGATGTAACTGGCTTTGGCCTGGGGTTCCATGTATATTCTGTGTTTAATTGCAACTGTCTGTTTTGTACCTTTTTCTCCCAAAACAGTTTCAATAAGCTTAGAAGGGTCAGGATCTGTCCATTTTCTCATAGTATCTACACAACTACTTACACACTGGAAAATGCTGGCTGTGAGTCTCCATTTCCTCTGATCTTTCCAAATCAGAGATTTTGACTGTTGTACAGTTGAATCCTTCAGGGACTGAATATCCTCCTCAGACAGCTCAATTTTCTTTAAGAAAAGCTGCCTCAAATTTCCATTTGTTAGTTTTTCTCTTTTCATATTTTTTGATAACTCAATAAAAGAAGGGGGGAGATTGAAAGTTTTAACTAGTATTCTTCTTTTTTCAAATAATAAAGAAAAGCAGAAAATTTTTATGTCATCCTTCAGCAGATAATGTAAGTCTCTCTCTCCTTAAACTTTCCCTGTCCTGTACCAGCTGGCATTGTTCCTTATTAATAGGGGTGAAGTTTGTCTTCATGAGCTTCTTTTTTTTACCATGGTTTACACTGTTTTTCCCATATCGACCTTTTGTCCACATCATCCAGCAGCTTTTAGCGTCTTTAAAACAGCCTTTCCTTTGGGAACATTCCATGATGACGGTATGCTTGTTTTGGACAGTTTTGTCAGCCCAGTTTTAACAGCATGCTCTATTCTAAACAAGAGACCGGCTACATGATTACATGTACCAAGCATTCCGGCTGTGCAGCTCAGTATGCTGACAGGATCTTTCCTCCAGGGCGTTCTGACAAGCCCTTCTCAATTACTGCCCATTACATGCTTAATAATACTTATTACTTATGGATTGTGATGGGGTCACTTTGGTCTTTAAAACACATTTGTCTGATTTGTCACTTAGAGTATTGATATATACTGAACCAAAAAAGAAACTTCCCCTGTGTTTAAGTGCAGATATACACAAATTGCTGAGGGTTTATCCAAAAGTAGTGAAATAGTAGTTAAAATGCGGAAGGGGTCGCTCACCAAAATCACAAATTAATACTGGGTATGACCACCTTCAGTATGAAGGACTGCCTGGCATCGTTGGCGCATAGAATTGATAAGTGTATTGATTTCGGCTTGTGGAATGTTGTTCCATTCCTGAATTAAGGCTTGTCTTAGCTGAACGACGTTTGACGGTGGAATGGGGCGACGTCTAACACGCTGGTCCAAATTATCCCAAAGGTGTTCAATGGGATTCAGATCAGGGCTTTTGGCAGGCCAGTCATTAATAAATGCAATGTTATTCGCTCTGAGGAAATTCACATTGTCCCTAGCTGTATGGCTTGTGGCATTATCATGCTGAAAAAGAGTGATATTGGCATTATTTTGAAACAGTGGGATAACGTGCCTCGCAAGAATTTCATCTCGGTAGCGTTGGGCATTCAAATTCCCTTCGATAACGACGAGATTAGTGCGAAAGTCATGTGCAATGCCCGCCCAGACCAAGACAGAACCCCCACCCCCAAAACGATCTCGTTCAAGTACGCAACAGTCGGCATAACGTTCATTTCTCCTACGGTATACTCGAACCCTGCCATCACCTCGATGAATGGAAAACGTGGACTCGTCAGAGAAAAGAATGCTATTCCATTGTTGTCTAAGCCAGCGTTGGTGTGTACGTGCCCAATTAACACGATTTACACGGTGACGTCGCGTCAAAACACAACCAATATATGGACGACGTGCACGTAGCCCACCCTCGCGCAAGCGATTGCGCACAGTTTGGGCAGATATACGGTTGTTGTGTGTACCAGGGGTGTTAGCAGCAGTGGCTGTGGCAGTTTGGAAGCGATTGCGCAGGTGGGTGTTCCGAATATAGCGGTCTTGGCCGCGTGTCGTGACGCGAGGACGTCCACTACGTGATCGATCTTCCGTATGCCCTGTTGCTTGAAAACGTTGCCTAAGATGTCGAATAGCACGAGGAGAACATCCAATATTCATAGCAACAGCATTCATCGTCATACCAGCATTAAGCATGCCAATGGCACGTTCACGTAAATTTTGCGGAATTCTAGGCATATCAAAAATAAAGAAAACTAAAAAGAATTTAATTTTTTTCACCGTCTTTTTCTTATTATCATGAAAGTCTATAAAATTAGACTGAAAGGTTTAAAAAAATATACATGAATTATACTGGTCAGTGCATGCATGTGAAAATCGCTTTCAGCAGGTTTCTTCTGCAAAATGCTTTCAATCGAGTTAAAATTTGTTTTATCGGACACATAATCGTTCGCCCGAATATATGTAGGTCATCTGATATTTTTTTTTTTTTTTTTTAATAACATTGCATTTGCACTTAAACACGGGAAGTTTCTTTTTTGGTTCAGTATATATATTTCTTTCACCCAACCACTATCAAAATACTTGTATGCTTTTCCCTCTTTGTACTTGTTCAGCAATTGATTCATGATATCATCTGTTGTAGTACATTTCAAGTAGTCCGATATATCAGTGATATATACAGATGGCCAAGATGATATACCATTTTTCTCTTCATTCCAGCCAGATGTCAGAGAAAACAGGTATGGGACAGATTCCTGATTTACTATCAGTTTCTGTTTTTACTCTGACAAGAGTCTTTGCTGAGCCTCTTCAGCCTTATCATCTACAGAAAGATTCTCCTCCCATGCACAAAAAGCCCTGGAATAAATTCATTAAATTATTAGAAGTAATTAATTCTAAACAACACAACTGCGAGTTTCATTTACCCTGCAGAAGAAAGCTTTTGAAAACATGGTTGTAAAAGAGTATTTTCTGCTTTTCCCACAATGTTTTCTACCCTTTATAAGACAAATGAGGTCATTTGTGCCAATATGTTTGTCAGTCTGGACATTTTATTAAGCCCAAGCTGTTTCCAAAATTCTTACTGTAGCAACAAAACATACTTTCCTTTCTCTGTGTATACAAGATCCCTGATGTAAGCTAGTCCAGAGTCTAAAAATTTTTTATTTAGATCTATGTAACTTTTCTAAAGACAGAAAGGAACACGCATTCTACCACATGGTTAGTCTTTAAGCTTTTCTTGTTTGTTTTCAGTTACAAGATAATGTCTTGCTGTTGCAGATACATTTTAAGTTGTTTCCAAGTGTAACGGCCAACATACATGTACATATTACTGTATTTTAAGATATAAACATACGATCTAAGTGATCCAATCTTAGAAACTGGAGCTTTAATTTCTAAAATTGGGATTTCCGCTATTTCTTTCCCTTCTACTTGTGATTTACATTGAAATATAACATTAACCCAGTGTATACGGTAGCCTCGAGTGTCCGTATTCCGTGATGATAAGGAAACAACATGATGAAACTAAGAATTGAGACAAGAATATGAGCTAGAAAGTACTTGCCTTCATAAAAAAATCATTTCTGATCACTTTCATATGAAAAAAATAACTTAGATAACAATTTTCAAGTTCAATGTGCATAAATAAAGAACATGCCATTGGCCTTCTTGTGCAAACATGGCATGACCTAATTCCGGTAGCTCGGTAGTATTTACAGTAGAAAGTCGAAGGTCTTTGCATTTTTTGAGAAGGAACACTATTTCGATTTAAGAAAAAAGATGTAAATTTCTTTTAAATAAGATTATTAGTTGATTTTCATATGTATTTGTCTTGTATTTGACTGAAATTCAAGGGCAATAAAACATTCGAATATTGGTAAGGGTTACAAGCAGAAATACCGTGTGACGTCATCAAACTATGTGCTTTACAAGATGTACACAAAAATCACCGGTTCAAGGACACTCACGGAATAAGGACTCTCGACGATATTTGATCTTACCTCGCACCTACTCCCAATTCGGTGTCTAGCTCCGATGTTATTTTTGTGATTGTTTCTCTGCTAGACTCCTGCAGCAGCCTTCTTTAAAAGTATCTGGAATGAATACGATTTTACCGGCATCTTTTCAAATGGCTCTATGCGACAAAATTTCCAATGAAAGCTAATAAAATGGGCATGGATTGTTAGATAAATGATTAATCTTTATTATCACACAAGCTGTGCTGCAAAATACCAATTAAATCAATGGAAATTTACCTTTTTTCCCAACGTAAATAAATCCAGTGAAATTTGTACAAAACAACTTACATGGCGACTTCCGTTAAACAGACATGTGCACTCAACGAAATTTGAATTTTGTACAGTCTGGTTCTCTAACCCTAACAACCATTTTTGTATAAGGTGCCTTTGTCAACAGTGGAATTCCCAAATGAACCGTCCTGTAGCGTGTCAGAGATACTGCGATTTCTGCTGAGACATGCGCATTGATGATATCACCATGTTTTGATTTCTGGTGAAGTAGGTCAACAGTTATTTACATTGAAAAGTACAGATTTGCATGGAGGTAAGATTTAGATATTAACTAACATCAGTTTTTTTGTAAAGATTAATCATTTATCTAACAATCCATGCCCATTTTATTAGCTGAAAAGATGCCGGTAAAATCATATTCATTCCAGATACTTTTACAGAAGGCTGCTGCAGGAGTCTATTGGAGAAACAATCACAAAAATAAAATCGGAGCTAGACCCCGAATCGGGAGTAACCTCGCACCCAACTCTTCGAACTCTCCATCAACCCAGCGGTTTCTGCTGGAAAACATTAAGGGCGTGGATCGACCATAATCTAAATTTAGAAAGTGTCATATAGCCGAGGTCATCCATTTCACACACAGCTTGGGGCCATTTAGGATATAAATTACGTTAGTTTGTCACAGTTCATCGACTCCCTGCATAAAGCTTATAGGGGTTGTCTAAATCACAACTAGCGAGAGGAGGTAGGCGCGGCATGGGCAGGCTTAACAGCGAGAGGAGGTCAGTAAACCCTGCCTTATGCTGACGTCAGATGCCAGTTAGATTTTACGCCCCATTTTGGCAATGGTCTATCTTTTCCCTCACAAAGTAGGCATGTTTAGTTGGACAGGTAAATGTTGCATCCTGTTTGGGACTAATCATCGCACTCATTGTACCAGAGAAATTGATTCTTGATTACTGTTTGAAAAAATATTGTGATACCACTATGGACTGGTAAAAAAGATTAAATATTAAGCTGAAAGAATAAAAATCGAGTTAATAGACACATATGTGAGAACGTCCTTCGACATGACTGAATTTGGGTAGAATTTTGTTCGATTATCGGGCTTGTAAAAATTTTGTTCATCAGGTTTATTGATCTTCGTCTATTGGACATATAAATTTTTAGAGGAACAATAACTGCCAAAAGTAAACAAGCAGGTGTTAAAATGCATTCGAATTTAAATCATACCATTTTAAGGATGGAAATTATTGTGAAGATGATAATTTGTTATTATACGGTCGGCCCAAGTGTTTGTCGCTGGCAGAGAAATTAATTTCATAACTAGGCTAAGAGTTGCCAGTTCAACCTATCTTTTGTTTACTTCATTTGCCTGATTATAAAAATCATTATCTTTCAACATCTATCACTTGGACCGACTGCAAAATTATAGATTGTTATCTTCATAAGATTTTCCATACTTTTAGATGTAAATGCTATGACTCAAATCTAAATGCATTTTAACGTCTGCATTAATTTTTTGGCCGTTATTGGGTTTTAAGCGTAGAATGTATTAACTCGAGCTCTTATGACGGTGGTAGTATAATCCACTGAACCTCCAGTTTTTGTCTTCTAGGGTTGACCAAACCGGCAGATGTAAAAGATCCAAGATCAGACTGCAAGTTTTGTGTAGTGTGATCTTGATCTATACCATCGGCTGAAGCCTCTGTTATAACCTATGGTGGTGAAAAGATTAAGGAAGATACAGTAGGTGCCAGTTTTCGGGCTTGTCCGCACCTCGGGATATTGTAGCTTAAGAAATAGGACCAGAAAGTATTAATGCATCACGTCAAATTCATTAACAATCTTTAACAAGCATTGAGGGATTGTCCTTGTAGAATGGTAAATGAAGATAGTATATAGCATATGTACTGTTTTAAAGGCAGTGAGGGGAGGCTCTCGCAGGTTGGCATAATAACTATAGAATAAAGTATATGCAGTGTTTTACAGCAGTGAGAAGCGGTCCATTTTGAATGGCATAATAATGCTACCATATAGTAGATCTATGTGCAATGCTTTTCAAACATTAAGGAGAGATCCTTATAGAGTGATGTTATAATGCAGCTAAACAGTATATAATGTTATGTTATTCTGAACAAGCAGGGCGGGAAGGACCCTGTAGAAAGGCATATAATTATATTATTTTATGGTAAGTGTTATGTATAAGAAGCAATTAGGGGAGCCCACTGTTGAGTGATGTTATGATGCAACTTTATATAATGTGCAATGCTTTACAAGCAGTGAAGGTAGGTCGACCTGGTATAATAAAGTGATGCTACAAAATAATATGTGCAAAGCATTACAAGCAGTAAGGGAAGGTCCTTGTATTATGGTATAAATTGCTACCATGTAGTGTATGTAATGCATTACAAGCAGTGAGGGCAGATACTTGTACACTGCCATAAAATGCCATTATGTAGTGTAGTTAATGCTTTGCAAGCAGTGACGGGAGGTTAATTGTGGACTGCCATTAAATGCTACTAAACACTGTACATAATGCATTGCAAGCAGTGAGGGGAGGTACTTGTAGACTGTCATAAAAGGCTACCATACAGTGTATGTAATGCATCACAAGCAGTGAGGGAAGGTACTTGTTGACGGCCATAAAATGCCACTATTTAGTGTATGTAATGCAGTACAAGCAGTGAAGGGAGGTCCTTAAAGAACGGTATAAATTGCTTTCTAAATTATGTACATAATGCATTACAAGCAGTGAGGGGAGGATCTTGTAGGCTGCCATGAAATGCTACTGTACGGTGTATGTAATGCATAACAAGCAATGAGTGAAGGTTACTTGTAGACTGCCATAAAGAAAGTTACTATGCAATGTATGTAATGCTTTGCAAGCACTGAGGGGAGGTAACTTGAGGACTGGCTTAAAATGCTACCATATGGTGTATGTAAAGCATTACAAGCAGTGAGGGGAGATACTTGTAGACTGCCATAAAATACAATTCTGTAGTGTATGTAATGCTTTGCAAACACTGAGGGGAGGTTACTTGTGGCTCGCCATTAAATGCTACCAAACAGTGTACGTATTGCATTACAAGCAGTGAGGGGAAGTACAGTACTTGTAGACTGTCATAAAAAGCTACAATACAGTGTATGTAATGCATTACAAGCAGTGAGAGGAGGTAACTTGTAGACGGCCATAAAATGTAATCATATAGTGTATGTAAAGCAATACAAGCAGTGAGGGGAGGTACTTGTAGACTGCCAGAAAAAATGCTACTATGTAGTGTGTGTAACTTTTGTAAGGACTGAGGGGAGGTTACATGTGGACTGCCATAAAATGCTACTAAACAGTGTACGTAATGCATTACAAACAGTGAGGGGAGGTACCTGTAGACTGTCATAAAAAGCAACCGTGCAGTGTATGTATTGCATTACAAGCAGTGAGGCGAGGTAACTTGTAGACAGCCATAAAATGCTACCATACGGTGTATGTTAAGCTTTACAAGCAGTGAGGGGAGGTACTTGTAGACTGCCATAAAATGCTACTATGAAGTTCATGCAAAACTTTGAGAGCACTGTCAGAGGGGAAGTCACTGTTGGACTGCAATTAAATGCTACTGAACAGTGTACGTAATGCATTACAAGCAGTGAGGGGAAGTCCTTGAAGGATGGTATAAAATGTTCCTTAATTGTGTACGTAATGCATAACAAGCAGTGGGGAGGGATCTTGTAGACTGCAATGAAATGCTACCATACAGTGTATGTAATGCATTACAATCATTAAGGGGAGGTACATGTAGACTGCCATAAAAAAGCTACTGTGAAGTGTATGTAATGCTTTGCAAGCACTGAGGGGAGGTTACTTGTAGACTGCCTTAAAATGCTATTATAGAGAGTATGTAATGCATTACAAGCAGTAAGGGGAGGTACTTGTTGACTGCCATAAAATGCCACTATTTAGTGTATGTAATGCAGTACAAGTATTGAAGGGATGTCCTTGAAGAATGGTATAAAATGTTTTCTTAATTGTGTACGTAATACATTACAAGCAGTGGAGGGGGATAAAATGCCACCAAAGAGTATGCGTAATGCATTACCAGCAGTGAGGGGAGGTACATGTAGACTACCTTAAAAAAGCTACTTTGTAGTGTATGTAATGCTTTGCAAGCACTGAGGGGAGGTTACTTGTAGACTGCCTTAAAATGCTACTATAGAATGTATGTAATGCATTACAAGCAGTCAGGGGAGGTACTTGAAAACTGCCATAAAATGCAACTATGTAGAGTACGTAG
Organism: Hippopus hippopus; assembly: GCA_946811185.2. Lineage (NCBI taxonomy): Eukaryota > Metazoa > Mollusca > Bivalvia > Cardiida > Cardiidae > Hippopus > Hippopus hippopus. The sequence goes on from OX328104.1 coordinate 42,455,334, forward strand.
GGCTTTGCACTGAGGGGGGGTTACCTATGGACTGCCTTTAAATGCTAATAAACGGTATCATAATGCATTACAAGCAGTGAGAGGGGGTACTTGTAGACTGCCATAAAATACCACTATGTAGTGCATGTAATGCAAGCACTGAGGGGAGGTTACTTGTGAACTGCTTTAAAAAATGCTACTAATCAGTTTACGTATCGCATTACAAGCAGTGAGGGGAGGTACTTTCAAGTAGACTGTCATAAAAAGCTACCATACAGTGTATGTAATGCATTACAAGCAGTGAGGGGAGGTACTTGAAGACTGCCACACAAATGCTGTACTATGAAGTGTATGTAATGCTTTGCAAGCACTGAGAGGAGGTTACTTTTGGACTGCCATTGAATGCTACTAAACAGTGTATTTAATGCATTACAAGCAGTGAGGGGAGGTACATATAGACTGCCATAAAAAAGCTACTATGTAGTGTATGTAATGCTTTGCAAGCACTGAGGGGAGGTTACTTGTGGACTACCATTTAATGCTACTGAACAGTGTACGTTATGCATTACAAGCAGTGAGGGGCGGTACATGTTCCTGTACATTATATTAAAAAGCTACCATACAGTGTATGTAATGCATTAGAAGCGGTGATGGGAGGTACTTGTTGACTGCCATAAAATGCCACTATTAAGTGAATGTTATGCAATACAAGCAGTAAGGGGAGGTCCTTGAAGAATGGTATAAAATGTTTTCTAAATTGTGTTCGTAATGCATTACCAGCAGTGAGGGTAGGTACATGTAGACTGCCATGAAAATGCTGCTATGCAGTATATGTAATGCTCTGCAAGCACTGAGGGGAGGCTACTTGTAGACTGCCTAAAAGTGCTACCATACAGTGTATGAAATGCGTTACAAGCAGTGGGGGGGGGGGGGGTTTACTTGAAGACTGCCACGAAAATGCTACTATGTAGTATATGTAATGCTTTGCAAGCACTGAGGGAAGGTTACATGTGGACTGCCATTAAATGCTACTAAACAGTGTATGTAATGCATAACAAGCTGTGAGGGGAGGTTACTTGTAGACGGCCATAAAATGCTACCATATAGTGTATTAAAGCATTACAAGCACTGAGGGGAGGTAACTTGTGAAGTGCCATTAAATGCTACTAAACAGTATACGTAATGCATTACAAACAGTGAGAGGAGGTCCTTGAAGACTGCCATAAAAAGCCACTATTTAGTGTATGTTATGCAGTACAAGCAGTGAGGGGATGCCCTTGTTAAACTGTATAAAATGTTTTCTGAATTTTGGACGTTATGCATTGCAAGCTACCATTCATTGTATTTAATGCAGTACAAGCAGTGAGGGGAGGTACATGTACATTGCCATAAAAATGCTACTAAACTCGTATTTAATGCATTACAAGCATTGAGGGGAGGTACTTGTAGACTGCCCTAAAAATGCTACTATGTACTGTATGTAATGCTTTGTAAGCACTCAGGGGAGGATACTTGTTAACTGCAATAAAATGCTACTAAACGGTGTAAATAATGCTGTACAAACAGTGAGGGAAGGTACTTGAAGACTTTCATAAAATGCTACCATGTAGTGTATGTAAAGCTTTGCAAGCACTAAGGGGAGGTTACTTGTATACTGCCATAAAATGCTACTATGAAGTGTATGTAATGCTTTACAAGCACTGAGGGGAGGTTACTTTGGACTACCATAAAATGCTACTAACCAGTGTGCGTATTGCAGTACAAGCAGTGAGGGGAGGTACTTGAAGACTGCCATAAAATGCTACTATACAGTGTATGTAATGCATTACAAGAAGTGAGGGAAGGTACTTGTAGACTGCCATAAAAATGTTACTGTGTAGTGTATGTAAAGCTTTGCAAGCACTGAGGGGAGGTTACTTGTAGACAGTCTTACGAACAAAGTCTGTAACAAAGAAACAAATGAACAAATGCATGGCTGAAATACAAACCACATCTGGCGGGATTCGAACCCATGGTGGACAAATATCCTCGTTTTTCGAGGTTTAAAAGACCAATACCATAACCACTGAGCTAAAGATATATCTCCCTAACGCAGTTGTTAGGTATTGTATTTTAAATCGGGACGAAGCCATGCATGACACACCCGTAACGCACCCCCTCTTAAAGTCATCATTTATTGATGACTTATAGCCTTATTAGGCAGAAAGTCCGTTTTTGGACAACAAATGGGATTAATGGCTCAATGGCCTATCCCGGACCAGCCCCCATCTTACAAACAAAAGCGTAACAAATAAACAAATGAACAAATGCATGGCTGAAATACAAACCGCATCTGGTGGGATTCGAACCCATGGCATACAAATATCCTCGTTTTTCGAGGTTTAAAAGACCAATACCATAACCACTGAGCTAAAGAGATATCTCCCTAATGCAGTTGTTAGGTATTGTATTTTAAATTGGGACGAAGCCATGCATGAAGGAGTGGTCTCCCATAACAACAGCCATTAAATGCTACTTACAGCATACGTAATGCATTACAAGCAGTGGAGGAGACACTTACAAGTAGACTGCCATATAAATGCTACTGTGTAGTGTATGTTATGCTTTGAAAGCACTTAGGGGAGGTTACTTGTGGACCGCTATTAAATGCTTCTAAACAGTGTACATAATGCATTACAAGCAGTGAGGGGAGGTGCGAGGGTTGTTAAAAAATTATCCGGATTTTGCATTATAAAAAATTATTTGCGAAGCAATCATGCTAAATTTTGCATCATTCTCTATCGGAAAACAATCCACGCATGTCTGTGCGTATTTTATATTCTTCTTTCATAAAAAGTGCTCGCAGTTGCCATCAAAAATGCCATGGTAACGTGTTCCCGGCGCAGCACAAAATATTATATCTATACTTGCCCTTCGCTTGTACGTATCGTTTTTCTCGTAACTGATTACATTATGAAATTTAAGCAGAATACAAGATTAGGAGCTACTTACATCGTGATTAAATTTGACGTCATTTGACAGTTAAATGCTTAAGAAAATCACGTTTAAATACAGTTGGGGTAAATGTTTTGAACGTTAAAGATGGCGTCAACTGACCGTCTTGAAATCCGGTCCATAATAAAATTTTGCCAGCAGGTAGGAGATACTCCGACAAACACATACAAAAAATATATCATGGCGAAAGGGAATTATTTGGTCACACGGACACTGGTGTATGATTGGCATAGATGCTTCAAAGAAGGGGAAGAAAGCATTAACGACTGAGAAGGAAGAGGTAGAAAGAAGGAAATACCAGGGACGTTGGTAACGTCCATTGGTGAGGCCCTGAGGCGAGATCGGCGTTTGACAGTGCGGACCTTATCAGAGACCTTCGACAATGCCTCGTCCCATACTGCAGGGGCCACAGATCTGGAGCTGGCTTTACTTGGACTTGAGACCGTGTCCCATCCGCCTTACTCTCCAGATTTGGCACCGTTTGACTTTGCCATTTTCCCAACCATAAAGGCACAACTAAAGGGTGAGAAGTATCAGTCCCTTCAAGAACTGCGAGTTGCAACACGTTTAATTACGAAGCAGTACAAGTCCGAGTGGTACAGGAATGTTTTCAGCCAGTGGGTACGCTGTCACCAACGATGCATACAGCATGGGGGGGGGGCGAGTACTTCGAGAAAGAATAGGTAACGTTGCCTGATGACTTTCCGACGACGTTGATGACGTCGTATATTGTAGCGTTTCGTGCGCCAGTTCCTAGTACCTGTGCATGTTTGATTGCGTGTAAAATCAACATGTATTGTTCGATTGTTGAAATATTTTGCACTTTTGTACATAGTGAATGTCGTTTTACGATGCGTGGACTTTTGTCGCATTACGATAACTCATTAAAAATTTATAGACTTAAACCAGATAATATTCGAACGACCCTCGTATTTGTAGACTGTCATAAAATGCTGCATTATAGTGTACGTAATGCATTACAAGCAGTGAGGGAAGGTACTTGTACACTGCCATAAAATGCTACTATGTAGTGTATGTAATGCTTTGCAAGCACTGAGGGGAGGTTACTTGTGGACAGCTATTAAATGCTTCTAACAGTGTACATAATGCATTACAAGCAGTGAGGGGAGGAACTTGTAGACTGCCATGAAATGCTACTATACAGTGTATTTAATGCAGTACAAGCAGTGAGGGGAGGTCCTGGTAGATTGGTAAAATTGCTTTAGTATTGTATATAGAGCAATGTTTCCTAACTTCGACCCTCTCCCATCATCGACACCGCATATTTTCTCTGTTTGCATATGATTATTATGTCATCCGATGACATTGGGAAGTTTAATAATAACGTCACACATATTTGATGTCGTCGGTGTCATTTCGGGTTGTTCATAAACCAGAAACGAAATATTTTGTGATTTTGTTGAAGTTCTTACAGACCTGGCTAAAGTGAGATGAATTTTTATAGGTACACTATGTTGTTTATCAAGCTGTAAAACATGCGTTAGTGAATTTTTTTTCAGATGTAGATGTCTTATTATACCTTTGTCCACGTGTTTTAAGTTATAACCACACTCTGTTTGGCAAATATTGAAGGTGTCGATAATAGGAAAAGGTGTTACCATCGCTTTCCTATTATCGACACCCCTGTATTACCATAAGTTTTATGTAGCAAGATTAAGTCATATCAGGTGCTAGGGCCATAGAAATGTTGAAAGAAAGAGAGAATAAGAAAAGACAAGAGGAAGAAGCCAAAGCAAAACGGAAAGAGGAGAGGTTACAGAAGAAAATCCAGAAGGTGGAAGAAAAGAAAAGAAAGAGAATTGCCAAAGAAGAGAAGAGAAAGATGAAAGCAGAAAGTGCATCGAGCAAGAACAGCTCAGGAAGAAAGAAGAGAAAGGCAAAGCATGACAAAGTGATTCGAAGAATGAAAATGATGATAGCAAGTTACTGTGTGATGACAACAGTGATGATATCCAAGAGGAATTTGACATGTGCCCTCTGCCCAGTATGTTACAAGGGAGATCAGCATCCATCCCGCTGGGTTAGATGTGAAATATTCGATACACCGTGGCATTTTATGTGCGCAGATCGCCCATAATATGAGCTACTAGATGAAGATGAAAGGAAAAAATGTGAATTTGCCTGTCCGATGTGTCAGTGATTTAAGTTTCAGGGGAGATTTCTTCCTATCAATGGTGTAAAGTATCAGCCTAGGCCCCGTTTTATTAAGGCAGTTATGAACAAAATTTGCCTAAGTTTTACTAACTGTAGTATAGTGGCATTAATTTGCTAAGAGATACGAGATAGCTATCATGATTATTTTAGAAAACTATTGCGATAAATCAAAGTTTCCTGGAAATTTTATCTTTTCATTTTATCTAGATAAAATTTCCGGGAAACTTTGATTTATCGCAGTAGTTTTCTAAAGTAACCATGATAGTTATCTCGTATCTTGTGGCAGAAATATGCCACCATACTATAGTTACGTAAAACTTACGCAAATCTTGTATGTAACTATATTAGTAAAACGGCCCAGGAAACGTTGATGTTAAAAGATGTTTCAATGAAGTTGGTATGCTGTTTGAAATACCATTGAAATGTGTTTTGGTATTAATGTAAATTACTGATTTAACCCTTCACCTGATGACAAAATTTTGGACTTGACTGAATTGAAAGCATTTGTAAGCGACAAAATCACAAAATAAATGATGATGGAAGGGGGTTAAACTGTTTTTTGAAAAACTTCTTGTGGGTGTCGATAATAGGAGTTGAAGGGTGTCGATGATAGGAACCTTTGTTAAATTCCATCAAATTGAGAGTAGCTGTTTCAAAGCATTTCATTGGTCGAGTTTTCATCATATGAACCTAGTCATGGCATGAAATATCCAATGAAATCTTGCTTTATAAACCTGGTTATTTTCTGATCGGAAAAACCTATTACTTGCCGAAATTCATGTTGGACTGCTTAACGTGTCGATAATAGGGTACTTTGCTGTATAATGTATTACTAGCAGTGAAGAGAGGTCCTCGTAGATGGCCATAAAATGGTACCATATAGTGTTTGTAATGCATAACAAGCAGTGAGGGGAGGTCCTTGTAGAATGGTGAAAAATGCTAAGTACTAAATGTATATAGTGTATGTAATGCATTGCAAGCAATGAGGGGAGGTCCTTGTATATTGGAATAAAATGCTACTATAAAGCGTATTAATGCATTGCAAGCAATGAGGGGAGACCCTGTTCAAATGGTATAAAATGCTACTATGTAGTGTATGTAATTCATTACAAGCAATGAGGGGAGGTGCTTGTACACAGTTATGAAATGCTTTTATAAAGTGTATGTCATGCATTACAAGCAAGGAGGGGAGGTCCTAGACTGCCATGAAATGCTACTATATAGTATGTGTAATGCATTGCAAGCAGTGAAGGTAGGACATTGTATTTTAGTATAGAATACTACTAAATAATATGTTTAATGAATAACAAGCAGTGAGGGGAGGTCTTTGAAGAATGATATAATATGCTTTTACATAGTGTATAAAATGCATCACAAGCAGTGAGGGGAGGTCCTTGTGGAATAGTATTATACGCTCCTATATAGAGTATGTAATGCATTACAAGCAGTGAGGGTAGGTACTTACAAGTAGACTGCCATGTGATTTGCTACTATGTAGTGTATGTGATGCTTTACAAGCAGTGATGGAAGGTACTTGTAGACTGCCATAAAATGCAACTAAACAGTGTATGTAATGAATTACAAGCAGTGAGGGGAGGTTACTTGTGAACTGCTATTAAATGCTACTAAACAGTGTATGGAATGCATTACAAGCACTGAGGGGAGGTTACTGGTAGGCTGCTATAAAATGCAACCATATAGTGTATGTAATGCATTACAAGCAGTGAGGGGAGGTACTTGAAGACTACCATAAAGATGCTACTATGTAGTGTATGTAAAACTTTACAAGCACTTGGGGGAGGTATGTTGTAAAGAGCCATTAAATGCTATTAAACAGTGTTTGGAATGCATTAAAAGCAGTGAGGGGAGGTACTTGTAGCCAGCCATAAAATGCCACTAAACAATGTATGTAATGAATTACAAGCAATGAGGTGAGGTACTTTTAGACTGCCATATAGTGCTACTATGTAGTGTATGTAATGCTTTGCGAGCACCGAGGGGAGTTTACTTGTAGACTGCTATAAAATGGAACCATACAGTGTATGTTATGCATTACAAGCATGGGGGAAGGAGTGGGGGGGGGGGGGGGCGGGTAACATGAAGAATGCCATAAAAATGCTACCATGAAGTGTATGTAATGCTTTACAAGCACTGAGGGGAGGTCCTTGCTGACTGCCATTAAATGCTAACATACAGTGTACGTAATGCATTACAAGCAGTGAGGGGAGGTACTTTCAAGTAGTCTGCCATTAAATGCTATAATGTAGTGTATGTGATGCATTACAAGCAGTGAGGGGAGGAACTTGAAGACTGCAATCAAATGCTACTCAACAGAGTACATAATGTATTACAAGCAGTGAGGGGAGGTACTTATTGACTGCCATAAAATGCCAATATTTAGTGTATGTACTGCAGTACAAGCAGTGAGGGGAGATCCTTGTAGAATGGTATAAAATGTATTATAAATTTTGTACGTAATGCTTTACAAGCACTGAGGGGAGGTACTTGTAGACTGCCATAAAATGCAACTGAACAATGTATGTAATGAATTACAAGCAATGAGGGGAGGTACTTTTAGACTGCCATATAGTGCTACTATGTAGTGTATGTAATGCTTTGCGAGCACCGAGGGGAGGTTACTTGTAGACTGCTATAAAATGGAACCATACAGTGTATGTTATGCATTACAAGCATTGGGGGGGAGGTACATGAAGATTTCCATAAAAATGCTACCATGAAGTGTATGTAATGCTTTACAAGCACTGAGGGGAGGTCCTTGCCGACTGCTATAAAATGCTACCATAAAGTGTCTGTAATGCTTTGCAAGCACTGAGGGGAGGTCCTTGCAGGCTGCTATAAAATGCTACCATATAGTGTATGTAATGCATTACAAGCAGTGAGGGGAGGTACTTACAAGTAGACTGCCATGAAAATGCTATTATGTAGTGTATGTAATGCTTTACAATAGTGAGGGGAGGTCCTTGTAAAATGGTATGTATGTATTACAAATTTTTTACGTAATGCATTACAAGCAGTAAGGGGAGGCACTTGTAGACTGCAATAAAATACCAATATTTAGTGTATGTAATGCAGTACAAGCAGTGAGGGGAGGTCCTTGTAGAATGGTATGAATGTATTATAAATTTTGTAAGTAATGCATTACAAGCAGTGAGAGGAGGTACTTGTAGACTGCCATAAAAATGCTACCAAGAAGTGTATGTAATGCTTTACAAGCCCTAAGGAGAGGTAAGATGTGGACTGCTATTAAATGCTACTAAACCATGTACGGAATGCATTACAAGCAGTGAGGGGAGGAATTTGTAGACTGCCATTAAATGCAACCAAACAGTGTATGTAATGCTTTGCAGGCACTGAGGGGTGGTTACTTGTACACTGCTTTAAAATGCAACCAAACAGTGTACGTAATGCATTACAAGTTGTGAGGGGAGGTACTTGAAGACTGCCATAAAAATGCTACTGTGTAGTGTATGTGATGCTTTATGAGCGCTGAGGGGAAGTAACTTGTGGACTGCCATTAAATGCTACTAAACAGTGTATGTAATGCATCACAATCAGTAAGGGGAGGGTACTTGATGACGGCCATGTATGCTACAATATAGTGTATGTAATGCATTGTAAGCAAAAAGGGGAGGTAGTTGTGGACTGTCATTAAAATACTACTGTGAAGGGTATGTTATGCTTTGCAAGCACTGAGGGGAGGATACTTGTTGACTTCCATTAAATGCTACCAAACACTACGTAATGCATTACTAGCAGTGAAGGGAGGTCTTTGAAGAATGGTATAAAATTCATCTATTTAGTGTATGTAATGCGGTCCTTCAAGAATTGTATAAAATGTTTTCTAAATTTCGGACTTATGCATTACAAGCAGTGAGGGTAGGTACTTGTACACTGCCATAAAATGCTCCCATATAGTGTATGTAATGCATTACAAGCAGTGAGGGCAGGTTCTTAAAGTATGTGATAAAAATGCTACTCAACATTGTATTTAATGCATTACAAGCAGTGAGGGGAGGTACTTGAAGACTGCTGTAAAGTGCAACTATCTAGTATATGTATTGCAGTAGAAGCAGTGAGGGGAGGTCCTTGTAGAATGGTATAAAATGTATTATATATTTTGCATGTAATTTTGAGGGGAGGTACTCGTACACTGCATTAAAAATGCTCCCATATGGTGTATGTAATGCATTACAAGCAGTGAGGGGAGTTACTTGTAAACTCTGGGGGAAGGTCCTGGTAGAATGGTATAAAAAGCTACTACATTGTATATAATAACTGTAATGCATTACAAGCAGTTAGGGGAGGTCTTTGTAGAATGGTATAAAAAACTACTACATCGTGAATGTAATGCTTCACAAGCAGTGAGGGGATGTCAATGTAGAAATGTTTAAAATGCTTCTATACTGTGTTTGTAATGAATTACAAGCAGTGAGAGGAGGTACTTGTAGAATGGTATATAATGTATGTAATGCATTACAAGCAATGAGGGGAGGTGCTTGTAAAAATGGTATTAAAATGCTACTATGTAGTGTATGTAATGCATTACAAGCTGTGAGGGGAGGTCACTTGTAGACTGTCATAAATGCTACTATATAGTGCATGTAATGCATTATGTACGAGCAGTCAGGGGAAGTCATCATAAACCAGGGGAAGTCATCATAAACCACCATGAAATGCTACTATTTAGTGTTTGTAATACATTACAAGCAGTGAGGGGATGTCCTTGTAGAAAGGTATAAAATGCTTTTATACAGTGTTTGTAAGGAATTACAAGCAGTGAGGGGATGTCCTTGTAGAATGGTATAAAATGCTTCTATATAGTGTATGTAATGTATTTCAAGCAGTGAAGGGAGGTTCTGGTAGAACGATATAAAATGCCTCTTTATCTGTATTTTAATGCATTACAAGCAGTGAGGGGAGGTCCTTTTAGAATGTTATTATATTATATGCTTTCATGTAGTATATGTAATGTAATACAAGCAGTCAGGGGAGGTTCTATTAGAATTGTATCAAAAGCCTACATATATATAGTGAATGTAATGCATTACAAGCAGTGAGGGGAGGTCCTTGTAGAATGGTATAAAAAGCTACTATATAGTGAATGTAATGCATTACAAGCAGTCAGGGGAGCTCCTCGTAGAATGGTATAAGATGCTATAATATAGCAAATGTAATGCATTACAAGCAATGTTGGGGTTTCTTGTAGATTGGTATAAAATTCTACTATATAGTGTATGTAATGCATGACAAGCAGTGAGGGGAGGTCCTTTTGTAATTGAATAATGATGCAATATTAGGTATAATACAATGAAAGAAGTGAGGTTATGTCTTGCAGAATGTGTGTATGACACAGTAGTAGATATTATACCTAAATGGAGACGAAAACTAACCAGCAACATTAAGGAACATTGTGTGTAGTATTGATAAAAAGCTAAAATGACAAAAATACCCCTATCACATAATGGAGTGGATACCACCACAAAACCAATTTCAGCTATGCAGGGATACCTTGGAAGCTAAGTAAATATCATTCAAGATTAAGGAAATAGGAATCCAAACCAAACTAAGCTTTTCCCTTAACTGATAATGAAAGCAACATTCTATGTGAGAAGGATGGTCTTGGAAGTGACAATGCCAAAAACTTGTTTAAAGTGTTGTGGTAAAACAATTGTATAATGTTTGGATTGAAGGGATTTGAAAAAAAAGATATAGCCTAATGTAGGTTGCTCAATGCTTGTTGTTTTACACAAAGTGGTAAAACTCAAATCAATGTGAGAAAACCATCAAGTAAAATGAAATTTATCAAAAAAAAGGTCTTGACAGATTTTAGATACAACAAGAGCCATGTTGACATGGCCATCCCCTGCCAAATGCTTGCTCAATAGAAGATGTGTGTCTTCTTGTAGGTTGGTTTAAAGTCTAAAATGACTATATTTAAGAATTATTTTCTGACAATACGAAACACAAAGTACAATAAAAACTTCAACAAGGTAAATTTTTCTTATATAGTTGTCAAGTGTAAACACATGAAATCAGACAGAAAAAAAAATCTGTAAAACAACAAGAGCAATAAATAAAAGATTATGGAAGGCAGAGTTATTATTTAATGTACTGCACTCCTCTTCAGAGACAACTCTCCAGTTGTGAAGTTAATACAGCTGGAGTTATTCTCCAAAGCAACCTTAACTCTCAAAAATAAACAAAGGGACATAACTCCAAAATCATGGCAGTGCACTTCTCCTCCATAAAATCTGCTAACCTCCGAAATCTCATAATTTTCGAGTTATGCTCTGGACAGAATTAGAGTATGAAAAATAACAAAGGGCAATAACTCCTAATTTATGGCACTGAAAGTTATGGTTCTTGTACACTGCACTTTTCTTCAAAGTCATCTATCAACGTGTGAAGTTTCATGGTTATATCTCATTTATTTTTCAAGTTATGCTCTGGACAAGATTAATGGAAGGAAAAATTTAAAAACAAAGTCAGTAACTCCTGAACTATGCAACCAAGAGTTATGGTTCTTTGCCCTGCGCTTCTCCTTAATGTGATCTATACACCTATGAAGTATCATGTTTACACATCTAATAGTTTCTGAGTTATGCTCTTGACAAAATTTAAGTTTGAAAAATATCAAAGGGAAATAACTCCTAAATTATGGGGCTGAAAGTTATGGTTCTTGAACACTGCATTTCACCTCAATGTCATCTATCAACCTGTGAAGTTTCATGGTTATATCTCATGTAGTTTTCAAGTAATGCTCTGGACAAAATTAAAGGAAGGAAAAATTGAAAAAAAAAAAAATTCAATAACTCCTTTACTATGCAATCAAGAGTTATGGTTCTTCTGCACTGCACTTTTCCTCAGTGTGATCTATACACCTATGAAATATCATGTTTACACCTCAAATAGTTTTTGAGTTATGCTCTGGACAAAATAAAGTTATGCTCTGGACAAAATAAAGTAAGAAAAATATCAAAGGGAAACTAGAACTTGTTTTTCTACAAAAAAACAGATGTCTCCCCCCGTTTTAGTGTCAGAAGGATTGATATGTGACCAAGGCAATTTCTAACTGAAATAATGGTCATTTTTCTCTAACGGTTTTCCAGTTATAGAGCGGTCACAAAATTGTACGTAAAATGAGTAAGGAAAATAATCAAAGGGAAATAACTCGAAAAATATACAAACCAGAGTTATGGTTCTTGTGCATGACATTTCATCTCATGGTGCTTTACAAATGTGTGAAGTTTTATCAAAATATCTTAAAAGGTTTTCGAGTTACAGAGCGGACACGATTTGTGACGGAAAATAATCAAAGGGAAATAACTCGAAAAATATACAAGCCAGAGTTATGGTTTTTGTGCATGACACTTCATCTCATGGTGCTTAACAAATGTGTGAAGTTTTATCAAAATATCTTAAAAGGTTTTCCGAGTTATAGAGCGGACACGACTTGTGACGGACAGACAGACGGACTCACAGGGAAAAAAAAATATGTCTCCCGACCCTGACGGGGGGAAACATAATAACTCCTAAACTATGGGGCTGAAAGTTATGGTTCTTGTACATTGCACTTCTCCTCAATATTATCTCTCAACCTGTGAAGTTTCATGTTTACATCTCATGTAATTTTCAAGTTATGCTCTGGACAAAATTTTAGTAAGAAAAATAACAAAGGGCAATAAAATTTAAATTATGCAATCAAGAGTTATGGTTCTTGTGCACTACACTTCTTGATGAGATCTATCCACCTGTGAAGTATCATGTTTACACCTCTAATAGTTTTTGAGTGATTTTCCGGACAAGAAAGTGGTACGGAAGGACGGGCAGACGAAAGGATGGAATGACTGAAGGGTGGACGGCTACTGTTACCATGTCCATGGCAGTCTTTTTGGCGGAGGATAAAAAAATTTACTGAAATTACTGGCACTGGTTAAGCATCATTGCTGCTGGTCAAAATTTATGGTTTATACCCACATCCAAACATGAAAAATTTGGTATTCCGGTAGAGTATAGCTTTATGTCCCCAGCTGAGACTTGAACTCAGATCTTCTGGTTAAACCAGGTATTTTATCCATTTAAAATACAAGGGCTTCCAGCTAACTGCGTCCATGAATACCAATTTTAGCTTTTTCATGTTGATTTCTTGATTATGTTCCCTTACCCCACTCCTGCCTGTGCATTCTGAGACTCTTCCAAATTCAAAACATCCAAAGAGGACAAGGAAAGAACAGTAACTGTTGCTCATTGCAAGCAATTTTTCCTTCTCCCAGTAATGTTTTCCAAACTCTTTTGATGCCCATCTGTTTAAAGAGACTTGCACATAGGAATGCATTACTGATAATTTTCCCGTAAAATGTATTTTGAAAATGCAAAGGCTTGGAGGGGGGAGGGTTTGTCCTGCAACTGGGCTTGAACCAACTAAGACAGCGTAAGTAGGCATGGTGAATTGAACAAACAGTGAAAAAAATTGAAGTACAGTTTCTCAAAACCAATTGTTTGGAATCCAGCCAAATCTGATAGGGTTTCAGTACCCATTACATTAAACAATCCTAGCAAATTTCAAAGAAATGTGACTAATAATGTGGACTTCGTTGAGTAAACAATACTACATCATCAAATGGCTGCTTTTCCTCAATTGATGACTAGATTTTCTTCACTTTTACTAGAGTTCAGTCCCTTGATAAACCAAATAATCTTTGCAAGTTTCAAAAGAATTGGATCAAAACTGTGGACTTATTGCTTAAACAAGAAAAGGAAATTTTCAACTTTAAATTGCTACTTTTCTCATACTGATTGTCGAATATTTTTTTCAAAATCAATAGGGTTCAAGCTGTTGATGATACAAAGCAACTGTGCAAGTTTCATGAAAATTCAGCCACAAATGCAGACTTTATCGTGTAAACAAGAAATGAAATGTTCAACTTCAAATGGCTACTTTTCCGACACTGATTGTTGCATATTTTTCAAAATCAATAGGTTTCAAGCTATTGATGAGATAAACAAACTGTGTTTCATGAAAATCTGACCAAAAGTGCAGACTTTATCGCACAAACAAGAAATGGAAATTTTCAACTTCAAATGGCTACTTTTCCTATACTGTTTGTTGAATTTTTTTTTAAAATCAATAGGTTCAAGCTATTGATGAGATAAACAAACTGTGCAAGTTTCACAAAAATCTGACCAAAAATGCAGACTTAATCACGTAAACAAGAAATGGAAATTTCCCATACCGATTGACAGATTTTCTTCAAAATCAATAGGCTTCAAGCTATTGATAAGATAAACAAACTATGCAAGTTTCACGAAAATCCGATCACAAATGCAGACTCCAATGTTACAGAATCCTCTTAATATGTAGACATGCAGTAGCTGCCATTTCATCTGTTGATGTACCACAGAGAGACTACCAACCTGAACATTCTAGGCACATAGCCAGGAAGCCCAGGCTTCAACATTAACCCCCACCACACAAGCCCTAGTTTCCAGAACCCTGAGAAATATAGCTTTTGAAAACATTGTGGAAAAAGATAAAAATGCTGGTAACCAGCATTTTCTCCTTTTCCCTCATTGTTTTGCACACTTTTTTCAGTTTCTGAGTCGCATGGATCGGAATGGATCATCTGCAAATTCTTCCAATTTAGCTAGTCTGAAATTTTGTCTTGGTAAAAAGTCAACCATCGAAACAAACAAAACATGCTTCCTAGATAAGGAAAAGAGACCAAATCATCTCAATTTTGAAACTGCTTTAGCCAGAAAATAAAGCTAAACAGTCGACAATGTAGATCATAGATCAGACTGCATATTTTGAGCATTCTGATCTTGACCTACATTGTCTGCAAATTGCAGTCTGCTCTTATTTTTATTGCCAAAAAAATTGACAAAATTGTGCTTAGCTCCCTAAGGTGGTAACATCTACTTTGATAGAGGGAAAAATGAAGGAAGAAAGAGAGAGGGGGAGAGAGAGAGAATTCAGAATAACTTCAGTCATCCTTACTACATTCCTGGCTTTGCACATGCTATTCAACTTCTTTCAAATCCAGTGAGAAATAGATTTAGATCTATTGTTTCTGG
The DNA here is from genome assembly GCA_946811185.2 of Hippopus hippopus. Classification (NCBI taxonomy): domain Eukaryota; kingdom Metazoa; phylum Mollusca; class Bivalvia; order Cardiida; family Cardiidae; genus Hippopus; species Hippopus hippopus. The sequence continues at coordinate 42,470,577 of OX328104.1, forward strand.
GAGTAATACCTTTGGTTACAGACAACTCTGTACAAAAAATGACACAATCAATATGTCCCTTGCTTTCTGGGGCTGTGCTAAATATTCACAATTTCAATGTCTACATGACCTAGGTTTTAGTTGTCCAAATAGTTCTTCATGCGTCTGGTGTGGCGATAATAAAATAACAATTGTGTTCTAATTCAACATGACATTGCGTTCTGTCCGAATTAGTATCCACTTGGCTAGGTTCCAGGACGTTTCGCCCCATAATCATTTCCTCCCCTAGTCGTTTCGCCCCCAAGTCGTTTCCCCCCTGGTCAGGGGAGGAAATGGTTTGGGGGCGAAACGACTAGGGTTCAGGGGCGAAATGACTAGGGGTGAAAAATAGAGGCAAAACGACCAGGGGGGAAACGTCTTGGGGGCGAAATGTCTTGTTACCCTTGATAGCTCCCATCACCCGAGGTATGCCGAATTCACCCGAGATATGCTGAACGTCAAGCACTATATATCAATGAGAAGTGCAATGTACAATATGGCTATATTGAGGCTTCGGTCTTGCTCCATGAATATATTATAAAGTAGCCAAAAGTGTAGAGCAAAGATCAGTCTGCACAAGCTGTAAAGTCTTATCTTGATCGACATTGTCTGCAAAACCAACATTATAGCATTCTTACGGATAAGCACTACCAGATAAGAAAGTCTTAGGCTTGTCGAAATACAAAGCATTGCCAGATGACAGATAATGAAACTTTTCACTGAAAGGGTAGAAGATATTGTTGGAAAGGATAAAACATTTGCTCTTTGAGAGCGTACAGAAACCGGGCGGTTTTCCATTCAGCAAAAATGGTTCAATCTTTATGGCACCACCATGAAGTGGGGGTGGGGTGGGGTAAGTGGGGAGGGAAGAATATAGTGTTACCCTTGTCCGCGCTCATGTGCGTGTTTGTGTTTGTGTGTGTGCATTTTCGAACCAAATAGTCAGTTAAGTATGATATGAATTATAAATGAGAAACAGGATAAATAGAATAGATGGTTGGTGTCATGGATTGGGAAAGTTTATTGGGCTCGGCTCACCGGATGCAATTCGTACACTTTTCCTGATAAACTTTCCAAATTCAAGATGCTAACAATCTATTCGAGATCATGTGTTTGCTGGTTTTGCTATCGAATCATTATTGCCTCTAGATCTAAAGATCCGTCTGCTAGCGATTTAAGGACTGATTTGGCCCTTTTTTCGGCGTAGCTGATTGTGCAAGCTTTTGACCATCTTTTTCGGCGTAGCTGAATGTGCTGGCTCTTGACCTACTTTTTGGTACTGATAACAAATGAATAAATAGACATTTGTTATTGGTAAAAAATCATACGCTAAACCTGTTTATTCTAAGGGCACCTGCAATAGAAAATGTAAGAGATGCTTATTCAACTTGGGGCCCCTGCCTTTTTGCTGGCAAATTTATGCCGTCTTATTTTTTAAAAAAATATTTCTTGTTTTACAAGATGAAATTGTGCATTAGCGTACAAAAAATTCAGTCTTAGAAAGCCAAAGAAATACAATTGCAATTTTCAGTCAGGCAGGGATCGTATATACACATAGGATCCCTGAGTCAGGAAAAAAAAAACCCAAAATTAATTACAGTCATTTCAAGGTAAATTTCACCAGAATGTCTCGCCATAGCGTATACTGAAGGTCTACGATCAGGCTGTGCGTTTTGTGTGGTCTGAGATTGATCTAGATATACCGCAATAGCAGAGGTGACACAACTTTTACGGTTGCTTTTATGGGCACTGAAGAATGGGAAGTCTGGGTCAGTATTCACCAACTATTCTTAAGAACGTTCTTAGTCTTTTTCTCCAAGATTTTCCAAATTTGAAAGTAACGCAACTTCTGATTGGCTAAACCAAATGGTTTAGCCAATCAGAAGCTGCTTTACTTTCAAATATTGAAAATTCTTGAGAATAAGTCTAAGAACATTCTTAAGAATAGTTGGTGAATATGGACCATGATGAGCTTAGTTCCACAAGGTCCCCTGGTGTGTTTGGCAAGATTTGCCAAAACAACCTGGAAATAGCATTATTTCGACTTTTTTTAGCTTATTGAAAAGATCTATTTTTTATTGAAAAGGTCCATTTTATTGTCAAGCCCGCTTGCGGTGAGCGAGACATAGTTGTCACAATGTCGCTTTGGTGTATATGCGTCTGTGCGCACATGCGTCCGAATTTCTCCGGACAAGAACTTCTGCATTTATGGATGGATTTCAAAATAATTTGGCACAATTATTGTTCTCCTTTATGAGTAGAGGTGAGTTATGAATTAAAAAGTGAGTTATGAATTGCTGATGACATCACTCTTTGCCTCAATTTCAGTCATTATTACGGTTAGTTTGGTCTTGTAATTTTGTCTGTCTTGCAGAATTGATGAATAGATACATGTCTACGGCAAAGGTAACATGTTACTCTGCTTCTAAAATCTTAAAATAGCATGCATCTACAGAAAGTGAAGTCGAAGTATAACAAAACATGAGATATAAATTAAGAACATATTCAGTTAATAGAGTTATATGATGAAAGGAAAAGCCTAATATTTCTAGAAATCCCTTAATTTAATGCAAAGATGAAAGATTTACCAGTACTTAAGACTGTTTGTAACTCACTCACACATGCACAATAAACTATAATGTCAAAGTTGAACACCTTCTCTACAGTCTCCCAGTTACTGGTATGACCAGGCCATGAAATGTCATTAAATTGCAGTTCTGCAAAGATATTTCTAGTAATGATAAATTTCACTTTGCCAGTACATATATATGTATATATTTATTGTTTTGTAACCACACATACACACACACACACACACACACACACACACACACAAAGCCATAATGCCATAGTTGAAGGCTTTTTGTACAGTCTCCCAGGTCTTTGTATGACCAAGCCTTGTATTGAGCCATACAGTCATTTAATTGCAGCTCCACAAAACTATTGCTAGATATGACATTTTTACTTTGTCAGTACTAAGGGGCTTATAGATGTATGATTACTTACTTTTGCCCATGACTTGTAACACACACACACTTGAAACCATAGTCAAATTGAAGGCCTTTTCCAGTCTCTCAGACATGGGTTGATGTGACCAGGCCATGTATTGAATCAAGAATTGTTCATTCAACTGGCAGCTCTGTAAAACTATTTTGCTCACTATGCTTGATTATACAATGGATTGAACTAGTTACCAGTACTATTTTTTGTATTGACAAATATTGCATACATCTATGAATATGAGCATTTACGCATTGAGAACATGGAGCAGACACAGAAAAGCTATAAACTCATGAACATAAATGCATAATGAAGGTGATCATTTGCTTGGTTGCCTAAGATTGTGTTTCAGCATGGTCAATTTGGTGGAATGGTTCAGCATGTTGTACTGTGGTTGTTCATTGGGAAGGAATCATCATATACCTTGGAAACATCACAGGTGAGAATCCATTATCATACTTACAATTTGAAGGCATAGCTAGTGATTAGTGCAGATAACTGTCCCCAAAGGCGATGTTACTTTCTGATTGGTGGCCTCTGGGTACAGAGATGATCAAGACAAAAACCTTTGAAATCTCCACACAGATTTTGTGCGCAAGTTTGAACTCTCACAATTTCACAAATAGAGGACAAAATTAGAATTTGAACATACCTGTTGCTAGTGTATTCAATAACTCTTCGTTTGAAGTATAAATATTTTCAATTCAAACCCTGAACATAAGAAAAAACAGTTCATTTCATCTGTTACTTCAGTGGTTTACGTTCCCGAAAACACACAAAATGGCCACCACACAAGATAAATTTTGTCAGCTTTTTTCCGAGATTTACATGTTATAAACGACTTCTACAAGCTTTTAAGGTGATGAAAGGTTGTAATAATTTGTCTTTGGTCATGTTTGTTACAAAAAGTGAATTGCATTTTTATGCAATACAGATTACACCGACAAAACAGAAAGTCAGTAGGCCTATATAGCACTCTATCTTTGCTACCAGAAAATTTACGATGGACTTGAGGCGGAACGGTGCACAGTAAATGTCCAAATATGAAAAAAATCACCTGAGCGTCTCATTTTTGAGACTATACAGGTACATGTAATTAGCTAAGAAACATGAAATATCTCTATGCATCTGACGTCGAGACATCCAAGATCAGACTGGACATTCTGTGCAGTCTTATCTTGATCTCCATGTCCAGGGAAGTGCATTGAAACAATTTTGTAAGAGATCAACAAATTTTGTCTTATCTGAGACTGCCAAAAATCTGTATTTTTGCACTATAGTGTATGTTGGAACTAATCATTTGAGCCATGCTCTGGCAAAAAGGGGCTTAATGCATCTCTGTAATGCATGATATCAAGCAAGCTATCATATACTTATGGATCCATAATAGCCACCTTTTTTAATAACTTAACCATGAGGTAGACTTGGCCTTGGACACACAGAAAATTGACGCGGGCTGCGCAGGCTGACCTGGGTCGATACTTTTCGCAGATGCATTAAGCCCCCTTTTCACAGAGCATGGCTCATTTCATAAAGACAACTGAACCATGCTCTGGTAAAAGGGGTATTAATGCAACTGTGTGATGCCTGATACCGAGCAAGTCATCACATAATTATAGGTCCATGAAATACATTTTGTACAACAACTGCATAGTTTTCAGCTTAGCTGACTATTCTTGCTTCTGACCTACTTCTTGTTATAGCTGTATGAGAATAGATGAATAGTATTTTGCTCTTGGTTAAAGTAACAATAGCTGCCAATAGTCAAAAATCATTTCAAAGTATGGAAATTATTGTGAAGATGGCAATCTGTTATTGTACTGTCAGCTGAAGTGTTAGTTGCCGGCAGAGAATTTAATTTCTAAAGTACAATAAAGGTTAAAAGTTGCCAGGTCACTCAATCTTTTGTTTACTTTTTGTCTGTTTTTAAAGTTCATTTTTCTGTCAGTGACTTACACTTGGACAAACTACCAAGAACAGATTAGCATCTTCACAATATTTTCCATACTTTTAAATGGTATGATTGATATTTAAATGCATTTTAACACTATTGCAATGAATGAATTGCTTGTTTTGAATGTGGACATGTTTATTTATGGACCTCTTCTGGCCTATTTGGAGACTCATTTATCCCACCACATAAATGTTAGCAGCAACTGCTCCTTTTTTGACAATAATTTAGATTAACTCTTTACCATACAATCCCGTCTTTTAACAACCCTGAGGGAAAAGGCTTTTGAAAACATTGTGGGAAAAGGAGAAAATACTGGTAACCAGCATTTTCTCCTTTTCCAACAATGTTTTCTACCCTGTTTAGAACAAATTTTGTCCCAATGGCAACCTTTAGTTTGTCGTCTGCAGATGCTTTCAATTTGGACCAGTCTAAAAATTTGTCGTTTGGTAAAGAGTTAACAGCTAAGGTTCAGAAATATGATTTATTGTAATGTGCATGTTTATAATTTAAAAGTTCACTTCACAACAGTAAGCAAAACAATGACGAAAAAGAGGGAATTGGTTGCGAAAATATTTTTCATTATTTCTATCCATATCAACCCCAATACCACACAGTTCTAAGTTTTCTCAATACACTGAATCCCAAATTTTAACAACCCTGTAGCGTATTTAGTAGCGTACAGGACTCAAGAACAGAGGGTTGCTGATTCGATACCCGGCTAGGCCAATTTCTCTCCGAGGATTGATGATTGATGATAGTCATTGCAACAGGATTCATTCCTCTCTCACCACTGATCATTGTTTCAATGATGATTATGTCGGAAAGCAGCCAGTGGCTTGGAAAGAATATTTTATGGAGTACTGGTAAAAACAAATTCCAGGAAAGCATGGATAGGTGAACTTGCTGCTGCGATATAACTGAAATAATGTTGAAAATGGCATTGAACACCGTACAATCAATCAATGAATGGAAAAAAGGCTTTTGAAAATGCTGTAGGAAAGAGAGAAAATGCTGGTAGCCAGCAATGTTTTCTAACCTTTCAGACACAAATCGAATAATTAACCCTTTACCACACAATGACGCCTTTTGACGCCCCTAAAAAAGAGGCCTTTTGAAAACATTGTGGGAAAAGGAGAAAATGCTGGTAACCAGCATTTTCTCCTTTTCCCACAAAGTTTTCTACCCTATCAAAGGAAAGTTGCGTCATTTGAGCCACTATGAAATTGTCGTCTGCAAATGCTTTGAATTTGGATAGGTCTTAAATTTTGCCGTGTGGTAAAGGGTTAAGGCATATTTTTTTTGTTGTCAAGCTGTTAAAATGCTGTCAAACTCGAATACAAACAAACAAACAATAACTTGTTGTCTTCAAATGCTTCAATCATTAGCCAGTCCAGAATGTTGTTTGGTAATGTGTGAAAACAAAAAAAAGTTAAAATTTTCAGATTCTACTCTACGTTCTTGTTTACAGTTTTATTCTTTACTTCAGACTCCTCCACAAGGATCTCAATGTGAAGGCAGAGTTTTCATATTACCCAGAAGATACTGTAAAGTAAGCAGTTTCTTTACTGATGATAATTTCTTTTTTTTTTTTCATCATAAAAAACTTGCCATATTTATTTGTGCCATGTTCTGGCAATATTAAGTTCAATGCACCTCTTTGATAGATTGTGCCAAGCAACCTGCACCAGTTTTTAGCTCATTTGGCTAAAAGCCAGCTGAGCTTATGTCATGGTATGGTTTTCATTGTCTGTCCATCCGTCCGTCTGTCCGCCTGTCTGTCCGTCCGTCCGTGTGTCACGAAAAGCTTGTCTGGGGCATAACTTCCAAAGTATAAAAGCTAGTGACTTCAAACTTCATATACAGATAGGTCAAATTAAGGAGAAGTGCAGTGTATAAGAACCATAACTCTATTTCTACTTTTTTAGAGTTATTGCCCTTTGTAAATTTTAACTTTGGATTTTTGTCCGGGCATAACTTCGAAAGTATAGAAAGTATACACACAGATAGATCACATAATGGAGAAGTGCAGTGTACAAGAACCATAACTCTATCCCAACTATTTTTGGGGTTATTGCCCTCTGTAAATTTAACTTTAAAGTTTTGTCCGAGAATAACTTCCAAAGTAAAAAAGCTAGTATTTTCAAACTTCATTTACAGATAGGCCACATTCAGGAGAAGTGCAGTGTAGAAGAATCATAACTTTATTCCCACTATATTAAGAGTTGTTGCCCTTTGTAAATTTAATATTTGTTTTTTTTGTCTGGGGCATAACTTAGAAAGTATAGAAGGTAGTAACTTCAAACTTCACACACAGATAGATCACATAAAGGAGAAGTGCAGTGTACAAGAAACATAACTTTTTCCCATTTATTTTTGGGGTTATTGCCCTCTTTAAATTTTAACTTGAAATTTTTGTCCAGCGAAAACTTCCAAAGTAAAAAAGCTAGTATTTTCAAACTTCATATACAGATAGGCCACATTAAGGAGAATTGCAGTGTACAAGAACCATAACTCTTTTCCCACTTTTTTAGAGTTATTGCCCTTTGTTAATTTTAACTTCAGATTTTTGTCCGGGGCATAACTTAGAAAGTATAGAAGGTAATAACTTCAAACTTCACACACAGATAGATCACATAATGGAGTAGTGTAGTGTACAAGAACCATAACTCTATCCCAACTATTTTGGGGGTTATTGCCCTCTGTAAATTTTAACTTGAAATTTTTGTCTGGGGCATAACTTCCAAAGTAAAAAAGTCGGTATTTTCAAACTTCACATACACATACGCCACATTCAGGAGAAGTGCAGTGTAGAAGAACCATAACTCTATTCCCACTATATTTAGAGTTATTGCCCTTTGTAAGTTTTAACTTCGGTTTTTTTGTCCAGGGCATAACTTTTGGGGTTATTGTCCTTTGTAAATTTTAACTTAAAATTTTTGTCCGGGGCATAACTTCCAAAGTTAAAAAGGTAGTAACTTAAAACTTTATATACAGATAGCCACTTTAAGGAGAAGTGCAGTGTACAAGAACCATAACTCTATCCCAACTATTTTTTTGGGTTATTGCCCTTTGTAAATCTAACTTTAAATTATTGTCGGGGGCATTACTTCCCAAGTATAAAAATTAGTAACTTCAAACATTATATACAGATAGACCACATTAACAAGAAGTGCGGTGTACAAATTCCCACTGTTTTTAGAGTTATTGCCCTTTGTAAGTTTTAACTTTAGATTTTTGTTTGTGGCATAACTTCCAAAGTATAAAACCTAGTGACTTCAAACTTCATATACAGATAGACCACCTTAACGAGAAGTGCAGTGTACAAGAAACACAACTCTATTCCCACTAGTTTTAGAGTTATTTCACTTTGTAAATTTTAAATTTTGATTTTTGTCTGGAGCATATTAGTTACTTATAAAATGACACTTGTTCTGTGACAAGGCGCTTTGTGGGGGAGTATGCGCCACTTTTGTGACAGTTCTAGTTTCATTCTTTCCTATTTATACTAAGCTGTGTTATAGGAAAAGAGGGCTTAATGACAAACTCAAACAAGAAGTTTATAAATGTTTAATCTTAATTTTTTTTCAGACAATTTTGCCATTACTATAATAGTAATGTTTGATTTACAGATTGTTCACATTGACAGGAAGTTTTACTCCACTGTTCCAAGAGTTATGCCCCTTCTTTATTTCATTATTTGAACATTGGCAAATACAGTTTGGCAGACGGGTCCAAACATAAGTAGCCTGTTTCATCCCAACCCTCCTCTCCCGTGACCAACCATTTACCGACAGCCTTCACTTTCCTAAAAAGAGACATGTTCGGGGAGCATAATCCGTCTATGACGGCTCTTGTTTGGCATAAAGGTTATGCAAATTATCACCATCACGTGGCAATCATTTTATTGCTCAGATTATCGTGTTTTTACATATGTATAACTTCGTTGCTTTCTGCTTGCATAGCTTCAAGGCTATGTCTTCTTTTACTCAATTGCATTGTATTCTAGTGATTTATCATCTGTGTAAATTAAAACTTGCTTTTTTATAGGGTTTTTTTGTGTGATGTTGTATACATTTAAGAGAGACAGAGGCTTTTTTGATATTTTAGCTGGCCAGTAATCATTTACCTTGTTTGATGGATGATTAGTGACTCTCCTTATTTCTGCTATGGGCAAAAGGCCTGTGCATGAGTTTTGTTTTTCTCTCTTTCTATCAAACATGTGTATAAAGGTACTTTTCGTATGTCAAAAAGAAAATGCCTGCTGTAATATACTTAGACTATGCTTAGCTCCACCTCATACAATATCGGCAAAATTGTATTATTGTGCATGAACAGATGAACATTTTTTTTGCATTTGGTATCATAATCATGGGTTTATTGTTATTTCCAGGATATTGTTTCCCAAAAAAAATGATAGATTTCATTTTACTGTGCTATTCCATATAAGTGATGCACCAATAATTGCCCATCAGTAGGAAGAAATGATCAGAGATCTAATGAGGAGACAGTTTCTCCTTTTCCGACCTGATTTCTCATTTGCAAAGTCTATGCTGTGAAGGGAAGTCTCTATAGTTCGACAAAAGTAAATCATTATTTGCAAGATGCTGTCTTGGATAATAGAATAACAAACCCAGAGTGTTTCAAAAATGGTTTTATGCATGCCCTCTTTGCATACATTTTGATGTTTTTCAATTGTGGTAAAAACATCATATTGTGAACAGAACAGAAACTTTATTGAATTTTTCACAATGTTTACTTGGTACTACTTCCCCATGCTATACACGTGCAGTACAGGTATAAAATAATACAGAGTATAAATCATAGCAATGATTTAGATAACATAGTGAAATATATTCTAACCAAGCGATGAGGAAGATGATGACAATGTTGACTTCATGAATGTGGTCAATGGGTGATAGTGGATAGACTTTCATATAGCATGGAATGATATGCTGTAAACATCATTGTTATCATTTTAATGAAAGGCAACTTCATATTAGTCTAGAACTCTGTGAAGTGCCACCATTAAGAAAAAAATCTAAACAGCTTTATTCCCTGTGTTTAAAACAATACCAATGTGGCAAATTAATATTGAATATAGAAGTCATAAATACAATCCTGACGTCGGTGAGTTCTTATGGGTCAACAGCAAGAAATATCTTTAATTCCAGCAAATGTCCTAAGATTTAAAAAAAAAAAAGCTCAACATGTGTCACTATTAATACTCTGATTTCCTTTGCTGTCACAGCTTATAGAGTGGATAAATTATTATGGTAAGGCACAATGTTTATCATGGAATCTATTCTGTATTATTAAGATCATAATTGATGATTTTATATGTTATGGATACGTTTTTGGGTACCAGCATTTTACGCACACAAACATGGCCAAGAACAGTTCTCTCAGTACTTTGATACAAACAAAATTGCTTCTTTTTCTGTAAAACAGCTGCTGTTTTCACTATAGATATGAGTGTATAAACCCATCTGAACATGTTTCTGACATATTAAATGTAAAAAAAATGAAATGAAAATTTAATCTGATCTCCAATTCATTGATATCTCGTATGCAACAGTGCACCTGACGACCTTTGATCTCTATAAATCGCAAAAGCCAGGTGGCAGACTTTGACAAAGTGCTGAGGAGACCTTGGGGTTTCAGAAAATAATAGTGCCGAAAATTTCCCCGTGTGCGGGAGGGGGGTATTGGTGGCTCAAGGTCTAATAGCAGGATAAGTGTGAAACCTCTTTTCCCAGAGCGCCACCTGTATCTTGGTTCACAACTGTGCTAGTAGGACCCCCATACCCTACCTTATGGTAAGGGGTAGGGCTAATGCTATGTACATAAGGAACAGTCATGCCTAAATATAAGTATTCCAAACCTGTTGCAATTGATATTGCTACCATGTCGTGTTGTTTATTTTTTTTTTTGCAAATAAATCTGTAAAAAATCATGTTTTGTTATTAGTCATATATTCCTCATCTATACTTCACGCAAACAGGTATTCTTTCTAATCTGATTTTTATTCTTTACTCAAGGGTGTAGCACGACTAGCGCTCTTAAAGCCACTGTAAAGTCAAAAATAGGTAATTTTCACCGTTTATAACTCGAAAATATATTGGATAACCCATCACAACACACATATATAAGATCGGAGAAAACTCGAAAGTGTCAGTTACTTAATTGGTTGCCATGATATACGTGAGCGAAAATGCATGGAGAAGCCCGTCGATTTCACGGACGCCATTGATCGAGACAAGCTTCATTATCGTTCGTGTATATTCGAACTAGGTCTTCGAGAACGTCACGTGATAACATTGCATCTCATCAGTGCTATGACGTAGTAGACAGGACTATTGTTTACAATTCCAACATTATGTCATCGGAGAGTAAGATTGCTTTTTCTGAACCTGTTTTCTTACTTAGATGTAGTAAGCTCTTCCTATATTGATGATAAATGAATAAGCGATGATCAGCCTGTGTCGTTGTTTCTGTTTACGATGTCGATAAACTTATGTTTTTCAACCATAGAATGGGGACAAAACGATCAAGTGAATTAAGGGTTTGTTTCGACGCTTTCAATGATCACGTGGTGTTTACGTCACTAACACGTCACTGCGGACATTTACGACGAAAATTCGGCTAATCGTTGGCGATCATCGATGTAAACAAACAGATAATGCGGCATGGTAGGATCTGTTCTAGTTTCAAAATTCTTTTTTCTGCCACTGACTGGAACTTTTGCGAACTTCACCTTTACATATCGTGAAAGTCAATAAAAATCGCCATATTTTTATATGGTAAAAATGAAATTTACTTTTATTTCATAAACAGTTTGTTTATTCAGTTGGACGCTACTGAGACTTTAACCAAACGGCGAAGTTTTAGAGTAGTCCAAATTCAAAACATCTGCAGAGGTCAGATTGCATGATGTCCAAATGATGGGATTTGTCTTTAATAGGGTAGAAAACGTTGTGGGAATATGAGAAAATGCTGGTTACCAGCTTTTCCTCTTTTTTCCTATTTTTCAAACGCAGTCTTCCTCTGTCTCGTCGAAACACGGGATTGAGTGGTAAGAAATCAACAATAATTACAGCCATCGTAACGGTGACAGCGCTTTTATGTCATGTGACCTTTGGTAACATACGAGTCCTTTTAAGACTTTGGAATGTTGTGCCTTGCCCAAGGACACTTCTATCAACGACATGCGGATTTGGGACATACGTATTCACCAACCATTCTTAAGAATATTCTAAGTCTTAATCTCCAAGATTTTTCTGAATTTGAAAGTAACTCAACTTCTGATTGGCTAAACCAAATGGTTTAGCCAATCAGAAGTTGTGTCACTTTCTAAATCTAGGATCAGGAATGCAATTTAGAATTTTTGGTGAATACCAACCCAGATTGCAATTCCCACGCCTGTATCATCAGTTCACGAAAGACCTCTATCATCATAAAGACGGTTTATTTCTATCTTTTTAAATTTGTTGCTAATGCCGTTTTCAACAGTATTTAAGTTGTATGACCAGTTTGGAGGGCAGTGCACCTATCAATGAACTCCTATTTCTTTAAAGGTGGGTATTTAGATTTTTCACATCTCACCAAATTAAAAAATATGTATATCACTGAAATTTATATGAAAAAACAATACAAATCATCAATAATTAAGAATCATAAAATTACAAAAAAAAATTTGTTTGGTGGTGTTCTCTTACAAGGCTACGTAGCCTCTTAAGGTATTTTTTAGATTTCGCGCCAGAAATAAAAAAAGCATTGTGGGAATGTCAAGAGACTGGCACGTGAATAATGACGCTTAAATTCCATAACATAACAAACATGTAATTATTTTCCGTAATGTCTTCTTCGGATGCTATGCTTGAAGCTTCGTCTGTGTATTTCCGGTATGTAAATGAGCGAGTTGCTCATGTAAAAATAGACCGTGTTTCCCATCGGTGTCGAGACCAGCCCGCATAGCTCAATAGGTAGAGCGTAGGACTCGTGAACGTGATGTTTCGAGTCACTTGAGGGTGTGGGTTCAATCCCCACGGCTGGTCATCTAAAATTACTAATAGTCTTTCGGATGAAACGTTAAACCGAGGTCCCGTGTGACGGTGCTATACACCGAGCACGTAAAAGAACCAGGCGTAACTTAAGATGGGTTTCGTCCTGTATCTGCACTATCCCCCGTAACAAAACTAACAGCCTTCAGGGGGCGTCGCCCATATGGGCAACCGGTGGCGATGATAAATAAACGCAAATTCAATCAATCATCGGTGTCGACCTGGGCCTTAGTAAATCTCTAATTTTTCTAGTTGTCGGATGGTTTTCGACTACTGGGGTTTTATGAATGAAAATGAAGAGGCTTTGGGAGCATAAGGATTATTTTCTTGTATTTTTGTAAAATTTTCGTCACAAAATCTAAAGGGCCACCTTTAATCGGAATTAAATGTAGGCACAAAATTCTCCCCAGGCCACAGGTTGCTTTCCCCCATAAGCAAAGTCGAAACATTTTCTATCAAAGGAAGGGAAGTGAATCCTGTCGCAATGACTGTCATAAACGAGATTTGAACTTACAGCCCAAAGATTGCTAGCGCTATGTGTCATTACAGAACAATCAGGGACACAAGAGAAGTACGGGTAAAAGAAACCCCAGGAAAGCATGGGTAGGGGGTAGGTGTACTGGCTGCCGCGATATAGCTGAAATAATGTGGAAAAAGGCGTTAAACACCCTAACAATCAGTCAACACTAAAGTTCGACAACTCTAATGAAACGCTGATGAAAGTAAATTTCCTAACAGGGAGTAGTCTCCCCTATTTAATGTGGGTATTTTAATTCTTTCATACACGACGTAATTTTAGACAAGACCAAATTAAAAGAATTTGCAAACGTCGATTTCAATGTAGCTTAAAACATGATTTCTGTTTTACAATGGTAGTAAAAATGTGGGAAAGAAGAAAATGCTGCTTACCTGAATTTTCTACTTAACCCACAAGGTTTTCAAAAGCGATTTTCCTTAGGGTCGTTAAAACTCGGAACTGTTTGGTAAAGGGTTAAATCGCTCCGCAGGTTATTGCCTCACATCGGAAAACATTCTTCCCGGTTTTAATGTGGGAAAGCAGTCAGTGATTCAGAAACAGTACTGTGCGAGCTACTGGTATTGAAACTCCAGAAAAGCATGAATAAGTAGAGTGAAATAATGTTGAAAACGGCTTTGAACACGATATCAACAATAAATACATATGGCCTGCAATACGCGAAAAGGGGCATTCGGACATTTGCGTAAAGTGTCATCTCGGATCAGCCTGCGCAGGCTAATCTGAGACGACGCTTTACGACTATATTAGGTTTTGTCCAACAGTAAACTTGCGCGAAACGGAAAATTAAATAAAAAACGGAAAGTGTTGTTTCGGATTAGCCTGCGCGGACTGTGCAGGCTGATCCGAGATGACACTTTACGCAAATGTCCGAATGCCCCTTTTGACGTGTTGCAGGCCACATATGAGCTGTACGCTGTGAAAAGGTGCTCTAATACATTTGCAAAAGTATCGACCAATGTCAGCCTGCGCAGTCCTCTCAGACAGACTTGTGTCGCAACTTTTTGCAAATGCATTAAATTCTCTGCATGTCAAAGGACCAGTAGGCCTATACCTTGTGATTCAGTCGGTTGTTTGATAAAACGGATTTAATGAATCCATAATTATGTTATGACTTGCTTGGGGTATTGCATTGCGGAGATGCAAGAAACACACTTTTGCCAGAGCATGGCTCTTATGCAGTGAAATCTTGTGCATTCTGTAACGCACTTTTTTTCTCCTAACGTTTGAATTTCTATATAACTACAGTGTAATTAAAGGCGTTTCAGCGAGTTATTTCTAGCGCAGAGAATTTCGTGAAATTTGACACAGAAACACTTCAAAGTATGTTCTTTCAATATGATAATTGTTTCAAAGAGATAATCAGACGTTGCCTGATGAACCAAAAAGTTCTGAGCCCACGAAGAACATAACCCTTTTTTCAAATTACACAAAAACCCAATTATTGCAGCATACGTCAGAATTTTGTGATTAAAATCAGTAATTTCAGTCAAATCATGTTCACTGTGTTTTAAATTCATAGTGAAACAATAGTTCCTCTGACATTGATGAGAAATTAACAGATATTTCAAATTAATGATACGCTATCTATGTTTCAATGAAACCCTTAGCCCACAAAATTGCTTATTTTATCACAGAAAATCAGGACATTATTTGACCCTCAAAAAAATCTAGCGCAAAGATTTTTCTCAGAAATATACATGATTATATCCTTTATCAAAAAATGCAAAAAAAAAAAAGATAGGTTGCCAGGCTACTTTTCCCAATATTCGAACTCATTTACCTCCCTTGGAACAAAGAAAGTGACACAAAACTCCCAAGATTTCAAATTACTTAGTAAGATGTATTATTTCTAGCACTAAATCATGTTTTTTTCACAATAAAGATTGTACTCTGTCAACCCTTTCCTTGATATAGTCTCGATTTAACATTGGTATGGGACGGCTTTGGAAAACATTTTGGTAAAAGGGGTAATTGTTCATTACAAGCAATTGTTCCTTTCCCCACAACCTTTTCTGCACAAACGGTTCTTTTAATCTCATTTAAACCTTGTTTAATTTGTCGTCTGCAGCTTCTTTCAATTTTGAAGTTCCAATTTAATTCATTTAGGAAAGGGTTAATAACAAATACATGTGGTATATTTTAATAGATGGGAGAATGGAAGAACAATACAAGTAGAACTGTCCAGAATTACTCGAAGGCGTAGATTACTTACGAACCTTATAGCAAAATAAATCAAACGATCCTGATTTCTATCAATACCCAGGAAAGAGGGTTAGAAAACGTTGAAAAGAAGAAAATACTTGTAATTTTCTCTTTTTACCACACTAAACTTACTATCCGGATAAGTAATGTCCGACAAATGTACATGTTCCGTTTTCGCTGTTTAGGAATGATTTACACCTTCATAAACTGATCTTTAAAAAAAAAATGTATCTACCACTACTTTCTCCACGTCTTGCAGCAAAAATCAGTAGTCCAATAATAGTTCTACGCTCAGACAAAGTTACGCGCTAGAAAACAGAAGCGAAGAGACATGCGCAAAAATGTTGCGCACTGACAACCCGACGAAACGTCGTTAATACAGTTTAAAGTATACAAGAAATAATGTCGTTGACTGATTAGTTGGTTAATTGATTGATTGATTGATTGATTGATATTTATTCCGTTTTTAACATTATTTCGGTCATATCACAGCGACATCTTACTTATTCATGAACTAAGTTCGGGTTCTGAAGTGTCTTATCCAAGGATCGAACGCGAGGCCTCTTAAATTTTCGAATCCAATGTTTCACCACCAAGCCACACAAGACCCAGGTATTATGTCGTAAGTACTTAACCATTATTTAAGTAGGGCAAGCTTTTGTTGATGTTGTTGTTCAGTGCTTTGCTGAAGGTCATCCTCGTCAGTAGGAATCAGACCAGGATTTTCTGATTCCAAATCCAACACTTCAACTACGTGGCAAAAGATGACACGTTTAAAAATAAGGGTAAATTTAGGCCAAAATGTAACTGAATGCCAGCTACAAGGTTATACAGTTTGATGCAGATTAGTCATTTGATATACGTTGTAATGTAAACCGTGTTGCGCTTATATTTTGTATCACATTTTCCGCCAACTAGGTTGAAGTTAGTTCGAAGTAGGTTCAAACTCAGCAATAAGAGGAGTTCAAGAAAGTCTAAGTAGGTTGAACTACCTGTAAGTACGGTTAACTACATTCAACTGCGTGCAAAGCGGCTACGGTTAACTAGGATATTACTACGTCTAACTACGATTAACTACGTTAAACTACGTATAAACTACGTCCGAAGTACGCACAACTACGATAAATTAAGGTCAACTGCATTAAGCTACGGTAAAACGTTGTGGTTGTGTCTGATCAGTACGGGTAAACTGCGGTCATTATAGTACTATAACTGCTGTCACATCTCACGTAGTTGACCGTAGTGGGGAATTACCGTAGTTTAACGCATTAAAAACACTACGGTTAAGTAGGTTCAATTACGGTTAACTACGGTCAACTACGTTCAAACAACGGTCATAGTAGGGTCGAAACATCGTAGTTAACCGTAACAAATTTTTGAACATGTTCAAAAGTTATGCGCTTACTATAGACAAATCGTAAATTCAAACTACGTTCATTACTACGTTGAACTACGGTTATCTACGTGTAACTACGTTCAACTACGTTTTATACGTTCAAATATGGCCATATACGGTCATTCCCCACTATAGTCAACTACGTAAGGTGTGACCACGGCTTTAGTAGGTTGAACTACGTGTAAGTACGGTCAACAACGACCAAAGTGGCAAGGACTAACTATGGTATCACCACGTCTAACTACTAACAATGAGTAACTACGTCACAGTACATTTAAACTACGTCTTAACCCTTTACCAAACAATCCCTGGTTTACGACCCTGAGATAGAAGCCTTTTAAAAACACTGTGGGAAAAGGAGAAAATGCTGGTCACCAGCATTTTCTCCTTTTCCCACAATGTTTTCTACCCTGCTGGAAACAAATTTCAATTTTTGATTTACGTCTATTTTGTCGTCTGCAAGGGCTTTCAAATTTGGACCAGTCTAAAAAGTTGTCCTTTGGTAAAGAGTTAAGTACGCGTGACGACTATAAATTAGTGTCAACTGAGTTAAGCTACGGTAAAACGTTGTTGCTGCGCCTGCTCAGTACGGGTATGCTACAGTCATTGTGCTTTGGGAAGTTGACGAGCAAACATTGTTGATCGCTTATTTTGCCATGCCTCCAAAGAAGAAACGATGTTCTTCCAAAATTACGGTCAACTACGTTACACACTACGGCTGAGAAGCAATTACGGTTAACTAAGGTCATCTACGTTCAAACTATGGTTACAGTTGGCTTATAACAACGTAGTTAAGCATAACCAGTTTTTTAACATGTTGAAAAATTATGCGCTTACTACGGGCAACTCATAAGTTTAAACTGCGATCATTACTACGTTGAACTACGATTATCTACTTGTAACTTCAGAGCCGCAGCCTAGTACTGCTGAAACCGAAGAAATACATGAATGTGTGAGCTGTTGCAGTGACATGACTGAAATAATGTTGAAAGCGGCGTAAACAGAATTTGATCAATCAATCTACTTACATCTACGCCCAGCTACGTTTAATACGGCCAATTACTGCCATCTACGGTCATTTCTCACTATTAACTACGTAAGACGTGACCACCGTTTTATCAAACGGACCTTTGTTGTTACGGCCCAAAGAAAGATTTCATTTGAAAACATAGGAGTTTGGGTGATCCTTCGTCTCAGCGGGCTAACCCATTGCCCGTCGAACCCTTATTTTTAACAACTCTGAGGAAGTCAACTGATGACAACGTGATGGAAATGAAATACAACATCGTTTATTAGGGTTTCCTGTTTTTATACACTGTTTTCTGATCTCTCAAAATGAACTCAATCATTTAAGCCAAGTCTAAACTATTGTATGCAAATGTCATCAAAACGGAAGAATGTAGAACCAGTCGGTCTGGTAAACATTTATGGAAATTTCCCATCAAACAACACAATTTTAGACTAATCCTTTCGTGGGGGTGTCCTTGGACAAGACACTTCAGTGTCCTAACCTAGTACAGGTGAAACCCAGGAAATACATGAATTTGACAGCTGTCGCCGTGATGTGGCTGAAATAATGTTGAAAGCGGCGTAAAAAACCAATAAATAAATGAATTAGACTAATCCAAATTCAAAGCAGTCGCAGACAAAAAATCAAGGGTGGCTCATGCGATGAAACTTGCTTTTGATCGAACAGAAAACATTGTGGAAAAAGGAGAAAATGTTGGTAACCAGCATTTTCTCCTTTTCCCACAATGTTTTCAGAAGCTTTCTGTTAAGAGGGTCCATTAACTCGGGATAGTGTGGTAAACGTTTAAAGTATGTCCCATAAAACGACGGCGGTATGACGAAATAAAACGAAAAAAACACAGGATAAGAACAGCTTTGTCATCCGATCATTTTACACAAAATTTGCCTTAGTAAATGATTTTTGACAAAATTCGTTCTTTTTCGTTTTACAGCAGACCTCTTTTGTAAAACATTGTAGTAAAAGGGGAAATTGCTGATATTGACCAATTTCTCCTTTTCCCACGTTTTCACACATATACATGCTATGTGGTTGTATTCTCATAAAATCTCAATTTATTTTGACTGCACTGGGATTTTCTTGGGAGTGTCCTAGGGCAAGACACCACGGTTCCAAAGCCTAGCCCTGCTGAAACCCAGAGCATACATTAATTATAGAGCTGTCGCCGTAAAAAAAAATTCAAAGCTGCGTAAAACACCACTCAAATAATCAAAATATTCTGATTAGTTCTTCTCCTTCCACCATGTTTTTAAATTCATCTTCCTAGGGTTAGCTAAAACATGACTTTATCTGATAAAGGAATAAAGAGTTATTTACAGTACTAAGCAGACGAAAATGATACGCGGCCTTTTACAGATATTGGCCTGGAACACGTGAAAAGGGGCATCGTAAAGTGTCGTCTCGGATCAGTCTGTGCAGAGCGCTTTCCGTTTTTTATGTAATTTTCTGTTTTGCGCAAGTCTACTGGAGAACAAAATCTAATGTAGTCGTAAAGTGCCGTCTCGGATTAGCCTGCGCGGACTGCGCAGGCTGATCCGAGACGACACTTTACGCAAATGCCCGAAAGCACCTTTTCGCGTGTTACAAGCCATTTGATGAAAACGGTACGGAAAAACTTCCAAAACTAACGCTGTAACTTGTCCTCTGTTTTCACACTTTTAAATGATCCGGATAAGCCTGGTATAGAAGTAGTCCCACAGCGAAACACACCATAAATATCCGGAGCATGGCCATTCTGGGAAGAGAAAGAAAAAAGTATTCTGGAAAAAAGGAGGATTAATGCATCTCATGATGCATTATTCCAAGTAAGTCATCATATAATTCTGGATCTATAAAATCCATTTTGTCTAACAACCGACTGAATCATGTGGAAGCATAATTGACCGATAGCAAAAACTTTCAACCTATGTCAGCCTGCGCAGGCTGACATGGGTCGATACTGTTTGCAGATGTATTATAGAGCTTTTTCACAGAGAATGGCTCATACATAAATGGCAGTTAGGCCAAGTTGCAAAGGGCTAGCACACCCCGGGTTGGCTCGAAGGAATTGCGAGCTTGCACAGCCCGAACTGCATTCTAATTTTAGAAAATAACACAGTTTCTAATTGGCTAGATTAAGCCAATCAGAAATCACTTCGTAATCTAGAAAGCATCGTAATTTCTGCTGATAAGGCTCACCATTTGGAATAGCCAATCTAAAATTGCGTTACTTTAAAATTTAGGTTGGCAATTGCTGGTTGGTAAGTACAGAGGACTGCCGAGAACAATATAGTGGTAGCTAACAACAGTTTGAATGCGACTGCAATGATTCACTCAGATCTATAAGAGGTACGCTCTGTGAAAATGTATCGACCCAGGTCAGCCTGTGCAGTGCGCGCTTTTGGTAAATTTTCTGCGTGTTCATGAACGATTTTACCTCCAGATTCAGTGAATGGATGGACAAAGTGGATTTAATGGGTCCATGATGATGTGATGACCTGCTTGGCATGTTGCATCACGGAGATACATTTAACCTCCATTTGCCAGAGCATGTCTCATATGTATTTTTACATTGATTTCAAAACAAACAACGCCAATTTTCTTACACAGTTTATATGAACTAATCATTGAAGCACATTCGATATCATGAGGCTTAAAGTCCTCTAGTCGCTGTTTTTCACTGTTTCAAAGCTTTGACAAGTCTTTTTTGAGGTCTGGTGATACTTAGTAGTCGTTGCGACAAGATTCATTATGCTCCCATAAGTGAGCATTGTGTGGATTGGAAAGAAAGTGGTACTCGCACGTGGTGCTTATGAAAAGAGAACCCCCCCAGGAAAACATAGAAGGGTGCACTGACCGTAATTATATAACTAAAATAATGTTTAAAACGGTATTAAAAATCGTACTAAAGGTTGCTACCTGCTGACGGTTTTTCTCTTTCTTGAATCAGACGACCATCTGGAAAACGTTCAAGGAATAGGGAGAACTTGCACGTACATGTAGCGACCAAAATGACCTCTTGTGTTTTTATTTTCATACATACTTATGAATTTAACCTTAATTTGTTTATTAACCCTTAACCTGCCGAGTAAATGAAATGAAATCTTTTAGTCCATTGTAAAAAAGAAACCCAAATGTTGCTATTTCAAAGTTATATTATGGGGGATAATATATATCCTTATCGGACAGTATAGATCAAGATCAGACTGCACAGAATGTGCAGTCTGAACTTGATCTACACTGTCCGTAAAAAGTCCTTGAGCCGCGCTTAGCAGCCTAAGGGTTAAACCTGTACGGACATTCATGTTTCAAAAGGATGCTCTCAAGGACGACTGCTGCATATACGTTTCAGGTGACAGGTGACGACTGGTAAATAATTGGAGCACGGAAAATGGTACAGAATTCTTCGGTATAGTTTTACGGCCATAGTGTGCCACTTGTTAAGTTTATATCCTTATCCAAACTATACCATGTTTAAACAGCATTATAGAAGGCTTTTGAAGACATTGACGGACAAGGAAAAATCGCTGGTAACTAGCACTGAGTTTTTTCTTGGGATTGTCTTTTGGTTTCATTGTCTTCAGAGCTCCAGCCTAGTACTGGTGAAACGAAGGACACACATGAATAACTTAGATGTCGCCGTGATATGACTGAAATAATGTTAAAATAATGTTAAAATAACCTAAAAATCGACCAATCAATCAATCAATCAATCAACCAACCAACCAACCAACCAATCGGTAAAAGGGTGCAAATTAGCCCTTATAATTATGGAATGTTTTATTTATTGAAAGTAAACCTTTGGCCTTACGTGAAACCGTCGCCTTCTTGAATATCTTCTGCAACTGCATCATCATCATCTTCTCCATAAGCTTCATTAAGGGATTTTCCCGCTGACCAGGGAACATCTGTATAATATAAAAGTGGATGGGGGGATGGGTTTTCCTTCACTAGGTGTGACAAGAATAGACTTGGGTCTGTACTCATCAACCATTCTTCAGAATATCCTTGGTGTTATTCTCAAAAATTTTCTGAATTTGAAGGTAAATAATATACAGATCAGAAGTAAATAAAAGGTATAGTAATATTTTGACGAAAAATTTTAAATATCCGTCGAGCGGGCGGGCGGAAGGACAGACGGGTAGATGGATGGACAGACGGACAGACAGAAAGGCAGACAGACAGATAATGAATTACAATACATGACAACTGACTTGCATAAAGTTATTCTCTTAAAGGCCCAATAGCGGCCAAAATATCCCTGCAGGAGTTAAAAAGCATTTGAATTTAAAACATACTATTTAAAAGTATGGGAAATGTTGTGAAGACAATCTTATCTTGTGTGGTCCATCCAGGTGTTAGTCGCTGGGAAAAAAAAAGAATTTAGAGTCAGGCAAAACGTAAACAAGAGATGGAGTGCAGGTTTTGACCTAGTTTTAAATTAATTTCTCTGCCGGTGGTCGTGCAATAACAAATTGTCATCTTCACCATAATTCCTATACTTTTAAAATGGTGTGATTCAAATTTAGATAAATCTTAACATCCTCTTTGCTTACTTTTGGGAGTTATTGGGCCTTTAAATGACACCGGTAAATGGTTAAAAAAAAAAAATTAGCTTTATTTTAGAGAATAAAAACGTTTAGTTATTAAAAATCTTACATATTACGACAAAAAGTAAGAAAATCCTCATACAAAATAAACATGCACTGTATTCCATCATTTCAGTCTGGTATCACTATACATGTACTCAGACAATAAATATGTTTGAACAATGCACCGAGAAAAGAGGGCTTAATACATCTTCAGAAAGTATCAACCATGTCAGCCTGCCCAGTCCGCGCAGGCTGATATGGGTCGAAACTTTTGCTATTGGTAAAAATTGTGCATGTAAAAGGACCAATCTACATGTACCTCCAGATCCAGTCAGTTGTTAGACAGAACGGATTTTATGGATCCATGATTATATGGCCTGCAACACGCAAAAATGGGCATTCGGACATTTGCGTAAAGTGTCGTCTCGGATCAGCCTGCGCAGTCCACGCAGGCTAATCCGAATCGACACTTTCCGTTCTTACGTAATTTTCTGTTTTGCGCTAGTCTACTGTAGCACAAAATCTAATGTAGTCTAAAGTGCCGTCTCGGATTAGCCTGCGCGGACTGCGCAGGCTGATCCGAGACGACACTTTACGCAAATGTCCGAATGTCCCTTTTCGCGTGTTGCAAGCCAATTATTATGACTTGCTTGGTTTAATTCATCACAGAATTGCGTTAAAACCCCCTATTCCAAAGTATGGCTTATTTCTTTTATTTGAATTCTTTACCAAACAATAAACGTCTACGCGTTTCCATTTTTTGTAGTATTTAACTCCAGTGATGGGATTTGTCTTTAGAATTGTAGCAATATTATGAAAAAAGGAAAATGCTGTAAAAGCGTTTTCTCATAATGTTTTAAAGCCTTTATCTCAAGAGTTGTTAGTTACTGGATGGTTTGGTAAAGGGTTAAAACTAAATCTGTTTGAGCCATAATTACACATGTACATGTAACAAATATACCATGTCCCTTATCCTAGCATAAAGATTAGCTCTTTACCTCAAGACAAATATTTTAAACTTGTCTAAGTAAGAAAATTTACAGACGACAAATTACATACCGCTAAAATGATGGGACTTGTTCTTGAAAATGGAAAAGAAATGTGGAAAAGGGAGAAAATGCTGGTTACCAGCAGTTTCTCCTTTTCCCACTTTGTTTTAACTCGGCATTGTGTGGTAAAAGGATTAACCTTTCTTTAGATCGTCTTTGAGCGCATTGTGGCTGAAGAAAAAAAACTGCTTCATCGATTTTTTTTTACATTTGAAATTACTCTTGTCAATCCTTATGAATACTGACAATTTAATAGTAAAGATTCACCTTTTTTCCCGAAGTTACCAAACGATAAAAATTGACAGTTGTCTATATGGCCTGCAACACGCGAAAAGGGGCATTCGGACATTTGCGTAAAGTGTCGTCTCGGATCAGCCTGCGCAGTCCGCGCAGACTAATCCGAGACGGCACTTTACGACTACATTAGATTTTGTGTTACAGAAGACTTGCGCAAAACAAAAAAATACATAAACACGGAAAGTGTCGTTTCGGATTAGCCTGCGCGGACTGCAGAGGCTGATCCGACATGACACTTTACACAAATATCCGAATGCCCCTTTTGGCGTGTTGCAGGCCAATTATTGAAGAATATGAAGTCAACAAAGTTAATGTGGCTCAAGTGATGAATTTGTCTTTGAGAAGTTAGAAAACATTGTTGGGAATGAAGGACAAAATGAAAATGCTGATCTGTCTTCCTTTTACCGACAACGTATTTAAAAAAAAAACAACGTCTCCCCTCTTTTCTCTCTTTTCCCCCCCCCCCCCCCCCCTCCGTGCCGTTTGACTAAGGGTGACAGATGTTATCCTGGCGGTCTAAGGGTTGACGATGCAACATGATCTCATTCGTTATTTAGTTATTTATTTTGCCCATTATTGGTGCATGTATGTCTTTGTTTTATAATATTAAAGTCATCCTATTTAAATTACTGTATTTAAAACCCTTTACCACGTAGCCGCGAGTTTTAACGACCATGAGAAAAAACGCTCTAAAAACATTGTGGGAAAAAAAGAAAAAAAAAAAAAATCTTGTTACATCATTTTCTTCTTTTCCAACTATTTTTTCTACTGATTCAAAGACAAATCAATCTTTTGAGCCATATTTCAATTTGTCGTCCGCATATGCTTTCCATTTGGACCAGTCTAAATTTTTGTCGTTTGGTAAAGAGTTAATTTCTATTAAATCGGTACAGATTTTGTACCAGTCTTAACTACTTGTACAGTTTATTTAAGCCTGAAAATACTGAAAATAATCGTATACTAAATAATTTGATTTATTATATATGCTTTCTATTAAATCATCAGTAATCGTATCAGAAATTATCTTCCCTTACAGTTTTTTTTTCCCAAGGGCTTCTCAGAGAGAGAGAGAGAGAGAGAGAGAACAATTGTCCGATATAATTGCAGAAATATGGACATTTGGAAAAAAAAAACACTTAAATGTGCACCTAACTTTTCCTGAATTATAGCTTAAAGGGCAAATCTATGGTGGCATATTTCTGCCGCGAGATACGAGATAGCTATCATGATAATTTAAGAGAATTATCGTGATAAAACAAAAAAATTCACGATAAAAATATCGCAATAATGCTAACTCTAATCATGATTTTTTTTGCTTTCGTGCCCACAACTGACATTCATGATACCTATAATTAGATTTGGTTTCGGAATACCTTCGTGTACAACCTTATGAATTCTCCTTTCCCCTGTACGGTTTCAAAGTTGTTCGTAGGAGGCATTTCGAGTCGTCTTTGTGATTTTACAGACCTCTATCATTCGGGCATTGTCAAAATTTACCAATTAAGCTACAATTGTTAATTAATGATTCGAAATTTTACTGACTGCAATCTTATTAAAGGGTAACTCCACACCAAAATTTTCATTTCAAAATCGGATAAAACGACACTAGAGTATGTTAACAAAAATCTTGTTAACGTTCTGTGATGCTTACTCCACGAGATATAGAGGTTTAAACTTTCGGATTTTCACCTGTGTGAAAGTCGCTAATTGAAAAAACCGTGACTTCCGGTAGTTTGCCCTGATCTCACAAGTGTGAGAAGATAATTATAGTCGCTATATATGAACTAACACAGAAAATTGAGAAAACTGCATGATATTTATAAAGATATAAATCGCTATTTCATGTTTCAATCACTTGTGTACTGCAGAGTTTCAATCTCTATAGCCCCCGTCACACCAAACTAGGTCTTACAACGTCTTAACCCGTCCTGACATAATCGGAAAACGGGTTACGGTCGGGGATGAACGTATAATTTTGGCCTGATAATGGCTGAAGCCCCCTATCTCACCAAACCTATTCCCAGAAAGTCTTAACCCGGTCAACAAAATCGAAAAACTGGCTGGGATAGGACATGTGATTTCGGTCGGTAAAATGCAAACGCACTGCAGGTTATTGCCCGACCGCGCTGCGTCTCTAATAGGATCGAAGTACAGCAGTTCCGTTCGTGGTACGTCCATCTCGCTTTAAGTACGTTGTTACTCCGTCTAAGCACAGGACGGGATGGATGGCAAAAAAATTTGAGCAGGCTCAAAGTTCTGGAGCACCCTTCGTAAAAGGATACTAATACGCCCACTTCGTCTAAAGACAGTTTCAGTCCGATCAGCAAAAAAATTCGGAACAGAGTGAAAACGAGTTTGGCGTGACGAGGGTATATCGCTCTTACATCTACCATCAAAGGAAAGAAATTTTGAATGAATTAGCTTAGTGGAGAAAGTACTTATAAAAAGGAATAGTTATTCTTCTGGTAACGAACATAAATATTTTGAAATTTATTTCTTGATGTTATTTCAATTGTACCACTACCTAATCAACGAGTTGTAATAGATAAATATAAAAAAAGAAATAATAAATCAAGATAATTGAATCATGCCAAAATTCTCTTCTACTAGGTCTTAGAAGGAAGAAGGAACGTTGCAATGTGAAAAGGAAATCATTCGAGTTAATTTCTAAGGCTGTTTCTACCAAATATAGGACACCGTCGATCATTTAACGGTCTACAAATCCTGCGCAGTCTGATCTTGATCTACACCATCAGTGTCAGCATTTTACATGTCTCCTTCAGCTTGGAAAGAATTAAAAGCCTTGATCTGCCTTAGAAATCTTATCCTCTCTTTAAAATTCACGAACAACATGAAATCCAGCACATATCCTGAATTTGCTGTTAAAGTTAAAAAAAAAAATTTTCACTCGATCTTCATTTATTTTCCTACGTGCTTTTTTTTTCATAATCTCAAAATTGTTTCTTTCATCAACAACAACGTTAAAAGATTGTCTGAATTGCCTCCTGCCTTCCTGTCCTCCATATCATGCAGTAAACATTTTTGTTCGTCTGCAAAATACAGGGTCAGTCCATTTCCTAAATACTGAGACATGTAAGGCGTACAATTTAAAAGGAAATACCAACGTGGACAAAAATTGTTTAACTGTCTTCTCCCGTGTTTCTCCCCGTAATCATATACGAGATAAGAGATGCTGACCATAAAAGCAGCGTAAATTAAAAATTTATAACTGCGTACAAACTTTACACAAAATTTTAGTGTGCCAACCTTTTATTTTTAGAAAAGAATTGTGTGTTCCATCCATGTACAAGGACAAAGGGTTAATTCGGTGCCTCTTTTGTGATGATATCGCACCGTCGTGGTTTGACATATTTTTTTTTACCCGGCTTGCAGCTTGAGGTTAACAAGCACTTGTCATAAACATGTCATTTACAAAGTTACTCTTTTGTTTTCACGACCATATTGAACCCTTTTTCGTAAATAATGTAAATGGAATTTAGAATTTTACACAGGTTAAATGGGTAAGTCGAACGTCATAACTTTTGTATTTTCCTCATTCATACGATCTTAAATTAAAAAAAAAAAAAAAAACGCATAATCTGCTTGTCGAATTTCTTTTCTAACTACTCTCTCTCTCTCTCTCTCTCTCTCTCTCTCTCTCTCTCTCTCTCATGAAAGAGATGGATAATCAACAGAGAATTTACCATTTATTGCTTGCCTCATTTAAATTTCTGTGGGGCCCCAAGGCTGCTGAGCGCGACTCAATGACCTTTTGCGAACAGTGTATATTAAGATCAGACTGCAAAGAACATGCAATCTAATCTTATGTACAGTGTCCAATACGGAAACATCTATTTTTGTTTCTCCAAAAACTAGCACTATTCAAAATTTTGCAATCGGCATGAAGGTTTATTTAACCTTTTGAGGATTAATGGTAGATGAGATATTAAGCCATGTCATTTAGTTCAGACAGACAGACAGACAGCAGACTGACAAATAAATAGTCATCTCCTGGCTCGAAATAGTGCTTAAACTCGGCACTCGGCATACGATAGGGATTTTTGTGACGAAAAAAGTCGTCTCCTGACATGAGGGAGGATAAGGCTGAGAGAAAAAAAGTCAGCATCAGATCAAATTAACAGTACACAGAAGCCGAAATAAGAGTGGCATCACATCCGGTTTATCGAACATTTCACAAACTCACACAGGTGTGCAAACCACATCTTCGCTTAAAACTCTCTTTCTACGATAGACATTGAAATGCGGTTTTTCTATTTCAAATTGGTTTTCATTTAAGGATTCATATGTCCAAAAAAGAGATTTTGGCTGTAGTTGCCCTTTAAGTCAAAACTACCGAGTTCATCCAAATGATGAATTTTCTATTTATAGATATCGAGAAACGGATAAAACTATCACAATAATTTTATCTCGCATGTCAGCTTCGAGCACGGTGGAGAAATTTTGCGATAAAATATTAAGTTTATCGTGATATTTTTATCATGAAACTTTTCACGATCTTGATAAGATTTCCAGGAAACTTTTAATTTATCGCGATAATTTACCAAAATTATCATGATAGCTATCTCGTATCTCGTGGCAGAAATATGCACCCATACAAATCCTAAAATATTTTGACCAGACTGTTTTTTTCCTTTAATCAGCTGCGAATGATGTCAGTTAAACATGTGTCCGTCATTTTTCATAAATACCAAGCTGTAACATGCCATAAACCACGGCCGAATTGTCACGCTGATATACGGCCCTAAAAATGGTACATGGCTTACTTCCCCTGATTCGCTTATCTCCCGTGCATGTGTGACGTCATTGTCGAGTCAATCTGTGTATACCGTCAGTAGACATTAGTAGGAACGCGGATGATTGTATGCAGATATCTGAGTATTAACTGAGAATTGAGCCGAAAAAATGGTAAATTGTGCAGCCTATGGCTGCAACGTCGATTCCGGAACTCATAGAATTAGTATTTTCAAATTTCCAAAGGAATTAAAAAGGAGGAAACTATGGATTCAACGTTTAAACCTGGGCCGGACAGTAGCGACGGATTTTTTGCCATCGGTTCTTTCGAAATTGTGTCTGAAATACTTCGATGACAGTCAGTTCATAATAAGTCCAAAACTCGCAAAAGAAGTTGGTTATAGGAATTTTAGGCTGCGGTTAAAACCTCACGCTGTGCCGACATTATTCGAAACTCCCAGTCGAAAGGAGATAGGCCTTAAACCGAAACTCCGAAAGACAGACATTCCGCAACGGCAATTTCCAAAAAGAAAATCCAACATGAAGCAGGTAATTTCTTTTTTCTTGAAATTGGAGTACATGAATTGTTATTCGTACTAATTTACCCTTTTCTACATTACCGCTTCATTCTGAACAAAGAGAAAATGCTGCCGTTTTCTCCCTTTTCCAAATGATTTCAACATTTAACAAAATTATAGATTCATCCAAATTCATAACATAAATTTTGCAAATAACATAGTCGACATTGTTCAAATGATGTAAACTTTCAAGGGATAATAATCATTCTTTGAACAGCAAACATCATTTTCTTCCCACACTGTTTTTCAAACACTCTTTCTTTGGGTATTGGAAACTAGATCTAGGGTTTGTATGGTAAAGGGTGAAATCAGTATCTGGCTACCCCTAATCATGGTCATAAATGTAAATCCATCACCGACCAGTTGAAACAATACAGGAAATGGTTACATAACATTTGCATATCTCACCCCTTTACACTGTAATGTTTGTTGGTGACAGTAAACCCATGTTACAGCTTTTATCCCATACACTACTTCTCTTTGACATTTCATTCTTAAAAATGATTTGACAACTTACATGCATTTTGAACAAATTTTGAATTATATCTATACAATTTTGATTTGTGGATATTTCCTTTTCCTATCCATATTATGTCTTCTTGACAGGCTACTGAGAAAAATGTTTTGAACATGTCAGTGTGAAAATTTTGAAAATGCATATAATTTGACACAAGTCATTTTCTCTGATAATCAGACAAAAGTGAGAAAATTAAAAATAACACATTTTTTTTTTTTAAATTAAGAAACAGAATGTTTTTGACCAGGCTCACACACCAATTCTTTTACCTTTTACCTCAAAATTCTGATCTTCAACCACTCTAATGGAGAAGGCTTTTGAGGACAGGGTGAAAAAAGGAATAAGTCCTGATACCCAGAGTTATCTTCTTTTCCTACAATATTTTCTACCCTCAAACCTATTGTCAAGGCCACATTTGATCTGTGGTCTGGAAATACTTTCGGTGTGGAGTGGACAAGTCTAAAGTTTTGCCATCTGTGTAAGGGTTTAGCCTAACCCTTACCCAAATGATAAAAAATTAGAATATTTCAAATCCACACCATTTAAATATGATCGATAAAATGTGATTGTTTATTGGAATTTAGTTTAACTTAGTTTAACCCTTTACCAAACAATCCTTTGTTTTAACGACCCTTGTAAAGAAAGAAAAACCTTTTGAAAACATTGTAGGTAAAGGAGAAAATGCTGGTAACCAGTATTTTCTCCTTTTTCTACAATGTTTTCTACCCCATCAAAGACAAGTCCAAACATGTGAGTAAAATTTAATTTGTTGACTCCAAATGCTTTCAATTCGGTTGAGTCAATAAATTTGATGTTTGGTAAGAATTTAAACATGTATTTTACATCTCTTGAGAAACAAGTTCATACAACCCGTACTAATCTCTTCGGATACTGCTTCCTGGGAACCAAAACAAAACTCGTGCCCAATGTGTGGGATTTATATTTAACCCTTTACCAATCAGTCCCTAGTTTTTACGACCCTGAGACAGAAGCCTTTTAAAAACATTGTAGGAAAAGGAGATAATGCTGGTAGCCAGCATTTTCTCCTTTAATCACAATGTTTTCTACTCTGCTGGAAACAAATTTCAATTTTTGAAATATTTAACTTTATTTTTGTCGTCTGCAAGTGATTTCAATTTGGACCTGTTTAATATTTTGTCGTTTGGTAAAGAGTTAAAAATAGAAAATATTGTGGATAAAGGACCAATTGATAGTTACCAGCTCTTTCTATGTTTTTACAATGAATCTGAAGTCGTCTATACTGCAATTTGACCGGAATGTCAGTATTAACCGCTCAGTCCCTAGTAGACCAATTTGAGACTTACCCAAATTGAAACAATTTGCATAAGACAAACAAGAACTGAAAAAATTACAATTCAGAGTTTAAGACTTTCACAGAGAAGCTCTATATGGAACATACAATAGCTATACATGTATGATAAATTTTTGCATTGAATGGATCATGTGGAAAAGGTAAACAGCAAAAAAGTATTTCACACAGGTAGATCCCCTCTCCCCCTCTCTGATGTTCATGTATTTCTGTATGGTAAGAAAAACAACTAAAATAATTTTCAAATAATTTTGAGAATTAACTCTTAATAATCTCGGAACATATTCTTTTGTCAAATTTCATGCTGGTTAACAGCATTTCAAAATATTCTTATTCTCATGAAAATCGTGATTTATTGTGTAACCCTTCACCCACGAGAGAATAAACTTGTACCCGTCAATGTTTACAGAATTCTTTACAAGGTACAAATATCAACAAGGACCCATCAACAAATAGTTAGAAATAACATCTCACGATTATCAATCGTAAAAGTCAAGAAAAGGGTTATTTGACATGAAACTAAAGTGTCGGGGAAATGTCTTCAAAAGTGTCGGGGAACTGTCTTGTCGTGGAACTGTCTTGAAACCGTATTTTTTTGTTGTTGTTTAATTCCGCCCGTTAATCTACGGAAAATGCTTCACGTTAAACAAAGTTTATACCATACACTTAATTTTATCATGTAAAGAATAATATTTCTGTAAGCGATGTTCGCCCCGTAATAGACGTATTTCAATAGCGCGCAATACTCAACACGTTGAAAAGTCCGGCACAACATCGTCATCAGTGGGCGAAAAGTTACTTTTATCCTCATCATCAGAAACTTAATAATTTTCTTTAAAAATTGGCTCGGACATGTACGGCCTTACCGGCCCAGAATCGTCTATTTCTTCGTCTTCAATATCGCTCAGTTCACTATCGTAAACAACGTCCATATTGAAACAAGCTCTCCTATGACGTCACAAATCAAGGGACGCAACAATAAGTAAGGGAGATAAGCGATGCAATAAAAATTAATAAGCAGAAATATGAATTGAAAAAAAGTATTTTTACTATTTTTTTTTTTTTTTTTCTAATTACAACATTACTAGGTTACCATTTGATAAGTGTAGATTTGAAAATTAACCATATCTGAAACTTGTTGATTTGCCGTTTAAATCACAGGCCTTTGAAGCTCTATTGGTCTATCACGGAACACTAAAATTGTCCTTGGTCGATCATCGAGCACTTATAGCACATTGGTGCATCGCCTGTATATCACGGGATATATATTCAAATTTTCATCAACACTGTTTCTATAAATAGCACATTGGTGACTCCCTCTATATCGTATATAGTAAGACCTTGTCTTACTATATACGATACAGAGGGAATCCCCAATGTGTTATTTATAGTAACAGTGTCCGATAATGAAACTTTCGTTACCCCTTGATACACCAATGGCGTTTCAGAGGCCTGTGCTTAAATAGACAAAGTCCTTATTGTGTTCTTTTGCTTTTACTATACGACAAAATTTTATCCTAGTCCAAATTGAAAGCATTTGCAGACGACATATCAAATTCTCAAAAAAGGAAATTTGTCCATCAAAGGATAGGAAACATTGTGGGAAAAGGAGAAAATGCTGGTTGCCAACATTTTCTCCTTTTTCCACAATGTTTTCAAAAGCCATCTTCCTCAGGGTCGTTAAAAGTTGGGCTTGTATGATAAATACATAGATCTAGTTAAAATGCGAATTTTTTTCTAACTCGACGTGATAATGTCTCAGAACTGAACACTGTTGCTAATCATTCACTTAGTTCTTAATTCGACCGGTAAACTATTACTGTACAAAGAGATTTGGTGTTATCTGTCTAGAATTAGGTTTGTGTAGAATCACAAATCTAAAGCCCCAATAGTGGCCAAAAGTAAAGAATTCGGGTATTAAAATCCATATGAATTTCAATCATACCATTTCCAAGTGTGGAAAAAGGTAACAGTATGTTAATGTACAGTCGGTCCAAGTGCTAGTCGCTGATAGAAATATTGATTTTAAAAGTAGGTCAAAAGTTGCCAGGTTGCCATTTTTTCCTCTTTTTTTTTTATCTTTTTTTTTTACTTTTTATCTGATTTTGGAATTCATTTTTCAGCCAGTGACTAACACTAGGACCGACAGTACAATAAAAGGTTGTCATCTTACACTATTTTCCATACTTTTAAAAGGTATGATTTTAATTCAAGTGCGTTTTAAAACCCGCTTTGTTTACGCTGTTGGGGCTTTAAAAATGCTTATGATCGATAATCATTGTAAGATAAAACAACAACCAATGAATATTTACTATGAACTTTATTTCGGATATCACCATTAGTGTGCTTTTACCATAACTATGATACAATAGTTGAACATACATGTAATAATTATATCTGACATATGCAATGACGTAAGAAAGGGTACGGAGAAATTATAACTTTCCACATAGTGACTCTTTCCTTTTTTTCTTTAAAGATACATCCTTACAGCCAGAGGGAAAGAATGCTATAAAAATTTGATAGACCGTAGAATGGTTCAGAATTTAGTTAGCTGTGTAAACATATATAGATAAAGTACAGATACATATGGTAGAAGGCATAATACATATGTGTATTGGAAATCTTCCGTTTAAATCCGGAAACATCACAACAGTGATTTCTTTGATGGCCTCCTGTAAGATGAAATACATTTTCTATCGGTCGTAATCTATACAACGTTGCAGACGTCAGGGGCATATTTGGCATAAAGATACAAGAATGTTTACAGTTTGATAAAAAAAAAGATGAAAGGAGTAAAAAATTGGGTGAAAACCAGTAAAGATGTATCTTGAAAATCCGATTATATCAAATAAATAAATATACGATGTGGGTGTATCGGTGGCTTTGTCAGCTCCTCCCATAAAACCCTCCCAATCCTAATTCTTTACCAGACAACAAAATTCTAGACTGGTCAAAATTGAAGACATCTACAGACGATATGCCAATCGTGGCTCAAATAATTGGAGTTGTCTTGGAAAAAGTAGGAGATATTGTTGGAAAAGGAAAATACGAACGTAACAAGTGTTCTCTCCTTTTGCTGCACTGTTTTCTACCCTTTCCAACACTAACTTCTAGGTCACATGTAATCTATTGTCTCCAAATTGGACAAGTCTAAAATTTGTCTAGAAAAGAGTTAAAAAGATGTTTTTCAAAGTCATTTGCTATAAATAGACGACTTATCCGTATTCTGTCAGAAGCCTAAACGTCCGATTGGTAAGATCTTAGCCCAATTTCCTTTTTAATTCAGTGTTTAACCTTTAGGCTGCTAAGCGCGACTCACAAACCGTTTGCGGACAGTGTAGGTCAAGATCAGACTGCACGAATGTGCAGTCTGATCTTAGATCTACACTTTCCGATACGGCGAGCTTTCTCCGACAAGCAAAAGTTTTAAATCGTAAACAATGGGGGTTTACCATTGACTAGAAATTTTAAGTTTAATTTATGTTGCAGTTTAAGTGTTTAACCCTTTACCACACAATCCCTGGTTCTAACGACCCTGAGGAAGAAGCCTTCTGAAAACATTGTGGGAAAAGGAGAAAATGCTGGTAACCAGCATTTTCTCCTTTTCCCACAATGTTTTCTCTTCTTCCAAGGCCAAGTTTCAATTTTTGAGTCATGTTTATTTTGTCGTCTGCAATTGCTTTCAATTTGGACAAGTCGAAAATTTTGTCGTTTGGTAAAGAGTTAACGGTCCATTCTCTAGCGCACTTTTGAGTACAACTAGTGATCGCTTTCCTTAACCCTTTACCACACAATAGGGAGATTTAACGACCTTGAGGAAGAAGACTTTTGAAAACGTTATGGGAAAAGGAGAAAACCAGTATGTTCTCCTTTTCCTACAATGTTTTCAACCCTTCCAAAGGCAAATTTCAGTATTTCTCAATTTAGAACAGTCTAAAATTTTGTCGTTTATTTAAGAGTTTTTTTTTTTTATCCTCTAAATTTAGGAGCATGACATTTTATATTTGTCGGTTTTGTTGTTGTTGTTGTTGCAAGGGCTTAGATAGGGAGGATTGAAGGAAGACCTTTCCTCTGTGCGATGTCCACGTCATTGCCTAAGGTATGTCGGGATACGATACCAGTATCCCACGTGACCATGTCACTATATTGTCCTGATAATGTGATATAGGAGGGCTCCAGATAAGCTCCAGATAAACGTTCCTTCATGAATTGTATTACCTGTAAAACAAAGTATGAGATATAAATTACGTAGATCTATCATATACTGAGCGTGCAACCTCTCGGCTGTCAATGGCAACTTCGACAGGTTTTGATGCACATGGTGTAGATCAAGAACAGACTGCACTGAACGCGCAGTCTTGTCTTTAATCATGGCTGCTGATATACACCACCTGCTGCTTGATGCTACAAAACTAAGACTATTTTCGTTTAAAGTGAAATTGGTAAATTAAGATCTCATAAAAATTAAGAACTAATAAGAGTAAATAAATGAATAAAATTAAAGTCAAAATAAATGAATGAATGAATGAATGAATGTGTGAGTGAGTGAGTGAGTGAGTGAGTGAGTGAACGAACGAACGAACGAACGAACGAACGAATGAATGAATGAAAAATGAATAAATAAATAAATAAATAAATAAATAAATAAATAAATAAATAAATAAATAAATGGGTAGAATGGACTTTAGCGGACACACGGCTTCGGCCATTTTGTTATTTTGTCAATAACGTCTGCGCATTATTTGTTACAGACTCCATTTGACACAGGACCTTTAACCTGAAAATAAGCAGGGGTTTGGGGGTGGCAGTCACCAAGTAATAATCTAATACTTTTTTATAAGTATTTATGTGTCTCAGTGTTTATGTGTCCGCTAAAGTGCAGGTGACCCAAATAAATAAATAAATAAATGAATAAATAAATAAATAGATAAATAAATAAAAAGAGAATGTATTTATCTTGGCATCGAAAGAGTTTAACTACAGCATTACAAATAATATTACAAATAATACTGCTTGCTACTTATAGAATATACATGTATTTAAATTGAGTCAAAGCAAAGAGGGTGCACTAAGTTGATTAAGGGGTATAAAAAGAATTATTCTGAATGTGAATGTCCCGTATAGCAAATACACGCAGCAGTTTAAAACGACAGTGATTTAGGAGGCCAAGCCTTTAGTAACTGACACAGTTAAAACACAGGACTTTTAGTATAGGACTGACTCCTTTCCATGATCGATGATAATTGGCCTGCAACACGCGAAAAGGGGCATTCGGACATTTGCGTAAAGAGTCATCTCGGATCAGCCTGTGCGGTCAGCCCAGGCTAATCCGAAACGACACTTTCCGTTATTATGTAATTTTCTCCTTTGCGCATGTCTACTGAAGAACAGTATCTAATGTAGTCGTACAGTGTCGTCTCGGATTAGCCTGTGCGGACTGAGCAGGCTGATCCGAGACGACACTTTACGCAAATATCCGAATGCCCCTTTTCGCGTGTTGCAAGTCATTTCATTGCGAAGGCATTCTTTCTCTATCACCGCTGAAACACCGTTTCGGCGATTTTTTTTTTTTGTAGGGGCAAGGCAACCAGTGGCTTGGAAAAAAAACGCATAGCGCTTCCAGTTGTTTTAACTATTATCCTGCTAAATAAATGAATCTTTGAGGCCGATAGTGAAATTCCGAGTAATACTATTTCAAACTTATTTTTGGAGAAATATATCTCCTAATCGGACACTGTAGATCCAAGATCAGACTGCACGTTCCGTGCAGTCTAATCTTGATCTACACTGTCCGCAAAAGGTCAGTGAGTCGCACCTAGTAGCCTAGGGTTTAAGGTTTTATTTTCAGAATTGTGAATACTCTCGTGACAGTTTTTATTAAAAGTGCCAAACCAGTAGATTGTAAACAAGAAATATCTTTAATAAGAACAGACGGAGTAAATTTACCGGCATATCTGCCTGCAGGGACCTGCAGAATATACATGTTAACATTTTTTACCAGTCGCAAATTTCGATTTACTCACTCTAATAAATTAATTTCAATACCAAGACATTTTTGAAAACCACTTTATTCAGCTACGCTAAAACCTAGATGCTCGGTGAAAAAAGGGGTTTAGTTTAAACGCATTTATTTTACTTTGATTGAGAAACAAGTTCTTACAACTTATACTAGTCTTTCTCGATTCGGCTTCCTAGGAACTACACCAGTACTCGTGCCGAATGTGTGGGCCAATGAACAACTCCAAAATTGACATCCTCACCCGGGTATCGAACTCGGGACCTTATGGTTACGAGGCCGGCACTCTACCTCACATCCATGGACACCACACGAAAAAGGGGTTAATACATCAGCAAAAAGTATCGATTCAGGTCTGCCTGCGCAGTCTGACCTGGGTCAAAATTGCTCAATTTTCTGCATGTTAAAGGACCAGTCTACCTCATAATTCAGTCAGTTGTTATATGAAATAGATTTTATGGATGCATAATTATGCGATGACTTGCTTAGTATAACGTATAACGGAGATGCATTAAACCCTCTTTTATGTAGAGAAACTAGTAAAAGATTTTTACTCACCTTTCCCGGTAAATACCGGAGGGAAACTGCTGCATTGGGGGAAACCAGTAGGGGGTGGAGGGATTTTTGCAAAGGAATCGTTGATAAGAATGCCCATACCTGAAAAAAAAAAAAAGATGAAGAAGAAGAAGATGATGATGATGATGATGATGATGATTATTATTATCATCATCATTATTATTATTTTAATTGATTGATTTTATGATGTTTTACGCCATTTTCAAAATTATTTCATTTAAATCGCGGTGGCCAGTACACCTATCTGTGCTTTACCGAAGTTTCATTACCAGTATGTACAATATGTTTTCCAAACCACCGGCTGCCTCCCACATGCCACAATCGTCGAAACAATGATTAGCGGTGAGAGAGGAATTATTCCTGTCCAATAAATATCATAAATCCTCGGAAAGAAATTCGCCGAGCAGAGGATTCGAACCACTGATCCTCTGTTCTCAAGTCATGTACCCTACAGACTGCTCTAACGGGTCTCGGGCATTACTAGTATTTTTATTGATGATGAATTAGCGTTTGTTTATCGTCGCTACCGGTTGCCCATATGGGCGACGCCCCTTGAAGGCTGTTAGTATTGTTACGGGGTATATTGCAAGTTACAGGACGAAACCCATCCTAAGCTACGTCTGGTTCCTTAACGTGCTCAGTGTATAGCATCGTCACACGGGACCTCGGTTTAACGTCTCATCCGAAACACTATTAGTAATTTTAGATGGCCAGCCGTGGGAATCGAACCCACACCTTCAAGTGACCCGAAACATGACGTTCACGAGTCATACGCTGTACCAACTGAGCTAAGCGGACTGGTCTTATTTCTATTGTTATTAATCACTTTGAAATAAACTGTCAAATCTTTAACACCTAGAAAACTTGAATTTTAATCAATTTTCTTTTCAAATACAACTTTAGTTTCACAAACCTGAGTTAAATATTAGGCATGCTCTGGGAAAAAGGGCTTAATTCATCTTCAAAAAGTATCAATCAAGTCGACCTGCGCATTCCGCGCAGACTGACGTTAATCGAAACTCTTTGTCCTTGTTCAATTTCCTGCATTTCAATGGACCAGTCTATCTGAAATACAGATAATTGACTAATAGAAAAAAGTTTCGACCCATGTCGACCTGTGCAGTCTGCCAAGAGTCAATACTTTTTTGCAGAAGCATTTACCCTTTCGAGAGATCGTGACTTGCATGCATCAGTATCGGATTGTTTCCCTGTACCGGCACCCGATTTTTTGGTCCAGCCTATCCCACTTGCGGTTTTTCAGGGAACTCTGAATTGCGGTTATGGCTAGCCGAGGCATTAGCCTTTACTTAAGGCCTATTGCGCTTTTATTTATGTGTAACCTATCTCTCTTTCCCGTTAATTTTTGTAACACTGATACTTTCCATTGGAAAAAATTGTAAGCAGATAAACCAGTTCGAACAATAGCATAAAGATATTTCTTCTGTTGCGGCTTGTATATGTCGGTTGCCTTTCAAAAATGTGGAATTCAAGATGCGGCAGAAAATGGAGATTTATAAATGATCAGGTCCCCAGTTACGCAAATATAGCCGTTAATCATAAAGGGAGGTAATTGGTTTTGTCAATAATTCTTTCACCGCTTGATACACATTTTTTTTAAGAATTTTTACAAGTAGGCAGAAAGTAAATATTTTACTACGCAAATTTGAAATAAAAAAAAGAAAGTTATCTCATTTGAAGAACTGTATCTTTGTACTTTGCACTGCAAAATATAATTTTCTATTTAACTCCGCATATTTTATAACATCCGAGCGAAAAAATGAAACATATCTGTCCGTCGGAAAGAATTGTGGTATATGCCCTCAAAGAACTCATCTTTTTTGCTGCCGCAAAGCCCTTTTCAGCAATGTATTAGAAAGTCGTTCTTATGACAATATGGTGCCAATCTAGCGTAAAGCACAAGCAAATCTATGTACGACATGAATGAGTGCATTCAGGACGAATCATAATTGTTACGACAAGCATAGCTGAACTGAAGAGCAGTGAGGACATGCCAGACAAATACGGTTTAACCCTGAGGCTGATAAGCGTGACACATTGGTCTTTTGCGGAGAGTGTAGATCAAGATCATACTGAACAGAACGTTCAGTCTGATCTTGGATCTAGACTGTCCGATTAGAACACGTTTGTCCTAAGAAATAACTCAAATAGCAACATTTGGGGTTTTGCTAGCGGCTGGAAAGTTTCCATAAACTTAATTAGCAGTAGGCCTATAAGGGTAAAGTGCAAAGCTTGGGTATCTGAAACAGACAAACAGACTGACGCATCGGTTTTTGCAACAGACGGGCTCCAACCTCAAGTGTTATACCTACACAAGTACCCCAACACTTTTACAAGCCTATCTTATTTGTTTATTAAAGAGAAGTAATTAGGCAAGCCAAACATTTGAGAAAGAGTAGTTGTTCCATACCGGCAAAAGTTGTATGCCAGACGATATGACAATGTAAATGCCACAGTCCCGGGTTATCGACAACAAACCTAACAACAGCGTAACCACCCGCGGGCACCGTAATGGTGTCCTTCAGCGGCGCTCTGCTGAGGTCAATATCTGGAACATTTCCACCGAACCACGCCGAATTGGACCAAGTCGCGTTATTACACACTCTGCTAGCTCCGTTATATTGGCAGTCAAAGTCTTGGTTAGTTCCCATATAAATCATATTGTCGTCGGATGGCCGATATTCGATTTTTAAGACATGAAAATGATAGCCATGCAAGTGAATGGGATGGTGGACCAGTATTCCGGGGCCGAACTTATCGGCAACTAGGTTTAATTGAACAACGTCGCCAAAATCAACGTCAATCGAATTGACACACTCGCATGTCCTCTCCACTCCACATCCGCTTTGGGGATCGGAGCATTTGTTTGTCACCTGGCTGGGTTGTGTTAAAGCAGACACTGTAGGAAGCTTAAATGTCGCGCCATTCATGTTGGCTCTGACATCGTTGTTTAAGAATGCGAAACCAGAGTGAATGAAAAACTCCTTAAAACTATTTGTGGAGGCAGATGGTGCTGGTGGTAAATTGCTAGCTGATCGCATCTCATCAACGTTTACGCAGTCGGCCATTGGGAAGTTTGCAACAGGACAGTTTAACCATGTACACTTGCTGTCCGTGGTGCACTCACGGTCGACACTGGAAGGATTCTCCACCTCTGCACCTGTATATCTCAGTATTGCGTAAGCTGGATAATCGCCACCAACAATCAGAGTATTCAACCGAATCCAATAGTTGCCGGGTGCCTGGTCCGTTTGTATGAGAAAATCCACGCGTTCTCCTGAATGTGAAATAACGCTATGGATCCCGTCTACCGGTTCTACGTCATTTCCGTCCATTGATATCACCGTCATAGTGTGGTTATCGATTGAAAGTCGGCTCTGAAATAGCGAGGCTGCATTTATAACCCGAAATCTGTACATCATGTTCGGTTCTACGTCAAATATGTAAAACGGGGTTTTTGTCACGCTGTTACCATTTTCATACACACGACCTCTTCCGTTTATTAAAAAGGACGTTATATCATAAATCGTCGTCTGGGCCCCGTCTATAGTGGGGTGACCCTCATAGAATGTTCCGTTGCTTTCAACTATGCCCAAAAGTTGTCTTAACCGAAAGTCCTCCGGAGTTAAGGCATGGTTATAATCCTGAATTGTCAGTATGTGTTCCGGATAAGTAACTGTCGGCTGTCTTTCTTTAACTATAAATGGACCAAACAAACCAGTCAAAAGCTTGCCACCCAAGTGTGAATGATAGAAATGTGTGCCTTTTGTGTCCGCCGTGAAATTGTACTGAAATGATTGACCAGGAGAGATTGGACACTGGGTGATAAAACCTGCCCCGTCCATCCATGGCGTTCCTTTTTGTTTAATTCCATGCCAGTGTATCGAAACCACGTCGTTAATGAGTTGATTCTCTACATTTACCGTCACGTGCTGATTTTCGTACACGATTATTGGTGGGCCCGGCATTACGTCATTAACTAACGTCAGAACTTTGGGTTCGTGGTAACCGTCCGCTAAAATGACCTCATTTGGATCGACTGTACCATTTACGTTAAAGATATGTATAGACTCGTCATCGTCAATATAAACCCGTTCATGGTACCCTCGCCACATGGTAAGTTTGGGAGCAATTATCAGGTTGAAGGTACAGTGGTCGTCAGTTTCATGGCAGCCGCCGTGTGCTTCCGTTTGTACGATCATCAGCAAGCAAATCAGTAACGTGAGCATCTTTCCCCTTTACTGATAAAAACAAAATGATAAGGGTGGTAGTAATAAAATTTATACTTACAAAAATAATGATAATCACATAGTCATCTCCCTAACAGACGACAAAAATTTAGCGTTGTCCAAATTGATAGCATCTGCAGACGACAAATTAAATCATGTTACTTAAACAATGAAATTAGTCATTGAAAGGATGGGAAACGTTGTGAGAAAAGGAGAAAATGCTGTTTACCAGTATTTTCTCCTTTTCCCTCAATGTTTGGAACAGGCTTCTCCCTTAGGGTCGTTAAAAGTCCGGACTGTGTGTGAAAGAGTTATAAGATCATCATACAGTTGCAGAGTGAATCATTAAAGATTGTTTTTTATCTATTGCTACCACTACTTCAAGCACTTCTACAACTACTTATATTAATAATGATCAAAGTAATAAGACCGGTATATGTTATTATTGTGTCAATCGATGTTATGGTCGATCACGCGATATAATGCTAAAACTTTCGGAATGAGAAAAAGAAAATAACCAAGTTAGTAGGCGTGTTTTGATCGTTGAAAACTTAGAACAATGGAGTCGCTTTTTTTTTCCAATCAACGCAAGTAGTCCGAGATAACTTTACTATGCCAAATACTCAGAATTCAAAATGAAATTTAAACAAAAAAAGTCTGTTT
The DNA here is from genome assembly GCA_946811185.2 of Hippopus hippopus. Taxonomy (NCBI): domain Eukaryota; kingdom Metazoa; phylum Mollusca; class Bivalvia; order Cardiida; family Cardiidae; genus Hippopus; species Hippopus hippopus. The sequence goes on from OX328104.1 coordinate 42,513,371, forward strand.
AAAACATCTAAAATTTTGTAAAGGCAATGTTGTATTTAAATACCACCATCTACGAGCAGACTGATGTTTTATTGCTCCTTTTCCAGATTACATACCTTGATTCTCAAAGCGTATTCCGAAATCAGTTTAAGACGTTATATCATTTTGAGATGTAACACTGTCTGCACAGTGCGCATGTCCGCTGACATGTATTTAACCCTTAGCAAGACGTCAAAACCGTACACTCGTCCTTATCAATAGCATTTGCAGACGACAATTCAAATGCGGCCAATTCGATAAAATTTGTCGTGATAAGGAGGAAAACATTATGGGAAAAGGAGAAATGATGGTTACCAGCATTTTCTCCTTTTCCCACGATGTTTTCAAACGTCTTCTTCCTGATAATTGTGAAAACCAGGGACCGTTTGGTAAAGGGTAAAAATTCTTTCGCAATGTTTTAACCTGGATTCAATGTAAGACTACATTTCGGTTTACACTGTAACTAAACACTTGGGTATTTTTTTCGGGGCAAATCACTGCGCTGTAGCTTTTGACCTACTTCTCTGTTTTGATAGACTCGAATGAATAAATAGTAATTTGTGATTGGTAAAAAATGTGGACATGTTTATTCCGCAGCCTCTGCAGGCCTATTTGTATGTTAAATTTATGAAACAACATACTTATACGTTGCTACCGCTAAAAGATATTTTTAAGCATTGCTCCGTAATCCCTAACAGTATGTTTCCGTGTAATTTCAGACAGAAGTGCTCCTTTCCCAATGATGATTTGGATTAGTATGTAATCTTTAGAAATCTATCTAGTTGAAAATTTCAGTTTTCAACGTACCTTTTAAAGAAATTTCTTGTGTTCAGTACATTATGATATTAGCCTGCAACACGCGAAACGGGGCATTCGGACATTTGCGTAAAGTGTCGTTCCGGATCAGCCTGCGCAGTCCGCACAAGCTGATCCGGGACGACACTTTCCGATCGTGTGTGATTTTCTGTTTCACGCAAGTCTACTGTAGTACAAAATCTAATGTTAACGTAAAGTGCCGTCTCGGATTAGCCTGCGCGGACTGCGCAGGCTGATCCGAGACGACACTTTACTCACATGTCCGAATGCCCCTTTTCGCATGTTGCAGACCATATGTAGATCACTCAAATCAAGCGGGTCGAATGACAAAAACATGTATAGATGCATCTTGGTGGACTCAGATTTCAGATTTCAGATTCGTCTGATATCGGTTGTTTTCCGGCGTAGCTGTACAAGCTGGATTTTGACCTGCTTCTTGGTTTTAGTCAGGAATAATAAACAGTAATTAAAGAAATTTCGTCGGATTGTCATTGCGCAACATTTCCGCGCATGTCTCTCTGCTTTCTTTTTTTCCTTGCGCGTAATTTTTCTCACATGTAATACTATTATCGGACTGCCGATTTCAGCTGCAAGAGGTGGAGGAAGTAGTGGTAGATACAAGTTTTTTTAAAGATCAATGTATGAAAGTGTAAACCGTTCCGAAACAGCGGACACGGAACAAGTACATTTTTCAGACATCACTTATCCGGATAGTAAGTTTAGTGTGAGAAAAAAGAGAAAACTACACGCAATTCTCCTTTTCAGTGTTTTCAAAGTCTCTTTCCTGGATATTGATATAAATCGGGATCGCTTGGTTCATTTTGCTATAAGATTCATCTGTAATGTATGCCTTCGAGTAATTCCTGGACAGTTCTACTTTTATTGTTTTTCCATCCATAAAGATGTACTATTTCGCATTAACCCTTTCCTAAGTGAATTGAATAGGAACTTCTAAATTGAAAGAAGCTGCAGATGACAAATTTAAAAAAGGTATTAATGCCAGTTGAAATGCCGCTTGTGTAAAAATATTGTGGGGAAAGGCAAAATTGCTTGTTATGAGCAATTACTCTTTTTACCAAAATGTTTTCCAAAGCCGTCCCATTCCATTGTTCAATCGAGTATATATCAGGGAAAGGCAATATTATCTTTATTGTGAAATAGACATTAATTTGTGCTGAAAATGATTAATCTTACTTATTAATTTGAATCTTGGGTGTTTTATGTTCCAAGGGAGGTAATCGAGTCCTAAAATGGGAAAAGTAGCTAGGCGACCATTTTTTTTTTTGCATTTTTTGATAAAGGATATACCCATGTGTATATCTGCGAAAAATAAGAAAAATCTCTGTGCTAGATTTTTTTGGAAGTCAAATAATGTCTTGACTTTCTATAATAAAATGATCTTTTTGGCGGTTATGGATGTTACTGAAACATCGATAGTGGGTCATTAATTTGAAACAAATACTAATTTCTCATTAAGTTGAGAGGATCAATCGATTTCTTATGAATTTAAAACACACAGAACATGATTTGGCTTAAACGTTTACCACACGACAAATTTTAGACCTGTCCGAATTGAAAGCATTTGCAGATGACAGTTTCAATGTGGCTCATATGAAATGACTTTTCTTTGATAGGGTAGAAAACATTGTGGGAAAAGGAGAAAATGATGGTAACCAGCATTTTCTCCTTTTCCCACAATGTTTTCAAAAGCCGTCTCTATCAGAAGTGTTAAAAGTCGTCATTGTGTGGTAAAAGGTTAAATGATAGACTTTACTCACAAAATTCTGATGTTTGCTGCAATAACTGGGTTTTTGTATAATTTGAAAGAAGGGTTATGTTCTTTATAGGCTCAGAACTTTTTTGTTCATCTGGTTAGGTCTGATCATCTCTTTATATACTGAAAGAATATACATGTACTTTGAAGTGTCTCTGTGTCAAATTTCACAAAATTCTCTGCGCTAGAAATAACTCGCTGAAACGCCTTTAACTATTGGTGAAAAATGTGGGCATCCTTTTTCTGCTGGCCTGTTTACGGGCCAGTTTGTAACACTAGTGTGTAACGGTTAACCGAAACTCCGCGGCGCTTATTGACACTTTGTAATTTGATATATTTGTTTTCGTGCGATCTCCTATAACCCGTCAACTGAACAGTTTACATGTATTATTTTTGCAGCAACTCTTCTATTTCCAACAATGACATAGATTAAAGCATTTAATCTTGCAAAATATGGCTAATAAAAAATTCACTTTTCACCAATATGCATAACGATGGGGATAAAGTGGCAATTGCTAGCGTTCTTTTTTTTTTTTTATCTCTTTTCATTATTAATCCTCACATCGATCAACAAAAGAGTTTTAATATTCAAATTCCAGTATCGTCTTGTTCCAGAATAAACATTAGACGCAAGGCGTCTACCCATGTTTGTAAATCTATTAAACAAACTCATTTTTATATAACAGATATAATTACTTAAACAATTACAATTTTTTTATTTGTTTCAAAAAAATTTATTATAACAATAATGTCATAATAAAATTACTGAATGCAAATTTTATATTTATTTTTCCAAACCTTTCCATTCCAGTTCATAATTGTTTGAGGACAATGATCTATAAATTTACCCACCTTATAAATTGATGGAAAGGTTTTTATTTCACCAGTTTCAACATCCTCTAAGCTAACCTCTTTAGGATTATGCATAATAGTTTTTAATCTATCAAACCTAGGGTCCTTACTTCTTTCTTTTTTAGGCAACATGGGAGACTCCTCTTGTAACAAACCATGTTCTTTCACCAACCTAACTAACCGCTCTTTATCCCAGTAAGAGCAGAAATTTATATTATTCTCTTTGAGAATTTTCTTTAAATCTGTAATCTTTATCATTTTTATATAAGAAAGAAATATCTTAATACACTACACTCATTTTATTACCATCAGACTGGAAGTTAATTAGCTTATCACTAATAACAACAGCATATGCCTCTCTGTTTACAGGTACATTTTCACTAAAATTTGCCTTGATATGGATATCGTTGACTGAGTATTTCAATCTCTCACTCTGTTTGGAAACGTCAAACACAAACAAAGGATAAAGGGTTTTATAATCTGGGGGAGTAATGTTAGGGTTTGACACCATTTCATCCATGTTATAAAACTTAGATCTAAATAGAGCAGCATCACCATACACTCTACTAAATTGATGCACAACGAATGAAAGATTATAGTCAACCGCAGGATATCTAACAGTATTTAATGTATCATAGATATTGTTAACGTTTACATGATTAAATGTTGCTGGATTTTGCTGTTGATCACCACTTTTACCAGTCTGAAAGCCAACAATGATAAAACGTGGCACCTCAGGTGATGATTTGGTAGAAAGTCTCCAAGTAAATGATGTTGTCTGAGGAACTGCAATAGAGTCACACTATCTCATTCTATATCCAACCGGTAATTTTTCTTTTTTCTCGATAATGTTATAAAGTACCATCTTCTCTCCATCTGCAGGTAACACGTGTGGCATAAACCAAGATACTTGAATTAAATTTATTCTACCATCAGCAGGAGCAGCACCATCTCGAAAGATTGCATCATTATCATCATTTCTTGTTAAGGTGAGAGTTTGCTTCATTCCATACAATATTCTATTGTAATCATCACAAAAACCAAATATATGTTTTAATGGAACTCTAAAGCTAAAGGTGCCTCTTGGAAGAGCATCCCTAATAATATACCTTCTTCTTACTTCAAAACCAGTGTTTCCAAGAGCTGCAGCATTTGTTGTATCTTTATACCACAATTGGTTTAACCCTTGTGATTTTGAGAATTCATCCGGGTATTTTAACAACCCAAGCATTGTAGTAGCCTGACCAGGATTCAATATGGATTCAATCTCCATACCTGAAAGTTGATACTTAATATTTTTAAAAAGATACATGAGACCATTGTTTGTTAAAGAAATATTGGTGTTTGCATCGTAAGCTGCTCCATCATCACTTCTTACTAATTCGCCTATAATAAGCAAATAACTCTCACTAGGATGTGTAAAAATATCTTGAGTTTCAATATTAATCCTAATTTCTCCTCCAGATTTGTTGAGATGTGTACCTGTGATCGGTTCATACTCATGGTGTTCATACTCATCAATACTAGTATCTTTTAAAATTGGTTCGGTTACTTTTAAAATGTCCATTTTATAATTGCAATTATAATTTTCAAATAAAAAATATAATTGTATACTTTATTTCTACCAAAGCTGTGTGAAAGACTTATTTCCAAATCTGAGTGAAAGACTTATTTTCACCATCTAACCAAAGCTGAGCGAAAGACTTATTTTCATCATTAACAAACACACTTTTAAGTTTAATGTTTTTTGTAGTATCTATTTTAGTTTTAGGATAAACTCTATTACCGTATACAAGTGTTATTTGGGGTATATTCCACTTTTGTAAACGTTTATTCACTTCTTCCTCAATCTCTTTCATTTCAATTACCTTTTCAGGAGATAACTTCACAATAGCTTTTTTATAACCATATCCTGTGTCATTAATTTCAAGGATTTCACAATCTTCTAGTTTTAACAATGCACCTACTATAGTAATAGAACTAGTATTGTGTTTTTCATAATATACACGATTAAATTTTAATTCCAACATTTTCTTTTTTAAGTAATGCTTTTTTCCTTAACTTGTTTTTATTTTTTCTTCATACTACTTTAATACCTGCTCCACTGTTTAATTTTTTAACTAAATCTTGAATAGCAATAGCACTTCCTTCTATTAAGGTACTAATGTCTTGCGTTTTAGGTGTATCAGCGTGTTTAGGTGGCGTGCTATATTTTTGTAAAATTTTCTTTGATTTTGGTGTCAAAGCTTTTGTAACCAATTTTTTCCCTGTTTCTACAGCAGCACTTTTTCCAACTTCTAAAGCTTTCTTTTTTCTCCTTCCTTTGCTACACTCTTTCCCACATCAAGGGTAGAAGATGCATTTTGTTTAGCTGCACTACTTGTAAAAAGCCTCGCTAAAAAGTTAGCAATGCTATCAAAGATTCCGGAACCACCGTATGAATACCTTCTTTTAAATCCGTGTTTCTTATTGATAATCATTTTTATAGTATAGACATTAAATTTTTATAAGTGTTTGTATTTAAAACACCTTGTCTTTTTAATTCATCACAAATGCTCACTAACTCGTTTCTTACACCTGTGTTACCTGCTTCTTTACTTGCTATCAACAGGTCTAGTCTTTTTATTAATGCGTTAGGGTCACACGGGATAACAATTCCTTCTCCAAAGTATCTATCACTATCCCAAAGTTTGGAAAGAATGTTTCTCCATTTATATGATTTACCACTTTTTGGAGCTTTAGATTTTGGGTCATTATTACGATAGATGGTATTGCTGTTTATCATTATCTCCTTGTAATTTTTTAAATCCTCATCATTATAAATATCTTTGTCTGGTTTTCTAGATACGATTAATTCCCATAAACCAGGTGTACCTTCATAATAAGTATCACCCACTAAAAGATCATCGTCTAAAATACTGATTGGTGTGTTACCAATATAAAATACGCCATCTTTATCATATAACCCATACGTTGTACCAGTATCATGCAACGGAGAAGTAAACCTTCTTAGGTACTTCTCTGCAAGTGGTCCAACAAAAACTGGATAGTAATCTTCTTCTTCTTCCTGTAGTTTTTGATATCGTCTAATCTCAGCAATTTCTTCATCTGTCAGTCCTTCTGGTTTTTCATAAGCTTTGATAGATGGAAATGCTGGAAAAGTAATAGCTTCTGGTAATTTTTCTACACCTTCTTTAATAGGTTTAAGCCCTTCTGTAATCTCCTTTGTTGTAGCTTTTTGTGTTTCTGTAATAGGTTTAAAAAACTTTGAAAGATCTGTTTGAAGTTGTCGTTCGCCTGTTCTCTCTGCTAGTAGATTATCCCGAATCCTCTTTTTTGTTTCAAGATACTCTTTTACAATTAAGTCCCTTTTTGCAGGATCAGTGATTTTTAAAAAAGACATTTTTTTAATTACTAAAATAATTTTTTATCCTAGTCTTTATCCCAGTTTTTATCATAGTTTCTTAACGCGTTTCATAACTAAAACTGCACGAAAACTTTATTTTTGGTTTTTTAATATCCAAGCGACCCACCGTGATTTTTCTCAACCAACCTCCGAAAGGATTCCCTTTGCTCACGCCTCCCTCTCTCGATTAAACTTTCTTCATTTTCAGTAGATATCTTTTTCTTAGTCTTTGTTCTTATTTCATCCTTCATCTTCTTATACTTCTCTAGTTCTTCCATGATAAGTTTAAACTCTTCATCTGATATACAATCATCAACTAAAGCTTTAGATATATGTGAAACAATTGTATCAAGCTTAGCATCAGCTATCATTTTAATCTTTTGATGTTTTTCTCCCTTTGTTTTTGAATTTCTTACTGCATATTTACCTACCAGTGAAAGAAGCCCGGTTGCCGCAGCTGTTGCTTCTAATGCTATGGCAGCTGGAATAGCTACAATAGTAGATAACAACCCAATTCCTCCAACTCCACCAGCCATGGTAATAGTAATGAGAACCGTATCAATATTATCAACAATTCTTGCAACTCTAAAATATTTCTTAGCTAAAGCTTCTCTTTTTTGAATTTCGTTCTCAAGAAACTTTTGTACTTCGGATATCTTCTGTAAACGGTAAGAATGCCCTTTGTCATCCCCTATTGTGCGCATCTCAATAGGTGGAGCGCTTGCAGTATTTCTTTCTTGAGGTAGTGAAGGATGAACTTTATTAGGATGTTCTTGATCTGTATCTGCCATTTTTTATTAAAATGATAATTTTTTATATCAAGATTGTAGATACTTTAGATAGCAGAATAACTCACCCTCAGGTATTTTAATTGGGTTTTGTGAGAAATTATAAATGTAGACTAAGATATCATTAGTCTCATTATCTAGATGTATTCCATTAAGAATGGTTAAACTACCTTTCCATTTATTACTAACAGATGCTACTACAACTCCTCGTGTAGTTATATAACCAAATCCTAGCGAAAGTCTCATACCATCACGAGGAGGAATTTTGATATCTACTTGTGAGTATATTTTCCACTTTAGAGGATCTTGCTTTAAGGGAGGATATCTTACTCCATCTAAATGAGGTTTCCAAAATATAGTTTTATGTTGATTATTAATATTAGGTTTTATACCAAATTTGTGTACATTCATCTTTTATTTTGTTATAAATAATATTTAAATATTATTTGTAACATTACAATATAGCTCCTAAGATAGGTATATTAGCAAATGGACTATTAGGTCCAAGTAAAAGTCCTTTTCCATCATACATCTTTCCTCCTTGCTTTAAATACAAACCATCACCAACAGACCCTAATCCTTTACCTTTGTATGGTTTTAAGTATAATCCAGATCCATCAGTTTCCACTTGAGAAACACATCCACCTTTTTTAAGATAGAGACCTGATCCCATTGCTTTTTGTACTCCTGTTTGGGCTAATCCGGAGAGAGCACCAACACCTAAAGCTGGTAAAACAGTTCTTGCTAACATTGGTAAAGCTCTAGCAGCTAACCCAGCTAACATTCCAAGAAAACCTCCCTCTATTTTCACATTATGTTTAAGTTGTTTCGCAGACATTCTAATAGTTATACCTTTACCACTCTGATAGGCTTTAGCTATTTTCTTTACTTGTGAATTGGTTAATGCTGAAACATCATTACCTTGCAAATCTTCATGACCTAAACGGATACTTACTGGGCAACCAGCTTTAACAGCATGTTGAAGCTTTTCCTTTTGCCCTTCTGATATATTTACTTTAACATTAGTGTAATTTGTCATTTTTATATATATTTCTTTTTTTATTTTATCTCGCTTCTCTAATATGAAATCTAATTGTTAAATTTTCACCTCTAAGATTTAGTAAATTGCCATCTTGATCTGTAATATTTACCTCTAAGTTATGTATTTCATGTAATGTTATTGGTAAGTATACTAAATTAAGTGGTGACTCAACTATCTTATATCCAGGTTCAACATTTGGGAAAAAAGAGTAAATCGTATTCTTTGTTGAACCATTAATATAACTTCCAGAAATAATATCTATGTTAACAAGCACACTATTTATACTAAGAATGTTAACTACATTCTCCGACTCATAAAATCCTTGTGTATATTTAGCGTGAGTAAAACCTAATACTTTAGCAATAGAGTAAGGTTGATTAAAATCTACTTGATAACCATTTTCCAAAGTAAGAACAGACTTTAGGGTATTGGTGTTTGCAGAAATGTTAATATAATACCCTTCATTAACTTCATCGTAATGACCCTTTTTTCTCATTTCCTGGTGAATGGTATCATTAATGTCAACAAGGTCATAACTTCCTTCAGGTATTTTTATTTTAATCCATGTGGTACCATTGTCTGGAGAATAAACGAATATGTTGTTTGTTGCATCAATATTTGGGAAAGAGTAGTAAGTTTCAAGGTTTACTAAAGCTATTTCATATACTTTATCCTTTTCCAGCTGAATAGGAGGATTAAACCTTGTTCTAAAGCGTGTTTTGTTGTCGCTTACTATGATTTGAAATGATGTTTTGTGTTCTGTATTCTTTACAATTTGTTCTAAAAGTTTTTCCATTTTTTAAAAAAGCAAAATTATTTTTTATACTGACTTAGGTATGTAAAAGTTGTCAAAACCGTTTCTATACTTCCCATAATGTTTTTTACTGGTTAGATCAATGATAGCAAAACCATGCGGTTTTTCCCATGCCCTTTTACAAAATTCCCTGAATTCATCCTTTGGCATATCATCACTTACATGATCACTATAAATATGGTTAATGTTTTTTAGGTCTTGTCGGAAAAGGCAAATAAAATTAGCATTTTCTCTAATAGTTTGCCTTGGTAGTCTAAAATAATTTTGTGAGAGGTAAAAACAATCTACGTTACTATGTCTTCCACGAATGTAGTAACACTCACATTTGCTTTGCTTTTCTAAAATTAAATCATCAAAAATCATTAAATTTTTATTTGTTGGGTTTAAATCTCTCGGATCAGGTACATCACTCGCATTTTCAAAAAAGTTACAATTTATATCCGATTTGTTTTTAAACGACTTCATCCATTCCTCAATTAAAGCTATAGGGGAAACATCTGCATCTTGTATTTCGTCTCGCATGTTAAACAACTTTAAGATATATTCTTTTGGTAGTTTTTCTTCAAAAGCCTTTTTTAGTATTCGGTATTCTGGTTGAAAAAGACTTTTTCCAAAAACAATTAAATCATTGTAGTCTAACCAGTCTGGTCTAAGTAAAAGGTTTAACAATAGAGTAGTTTTACCACATCCTGATTTACCTATAATTATTCCTCTGATACTTTTTGGTAAAAGGCAGTGATTAAATCTCTGATACTTTTTCATTCCATGATAAGTTTACAATATCCATTTTATATAACTTTTTTAATTTTTATATATAAAAAATGTATTGTGTTAAATGCAAAAAAGTTACTGATACAAACAATATAGAATATGCTGTTTCAAAAATTGGAAGAAATATGAAACGGGGAAAATGTGTAGTTTGTGGAATAACTAAAAATCAGTTTTTTATGGGAACAAAGGGCGGATCGTTGCTAAATAAAGCTATAAATAATTTACCTTTTGAAATGCATCTCCCTGGTCACAATTTCACGGGTCCCGGCACTAAATTAAAGAAAAGACTCAATCCAGATTTAACACCAAAGAAATGGAGCAAACCAATAAATCGTGTTGATAAAGCTGCTTACCATCATGATGTTTGCTATCTTAAGCATAATGATACTGCTACAAGAAACGCGGTGTGTGATAAAAATATGTTAACAGAATTAGAAGGTATTTACAATCCTACTATTAGAGAAAAAATGGAAAGAGGGTTGGTAAGTAAACTCATTGGAACAAAGAGGAAATTTGGAATGGGAGTTAAAAAAAAAATTTCGGTATGATAAATTTAGCGGAAGAATTACATAAACCTGAAAAAAGAAAATTTAAGAAAAGGAGAGTTAGAGTAAACGGTATAGATAAAATATGGGCTGCGGATTTAGTAGACATGCAAGCATTTTCTAAGTTTAATCGTGGTGCAAAATACCTTCTCGCTGTCATTGACATCTTTTCTAAATATGGATGGTTGATACCATTAAAAGATAAAACTGGAAAATCTGTTGCTATAGCACTAAAGAGTATTTTTAAGGAGAGAAAACCTGAAAAAATGTGGGTGGATAAGGGTAAAGAGTTTTATAATAAAGATGTAAAAGACTTGGTTGAATTGTATTCCACTGAAGATGAGGAAAAATCTAGTGTTGTTGAGAGATGGATTAGAACAATGAAAGAAAAAATGTGGGAGTATTTTTCTACTCATTCCACAAATGTTTACACCAATGTGTTACCAGATCTCGTTAAAGAATATAATAACATGAGACATTCATCCATTAAAATGACTCCAGTAAATGCTAGTAAAAAAGAAAATGAAACCAAAGTTTGGAGAAATCTTTACCCTGATCATCTCGAAATAAAAGACATAAAACCTAAGTTTTCTGTTGGAGACAAAGTAAGGATAACTAAAAAGAAAAAGATTTTTGAGAAAGGTTATACAACAAGATGGACTGAGGAGGTTTTTATAGTTTCTGAAGTAAAACATACATCACCTGTAACATATAAAATTAAAGATCTTAATGGAGAAGAAATACAAAGTACCTTTATTGAACCTGAATTGCAAAAAACCACTCAGGAGCTGTATAGGATAGAAAAAGTTATTAAAAAAAGAAAAAAGAAGTCTCTAGTAAAGTGGAAAGGTTATCCCAACGAATTTAATTCATGGGTTGATAATAAAGATATTAGAAATATTTAACTATAAAAAATATTAGATATTTCGATTGAAAACGTAATTTTACCAAATAAACCATTGAGCAATTTCGAGTTAGAAGATGCTGCAAAAAGATTAAAGATTCCTTCTTTTAGGGGAGTTTTTTTTACTAGATACGTTACCGAAAAAACCAAATAAAAAAGAATGTGGTATAGTAAACTTTGATAAAAGTGGCGGACCTGGTACGCATTGGGTTGCTTGGTATAAAAACGATAAAAATAAAATTTATTTTGACAGTTATGGCATACAACCACCTAATGAAATTCGAGAGTACCTAAAAAGTCCAATACAATACAATACTGATCAATTACAACAAGCTGGACAAGTATTTTGCGGGCATTTATGTTTGTACATTCTTAAAGAGTTAAGCTCAGGTAAAAAGTTTCAAAATGTTTTAAATAAACATTTTTAGTAATATAAAAAATGCCAGTTAATAAATTCGGGCAAATGAAAGAATATAAAATAAGCGGTGATGGTGTGTCACTCGCTTACATAAATAATAATTTTTTACGCAAAGATGGAACAACTGTTGTTTCTCGTTCTATAAACATGAATGGTAATACATTAACGAGGATTAGTAATCCAGTAAATCCTCAAGATGTTGCTACAAAACATTATGTTGATGGAAATTCTGGTGGGTTATTAAAACAAAATGGTAGATACCAAGCCCTTGGATTTTTAAATACGGGTTTCAATGAAATAAGAAATGTTAAGGAGCCTACAGAACCAAACGAAGCAGCTACTAAAAAATATGTGGATAGAAGCGGTAAAGCTATAGTAGAAAATCGAGATGGTACCTTTTCCGCTATTGCAAATATAGATATGCAGGAGTATACTTTAACTAATCTTTTGGATCCAGCAGAGGCTCAAGATGCAGCAACTAAAATATATGTAGATAGTGCAAATAAAGCTTTTGTTTATGGAGGTGGTAGATATATGGCAGTTTTTGACGTTTCTATGGGAAGACGAAGAATTAACAATGTTGGAAGTCCTTTAGAAAATGATCAAGCTGTAAATAAGTTTTATGTAGATACCGTTGTTGAGGTAGCTACTGCAGGTGAAAAAGCTTTGACGAAAAAACAAGATGGGTCCTATTCAATTGCTAGGAAATTAGATATGAATTATAACCTGATTATTGGATTACCTAATCCTACATCACGTGATGCTGCTGCTAATAAAAATTATGTTGATAATGGTGGAGCTATCGTAAAAAATCCAAATGGAAGTTTCACGGTGGTGGCCGACATAGATCTTCAAGGTTTTTCTATAAAAAACGCTGCAACTCCAGTAGAGGAGAGAGATTTAGCAACAAAATCCTATGTGGATAGAAAAGTATCCCTTCCTTCTCTCATAGGTCCTAAACCTATTATAACTGTGTGGGCTGAAGAAAATGGACCAATTGGAAATGGTAATTATGAGTTCTCATTCGGTAATGGTAATTCAGGCAAAAAGCATGCTTTAGGGGGTTACTGCATGAGTGCATCGGGTAGAATTATAAGATGAAGTTTAACAATTGTTAAAGATGATCCTAATGTACCAGAAGAAGAGGTAAAAGTTAATATAGCGGTAAACGGATTGGAGCAGGTTGATTACTCTATTGTTAAAAAAGCGGATGAAATTTGTAGCTGTACGATTTTTCCAAGGGCGTTGGAGGTAAAACAATGCGACATCGTAAACTTTATCTCAAGATCAGACAACCGTAATGTAACACACGCTTATATATCTATTTTGATAGAATTAGACTTGTAAAAATATAACTTCTCTTTGGAAGTTATATTTTACGTTTGATTGTGCTTTTTATTTTACAGATTGGACAACTGGTAAAGTCACCGTTTGTGTTACAAGTATGACAAACACATATATGACCACAATTACAAAATAATATATTAGGATCTTTTTCTAAGCATATAACACATGTTTCTGATGTAAATGTTTGTTCTTGGTTGGTTGTGGGTGGTAATTCCATTTTAACAACTTCTATTACTTCGGTAACCTCTAAATCAGATAAAGTATTCTGTTTGTGATTTGATTTTGGATATGTTCTAATTTCAATTCATTTTCATCAAAATCTATAGGTTCACCATCTTCATCTATAGGTTCACCATCTTCATCACGATTATTATAATCACTTGAAATATGAGGGTTACCAATCAAAAGATTTAATGAGAAAGATAAATTATTGTTATATGCATCAGCAACAACATCGTTTTTATTAATTTTTATTATTTTTTCTAGCATGAGGTATTTATTGAAATCATTTACATCTCCTTCCATTGAATCATATGAGTAAAGGTCTTGCCATTGTTCCTCCATAACACAGTATAATAATTCTGGTATATTGATGCTAATGATGAGGGAAACAGTCTCTTGTTTAAGTAATATTTTACTACATTCATAGTATAGAGCAGGTTTAAAGTTTTCGAGTAATTCAATGTAATTTTTGTTTTGTGCTCTTCTAAATTCAATTAAATCTCTACATTCAAAAACTTCTGAAGGGAATCGTTTGGGTTAATTTTATTCCCCAACATATCATTCAATTTATCACTAAAAATATCTATTTTTGTTTTAACACTCATGATTACTATATGATGATTTTCCTGTAAAAATAGAAAAAAATCAAAAATTTTTTTAATCTAAAATTTTTCTTTTCTAGATAAAACTAAAAATGTTGGAAGAATATAGAGGTATTACGTTAAACCATTATAATACTAGTGCTATTTCAGAAAATGGATTAGATTTACTTCACAAGTACTATTTGTTAGATGGGGAGACCCCACAACATGCGTTTGCTAGAGCTAGTCTTGCGTATTGTGGTGGAGATTTATCTTTCGCTCAAAGGATATATAATTATGCATCTTGTGGTAAATTTATGTTTTCTTCTCCTATCCTTTCTAATGCTCCTATGGATAGTGATAGTGGTCATATTTTCTATCCTACGTACCAGACAAGATAGAAGGTATTATAGATCATCTCAAAGATATGTGTTGGTTTACTGTTGTTGGTGGTGGTGTTGGTACAGATTTGAGTTCTATTAGAACTATGGATAGTAAATCACCTGGGGCTATAGCTTTTATGACTCCGGTAAATGCTGCTATCAATTCTTACAAGCAGGGTAAAACTAGAATGGGAAGCTATGCCGCGTACCTAGATGTAACCCATCCAGAAATATTGGAGTTTACATCTATGCGGATTCCTACTGGTGGAGATATCAATCGAAAAAATTTAAATCTTTTTAATGGTGTAAATATCACCAACGAGTTTATGGAAGCTGTTCGAGATGGTAGAAATTACGATTTGGTAGATCCTAAAACTAAAACTAGGATTCCTACCAATGCTAGAAGAATTTGGGAAACTATCCTAGAGTCTAGAAGTAGAGTAGGTACTCCATATCTAAACTTTATAGATACTATCAATCAAGATTTACCCCGGGCAATGAAAGACCAAGGATTGGTGGTGCATAGTAGTAACCTGTGTAATGAGATTCATCTACCTACAGATGCATCTACAGATGCTGTTTGTTGTATATCATCAGTCAATTTAGAGTTCTATAGAGGTTGGGATGAATGATTTATTCGGGATATTATTCGATTTTTGGACAACGTGTTGGAGGCTTTTATTCAAAACGCACCGGATAGTGTTGCTAAAGCTAAAAAGGGTGCTTCTAGAGATCGTCCTCTAGGATTGGGTGTAATGGGTTTGGGGTCTTTATTCCAAAAAGAGGGTATCGCTTTCGAATCTGATGAAGCTCGAGCTCTAAATATTGAAATATTTCAAAAGCTAAAAAAGTATGCTTTAATGGAAACTAAACAACTAGCAAAAAAAAGAGGGGAATGCTCATCTATGTTAGGTACTGGAAGAAGGAATTCTCATTTACTTGCAGTTGCTCCTACATCTAATAGTTCTCTCATTGTGGATTGTAGTGCTTCTATAGAGCCCCAAGTAGCTAATGCTTATGTGTTAAAAACGAGAGCTGGTTCATTTTTGTGGAAAAATAAATATTTGAAAAAGGAGCTTGCCCAATTAGGATTGGATACTAAAGAAATTTGGGATTCTATTATACTATCTAAAGGATCGGTTGCTCATCTGCCTGTTCCTAATCATATCAAAGAGGTTTTCAAAACCGCAAAAGAGATTGATCAATTTAAAATTATAGAATATGCTGCGGATAGACAAAAATGTATTTGTCAAGGTCAATCTCTAAATGTTTTTATCCCTGCTGGAGCATCAAAGAAGTATGTCCATGATATACACTTCAAAGCTTGGGAAATGGGTTGTAAAGGATTGTACTACTATAGAGGAGAAGCAGTAGACAAAGCGGAAGATATATCTTCCTGTACTAAATGTGTGGTTTAAAATTTTTTTTGATTTTTCGAAAATTTTAAATTCGTAATACTATCAAGTAGTATTAGGAATTTATGGTTGTTTATTCATAGTATTGTTGGAGGTATATGATGCGGTTGGCGAGGGCAATGAGTTGGTTGTCTCGAGGGATGATTTCATTTTCGAGATGGATGGGGAAATTGTTGCCCGCACGGTTCTCCCAAAATTCTTTTCGGCAGCCCATGTATACTTCGATGGGGTCTACATCATCCTCCGGGATGGGTTGTTGTTGTTCGAGTGGTTGTAGTTCCTCGCGTAGGTAGTCGATGAGATTGAGCTGTTGTTTGAGCTCTTTTTGATATAGTCGATCTATGCGATCGGTTTCTTCGTAGGGGTAGTGGTATTGGGATGGTGGTGGTTGGTAAACGGGTTGAGGTGGTGGGGGTGGGGGTGGGGGTGGTTGGTAGACTAGTGGGGGTGGTGGTTGGTAATATTGTGGAGGTGGAGGTTGGTAATATTGTGGAGGTGGAGGTTGGTAGTACGGTGGGGGTGGAGTAGGTGGGTAGTGTGGTGGAGGGGGTTGAAAATTTTGTTGTATTGGTTGGGCTACTTGTTGCGTTGTGCTTTCCATGATTTTGATGTCGTATATAGGTTCTATCACTATATACTACGATTTGTTTGCATTAAAAATAGAAAAATTTCAAAATTTTTTTGGATTGACATGTGATTGATCGAAAAGAAATTTGAAAAAAATTTTTAAGTTAGAAAAAAGTTTCAAAAATAAAAATTAAAAATTTTTTAAAGTTTAAGTTAGCCTTGGATTCGTGGTTAACTAGTTAGTCGGTTTGCCTGGTAAACTAGTTAGTCGGTTTGCCTGGTTAACTAGTTAGTCGGTTAAGATATTATTTGTGTGGTTAAGATATTGAGTGTCTGGGCCATTTTGGAATGCGATCAAAACGGCCCGGATAGGGTATTTTACTATCTACTTACGATGCTAAAGAAGGAATGCTTTTAAAAATAATGCAGGAAAAAAAAAAAATATATATATATAAGTAAATGCCAGTAACCAGCATTTCTGATTTTCGCACAATGCTTCTACCATTGCAAAGATAAATCTAATCGCTTTAGCCACATTTAATACAGTTATCGCAGTCTGCAGATGCTTTCAGTCGTGCCTCGTCTGGTAAAGTCGTCTGGTAAAGAGTGAACACAAAACAAAAGCCACAAAAGAGAGGTATTTCTTTAAAAAAAAATAGTTCACTTTTAAAAGTGGGAAATGGATCAATTCAAGGACTACTTTTTCCGAAACGTTTTCAAAAGAAGCCTACTGGAAGGAAACATTACAGATACATGCACATCTATATTCGTTTTCAGCCAGTGTTTAACCCTTTTCATCCTTGTTTTATGAAACTATAATCATTTTTGTGGTTTCATGCCAAATGTTGCCACCCGATGGCTGCCAGATTGCACAGATTACTACGGATAGAAAATGCATTTCATGTTTTGGAGGTCTACAAAGCAATCGCTGTTGTCCTTTCCGGTTTTAAATGAGGACAAATCCCTTGAGTTATGCTAACCTTTATACCATTCTATCCAGCTTTAAGGATGTATCTTTAAAATGCAGTAACTAGTACGTGAAACGTCATTGTCGGGTTACTTTGACATACCTTTTTTTCGCGGTTTCACCTGCAGCGTGCTAACTTTACGTATAGAATAGCATGGGGGATGAAATACAATGCTAAAGTGACGAAAACACATGTGACAACCCTTTTCATTTGTATTATCATTTTCTTTCTATTTTCAGACCACGCTTACATGACATTTGCAAATCAGCAGTTCGGGTTTTGTTGCCTATACGCATGACCATATGAGACTCTGTGAACAGATGAATTAACTTTTTGCTAAACAACTCCAATTTTTAACAACCCTGAGTAAGAGGCCCTTTGAAAACATTGTGGGAAAAAGAGAAAATGCTGGTAACCAGCATTTTCTCCTTTTCCCACATTGTTTTCTACTATCAAGGACGAATTTCGTCATTTTGGTCAAAGCTTATTTGTTGTCTGCAAATGCTTTAAATTTAGACCAGTCTAAAATTTTGTCGTTTGGTAGAGAGCAAATGCACCGGGTAATGTATTATACTATGAAGTCGTCGTATAATATGTATCTATTTTTTTTCTTAAACCAGCTGAATCTAGAGGTAGAATGGTCCTATGACACGTGAAAAATTTACCAATAGGAAAACGTGTCGACCCAGGTCGACATGTATGGGTCGTTACTTTTTGCAGATTCTTATTTTGTTTGTAAATTATTTTGCAGATGCACATTGGCAAACCAACCGCTTTACTGTTTCTTTTGATGACACATATTTCGAATGGCTCACGCAAACGGTTTAAAAAAAGAAACTTCGACCAAGTGCGCTTTTTTTTTTTAAACTATCCAACATCAAACACCTTTGGATAAAACAAGGGCCTGATAGGATGTAGACTTTGTTCCTTTCTATGACCACAACACAAAACATCAAATTTACATGTATTTTGTACAGAAATCATCCACTCAACGAAAAAAAAAAAAACAACTCCTTTTAGGTCTTTTTTTTTTTTTTTTTTAAACACATATAGAGTTGTCAAATGACACTGTTTTTAAAACAGCGATCACGTAATCGCTGTTTTAATAATATCGGTTTCAACTGTTTGGATTTTTTTCGATTCGCCTTTTGATAAGCACCCCCTGGCGACAAAAAATCGCTGTCCAACTCTGTTTTTCAAATCCAAATTTACCGAGTGTACATGTACTTTTGTTTATTGATATATCACCTGCCTTGGTATTTTGACGCAATCTTTCTCCTCGATTCATCCATCATGCGACAAATTATTTCTATAAAACAGGAGCAATAGCAAAAATCTTGACCTACATAACCTTCGAATCCTCTGGAAACAACTTCTACAGTGAACTCCCCTATGTAATTACCCCATATTTACAGTAAGTATCGAAGTACAGTAAAACAGATTCCCACCTTCAAACCTTTTTTTCTTAGAATATAACATCTGTATGTTAGACTGAGCACAAAGGATCGTATAAAAAACATTTAACAGTAAAATACGATTTACGACAGGGTATTGAATTTGAACGGTCCAAAATGTAAATTTTTAGACATAAATAATAAGAATTATCTTCCACAGGTACAATTTATAAGAATTGATCATTTGATACCAAAGTGCTTTGATCTTGTGGACTATTCACGTGGCACTTTTATTTTTGCGGGTCGTACATTGTTCGATAACTATGTTGAATGTTTCACGATAGTGTAAAGGAGAAAAAATAGTCAAATTTTGAATTTTGAATTACGTAAACCCTAGAGCGATTAGCAGTATTATACATGTGACTTACAGACGAGGAAAGTAATTGCACGCAGGAAATTCCGATGAAATCTTCGAATAACAGCGACAGCTTCAACACCGGAATCGTGTCAACGATACTCATAACTGACAATTATGGACAATGGTTCGTGTGTAGGAGGGATTTCTGTACCATTTGAGACAAGGAAGAAGAATCATGGAACCTTGGTACAAATCTGATATTTTAGATCTTTTAGATCCAACTTCTGAATTATCACCTGTCTACAGTCAAAACGTACTAAAACTAAAACGTAACCAAGTGTGTTCAAAACGAACACTCGTGGTAAGTGGTGTCACAATGTACTAATTAAAGTGAAAATGTTTATTTAGTGTTTTCATTCTTTGATCTTTGTAAAAAAACATTCATGTTCTAAAATGTAAGACAAATTTAATTTAGTTACCAGTTTTGAGTTTGTGTTTTTTAATGTGGCTTTATGTGCCTTTTTTTCATAAATGACAGGAACTGTTGATGAAACATATTATTATATCTAAATATTTTAATGTATCATTAGCTGAGCCCTGGTAGTTCAGTCAGGAGCATACAGGACTTGGGAACAAGAGGTCAAAGGTGCGATTCCCGACTCTGCCAATTTCTTTCGGAGGATTAATGATCGTCATTGAAACAGAATTCATTCCTCCCTCACAGCTGTTCATTGTTCCAATGATGGTTATGTGGGAAAGCAGCCAGTGGCTCGGAAATAATAATGTGTGGAGTACTGGTGAAAGAAATTCCAAGAAAGAATGGATAGATGCACTGGCCGCAGTGATATAACTGAAAAAATGTTGAAAACGGTGTTAAAAATCATACAATCAATAATGTATCATTATGAATAGACTATAAACATGTATTTTTTTATCAAAAATATATCTACATATATATTTAAAGAATTAACTCTTTACCACACAATGCTGAGTTTTAACGACCCTAAGAAAATAGCCTTTTGAAAACATTTAGTAGAAGGAGAAATAGCTGGTAACCTGCATTTACTCTGTTTCCAACATTGTTTTCTATCCTTTCAAATACAAGTTCTACCACTTGAAACAAGTTTAAATTGTTGACTGGAAATGCTTTCAATTTAGGCAAGTGTACACTTATGTCATGCACTGTAAAAAGTGAAGAGAAAATAATATTGTAATTAGCATGCAGGTGCAATTTCACCTATCAAAGTGAGTGTGACTTACTTTCAGAAGTGAACAAATTATCTAGAAAACACAATACTGCCAATGATATTTTTCTAAAGTATGGTATCAGTTTACCATGTAATATTTAATGGTTGAAGGCATGCTACTAAACTTTAGTAAAGTATTAACAAAATCTTATGTAGTAGATTAAAAAAAAAAATGGTCCACATATTACTAAAAGTGTAGGCTGTAAGACTTGACCTGGCAGGGCAGAGCTTTGTTACAGCTCCTTGCATTTTAGATTGATTATTAAGTTATATGGAAATCATCATGAGTAGACAAGAAATCAAATTCGGCTTAACTTTTTACCACACAACAAAATCTGAGACTTGCCGAAATTTAAAGCATTGGCAGACAACAATTTAACTATGGATCAAATTATAGCATTAGTCTTTGAATATGTATAAATCATTGTGGGGAAAAGGAGAAAATGCTGGAATTTTCAACTCTTTACCAAACGACAAATTTTTAGACTTTTCCAACTTGAAAGCATTTGCAGACAACAACAACAAAAAAAAAAATGTGACTGAAAAATTGAAATTTGTTTTGGGAAAGGTAGAAAACATTGTGGGAAAGGAGAAAATGCTGGTCACCAAGCTAAGGTCATCAGCTAAGGCTCATTTAATCGGCAGTGGTTTAAGACAGCGCTTAATTTACCTCTCCACCAATGGATCCTCAAAGTTTACAAAATTTACTGATGACAGATTAAATTTGGCTCAAGTTAAAGGATTTGTCTTTGAAAAAAAGCAATAAATGTTGATGAACTTTGGATTCATACACTTGACAAATCTTAAAAACTACTACTTTACAAAATATGGTTTCTTGTCAACTGTTCAGACTACTTGGAGAAGTCATAATGCTTTTTTAAACTAATACTTTAATCTAGAACACTAAGTGTTTTTGAAGTACATGTAAAATGAGTTCTAGTAACCAATCTTATAACTATCAATTAATTGTGCTCACTGAGATTACCATTATGCTTCAAAATGGGCATAGGCCCTGTGTAATTTTTGTTGAATGAATGTAGGAAACTTCTGGCTACAAATTACAAAACATATCTACTGCACTTTAAGATTAGTGTCTTTGTTAATAAAATGCCACAAAATATTTCATCAAAGGCAAACTCTAGCTGTCCTTTATCATTATATGTATTTTGACATGTTTTGTTTCAAAAATATAAACGTGTCCTGAATATCAGTTACTTCTTATGTTGTTCATTTCTGTCAAAATTATGCTTTCGAATGTCATTACGCTTTACCTCATAATCCCAAGTTTTGACCATCTTTACAAAGAAGGCCTTTGAACTTTCCCTAACAAACCCTACCTGATCAATAACAAATTCCAACATTTAGCTCACATGTAAATTGTGTCTGGAAATGCTTTGAATTTGGACTAGTCCAAAATTTTGTCCTTTTGTAAAAAGTAAATTTGCTTGTGCAAATCAAACAGTAAGTGATCTTGCAAGGAATTTCATAAATAATTTCTTCATATTACATTTTGTTTAATGTGCGAGAAATACTGTGTTTAACAATTTTAGTGAATAAAATGAGATAAAAAAAATGGACTTTGTTCCTTTCCCTAAATGAGAACCATGTGTGTTGTATGATCCCAACACATATACATGTTTATGATATATGGTTTCAAGGAATTCTTTCTCGAATCAATTATTGCTTAAAACGTTATCAAATAATTAATTGCCAGCTCGCTGTTTTTTCAGTACTGTCAGTACTTTGATTGATACTACAACCGTCAGAAAAATTCCGTTCTAGTGTTGCATCGTTTGGACATAATTTAGGAAGGGAGATAAATGTAGTATAACGTTTTATGTTTCATTGCATCTGACTGTGAAAACTTTGTGTACAGGAACCGTAACTCTGTTATAAAGTTATTTATCTTTTTTCTAATTCGTCTCCCTTCTTTTCTACACAAAATCTGGGCTCTTTTTATCGTCTCTCGGCCGGTATTCACCAACCATTCTTAAGAATATTCTTTGTCTTACTCTAGATTTAGAAAGTAACGCAAGTTCTGATTGGCTAAACCAAATGGTTTAGCCAATCAGAACTCGCGTTACTTTCAAATTTAGAAAATTCTTAAGAATAAGACTAAAACTGTTCTCGGAATGGTTGGTGAGTACAGAACCTGGTGTCACACCAGTATTTTCGTGGTACGTAGAAAATAGAGTAAAAATTACTGTCTTCGACTGGTAACAGTTGCTGTAGCCCTTTACGAAGCTAGAGCTTTGCTGGTTTCCCCCATCAAGTTTATGTCCATCATTCAATGTTTTTTTGCAAAAGTGTGCAGAATATGACGCCAAAAAAGCTGAACATTTTGCCAATCCTCTTCAAAATCATCTACCATCGGAAAATTACTGTGAGTCAACACCCATACGGGTGATAAACTACAACCGTCTTTATGAAGTCACACGAACAAAAAAGTTTTGAAAGAAAGGCCAAAATTGAAACCATTCTCTAGGGGCATCGTCAAATCAACATCTGGGGTCCGTATTCATCAACCATTTTTTAGAACATTCTCAGTCTTATTCTCCAAGATTTGCTGATCTGAAAGTAATACAACTTCTGATTGGCTAAACCATACAGTTAAGCCAATCTGAAGTTGTGTTACTTTCAAATTTAGAAAGTCCAAGAAAGTTCTTAAGATGGATTGGTGAATACTGAAACATTTTAGAGTTTTCCTATCATATTCTCTAATTAAACAGTGTAGCAGAGGTGCTTGACATAAAAATCAAAGTGCTAAAAGTACTAATTGAAGGTGATGGTCAGTATTTGCCAGCAAACAGGTTTTAACAGCGGACCACATCACCCAGTATTCATTCATCTGACGTTTGACAAAAAAATGTTTAGAACTAAGATTAGCAGATTCTGCCATGACTCTTTTCGCTGCAAATGACAAATGAAATAGCTGTTGCGGATGGCATAGGCCAAGATCAGACTGCAAAGAACGCGCAGTCTGATCTTAGATCTACACCATCCACTAATGGATACTAATATGATTAACGTCTACTTCAGGTGCAGGGGAAAACTAGTCATAGAAAAGTTGAGCTCATTCAGTAGGCAGCAAAAGATTTGGCAACGTTTAGTGGATGATACTGAATTTTACGGAAAATATATGGGGATCATCCACTGGAAGGAAAAATGATTTTGATCTTGCGGTTTCTTTTTATCGTCGCCACCGGTTGCTTATATGGGCGACGCCCCCAGAAGGGTAACATTCCACTATTAGTCATTTTAGATGGCTAGCCGTGGGGCCAAAAACCCATACCTTCAAATGGCCCGAGGCTTGACTTGTACATGTTTGGCAGCAAAAAAATCAATTTCAACAGTAGGTAAAAAGTTGCCAGGTAGTTCTTTCTTTTGTTTACTTTTTATCCATTATCTGGTTTTAATATTAATTTTTCTGCAGCGACAAACACTAGGACCGACCGTACAATAACAGATTGTCGCAATAATTTCCATACTTTTAAATAATATGATTTAAATTTACTTAAACACCCACATTATTTACATTTGGTAGCTTGGGGGAGGGGGCTTTAATATGTCGTTTATCGTTTTCAAAAAATCTTTCTTGTTTCTTGTCCCCATAGACCTTTCGTAGAAAAAAATATAGAATTATATATAGAATTGAGAGCATTTCATGCATGATATACTTCAAAACTGGGCGGGAGTCCATTGTTCGAATTGAAATAAAAACCTGATCCCTCCTGTAAATAATCCCAGGACAATTCATTCTCACAATTATACAAAAGCCACAACCTTTCCCTTCATATCCCTTTCAGCGTGATAGGCTAACTGACGGGCTTGTACGGACTTCATAGATCAAGATCAGACTGCATAGAACATGCAGTCTGATCTTGATCTGTACCTTCAGTTTGTTTAGTCATGCCTGTTAGATAAAATGTTTTCTGGGTTTCTTTGAATTATAAATTCAGTCTTCGGAAAAGGTCGAGTTTATATATAGCTTGCAACATGCGAAAAGGGGCATTCGGACATTTGCGTAAAGTGTCGTGTCGGATCAGCCTGCGCAGTCCGCGCAGGCTGATCCGAGACGGCACTGTACGACTACATTAGATTTTGTGCTACAGTAGACTTGTGCAAAAGAGAAAATTACATGAAAACGGAAAGTGTCGTTTCGGATTAGCCTGCACTCTGTGCAGGCTGATCCGAGACGACACTTTACGCAAATGTCCAAATGCCCCTTTTTGCGAGTTGCAGGCCATATAGTGTTGAAATTGTTAAATCTGCGTCTACGAACATCTTAATTCTTTACCACACAATCTAGGTTTTAACGAGCTTGAGGAAAAAGGCATTTGAAAACATAGAGGGAAAAGGAGAAAATGCTAATAACCATTATTTTCTCCTTTTTCCACAATGTTTTCTCTGTTTCCAAAGGCAACTTTCAGTTTTTGAGTCAGGTTTAAACTTTCGTCTTCAAATGCTTTCAATTTGGACCAGTCAAACATTTCCTCGTCAGGTAAAGAGTTAACTCTTTACCGGACGAAAAAGATTTGAACTTGTCCAAATTCAAAGCATTTGCAGACGACAAAGTAAATGTCATTCAAAATCTGAAATTTGTCTTCGGAAGAGTAGAAAGCATTAAGGAAAAAAACAAAATGCTGGTTATCAGAATTTTCTTTTTTCCAACAATCTTTTCAACAACTGCATTACCAAAATCGTGAAAATTCGGGATTCTGTTGGAAAGAGTAACTCTTTGCCAAACGACAATAATTTCGATTCCTCGATAGTGAAAGCATTTAAAAACGACACAGTAAAAGTTACCTATATGATGGAGTTTTGTCGGCCACAAGAGGCAAACATTAATAGAAAAAAAGAAAAAGCTGGTAACCAGAGCTCTCTTCATTTCCCACGATGTTTAGAAAAGACTTTTATCTCAGGGTCGAAAAGAACCGGGATCATTTGATAAGGGTGTAAACCCTTTACTACAGACTCTGAAGAAGGTTTTTTAAAACATTGTGGAAAAAGGAGAAAATGCTAGTAACCAGCATTTTCTCCTTTTCCCACAATGTTTTCTACCATATTACAGACAGAAATCATTTGACCTACACTTATTTTGTCGTCTGCAAATGCTTTCAATCTGATCGAGTCCAAGATTTTGTCGCTTGATAAAGGGTTAACCTATCATTATGCACGCCATTTTTATATTTTTTAACGGTGTCAAAGTTTTTTAACCGCCTTCAAAAATATACAAGTCATTATGATCATGGCGACAGCATTAAAACTACCTGGGGCTCCGTAGCGCTTTGCCCAAGGAAACTCCAACATGCATGACTAACGCCGTAAGCAGCTATCGAACTAGGGTTTTATAAAGTGCAATGCAACCGTCTCAACGCCGATGCACAGATCTATTTCTTCCAGAGCAAATCATATAATGGTGGAAAGGTTGGTCCAAGACAAGAACTGTACTCTCTGAGTAGTCTGATCTTCAACGCTGGATCCACAGATCTATTTTTGCCAGAACAAATCACATACATGTACTAGTAATGGTGAAAAAAGTTGGTCCAAGACAAAAACTGTGGGCTCTGTGTTGTATGATCTTGCTTTACACTGTCCACAAAATCAACTTGTGCCATGCGCCTAATTAATGAGTAAAGTCATTGAATTTTACTTGTGAACATGAGAGATTGTCTGAATTTAAAACCTTAGCTTTACGTGCATATTTTGGGATCCAGATAACAGCTTATTGTTGCTTTCAAATCTATTCCTACAATACGCGGCTATAAGTCCTTTTTTTCACTGTATAAACCAAGATCAGACTGCTTAAAGTATCTGGCTTTTTAAGAATACAGTGCAAATAACTGGTAAAAAGAAACTCCAGGAAGGCATAGATAGGTGCACCGGCCACCGTGATATAACAGTATTAATGTTGAAAACAGCGTTAAAGACGATACAATCAATCAATGGTAATCAGCCTTTTCCCTTTTTCTCACCATGTTTTCTACCCTATCAAAGACAGAAATCATCATTTCAGCAACGTTTGATTTGTAGTCTGCAAATGCTTTCAATTTGGTCCAGTCCAAAACTTTGTCGTTTGGTAAAGAGTTAAGCAGTCGGATTAGCTCAAGACGACTACCCTGATTTAACCCTTTCCCAGATAAGCCCTGGTTTTTACAGCTCTGGTGTTGAAGGCGTTTGAAAACACTGTGGAAAAAGGAGAAAATGCATTTTCCTTACAGATAAAAATACCACCTTTTTAGCCGCTCTAAATTTGTCGTCTGCAAATTCTTACAATTTCAGCAGACCAAATTTACCTCATCTGGTAAAGAGTTAAAACTATTTCGGACGATAAAAGATAAGAAATATTGCGAAATAATTCACGGTTATGATTTTGAAGTAGAAAGCGCCTTTAACTCTTTACCAGACGACAAAATTTTGTACTAGACCAAACTGAAAACTTTAGCATACAATTTGAATGTATCTCAGACAATAATTACTGTCTTTGATGGGGTAGAAAACATTATGGGAAAAGGAGAAAATGCTGGTTACCAGCATTTTCTCCTTTTCCAACAATGTTTTCAAAAGCCTTCTTTTCTCGAGGCCGTTAAAACTCGGGACTGTGTGGTAAAAGATTAAATGATACATTAAACCATTACGAGTATTGTAGATCATTTCCATAACAAACTAGCATTGAAAATTTAAAACTCTGTTTCTCAGTATGCTATCTATTTATCTATTCAAAGAGAGAAAGAGAGAATATTTTCTTATATTGCCATAGACTCAAAAAGAACGTTTGTAAAATGAGCGAAGTAAATATCTTAATGTGTGGAAAAAATATACATGTGTAAAAAAAAAATAGGCGGCTCTCTGGGAAAAGGGGATTTGACGTATTTCCGTGATGCAGGATACCAAGCAAATCATCACATAATGATGGATCCACAAAATCCATAACAACGGACTGGATCATGAGGAAGAATGGTCCTAGGACATATAGAAATTTTAAAAAGCAAAAAGGGATTGCGCAGGCTGACATAATTCGATACTTTTTTGCAGATGCATTAAACCCCTTTTTTTCACGGAGCATGACTCAAATCAGTTTTTTATTGACTTTAAAGACAAACAAAAAGGTAATAACACCAGGTCCTACAAGCCTATATATGGCTTGCAACACATGAATAGGGGCATTCGGACATTTGCGTAAAGTGTCGTCTCGGATCAACTTGCGCAGTCCGCGCAGGCTAATCCGAGACGGCACTTTACGACTAAATTAGACTTTGTGCTACAGTAGACTTGTGCAAAACAGAAAAATTACATAAAAAACGGAAAGTGTTGTTTCGGATTAGCCTGCGCGGACTGCACAGGCTGATCCGAGACGACACTTTACGCAAATGTCCGAATGCCCCTTTTTGCGTGTTGCAGGCCATATCATATTTAAGTACAAATTCAACACTTATAAACTTGTATAACCATTGTATGAGCGAAGAAAGCAGTATCTAGGTGGAGCGTCGGAAATAGGGCGAATCTATAGCCCGCCACGCCACACTATAAGAGTTTAAAGTCCCAATAGCGGCCAAAAGTAAACAAAAATGGATGCTAAAACGTATTTGAATATAAATGTTAATCATACCATTAAAACTGTTCACCAGACACAACAAACATTTCGCACATGCCCAAAGTGAAAGCATTCGTTACCAACGAAAATAAAATGTGGCTCAAATGTTAAGATTTGTCTCTTCGAAAGTTGGAAACGTTGTAGGGAAACGAGAAAATGTCGGTTACCAGCATTTTCTTCTTTTTCAATAATGTTTTTAAAAAGCCTTTTTTCTTTGTACCGTTCAACACACGATTGTTTAATAAATGAATAAGCTATTGCACGATTTCCTATGATTTTTATTATTGATAAATATTTAAAAAAAGATTGTTTTCCACCTGTTTAAATTACAGATTTAGATTTCAATCGTAGATCTGGTAGATCAAAATTTAAGCTATTCAAGTCTTTACTAGAACGTGGAATTTTAGACTCCATCATATTAAAAGGATTCGCAGACCACACATCAAATGTGATTCTAAAAATGATATTGGAAAGGGTAGGGAAAAATAATACTGAGAGAAAAAGGAGAATATACAGAATGTATACTGCCTTTTTTCAATTTATTCACCCAACTAAATGCCTGACAATGTCGAAATGGGTTACAGAAATGCAACACGTTGATTTCACAGAGAGAGAGAGAGAAGAGAGAGACAGAGACAGAGAGATAGGCAGACAGAGACAGCTAGCTAGACAGACAGATAGACAGACAGACTGAAAGAAAGAAAGACAGACAGAAAAAAAGAGAGACGGAGAGACAGAAAGACAGACAGAGAAAAACAGAGACAGAGACAGAGGGGAGGGAGAAACAGAGAGACAGAGAGAGACGGAGAGACAGAGATAACGAGGTCCACAAATTGTTGCACCTATGGCAAAAAAGAAACCCACTAGCTGAAACATGGTGGAATTTTAATAGTGTGAATTGATTGAATTTGCGTTATTTATCGTCGCCACCGGTTGCCCATATGGGGGACGCCCCCTGAAGGCTGTTAGTATTGTTACAGGGGATAGTGCAGATACAGGACGAAACCCATCTTAAGTTACGCCTGGTTCTTTTACGTGCTCGGTGTATAGCACCATCACACGGGACCTCGGTTTAACGTCTCATCCGAAAGACTATTAGTAATTTTAGATGGCCAGCCGTGAGGATCGAACCCACACCCTCAAGTGACTCGAAGCATCACGTTCAAGAGTCCTACGCTCTACCTATTGAGCTATGCGGGCTGGTGTTAATAGTGTGAAGTATCGGGTAGAGGCTTTAATACCTTTTTAAGAAGCATTGTATTCACCCTTAGACCATTTTTGTTACTTTAGTTCCGTTTTTAGCCATCGTAGATCAAGATTAGATTGCACAAAACGTGTAGTCTGATCTATGATCAACATTGTCCACTTTGATGACACATTCATGACAAGTGTAAACTTGAAATTGCTCGTATCAAATATTATTTACAGCATGAAAATGCTTGTTGAGTTTATTTGGTTTTCTAATGGTAAAAACCCTTTACCACACAATCCCGACTTTTAACGACCCTGAACAAGAAGCCTTTCGAAAACATTGTGGGAAAAGGAGAAAATGCTGGTTACCAGCATTTTCTCCTTTTCCCACAATGTTTTCTCCCCTTCCAAAAACATATTCAATTTTTCAGTCAAATTTATTTTGTCGTCTGCAAATGCTTTCAATTTGGACTTGTCTAAAAATTTTATCGTTTGGTAAAGAGTTATAAAAATTCCCAATAGTCAGTCTTGTATGAAGGCAGTTAGGATATTATAAGAGCCTACCCGTGAACAGAGAAACGGTAACACCAGAACAAATACGATACGTGCCCGTAAATATCCACCACGTAAAAACATTGTTTGAATAGCTTGGTGTCGGGTTTCGTTGTGCGGACCATTTACCAACCAACTTTCGTGGCAGTCGAACATATGTGTTCCATTTCTGAATTTATATAAATGATTATCGATTTAAAATCGTGAAATAAGTGTTATAAGGACGAGTTGTGGTGTAACATTTAATTTGCTGTTCGGACCTCAGTTTAATTTCGGTGTTTTAAGATGGAAAATCGGGGATACGAGCGGGATCGTGGTGGATATGGGTATTCTACTAGACCGTACTATGTAGGGGCCGACATCAAACCCTCGGAATATGAATATAGACAAAGTCGAAAAAGGGTAAGTTGGATTTTAGTTTGGTTTTTAACATTTACTTGCGTTTTGCACCTTGATTTATAGGGATTACTTTTTACATACGCATTGTAAATAAGCATGACAATCTTGCCATTTTGTGTAACCTTGCGAAATACCGAACGAATTAAGACAGAATGGATACATCCTCTGTTTTATACCTTCTTTATCTCTTTGCCTTCTAAATTAAAGGCTCATTAGCTGCCAACAATTCGGAGATCAAATTGCAGACAAATTCTTATTCATACTATTTACAAGTATTAAGAATCTGATAATGTGTTATAGTGCAATTCGTCAAAGTTTACCGGTAGAAATGTATTCTAAAACTAAAAAAAAAAAGTTGCTAGTGTCTGAAATTTTGACCGGACGTGGTGAAATATGTTGTTAGACTTGTAACATTATTCACACTTCTACATAGTATGAATTAGTTTTGTCTGCATTTTGACTGAAAAATTGTTTCTTTTTGGCCGCTAGTGTGCCTTTGTGGCTTTAAGACTGCTGCAGACGACTTTAAAAATCCAGGCAAAATGGACTCAGACTGACGTATTTAGGAAAAATATGCGTGATTAACATGAATGGAGTTCTTTAAGCAATTTTTCTTTTTGTCGCATTGTTTTTGAAAAGGGCGGACGCTTGCAAGATGAGAAATAGTGATCTTCAGGAGGCAATGTCTTTTACACAGTACCCCACAATCCCTTTTGAAAACATTGTTAAAAAAGGAGAAAATGCAGGTAACCCGCATTTTCTCCATTTTCCCACGAGATTTTCTAGCCTATCAAGGACAAGCTTAGTCATTTGGACCACCATTACTTTGTCGTTTCCAAATTCTTTCAATTTGTGCGAGTCTACGATTTCGTCGTTTGATAAAGAATTAAACAATCTATAAACGTGTTTCCATCTTATTTAATCATCTCTCATTCTGTGAACATAATTTCAGCCAAACTGTGGTCTGCTTTTAATTCCTTATATTCAACCGGAAGTACGTGACGCATAACTGTTCACCAACTGTAGTTCTGCGATAAAAAGTAGATCTTCTTCGGCCATTTATGTTAAAATAATTTAAAACACTATTACGTACGACTCAGTGTGCTCTTGCAGACAGTGTAGGTCAAGATCAGGCTTCACAGAACATGCTGTCTGACCTTGGATCTGCAGTGTTCGATACGGTAAGATGTGTTAGGCGGAATGAGATAACCCTGCAAATAAAAAAGAATGTTCAAATATTTAGAATTTTAGAATTCATAGGATTAAAGTCACTGAGAAAAGAGAATTAGGTTTCGGTATCGAAGAGCTAAAGGGTTAAATTCGCTAAAACTGAGTCTGTTGATCTTTTTTGCCGTCGCTATTCGCATTATATCGGTTATAGATCTATACATGTACGGCTAGGGTTCACTAATTCATGTGTGTCCTTGCTTTCATCAGTACAAGTATGGGGTTCTGAAATACCTTGTCAAGGAAAGCCACCACGAAACTCCTGTAGTAGCTCAAACTCGAATGAGGATCGAATTCGGTCTCAAGGTCTTCAAAACACGAGATTCCCTAGTAAAGAGTTTGAATAGGAACGAATAAATCATCAAAAAGTCAGAAATAAGGGTGCAGTATCTTCCGAATTCACACGGACAGCATTTTGTTAAACGGTGCAAATGCTGCTGAACTGTTGTTTTTTTTCATTCATTGCAGTCTTTAGAAAATATGTTACTTGCACTCTTCAGTCAAAATGTATTGCATTTGACAAACCTAGTGCATTAACCCTTAGGCTGCTTAGCGCGACTCAAGGACCTTTTGCGGACAGTGTAGATCAAGATCAGATTGCACAGAACATGCAGTCTGATCTTGGATCTACGCTGTCCGATAAGGAGATTTTTTTTCCTCAAAAGTATATAAGTTTGGAATAACATTGTTCGGGCTTTTACTATCGACTTGAAAGTGTTATTCAACTTACTTAGCAGGATTATGGGTTTAGACTTACAGTATGTAAAGATCAAATGGCTTGCAACACGCGAAAAGGGGCATTCGGACATTTGCGTAAAGTGTCGTCTCGGATCAGCCTGCGCAGTTCGCGCTGGCTAATACGAGACGGCACTTTACGACTACATTAGATTTTGTGCTACAGTATAGACTTGTGCAAAAGAGAAAATTACATGAAAACGGTAAGTGTCGTTTCGGATTAGCCTGCGCGGACTGCGCAGGCTAATCCGAGACGACACTTTACGCAGATATTCGAATGCACCTTTTTGCGTGTTGCAGGCCAAATAATCATGTAAAGGTAAATGCAGTGCGTGGTATTGCATTGCAACGATAAACATTCAACTTGAGATCTTTTAGTGTTTAAACGCTAACCCTTCAAACTAGTTAAACTAATCAAAGTATATGATAAAACGAGACATGCTTTGTGAAAAGGGGGTTTAATGTATCTGCGACAACTATCGCCCCAAGTCAGCCTGTACAGTCCGCGCTGGCTAACCTGGTTCGAAACTTTTTGCTGTTGGTCAATTTCTGCATGTCCACGGACCATTCAAGTAATTCTACTTCATGATTCAATTGGTTGGTTTACAAAATGGACTTTATGGATTCATAATTCTATGATGACTCTCTTGGTATCATGCATCGCTGAGATGAATTAAGTGCGGTTTTGCTAAAGCATGGCTAAGATACAGCGCGAGGGGAGAAACATTCATGTACCTAAACGTTGCAGTATTAGAGCTATTTTGCCACAAAAATCAAGGGGAAAAATGACAGTAAAGATCAAACATCAGATTCTACGTTCTGTGCTGATTGATCTTGATCTACACCACCTGTAAAATGAAATTTAAGTCATCCTAAGCTCTATCAGAGTAAACTTGCAGTCATAAACGCGTTCGTCGAACCAAGGAAAGAACTTTAGCCGAACCAGGAATAAGGATTCGCAACCGCTGGATTATCAATCTTGTGCATTATCTGTGAACTTCCGTGTGTGAAAAGGAGGGGGGGGGGGGGCGGTTAAAGGAGGACTCTGCCACCATATACGGATGTTGTCTTGATTTCAGTTTTGAGCGACTTCCATCTCAGCTTTCCGACTCACATTTGCCAGGTTATCTCTTTATCACACGTTAAAATTTAGATCTTGTCTCAGCTGAAAGCAGATGACAAATTGATACTTAAATAATTCTTAATGACGGAGATAGCATAATTGAGAAATGAGAAAATGCTGCCAATCAATACTTTCCCCTTTTTTTCACAGTATTTTTGGGTTCTAGAGCCTTTTTCTTCGGGTGGATAAAGCATTTAAGTTGGTAAATAGTTGATATGAAGAAAAATAGGGCAAACAACTCTTTCATTTTCAGTGCTTTGATTCTTCCATGAAATTTACATGATCGAACAAACATACATGTACGTGTATACTCTGTGATAAGAGGGCTTGATACATCTTCCTGAATTATTACACTAAGCACTAAGCGGACTGCGCAGGCTGACATGGGTCGATACTTTTTGCAGATGCATTGAGCCCCCTTTTCACAGAGTATGGCTCATGTCTGTAAATTATTGATGTCTTCGTTTCTTCAAGGAACAGAAATCTAATTATCTATCGGAATTACCTAGGTCATTAATTTCCACAGGTCCCTCATCAAGCATGCGGGCTTTCGAAACACACCAGAGTGAACAATTTCAAATTTCGTCAGTGTTGTTTTGGTCCTTCTTGCTTTAGAATTGAGCCTGGCTCTGTGAAAAAGAGGGTTAATGCATCTGCAAAAAGTATCGACCCATGTTAGCCTGCGCAGTCTGCGCAGGCTGACCTGGGTCGAAGCCTTTTTGCTATTTGTAAATTCGCTGCATGTTAAAGGACGTTTCTACTTCATGAGTCAGTCGGTTGTTAGACAATGGGATTTTATGGATCCATAATTATATGATGACTTGCTGTATGTATTGTGCATGAAGGAGATGCATCAAACCGCATTTCCCAAGAGCACAATTATAGAAGTTTTGCTGTAGTTTATACTGTTGTCACAGAGACGAAAACTAAAAGAAACCGGAGTTGATAGGCAGAAAGAGATTTGAAATCTTACGAACATGAAAGTTCGCAACAAATGCATATAGCTCAAATACAAACCGCACCTGGCGGGATTCGAACCCGTGCGGACAAATATCCTCGTTTTTTGAGGTTGAAAAGACCAATACCATAACCACTGAGCCAAAGAGAATTCTTTCTGACGCAGTTGTCAGGTATTGATTTTATACGGGAAATGCAGTAAGGAAGGAATGATCTCTCGTAACAAAAAAGGCCAAAAAAATAACATTGCGACAATTTCTGTTTTTGTTTGAGAATTTCTTCAGTGACTATGTACAAGAGACACTTGTAACACGAACGTCAAGGATTGCCAGTGAACGGAAAGATGTTGAATAAATAATGAATAAATTGGGTAAAACTGAAAGGAAACGGTGTCTTATTACACGCAATGGTTGGTCTGCTTAACCTGTCCCAGTTGTACAAAAACAGATTCAGGGCAGGTAATAAATCTGCGATCTTATGGACTTTCTTCCGTTAGCCTCGAAATTCTTTGCGGCGATCGAGGCATAGTCGTCGCTCTTCCGTCCAAATTTTAATAAGGTATGTATGTACGGATTAATCTAAAAGCAAAAAAGGCAGTTGCTCTCCGATGAGAAGAATTTCATTTGAAGCATTTGTTTGCGTAGATTGAAGGGCAAGATCTTCATTGAAAAAAACAAAAGACAAAGTCGCAACCGGAGCATGTTCGAGTCATTACTTCTTTATTTATGGTTGATTTCAAGATTATTTTGCGCAATGGTTCTTCTTGTGAAATATGTTTATATAGGTCAATGGTCAAAATAGCAGTAAAGGTCAAAAGATAAAACTGCCACGGATAATCTTGTCCCAACCATATTTCAATATCCAAACCATATCATATAAAATCATGGAAGTTATTGTGAAGATGACAAACTGTTACTGGATGGCGGTTCAAGTGGTAGTAGCTGGCAGAAAAATGCGATTTAAAACCATGTTAAAAGTAAACGAAAGATGGTGCGAATTGGCAACTTTTGATCTTGTTTTAGAATGCAATTTCTGCCAATGACTAACACTAGGACCGACAGTCATAATAGATTGTCATCTTCACAATAGTTTCCATACTTTTAAATGGTATGATTTAAAATTTTACATTTTAAAACCCACATTGTTTTCATTTGGCAGCTATTGGGCCTTTAAAGAAATGTATACAGCATGAGATACATACAAGTTGGCTTCTTTACAAAAGAAGCCAGGAGAGGTCAGCATCAATGTTTTCAAATAGTTTATTGGCTTTTAATTTCAATATATTTTGGTAGCCTACATGTAAACAAACAAGTAAAAAAGCCGCCGCTTAGAAACGTCATATGCTTTACATGACGGTCATTTGACCTTCTTGTCGCGTTTTCAAGTCGCATGATCTTGTCCAGCGGTCTTCTCTTTTTTAACGAAATTCTTCTTATTTTTTCTTCTGCTTAGATTTATTTGCTTAATCAAAAATTACAATTATTTGAGAGGTCATTTGCAGTAATGGCAAATTAATATAACAAATCTTTTCTGAAAGTCGTCATATAAAAATAAACCACGTCTATTTCCTGTTTCGGTTTTTTGATTTCGCTTTATTTACAAAACCATGACAAAACAGACTGTGTATCAGAACAATTTCACAAGAAAAATGGATTTAGACAGCAAATTCTGTGGCAGTCTGCCTTTTAAACTCACCACTGTTGACGAGGTATGATGACCTCTCCAATGAACGGTGATCTGGCAAGAGAGATTTAAGGCCTCTCCGTGACCCATTTTACCAAAAAAGTCATTTCACAGTAATGGATCCACAAAATCCATTCTGTTCAACAATCGACTGCATCATGATGTAGAATGGTCCGTTTCCATGCAGAAAAATTACCAATAGCAAAAAGTTTCGACTCAGGTCAGCCTGCGCAGGACATGCGCAGGCTGACCTGGGTTGATACTTTTTGCAGATGCATTAAACCTCCTTTTCACAGAGCATGGCTAGGATATCGAGCACTCATTAAATTTTTGTCTTTGAGTTTCAATTTTACCTGTAGATCATACATAAATCTCTGACTCACTTGAGTCGGGCAGAATTCATGGTATTGTTTTGTTCGTTTTTAGAAGGATTTCTCAATGACTAAAACGTGGGCGTTTGTTCAGATTAGTTTTCAAAAGACCAAGTTTGAATAATGAAACCCGTTTGTAAAATCACGATTTTCAACAAAAAAAAAAGAAATGAAATAACCTTTTACAAAAGAACCCCATTGTGTAACGACTCTGGAGATGAAGATTTTTTTGAAAACATTGAAATAAAAGGGAGAAAAGGCTGGTAACCAACATTTTTTTCTTTTTCCCACGATGTTTTTTTTTTACACTTTCCGGGACAAATCGCATCATTTGAGCAATAGTTTATTTGTCGTCTGCTTATGCTTTCAATTTGGAGAAGTCTAACATTTTGTCGTCCGATAAAGAGTTACCTGCAATGTAGCATTTTACGAAACAGATGACACAAAATGATTGATTAATTGATTGATTGATTGATTGTATGATGTTTTACGCTATTTTCAACATTATTTCAGTTATATCGCGGCGGCCAGTGCACCTATCCATGCTTTCCTGGAGTTTCTTTTACCAGCACTCCGCACAATATTCTTTCCAAGCCATTGGCTGCTTTCTCACATAACCATCGTCGAAACAAAATTAATATTTCAAAATACAAGTATACATGTAAATGTGTTCTGATAGCTGATTATTCCAAAGATTGAACTTATTTATGTTTCTATACATGTATGTAGCATAATTACGTATACTAATACAAACATCAGGTTTTCTCTGGAAACAGTGTAGTAAAAGTTCTGAATATTCATATGAGCATTTTGAGCAATCGGAATTGTTGCTACACTATTTTCTCAAACAAGTTTTGTTTTTTGGTAAATCTCTTGCACAACTTTCGATTTTCTTTTTGGATAATCGCGTGGTCGTGAAATCGAGATCTGACTGTGAATTTGTCCCGGCTGCTACGCGCGACCCAATGACATTTTGCGGACAGTGTAGATCAAGATCAGACTGCACAGAACGTGCAGTCTGATCTTGATCTACACTGTCCGATAAGGAGATAATTTCTCCCAAAGTAACTTTGACATTTCAAAATTCGGGTTTTAACTATCGGCTTGAAAGTTTCATTTTACTTATTTAGCAGGTTAAGGGTCGAGAAAAAATTATCAAAAGATTACCAGCGATATCGAAAAGTGAAAAGAAACGGAGAAGATTAGTTGAAAATCTGTGACACATTATCTTTTAATCCTTGGGATACGCTGAACAACCTGGGCTGAATTTACAGACAGTAGATTCGAGATCAGACTGCACATACTTTGCAGTCCGATCTCGGATCTACACTGTATACACACACGATTTTCAGAGTGAACAACCTGGGCTGGATTTACGGACCGTAGAATCGAGATCAGACTGCACATTCTTTGCAGTCTGATCTATGATTTACACTATCAACACACAAGATTTTCAGAGATGTGCTCGTTAAAGTGTTCTCGAAACTGAGAAACAATTAGGATTTCCCTACCGGATTCAAAATGTCCATTTTCTCATTTATGATGCTCTGCAAGGATTAACCTTTAACCTTTATCCAGCTTAATCAGTTAATTGAAACTTTCAAGCCGATAGTAAAAACCCGATTGATGATATTTCATATTTAGTTTTTTGGAGAAAAATGTCTCCTTATCGGACAGTGTAGATCCAAGATCAGACTGCACGTTCTGTGCAGTCTGATCTTGATCTACACTTTCCGCTTAAGGTCAGTGTGTCTCGCTTAGCAGCCTAAGGGTTGACGTAAAATAAGCTGCTGTTTGTCACAAAACGTATAATCCTTCCCACTAAATCTGAGAACTGCCTGAAAGGATATACTTATTATACTGCAAAGAAATTTCTCGTGATCTGATTGGATAATATGCCCCGAACATATATATTATGTACACTGGCAAAACCAACGTAAAAGCAGTTTCCCTTTCGGGAGCCCGGTATAAATGACTACACTTTCAACACAACATCCAAAATGGCGGCGTCGATCAAGATTAACATCAAGATTATGCACCAAACTGCACGTTTTTCCAAGGTTTCAGTGACGTCAGTTCCCAGTGGCGTCATTTTTCTTTGAATTGGGGCACTCAGAAGGGAAATTCTACTTTGTCAGCGTACTCAATTTTTGAAACAAAAAAAAAAACAGGTAAATTTCGCTTAACACACGTTGGAATGGTAAAACTTTGCAGTGTAATAAATTCGTTGTACGGTGAGGTGGCAGGGGACTTGGAAACTTTTTCACGGCTGTGGTGAATCATGTCGCCCCGAGCGGAAAGCTCGGGGCGACATGATTCACCACAGCCGTGAACAAGTTTCCAAGTCCCCTGCCACGGAAAGCTCGGGGCGACATGATTCACCACAGCCGTGAACAAGTTTCCAAGTAACCTGCCACCTCACCGTACAACTAATAATGTACATACAGGAGTAAAGAGGTAAACAATGAAGATTACATTGAAAATACAGTAAATTTATTCTTCTCAAAAACCAGACAGACAAATACTCTTATTCTCAAATCTATAACATAGCTCGTAGATAAGCGAGAAAGCAATAAATACATAATCTAATTCAGTTGTAGAAATTACCAAGCCCTATAGGTCTACGTCCGGTTTCTTTTCGAAGATTGATGGTAGTCATTGCGACATGGTTATTCCTTTCTCACCTCGTCTTACTTTCGATGATGTTTACATGCATTTATGTAGGTAAGCAATCAGTGGCTTGGAAAGACTATTGTATGAAGTACTGGTAAAAGAAACTTCAAGGATAGAAGCGCTGGCTGCTCCGATATTACTGAAATAGAGTTAAAAACAAAGTTGAAGCACCATATTAACAGACTGACCAAGCCTTCCCAACCCCTATTTCAGCACAAAGTCACAAAAGGCTTTTTTTTTTTTTTTTTAAAGGGTATAAAACATTTTGGTAAAAGGAGAAAATGCTGGTAACAAGTATCTTCTTCTGTTCCCAGATAGTGATTCTAATGCCCCCCCCCCCCCCCCCTTCTTTCTTTTTTTCCTCGAAGGATAGCAAAAACTGTGGGAAAAGAAGAAAATATTGATGACCAGCATTTTCCCTTGTTCCCACAATGATTTTCAAATGCCTTCTTTCTGATGGTCGTTAAGACTCGGAATTCTTTGGTAATGTGTTAAAGTGCTAACCAGCATAATTTCCTGTTCCTTTGATGACTTTCAAAGGCCTTCTTTCTCATGGTCGTGAAAACTCCACGCCGTTCTATAAAGTGTCAAATGACTAAGCGGGCGAAGATTTAAAGTATTGCATTTATTCAAAGAAAAACACTAGATATGTTTTTTCAATCCAAGTCTACCGCAATTTATAGTTGAAGTACAGATCCCGAATATAATCTTCTTTCTATCGTGGTTTATCGTTCATTATTGCATAAAATGTGCCTTTCCAGGCCGTTATAAGCATGTATTAACGAGCAAAAACCGGACGTTAACGGGAGAAAACGTGTAATAATCAGTAAATTCACGCGCCGTTAACGCCCGGCTTTGTACTATCAATATCCTCGATCCGGGCCTACCTTGTAAACAACATTTGTCCTTGTCAGAACTCCCCTAGACTCCGACCAACAAACTGTAGAAACTTGTACCATATTAGATCCTCTTTATGGCTTGTCTTTGATGATATTAGTAAACCACAAACAAAATTTTGCACAGAATCTCAGTCGAATCGAGATCTGAACAAAAAAACACTCGTGAAATGCACTCTACACCAGCTACATCCCACCCACTTTTAGCGTGATCGGCAATTCTTTCGCTTGACGTAGATCTATCCCTTGGACGTCTTTCGGTTACAGAAATTCATATCCACTCATTTATCCTAGTTAAAATCGATCCAGACCTGTGCAAGTTTATCCCACAAAAGTCCACTTTGTATTAAAAATCATTCGAAGTGAATTTACACCGAGATAATCGAAACTGACATGTACGACTAACGGCCCTTCACTGTTCATAACAAAAACTTTTTCGCTGACTTCCGGTTTTTACCCATTTATGTCCAGTACATTTGAAGTTCGCTTATTTGCATTTCTATGGACATATTTTTTGTTATTATTGCAAATTATTGCTAAAAGACTTTTCCTTTATGCAATAATAGCATTAATTCATGTTTTTTTTAGGTCGTTAACATTCGCAGAGGCCCTCAAAATACTTTAACACCCTCGTGCTTCGCACTCGGGCGTTAAACCATTTTTCAGGCCTCTGCGAATGTAACAACCTCAAAAACGTGAATTAACCTTGTAATATACCACGTTGTGAGTTATGAGGCGCAATGAATAAACCACTCGGGCTATCGCCCTTGTGGATTATTTATTGTGCCTCATTACTCACAACTGTGGTTTATTGAACGATAACCCACGATAGAAAGAAGGTTATTTCTTACTTCTAACATGACACGTGAATTCGGCTCTATAAACACAGTACAACGAAAGCATAGGGGTCCGTAGTTTGACTCCTGTCACCCATAGACTATAATATATAGTCTGTGGGTGCCAGGAATCAAACTACGAACCCCTATGAACGAAAGCGTGGTAAAATTTACGTTATTTTATGTAGAGTGACGTCATTCTATATAGAGTGACGTCATTCTGTATAAAGTAAGTAAGTTATTCAATGGAATATAATCTACATCCGCGTTTTTACTCTAGGTATGAACTTGTTTTCCTTTCATTAAGAGTTGGTCATGTTAGAATCGAAATAATCTTCTTTCTATCATGATTTATCGTTCAATATACCACGTTGTGAGTAATGAATAAACCACTCGGGCTATCGCCCTCGTGGATTATTTATTGTGCCTCATAACTCACAACTGTGGTTTATTGAACGATAATCCACGATAGAAAGAAAATTATTTCTTAAATATACTTTTCAAGTAGTCATAATTTCCGCACTAATTCTGTCTTTCATTCATCTATTTAATGACATCCACTTGGTATTAAGGTGTATTGTTTTTGTCCATACCTATGCATGTACGAGGGTCCTGCAATAATGAGTGAGACTGTTGTCATATCTGAAATATTGTTAGACAGATTTTAATGAAACTTTGCACATATATTGCCTAACATATTAGCAACACAAAAATTACGCCAAATGACGTTACGTTATGACGTCACAATTATGACGTCACTTCCTGTGACACAAACAACTGCAACATGGCCAGCTTCACAGCAGAAGAACAACGTGCATATATAAAAAATTGAGTATTATAAGGGTAGCACTGGAACAGAGATTTTCAAACCTTACAAAAAGTTTGTGGGGACTCGTGCAGCAGTGTTCCGGTGGATTGCACAGTTTAAGGAAGGAAGGACTAGCGTGCAGAAGCAACCCAGCCCAGGTCGGCCAACAGAAGCAACAAGCGAAGAAAATATCCAAAAGGTGAAGGCTGTAATGGAGACTGATCGAAGATACACATGCGAAGAAGTAGCCAATGAAATTGGGATAAGTCATGGGTCAGTACATACAATTTTGACAAATAAGTTAAACATGCGACGTGTTGCTGCAAGGTGGGTACCGCATGCACTGAGCTCGGAGCAGAAACAGGCAAGAGTGGATGTTGCCAGTCAATTACTGGACAGATACAAAAATGAGGGTGATATGTTTCTTAATAGGATAGTGGCAATAGATGAGACTTGGATACGAACTTATGAACCAGAACTAAAAAGACAATCTTCAGAATGGCACACGCCGGGGTCCCCACGACCCATTAAATTCAGGCGAAAACAAGGAAATTTGAAGATGATGATGATTTTTTGCCTATGATAATCACGGCATATTAGCTGCAAATGGGGTCCCGATCGGGAAAACAGTCAATCAAGAGTATTATCGTACATTTCTGATGTCTGTCTTGAGACCTGCCATTCGCAAGAAGCGACCGGAGCTGCTTGAACTTACACCATTAATTCTGCATGACAACGCCGCCTGTCACAAGGCAGGTAGGGTGACGTCACTTTTGACACTCTACAACTGGGACATTTTACCGCACCCTCCATATTCTCCAGACATGAGTCCTCCAGACATTGATCTTTTTCCTAAGTTGAAAGAACCATTGCGAGGTGTGCGTTTTGAGGATTTAGACGCCCTGGAAGTAGAGGTGGCCAGTCAAATTCGACGCATTAGAAGACTTCCTCACCGATGGAATTCTGTCATTGAAAAGGGAGGAGCCTATATTGAAGGAATGTAGGAACATTGGATGAGTATTAGTTCAGGTATTTCTTCAATAACTACAGTCTCGCTAATTATTGGATGACCCTCGTATTTACAAGTACTGTGTTTGATTGATTGATTGATTGTATGGGTTTAACGCCGTTTTCAACATAATTTCTGTTATGTCGCGGCGGCCAGTGCACCTATCCATGCTTTCTTGAAGTTTCTGTTACCAGTACTCCGCACAATTTTCTTTCCAAGCCACTCGCTGCTTTCCCAAAATCATCGTCGAAACAATGATCAGCGGTGAGAGAGGAATGAATCCTGTCGCAATGACTATCATCAATCCTCGGAAAGAAATTGGCCGAACCTTCTGTGTTCGATGATGAACCTTATGTGTTCAAGTCTTGAATCATGATTAAAGTTTCTGTTCTGTTCTGTTTTGTTCTGTCATCGACTCACCTATAGGGTAACCTATAATAATGGCAATCAACTCTTGAAAATTGTAGAATTTTTATACGTTCTATTTAAAAAGGAAAGATCAATAATCGATCTTTGACAATGAGAGAAAAAAGTTGTCAGACAGGTCTGCGTTACAATACCTTTTCTCTATACAATGTACCAAACGACAAAATTTTAGACTGGTCCAAATTGAAAGCATTTGCAGACGACAAAATAATTGTGACTCAAAAATTGAAATTTGGTTTTGGGGAGGATAGGAAACATTGTGGGAAAAGGGAAAAATGCTGGTTACCAGCATTTTCTCCTTTTCCCACAATGTTTTCAAAA
Source organism: Hippopus hippopus (assembly GCA_946811185.2). Taxonomy (NCBI): domain Eukaryota; kingdom Metazoa; phylum Mollusca; class Bivalvia; order Cardiida; family Cardiidae; genus Hippopus; species Hippopus hippopus. The sequence goes on from OX328104.1 coordinate 42,556,802, forward strand.
GCCTTCTCTTTCAGAGTCGTTTATATGAAAAAAGGTCAACCCTTTCAGGGTCGAAGGTGAAATTAGGCGCTTTTTGTGGACGGCTTAGATCAAGATCAGACTGCACAAAACGTGCAGCCTGATCTTGGATCTATACCGTCGGCTCCTTTTGTCAACCCTGTAAGATAAAAAAAAAAAAAGAGATATCGTTCTACCTAATAGTGGACTTTATTTTTAGCTGTTGCAAGAGGTCGATTTTTATAAATCTGGAACTGAAAGGGTCAACCACTGCCCCACTACCAGATTATGTCGACAATATAATGACGTATGAGAGTATGTAGCTTTTGAAAACAGTGTGGCAAACAGAGAAATTGATTGATTAAGCTAGTTGTAAGTATCCCTTCGAAGGCCAAAATGTATTTACTATTTGTAGAGTTAAGAAATGCTCATGCCTGAAGTCTTTGGTTTGGTCTTACTCTAAACAGGGCTTAAATGTGAATTCTTGTGGTGTCTTTGGAGTGTCCCTAGGCAAGACACTTCAGAACCACAGCCTAATACAGGTGAAACCCAGGAAATACATGAATATGTGAGCTGTCGCAGTGAATTTACTGAAATAATGTTGAAGATGCCGTAAAACACCATTCAATAAATCAATCAACCACAAATGGAATTTACATTATCAGTCAGAATTGCGTTAGATGCAGATATTGTGATTCAAAACTGCTTCTGTCACAATGTTTTCCAAAGAAGCGGAGGATGTAGGTACAAGATCAGACTGCATTCTAGTTTTTGGTCTACAATGCCCACGTACGCAGACAAACCGGGTTCAGCGTTGCAATGGTTACGATATAACTAAACAGGAATATTGAACACTGCTACAGTGGTACAACGTTACTTTGGCAAGGCTGAATTGTGATACATACAACTGGACCATACTCTAGTAAAAGAGGGTTTAATGCATCTCCGTGGTGCATTATACGAAGTAAGTCATCACACAGTTATGGATCAGTAAAATCCATTTTGTCTAACAAGCAAAGGAAATGTGAGGTAGACCGTTCCTTGATGTGCAGAATATTGTCCATTTTGACCATTAGCAAAAAAATGGGTCGATACTTTTTGAAGATGTATCAAATTCCCTTTTCACAGAGAATGACTCAATTGTTTTGAACTTGTCAAAATGAGAGAAACGATTTATTTTGAACAACTCACCCATTTATCAACAGAAGTTCATCTGCTTTCTTGATTGACAAGTAGGCTTGTAGAGAGATGTCGCCTTTACCTGTAACCCGCCAAGCCCAGGTAGCGCAGTCAGTAGCGTATAGGACTTGAATACACGGGGGTGCTGGTTCTAATTTCCATCTGGAACTATTTCTTTCCGAGGATTAATGATAGTCATTGCTCTCTCACCGCTGATCCTTGTTTTGACAATGGTTATATGGAAAAGCAGCCAGTGGCTTGGAAAGAATGTTGCGCGAAATACTCGGAACAGGAACTCCTGGAAACAATGGATGGGTGCACTGACTGCCGTGATATAACTGAAATAATGTTGAAAACGGTATTAAACACCACACAATCGTTCAGTCAATCCCTGTAACCCCTCGAAATGAATTCAGACAGGAACGAAAAGTGTACCGACGCATCATCTTGGCCGATTGTTAAAGTTTACTTTGTAATGTGAAACTAAATGTTTCTATAGATGATATTGTTGTTGCCTGAGGTAAATTTGTCCATGGATATGAGTCGTGCTCCGTGAAAAGGGGTTTAATACATCTGCAAAAAGTATCGATCCAGGTCAGCCTGCTCGGACTGCGCAGGCTGACCTGAGTAGAGACTTTTTTGTTATAAGTCAGTTGTATGTTGTTTCAAAGGACCAGTGTACCTCGTGATTCAGTTGGTTCTTGGACTGAATTGATTTTATGGATCAAGAAGTTTGCGTGATAGCTTGCTTGGTATAATGCATGTTTTTCCCAGACCGGAGGTCACATATAATAACCACACCGTGTCACTGACGAGTCACAATTATACTTCACAGCATCATTTCCCGATCAGTCACACAGTCACCTCTCATGGTTAAGCAGTGAGCTCTTGTGTATCCGAACTTTTACCAGGTTGTAGACTTTGAAATATAGTATACGAATATTACAATGACTGATGGTTATAGAGTCTGATCAACACTTTAAAATTCCCGTATTTCAAGCCTAGCTATGCAACCAGCAGCCCCCCCCCCTTCTTTTTTTTTTACCAAACATACTAAATAGTATTCTTTAGTCGAATTCTAAATTTGAAAAAATAACTGATTGGCTAAAACCATTTGGTGTAACTAATTAGAAATTGCGTTTCTTTAAGATTTAGGAAAATCTAGACAGCATTATTCAGAATGGTTGGTAAATATGGATCCCGGTATGATCGTTTGATATACTATAGTTTGGCCGATTTACCTTCGACCAACTGTATACCAATAAAATCATGTTTTATGTTTTTTGAAGGTATTAAACTGAAGGCATAAGCACTAATCTTGTTCTTCCTTTTTGGTGAACTTTTTTGTATCGTTTAACCCATTACTTCATGAAACACATTTGCTGCAGGCGACTTCAAAAAACATTAACGTATTTTTTTTTTACTAATAAAAATTAGCTAAGGTTGATATATAATACACATTAAGAAATTGTGGTAAAAGGACAAGTTTTACGTTTGCCATGATGTTTTTCAAAAGTGGTCTATAGCACTATGAAATAGGTCGACTAGAGAAGGTAGTGTTTTACTCCCCAGCTTACTGTCTTTAACTCTGTACCACACATTCTCGAGCTTTAACACTACTGCTAGAGAATTCTTCTGAAAACATTGTGGGAAAAGAAGAAAATGCTGGTAAACAGCTTTTACTCCTTTTTCCACTGTGTTCTCTGCCTTTTCAAATACAAATTTCATTATTCCGGTCACATTTGATCGTTCATTTCAAATGGTTTCAAACTGAACAAAGTCTAGAATTTTCTCATCTGTTAGAGGATTGAGGGCTTTTACACAGGAAAAAGTGCGTTCAACAGAAAAAGAATATAAAGTTTTAACTTGTCAGACACTTAAACTTGAAAGAAAACATTTTAGCTACCAAAAACTTTGCATGGAGTATTTTTCCATTATTCATAACGTTCCATCAGATCTGACAGTGCATTATCAAGATCAAGATGAAGGTGAACACAAACGTGCCTTGATACAAGCTTGTAGCTCGGCAGATTTAACTTTTATCCTGCTAAATAATTGAAATGGAACTTTCAAGCCGATAGTAAAAACCCAAATTTGGCTATTTCAAAAGATTTTTTTTTTTTGGAAAGATATGACCTTATCGGATAGTGTAGATCCAAGATCAGACTGCACGTTTTGTGCAGTCTGATCTTGATCTACACTGTCCGCAAAAGGTCCTTGAGTCGCGCTTAGCAGCTTAAGGGTTGGGGAAAAAAAACCGTCGATGTTTTGTCATCGTCTGCGTTTGCTACGCGGGGCCGTTGTAGTGCAACAATCTTAACATCTGCATTTTCTTCCTGATCACTCTGTTATGAATGGAGATATTTATTTCAAAACCGAGCTATTTGTTACATACGTTAACTCTTTACCAGACGACAAACTTTGATGATTAAAAACTTGTCCAAATTGAAAGGATTTTCAGACGACAGATTAAATGTGGTTCAACCTACAGAATTTGGTATTTATAGGGTAGAAAACTTTGTAGGAAAAGGAGAAAATGCTGATTACAAGCATTTTCTCCTTTTCCGACAATGTTTTCAAAAGCCATAGCCCGAGGCCTTATGGCTAGGTACAGGAAGATTTCTAAAGTTTTCTCTGTATAAGTCCATATAAAACCTGTGACCCTCGGGGCGGGGTCCAAATTGACCCAAGGGCTATAATTTTGGCACTCTTGGTGGAGGCCCACTAGATAAAGCCAATGCAAAATTGGTAGCCGTAGGTGTTATGGCTAGCTACAGGAAGATTTCTAAAGTTTTCTATATATAAGCCCATGTAAAACTTGTGACCCCCGGGGCGGGGCCAATTTTGAACCCAGGGCTATAATTTGAAGAAACTTGATAGAGGTCTACTAGATAAAGCTACATGCCAAATTTAGAAGCCCTAGGCCTTATCGTTTCAGACAGGAAGATTTTCAAAGATTTCCAATAGTTTAAGTTTTGTTGCCATGGTAACCAGAGTTTTTGAAAGAATCATAAGAGGACTATGGCAGGATCATTTCTGTGAAGTTTCATCATAATTGGATGAGTAGTTTCAGAGAAAAAGCTGTTTAAAATAAAAGTTAACGCACGCCCTGACGGACGGACGCATGGACGCACGACGGACACCGGGCCATGACATAAGCCCGCTTGCCGACGGCCAGTGGAGCTAATAAAGGAACCCTTGTATTTCATCTTGAGGTAATTCTGTATTTTACCTAAAACATGTAACAGATATATAATCAAAGTAATATTTGGTATGCCCTCCATTCGCAGCAACACCTGCACGACACCTGGCAGGCATATTGGAGATGATTAGGCGTGCCGTTGCTCTCAGAATCTGCTGAAATATTGAGAGGTAAAGTAACCTAGTCACGTCAGAAGTAAAAAGTAACAAGGTCCCTTATTTTGGGGCGGGGAGGGGGCTACGTATACATTGCAGGTGTTTACAGCAATAAAAAGGAAGTATTTTATATGCTACATGTATCAACCAATGGTTACAATTAAAACCTTTCCATACCCTCTGACCAAACGACAAAATTTTGAACCAGGACAAGTTGGAAGCACTTACAGACCACCAATTTATTTGGTTCAAATGCTATCATTTTTGTCTTACAAAGTTGAAAATATTGCGGAAAAGGGAGAAAATACTGGTTGCCAGTATGTTCTTGTTTTCCAGCAACGTTTTCCAAAACCTTATTGCTCAGGGTCGTTGAAACACGGAATGGTTTGGTAAAGGTTTTAAACCTTATCATGCTAATTAAGAGAAATGAAACAGTGCTACAATGGACTGTTCCTCAACACATGCCACCCTGTCCTCCCACAAAAGGCCTTGTAATTTACAATAATACCACACATTTATAACACTAGAGCAGTTTCAAGCTATTTAACACAGTGAATTGTCATGTAGATGGACTCTCAAATTTCACAATGAAATTATAGCATAAGATAGTACGTGTATAACTGGTGGTACATAAATGTGTTAGAATTGTCTCCCCACCCTCACCACTTAGCAGTTATTTTAAATAACTGATTTTACAATCTGATGTCGTTATGATCGTTGTTGTTGTTGTTACTGTTGTTTTTATTGTTGTCTGTATGGTTTTTTTTGTCATGTTACTGTTGTTTTCGTTTGAATGAGAATTTTAAGCGACATTTCATTCATATCAGGGGACAGTACGCTTTGTGTTCTCTTGATTTAACCCCGGTATTATTACGCTAGGGCTCTGAAGCTTCCTACTCACAGACTTTCGACATAGTGCTCTAACTGTGACTGAAATAATTTATCTTTGAAGGAGTAAGAAATATTCTTAGGAAATGAGAAATTATTGGTGACCCGATGTTTTCCAAAACCTTCATCCTCGGGCTCGTAAGTACACGGGACTGTTTGGTAAGGGCTGAAGGGAGGCTTTTAAAGTTTTCTGTACCCTTATCCTGCTCAGTTACTGAAATGAAATCTTCAATTCGATAGTAACAGCCCAAATATTCTTATTTCAAAGTTATGTTTTTAGAAATAACATCTCCTTATCGGATAGTGTAGATCCAAGATCAGACTGCACGTTCTGTGCAGTCTGATCTTGATCTACACTGTCCGCAAAAGGTCAGTGAGTCGAGCTTAGCAGTCTAAGGTTAATCATGCAAACTCCGAAAAAGATTTTTATCACTGACTATTGTACAATTGCAGTAGTTTAAGGTAAAATATTCTTCAATGGTATTATCTTGTGATGACACTCAGACGCTTAATCCCTTAACACACCATACCGACTTTTAACGACCCTGAGAAAAAAAAGCTTCAGAAAACATTGTGGAAAAAAAGAGAAAATGCTGAAGACCAGCATTTTATCATTTTTCCACAATTTTTTTCGACCATTTCCAAAATAAATTTCAAATTTATGAGTCACATTTATGCTGTCGTCTGCCAATGCTTTCAACTTTGACTAGTCTAAAATTTTGTTTTTTTGATAAAGGGTTAAGGTTTTTTTTTTTTTAATTTCACTCCAGAATTTTGAAAAGTCTGTGGAAATTTCACATAGTTATGCAATAATGGTAGGCGCCCATTTTGTGAGATCGTATTCAAATAGGTACATGTACGATGCATTATCTTCCGCTAGATGGCATTCTACAAATACACAGCTATCTGATTTGGGCATTCTGGGTACAGAACCGGACTGCTTTTCAAAACGACAATCGTTACTTTGAATGTCAAAATGAAATAAATGTTTACGCAATAAAACGCTTCCTGGTGCGATTCATTCACTTATGATCAGCTAGCTTGTAACCTATGCACCGGCCATTTATTAAAACAGCCCCTACAGGCTTGGGTAATAGCTTCGGTATAAGCCCTACTTTTCCCCTGTATATGAGATGGGTGATGCGTCATAGCAGACAGGTCGAATTTTCGAAGAATATGACATGCGCAGACAACGATGTACGACATCTGATGTCACATCTGGTCTCTGAAATAAGACGATTGCAAAATTACCATCCCGTTCATTAAAAGCTTTATTTCGTCCTCTTCAGCCGATGTAACCACCCAGTTTCTTTACGCTGGCAAAGAAAAATATATTTAGTGATATTAGTCAGTGTTTTACAAGAATTCTTGTCTGAATACTAAAAGCAAAACATCTAACCACACCCCCTTAAGCAGCCCCAAATATGCTAGAACATCACCCATTCGCCAGTTGAAACACTAGAACCTTTTCAAGCTGTTGAACTGTATGGTGTTATGCAGAGGGAATCTCAAATTTCACATTGAAACTATGGTTTAGATCCCCACGTGTGTATATAAATGAGGGTATTCTAGATCTATTACATCTTTCAAACCCTTTTTCTCAACCCCAACGCTTAACTCTTTAACCCCTTCTCAAATAACAAAGTTTTGATACTTCGAAATTAAAAGCATCTGCAAGCGAAAAACCTGAAAATGGTACCAATGAACTGAAGTTCTTTGACAGTGTAGAAAACATTGTGGGAAAAGGAGAAAATGCTGGTTACCAGCATTTTCTCCTTTTCCCACGATGTTTTTAGAGGGCTTCTTTCTCAGGCTCGTGAAAACACGGGATTGTTTTGTTAATGGGTTTAAAGACAACAAAATATTACACTTGTCTAAAATGAAAGCATTTGCAGATGATAAATTAATGTTGCTCAAATAGCTAGGATTCGTCTTTGAAAGGCCATAAAACACTGGGGGGAAAAGAAGAAAATGCTAATTACCAGCATTTTCTTCTTTTCCTAACAATGTTTTTCAAAAAGTCTTCTCCTTCACGGTCGGTAAACAGAGGATTGTTTAGTAAAAATGACTTACTCCATTACGTCAGTTGCCATTTGCAGTTTTATTTACCATGTTTGAACGGAATTTACGTCGTCGTTTGTAACAGTATTTCAATCACATCACCTCAACAACAGCTTGCTTGTTCGTGATTTTCGTGGGTTTCACTAGTGTGGCGTTGCAGTACCTCGCCTAAGGACTCACCCAAGCTCATAAATGTCGTCATTGTTGGTAGTAGTGATCGAAACAAACAGGTTTTCCTGATCGCAAATCAGAATATTTGAAGCAAGATATATCTGACAGGGTACAAAATTGATTGATTTTCCATTTATTTATCGTCGCCACCGGTTGTCCAGACGCCCCCAGACTAGCATAAGGCTGTTAGTTGTGTTTTCAGGGGGATTGTGCAAGATAACCCATTATAAGTTACGCCCAGTTTTTGAACGTGCTCGATGTACGTATAGTACTGTCACACGGGATCTCTGTTTAACGTCGCACCCTAAAGACTATTAGCAATTTTAGGTGGCCAGTCGATGGGCTCGAACCCACAATGAAGATCAAATGTCATCTAAACAAAAAATCTCTTCTAATTCTTCACCATTCGACAAAATTTTAGTCTCATCTGTAATGAAAAGTTTATGAAGACGACAAATCAAATGTGGCTCAAGTGATGTGTTTTGTCCTCGAAAGGATATAAAACATTGTTGGGAAATAGTGAAAATGTTGGTCACCAACACTGTCTTCATTTCCTAAAATGTTTTATAAAGGTCTCTTCCTAAGGATTGCTTAAACAAGGGATCGTAAAGGGCCACACAAAGAACCAAACGAAACTAAGATTCTATCAAGACCTAGAACAGGAAAATAAATCCTACACAAAGAACTTGAGCGGAGCTCTGGTAAGTGGGGAAGGGGAGTTATTGCCTCTTTCGTAGTGCATTACACAAAGAAAGTTATCATATGGCTTGCAACACGCGAAAAGGGGCATTCGGACATTTGCGTAAAGTGTCGTCCCGAATCAGCCTGCGCACTCCGCGCAGTCTAATCCGAAACGACACTTTCCGTTTTTATGTAATTTTCTGTTTTGCACAAGTCTACTGTAGCACAAAATCTAATGTAGTCGTAAAGTGCCGTCTCGGATTAGCCTGCGCAGTCCGCGCAGGCTGATCCGAGACGACACTTTACGCAAATGTCCGAATGCCCCTTTTCGCGTGTTGCAAGCCAATAATTATGGGTCCATGAAATCCATTTTCGTCGAACAACTGATTGAATCATGAGGTACCCTGGTGTATTGACAATCAGGGTGTTCAATATCATACAAACAACAAAAATATGAGCTATGCTCTGGAAAAAGCTGGTTTAATGTATTTCAGTGATGTATTGTACTTAGTATGTCATCACGTATTTATTGATCCATAAAATTCATTTCGTGTTACAACGGATGGAATCATGAGGTAGACCGGTCCTTTGACGTGTAGAAAATTGACCAATAGCAAAAAGTATCGACCTAGGTAAGCCTGCGCGGAATGCGCAGTCTGACATTGGTCGATATTTTGTTTGCAGATGGATTAAACTCCCTTTTTCACAGAGAATAACTCATTTGTCCATGTTTACCTAACATGACCAGACTAAGTTAGAAATTTACCATATCACTGGCCAAGATAGATTCTACTGAACAAATACATGGACTTGATTAAATGATAAAATGGAGAAAGTAAACGAAATGAAAAAAAAAAAGTGCTCGTTCTTGCATTACGAAGAAAAATTTGTTGGAAAAGAGCAATTGCTTGCAAACCCCCCCCCCCCCAACAAAAAAACATTTGGGTTTTTTTTTTCTCTCTCTCCATGTTTTTGAAAGCTAAATTCATATGAGCCATGCTCTGTGAAAAGGGGTCTTATTGCATCTTCAAAAATTATCGACCCAGGTCAGCCTGCGCATTCCGCGCAGGCTGACCTGGACCGAAACCTTATGCTTTTGGTAAATTTTATATATGAGCCATGCTCTGGGAAAAGGGGGCTTAATGTATTTCCGTGATGCATGATGCTAAGCAAGTCATCACATAATTGTGGATCTATAAAAACCATATTCTCTAATATCTGACAGATCATGAGGTAGACTGGTCCTTCGATATGCAGAAAACTGACCAATAGCAAAAAGTTTCGGTCAAGATGAGCCTGCGCTGACTGCGCAGGCTGACAAGTGTCGATACTTTTTTTGCAGAGCATTAAACCCCCTTTTCACAGAGCATGGCTCATATGTTAAAGGACCATACTGTCAAATGAGTCAGTTTTTTGAAAGACGAAATGGATTTAATGAATCAATACTTATGTGGTTACTTGCAAGGTAAATACATGACGTAGATACATTAAGCATGTTTACATGTATTCGGGAACTGGTTCAGCCTTGACTATATAACACGGCGGGGAATCACGTGACACAACAACAACAACAATGGCGGACATTTAAAGAAATTCCCCAGCTTCAGGTAAGAAAATCTTAAATAATTCCGTTAATACCTGACCGATTTGAATTTGGTTTGAAGCAGAGAAAGCGGAAAAACGCCAGGGATTTGTGGTTTGAGGTAGATCTTTTAACAACACCTGATAAAAAAGTTATTGACGAGCAAACAAATTTTTACCCTGTATAACGTTCACGTCGAAAATAAATAAAACACACAAACAGGCCACATTTCTTCTTTTAGTGCTTATTGTGTTCCCGCATGCATAAAATGTGGAGAGCATGAATAAAAAGTCTTGTCACTATCAATACTTTTTTTATTTGAATACGATTTTCTAGGTAAACAACGTTATTTTCTAAAATGATATAGTTCACGTCAGGAAATTTTTATGATAACGTTCACGTCATAAGTAGAATATAGAATATACATATTTCATCATCTTATTTGCGTCATGTTGTCTTGAATATCATGTTAATGCATACTTAAAATTATGAAATTGTCTTGATTTTAGCCATATTTAAATGTGTTACGTGTCTTATGTAGCTGTTTAAAGCATGTACAAAATGTATTCTTATTTAGTACTGATTACGCGCTGGGGTCCTACTAAAATACGCCATGGAGAATTTATACGCCATGGATACGCCATGGGAGTTTTTGCACGCCACAGCTGTTCCATAGCAGTGAAATAATATATTAACTAGTAAAATATATTGATATATGCATTTTACATCACATATTAATGTTTCATCGATAGAAAAATCGTACTTTGCAAGATATTTGCCTTTGAAATTGTGATAAATAACGAAGGGAGACAACTCTTATGACATAAGTATGAGATATGAAACTTTGCTCGCCAGAGCAATAATATATCGATTGAAAAGGACAAAAATTTATTATGATTGTGTAAATATGCTACATTTCTACTGTGGTTCAATCTCAATGCGTAATATATCATAATTTACTGTGAAATTTGTCTTTCTTTACACACGAAGATCGGGAGATTACGTAGTTTCGGCACGCCGTGGGAGAATTTCCTGGCCAGAGCGTTTCAGCTAAAATACAACGAGTAAATTACTATAAATACTTGTTTTATTGGTTATTTATTACTACATGTTTAAATTTCAATAAGATTTACTTTGTATTTTGTAGGAAATTTGGAATTACAAATTAACCTGCTCGATGAGTGAAACAAGGGAAGTAATACCGTATTTATTAACAGGGGAAACAATCCATGTGTTTTCGAACACACAGGATATCCTTAATGTGTACTCAATATATCTGATTATAACCTACACTTTCTGAAACAAAACCTGAAATCATCTGACATTGAGAAAGAAAGCCTGTGAAAGCATCGTGGGAAAACGCCTTTTAAAAAATTCGAGCAAAAGTGAAAAATACTGGTAACCAGTATTTTCTCCTTTTTCCGCAATGTTTTCCTGTATTCTCAAAACAAATTTTGATAGATATGCTTTTAATTTCTTGTGTAAAGAACAAGACGAAATATTAGTTCTTTTCTTTATTAGTATTACAGATATCCATACTGTTGATAAAGAATTATTGCAAACAATACACAAATCTAGCATATAGTCTAGTTAAATTTTGTATACATGATTTTGGAAATTTTACGAAAGTTCAAATACATTAACTTGACTGTTACACCTCACAGCTGCTGAAGCTGGTGCAGGGATCTATTGCAGACAGTGTAGATCAAGATCAGAATCGTGTAGTGAGACAATTCACAGTCCGATCAGCATTATCCTCCCCCCCCCCTCTTAAAAAGAAAGTAATAGATCTATTTGGATTTATTCTTTCGAATTTTATTTCAGTTATAACTGAAACAAAATTCTTGCATATATAGGCCCGTAGGAACAGGGGGGGGGGGGGTGCTAAGGGGGCTCATCCCCTCCAATAATTTTGAAAATCATAGTAACTAAAATATGAGTTTTTAGTGCAATGCAACAACCACGCAAAATATCTCAGTATTTCGAAGTTAGCCCCCCCCCCCCAATCTTGAAATGCTTCCTACGTGCCTGATGTATATGCAAGAGAACCGTAATAATAACCTCTCAACATAGTTCTATAGTGGAAGACAGTTGTTTATTCAAAAGAATTCACAACAGTTAGCAACAAAGTGTTGAACGCTTAGCCATTTAATAATGTTTTCAGACTCAACGTTACGACGAGGACGTAGCCTTTGCAGCCTAACCAAATGTTACTCGAAAATTTAGCGCTTTTGGAAGGATGGCAAATATTATAGCAAAAGGAGAAGATCCTGATAACCAGCATTTTCTCCGTTTTCCACAATATTTTCATAAGGTTCGTCACTAAGGGAATTTGGGAAAGTGTTTTTAGGGGTGTAATAGTCCAATCATTTTTATTTTTCGATGGTTTAACACAAGAGAGCGGATTCTGTCCAAAAGTAAGCCGAGCATTCCCCAATTTGCTCTCTCGTGTCTAGCCCAGATGACCGAAATAAGGATGTAATGACTGGTGTGAAACCTAACGAATTTTATGACATTTGAAGACGATTGAAATGGAACAATTAAGCAGACATGACACATGAAGAAATCTATTTAGGTAACAAAGCACAATTCTGTGACAAAGCACCATAGAGAAATGTTTTTTCTTCATCCGAGATAAATCGCACAAGGCGAACAGCAGATGAAGATTTATAACCCAATCGATTCTATAACGAGTCGAGGTTTTTACATTTGATCATATTTTAAGTAACTTTTGTTTTAATTTTGTTTTGATATCATAATTTATGTTTTCATTTAATATTTCATCTGTTAACATATATAGTTGTTTTACTATTCTTTTTATGCCCCCGCATCGATAGATCGGGGGGCATATAGTTTTTGGCCTGTCCGTTTCTTTGTCCGCAAAAGCTTTAACATTGGCCATATCTTTTGATTGGTAAGAGTTAGGGCCTTCATATTTCACATGAGTATACCTTGTGACATGACCTATCTGTTAGTACCAAGTTCAAGGCCATCAGTCAAGTTGAAGGTCAAATATCAAGGTCATAGTTTTCGAAAAAATGGCCGTTTCGGGGGCATTAGTGTTTCACAAACACAGCTTGTTTTCTCATACTTTTCATTAACCCATAACCATTACACAAACTTTTCGACTTGCCCAAGTTGACAGCTTTTGCAGACAAACCAAATGTCAAGCCAAATGTTTGTCGAAAATTTAGCGCCATTGGAAGGATGACAAACATTATGGCAAAAGGAGAATATCCTGGTTACCAGCATTTTCCCACTTTCCCATGTTTTCAAAAGACTCGTTCTTCAAGAACTAAAATACGGGAAAATGTGTTAAAGGATGCATCGTGCAATCATTTTTCATTTTCAATGGTTAAACACAAGAGAGTGGACTCTGTCCAAAGTTAAGCCGAGCATTCCTCAATATGCTCTCTCGTGTCTAGCAGATGACCTAAATAAGGATGTAATGTAACGATGTACTATGAAAGCTACTGAATTTTATGACATTCAAACAATTAAGTAGACATGACATATGTAAAACGCATTTGTGTAATGACAGGCATCCGATATAAAACACACGAGGCGAGGCTGCAGATGCAATAGAAGACAAAGCACTATACAGAAATGTTTTTTTCTTCATCCGAGATAAATCGCACAAGGCGAACTGCAGATGAAGATAATTCTCTACCAATCGATTTAATTTAGACTTTACCATAATTAAAGAGATGCAGACGACAACGGTTGTGATGAAAAGCAGTTCTCTGAAATTTTGTGAATGACTGTTACTTTTTTAAGCTTTTAAAACGTGCGTTTATACGACAAAAAGTTTTAAAAAACTGCAGTTCCATGAAACATTGTGGTAGAAATTTCTGGTAACCAAACGCTCTTCCTTAATGAAAAAGTCTGCAGACGACAAACAAAATCATTGCATACAGCCGAAAGAGCAGTAGAAGGTTTACTAACGGAAAAGGTGTGAAAGCACTAACTAAATGCTACTCATTTATATCCAACTATTTTAATGTTTTTATTTGTGAAGGTTTTTGCATTGCGCACTCTTTTTATTTGTCCCGATTTCTTTGCCACTTTTGCGGTGATAGGTATGGATAAATTTCCGTCTGTTCAATACATTAGACACTTGGTTTTCGGAAGTAGAGAGAAATTGATCTATGTTTTCATTATCGATCAATTCCATTTCCGAAGATGCAGTTTGTTCAAGTTTTAATAACTCATTTTTTTTTTTTCACCAAGAAAATTAGTTCTGATGCACAATCAATGTCTGACTGTGTATAAGACAATTGGTTTTTGAAAGTCGACATGTATGGATCATAAGTTGTTTTGTCGGTCAGTTCCATTACTGAAGTTGCATCTTGCTCTTGTATTAAGGACTCGTTTGTTTTTTCATCTAGGATCATTTGTTCTAATACACTATCAGAGTCTGACTGCATATTTGAGCTAAAATGCCCACATGAGTCTGGCTTTAAGTCTACACTGACATCAACACGGGATTTATCATGATCACTTGCGTTGTCATTTTCTGATGATGCATATGATGAGATAAAGCCCTCTTCCGACTGATTTCGCAGCTCATTTAAAGCAGCATCAAACTGTGAATCGGAAAATATTCGACCGCCTAATGGAACTAGACGCAGCATTACGAGCAGAAGGAATCAGGGATATATACTTTGTTGGGATAGTTCGACGTGGAAATATTAACAAAGCCCCTGGACAGAGAATGCTGTGGAGAAGCTTGTTGGAAAAGGAGAAAATGCTGGTAACAAGCATTCTCTCCTTTCCCCACAATTTTTTCTACCCCTTGCAAGATGAATTTCATATTATCAGTCACATTTTATTTGTAGTCTGCAAACGTTTTGTTTTGTGACCAATCTAAATGTCGTTGTTTAGTACTGAAGAGTTTTGTGTACGTGTGTTCTGACGGAAAGGAAAGAAATCCATTACGGGCAATTTCTCCTTTTTCCACAATGTTTTCTAGACTTCAAAAGAGGAAATTCAGTATCTATACGGACATTTTATTGGTTCGCTTTCGATCTGGAACGGTCTAAAATTTGGTCGTTTCGTAAAAAGTTAAAATGATTTTGAAAAAAATTATATGCACCAAGTGATTAATGACTTTTTTCCAGTCTAAAGATTCCACAATTCATCTACGGTTAACCCTTAACATGCTAAAAAAGTAAAATGAAACCCTCAATTCGAAAGAATAAATCCAAATATTACTTTTTTTAAAGGGGGGGAATAATCCTGATCGGACTGTGAATGGTCTTACTTCACGTTTCTGATCTTGATCTACACTGTCTGCAATAGATCCCTGCATCAGCATCGGCAGCTGTGAGGTGTAACAGTCAAGTTGATATTAATGTATTTGAACTTTGCCTCCTTTTCTTAAAATTTCCAAAATCATGTAGATATCTATACAAAATCTTACTAGACTATAGATATGCTAGATTTGTGTATTATCTGCAATAATTCTTTATCAACACTATGGATATCTGTAATATTGATAAAGAAAAAGAACTAATCTTTCGTTTTGTTCTTTACACAAGAAATTGAAAGCATATCTATTAAAATTTTGTTTTGAGAATACATGTATAGGAAAACATTGCGGAAAAAGGAAAAAATACTGGTTACCAGCATTTTTCACGTTTGCACGAATTTTTTAAAAGGCGTTTTCCCACGATGTTTTCACAGGCTTTCTTTCTCAATGTCAGATGATTTCAGGTTTTGTTTCAGAAAGTGTAGGTTATAATCAGAAAGTACACATTAAGAATATCCTGTGTGTTCGTAAATACATGGATTGTTTTCCCTGTTAATAAATATTACTTCCATTGTTTCACTCGCCGAGTAGGATTTGTAATTCCAAATTTCCTGCAAAATACAAAATAAATCTTATTGAAATTTAAACATGTAGTAATAAATAACCAATAAAACAAGTATTTATAGTAATTTACTCGTTGTATTTTAGCTGAAACGCTCTGGCCAGGAAATTCTCCCTTCGGCGTGCCGAAACTACGTAATCTCCCGATCTTCGTGTGTAAAGAAAGACAAATTTCACAGTAAATTATGATATATTACGCATTGAGATTGAACCACAGTAGAAATGTAGCATATTTACACAATCATAACAAATTTTTGTCCTTTTCAATCGATATATTATTGCTCTGGCGAGCAAAGTTTCATATCTCATACTTATGTCATAAGAGTTGTCTCCCTTTGTTATTTATCACAATTTCAAAGGCAAATATCTTGCAAAGTACGATTTTTCTATCGATGAAACATTAATATGTGATGTAAAATGCATATATCAATATATTTTACTAGTTAATACATTATTTCACTGCTATGGAACAGCTGTGGCGTGCAAAAACTCCCATGGCGTATCCATGGCGTATAAATTCTCCATGGCGTATTTTAGTAGGACCCCAGCGCGTAATCAGTACTAAATAAGAATACATTTTGTACATGCTTTAAACAGCTACATACGACACGTAACACATTTAAATATGGCTAAAATCAAGACAATTTCATAATTTTAAGTATGCATTAACATGATATTCAAGACAACATGACGCAACTAAGATGATGAAATATGTATATTCTATATTCTACTTATGACGTGAACGTTATCATAAAAATTTCCTGATGTGAACTATATCATTTTAGAAAATAACGTTGTTTACCTAGAAAATCGTATTCAAATAAAAAAGTATTGATAGTGACAAGACTTTTTATTCATGCTCTCCACATTTTATGCATGCGGGAACACAATAAGCACTAAAAGAAGAAATGTGGCCTGTTTGTGTGTTTTATTTATTTTCGACGTGAACGTTATACAGGGTAAAAATTTGTTTGCACGTCAATAACTTTTTTATCAGGTGTTGTTAAAAGATCTACCTCAAACCACAAATCCCTGGCGTTTTTCCGCCTTCTCTGCTTCAAACCAAATTCAAATCGGTCACGTATTAACGGAATTATTTAAGATTTTCTTACCTGAAGCTGGGGAATTTCTTTAAATGTCCGCCATTGTTGTTGTTGTTGTTGTGTCACGTGATTCCCCGCCGTGATATGAGGGAACATATTTTCTTTCTTCCTTATTTGTACGAAAACGTTTGTCTTCCTTTTTTTTTGACACTTGAAATATAATCGGACGATACATGTATCTGTTACGCTGGTTGAAGAGCGTAACCCTTTACCATACAATCCTGTGTTTTTAACGACCCTAAGAGAAAAGGGCATTTTTTTTTAAAGTTGATGAGAAAGGGTTAGTTACCACCGTGTTTTCTTTTCACACAATATTTTCTACCCTCTCAAAGACATATTGCCTGCAACACGCGAAAAGGGGCCTTCGGACATTTGCGTAAAGTGTCGTCTCGGATCAGCCTGCGCGGACTGCGGACTCCGAGACGGCACTTTACGTCAACAATAGATTTTATTATACTGCAAAGAAATTTCTCATGATCTGATTGGATAATATGCCCCGAACATATATATCATGTACACTGGCAAAACCAATGTAAAAGCAGTTTCCCTTTCGGGAGCCCCGTATACTTGACTACACTATCAACACAACATCCAAAATGGCGGGGTCCGTTAAGATTAACATCAAGATTATGCGCCAAGCTGCACGTTTTAGCACGTATTACCAAGGTTTCAGTGACGTCAGTTCCCAGTGACGTCAGTTTTCAATGAATTGGGGTAGTCAGAAGGGAAATTCAGCTTCGTCAGCGTACTCAATTTTTTAAACCAAAAAACAGGTAAAATTCGCTTAACAAACGTTGGAATGGTAAAACTTTGCAGTATAATAAATTTGTTGTACGGTCAGGTGGCAGGGGACTTGGAAACTTGTTCACGGCTGTGGTGAATCATGTCGTCCCGAGCCTCCTTCGGCTCGGGACGACATGATTCACCACAGTCGTGAACAAGTTTCCAAGTCCCCTGCCACCAGACCGTACAACTAATATTGTCCTACAGTAGACTTGCGTGAAATAGAAAATCACACACGATAGGAAAGTTTTTTCCATATTGAAGTGTCGGCTGCGATTGCTTTCAATATGGACAGGTCTAAAAATGTTTAGTTTGGTAATGAGTTAAGATACAGCAGATCTAAACGGGAAAATAAATCAAATCGCTGAAAGTCAGGTTATTTAAATATGGATTGGTTACTTCCCCTGTTACAACAAAGCGTACGGTCTGTTGTTTACAAAAGGGGCCAGTTTAATTTACATACTGGAAAACACTGTAATGAGCACCTAAAAACATCGGTTTTTTTTTTCGAAATTTTGAACCAGGTATAAAACCCTGTGCTTCCAAATAAATCAATTAGATAAATTTTCGACGGCTTTAGATCCGTTCAGCTGAACTTGAGATGCATTTTGATCTTCAGCTCTTTACCAAAGGCATAAATGTAGACTTGTCCAAATTCAAAGCGTTTGAAGACGACAGTTTGAATGTGGTTGAATGTGGTTGAAATGATTGAAATGGTCTTTGATATGCTAAAAAACATGGTGGTAAAAGGAGAAAATGCTGGTTACCAGCATTTTCTCCTTTTACCACAATGTTTTCTAAAGGCTTCTTTCTCACGGTCGTTAAAACTCGGGATTGTGTGGCAAAGGATTAATTAGAATGCGGGAGTGGACTATGAAGATTAAAAATCAGACTGCACGCTTGTGCAGCCTGATCTTAACCTACACCGTCTGCAAAAAAAAAAAAATGCATATGGCCAATGGCAGTAAAAGAATTTAATTATCTGTACATACGCAAACTATGATTCTATTGCTCTGATTTTACGCAATTGCCTACTTTTTGGCTATTTGGCTACGATGCTTGTTTCCTCTTATATATATGTAGCTCTAACTGAGTATACGTATGAACAACGGAGACCAGTTTACTCATTGCCATACCTTCAAGTGTTTTTGCAGATGATATGTACGTTGAAATGATACAGAAGTATATGCACACATATATCTTTAATCACTTCTTCCAGAAATACAGCAGCAGTAGCGACACATCATCAGAAAAGTCAAGGTACAATGTTGAGGAGGCACCAGATGGGGGCCAGTGGGCGTGGATTATTGTCCTGGCATGCGCAGTGTTACATCTGTGCTATGAGCTGACATACTACATGTTCTACAATACTACCATCATACATCCACTGAGACTTGTTAGACTGGTTGAAGCGGGGGAGACAATTGATGAAAAAAGAGACTATGCTTATACAGAAACCATGATTTTTGAGGATGCTCGTCTTATGGGAGGTCCGTTTTTCTTCTTCCTTCCTTTCTTTTTTTCTTTCTTTCTTTCCTTCTATCTTGCTTTTCGTCAGTGAAATTTTCTAGAGTTATCTAGAAAGTAACACAACTTCTGATTGGCTAAAACAAACTGGTTAAGAAATCAGAAGTTGTCATACTTGCAAATTTAAAAAACTCTTGAGCATTGCCCTAAGAATGTTCTAAAGAATGACTAGTGAATACGGACCTACTTAACTGAGTCAAAACTGATGATTGTCCTTCAACCTTTGCAATCACTTGCTTATATTCAAAAGTCTGTTGCAGCGTTTATTATTGTAAGAAGTCCCTTTACAGCAGAAAATGAAACTTTATAGGAAAAGAATGCCAAGTCAACCACACCAGCCGTATATAATTTGCTATTCATTCCTCTTCGTTGTTTTGGAAAAAGTCATACCTGGGTTACCGGGTATGATTAACTTCTTCTATTATAGAGTAGGTTGCCCTAATCGCCTAGGTACATGTATATGAGCTATGCTCTGGCAAAAGGGGGTTTAATGTATCTCTGTAATGTATTATTTGATAATATAATCGCATAATTATAGATCCATAGAATCCATTTTGTCTGCAGATCCAGTCGATACAGAGAACTTGCAAATAGCAAAAATGTATCGACCGATGTCAGCCTGCGTGGACTGCAAAGGCTGACATGGGTCGATACTTATTTCAGATGCATAAAGCCCCCTTTTAACAGAACATGACTCATATATAGGATAACTTAGGTGAACTACGTTTTGTTAAATGTAGTAATTAGTAGTTAAACGGATTGTTTCATGTACGGGTTACCCAGAATGCCTCCCTTCTTCCATTACAGAATTTGTTGCAGCGGTCGCCTCAGTGTATATTGGTTACCGGATTGTTGCCGCATTTGGATCCCTTTGTGTCTTGGCTGGTTTCCTGTCTGCCTCTTTTCTCGAGGCTAGGGACGACGAAAGACTTTTCCACTTCCTAGTTGGTTTTCTCGGGGGTAAGTTTGATTATGAGCCATGCTTTGTGAAAAGGGGCCTTAATGCATCTTCAAAAACTATGGACCCAAGTCAGCCTGCACAGTTCGCGTAGGTTGACCTCGGTCTAAACCTTTTGCTATCGGTCAATTTTCTGCATGTCAAAGTACCAACGTACCTCATGATTTGGTCGATTGTTCCATAAAATTGATTTTTTAAATCCATAATTATGTGATGACTTGCCTGGTATCATGAATCATGGAGATGCATTGAACTACCTTTTTGCCAGAGCCCGGCTCATTTATTTATATGTACGTGTACTTGACACTGACAGTAACAACAGCAGCTTTTGATAATTTTGCAAATGATAATGATAGTGAGTTCAAGCAACCACTGTAGTATACAGTCGGCGAAGACCTTTTCCTGTATCGTTGTCCTTTGTGTTTCTCCATTAATGGGGGCTTGTTGGTCTTGGCATGTCGGTGTTAGCTAAGGAACTACTTGGTATCGAAATAAGGTAAGATATAACTGATACTACTGATACTTGTGATGAGTGAATCTTTATGTAAGATTTACGGTCGAAGGCGAAAAGCGGACTGTGATTCAGAAAGAATTTTGAACAGGGCTCTCAAACGTAGAAACTACGTAAACACACGGACAGATGCACTGGACACCGTAATATTTTTATATGCTGTCGGAAAAAGCTTTCACTCTTTATCAGACAACAAAATTCCAAACTTGTTAAAACTGAAAACATTTGTAGACAACAAAATTAATGTTGCTCTTATGATGTGAGTAGGGGCTTAATCTTTACCACAGGATGGAATTGTAGACTCGTCCACTTTAAAAAACATTTGCTGACGACAAATCAAAGGTAGCTCAAATGACCAATATTGCCC
This sequence comes from Hippopus hippopus, assembly GCA_946811185.2. Lineage (NCBI taxonomy): Eukaryota > Metazoa > Mollusca > Bivalvia > Cardiida > Cardiidae > Hippopus > Hippopus hippopus. Next base: position 42,577,839 of record OX328104.1, read on the forward strand.
TTGATACGCAAGAAAACTTTGTGGGTTACCAGCCTGATCTCCTCTTCGCTCAATGTCTTCAAAAGCTTTCTTCTCAAGGTCGTTGAAATTCCGGATTATGTGATAAAGGGAAGAAAACATGGTGGGAAAAGGAGAAAATGCTGCTTAGCAGCATTTTCTCCTTTTCCCACTATGTTTTCAAACGCCTTTTTCCTTTGGATTTTTAAAACTTTGTATCATTTGGTAAAGGGTTCAGCAGCGATTAAAGAGGCAAAAGTAAGCTAAAAGCAGCATGTGATGTTATTGTTTTCAGGTCTTGGGGCCTCATTCTGGCGCTTCACAGCCTATGTAGCGATTATGGAGTACTTCAAACGACATCGACTTACAGCTCTGATCCTGTCGGGATTCGGACGTGTGATCGGTATTTTTGTTGGTTACGGCATTTTAGCACAGCCCCTGAGGATTGTTAGAGACGTAAGTTGCTCGACTGATTATCGATCTGTATTGGCTATTCAATCTCTGTCTATTGTCTTTCTATTGTTCCTTTAGTCTTTACCAGGCGTCAATTTGGACTCGGCCAAATAGAAAGCATTTGCAGACGGCAAATTAAATGTGGCTCTAATTACAAGAGCCTTTAGATGCGTAGAAAACATTGTGAGAAAAGGAGAAAGCGCTGGTTACAAGTTATTTCTCTTTTTCTCTCAGTGTTTTCAGAAAACATCCTTCTTTGGGGTTGCTAAAATATGAGATCGTACAGTAAGGGGCTCAATCAACCTTTTTCCTACTTTCTCAAAAGAAAGTAGACTAAGAATGAAGTTTGGACAATCTGTGAATTCGGACTCTGGGTCCGTATTCACCAACAATTATAAAGGACATTCTTAGTCGTATTCTCAAGAATTATCTTTATTTGAAAGTAACAAAGTAAAGTAAAGCGAATCAGAAGCTGTGTTATTTTCTAAATTTTGAATTAAACCGATAATGGAATCAAGAACGGTTGTTGAATACAGATCTTGGTCTGCCGTTGTCAGGAAAATATAACTTGTTTCTTGCCGCTTTAGAGCAGTCAACAAAACATTGATATGAGGCTCTTTACCGTAAAAAGCAGAAATAAACGTTAGCAAGACGTTAATACAATGAAAAATCGGGAAAATGTATTTGAATTTTACTGTTGTACGTTGCAAAGGGACACAACCTCGGTTTGATTTTCATTAACGATTTTAGATAATGTTGTTTGTGGTTCCGAGACTAGCTAAAGCAGTCTCGCTCAGCAAGAAAGCTTACCCTAGAAATGATTGATGGATGAACGGACGGACGAACGGATCGATTGATCGATTGATCGACGAAGACATTTGGACAATGTCTCATTAAATTAGAAGGCCTATCAGTTTTTTTTGTTTTTTTTTCTTTAACAGAGGTAACCATGTTAATACATAGTAAATTAACATTTAATATTATAATCACATAATAACTTAAATATCTGTCTCCCACAGAGTGACACCACGGCAAAAGAACTACAAAATATGACGGACTGGCACATTTACTATAAATGTCAGTGTGTGATGGCGGGAGTGGCTTTCTTTACAAGTTTTGTCATCACCCCTCTCGACTTGATCAAGGCTCGCAAACGAGATCAGTGTGGAGTGTTCTTCAGGATCGGCAACATGTCGTTGTGCCGCGGCGGCATGCTGTTTTTAGTATTGGCCATTTACTTTATCTACTACTTTGGTATGTAATTCAAAAATTGGCCTGCAACACGCGAAAAAGGGCATTCGGACATTTGCGTAAAGTGTCGTCTCGGATCAGCCTGCGCAGTCCGCGCAGACTAATCCGAAAAGAAACTTTCCGTTTTTATGTAATTTTCTGTTTTGCGTAAGTCTAATGTAGGAAAAATCTAATTTAGTCGTAAATTGCCGTCTCGGATTAGCCTGCGCGGACAGCGCAGGCTGATCCGAGACGACACTTTACGCAAATGACCGAATGCCCCTTTTCGCGTGTTGAAATCCAACGATTTTATATTTGAATGGCGCTCTGGTAAAGGGCGGTTTATCAAATGCATTATACAGAGCATGTCATCACATTATTACGGATCCATGAAAAACAAAATTGTCAAATAACCTACTGAATCATGACGTGGACTGGTCCTTTGACAGGCAGAATATTGACCAATAACGAAATGTTTCACCAAGGTCAGCCAGCGCGGAATGCCCAGGCTGACCTGGGTCGATACTTTCTTGCAGATGCATTAAATCTCCTTTTCAATGAGCATGGCTAATTTATTAATATAAAGTATAAATCTAAATACTCCGACTTTTATTTGCAGTTCATTACCTTTTACATTTGGGCCTATAAATTGATACTTAAAGAGTAAGCCCTTCAAGGGAATATGATGTAGGCCTACTTCTTTTTTTCTTATTTCGATAACTGAAAAATGTCTGCTTTCGTTCGTTGGTTAGTTCATTCGATCATTTTCTCAAAAGCAAACTCAGCAAATAACCAAAAAACAAAAATATATATCACATAACTGCCCTCGTTTTCCGTGTAATAAAACCATAAAGAGTTTTAACAAACTTGCTGAAGAAGCCTCTTGAACAGCTAGAAAAGGAGAAAATGCTGGTAATCAGCATTTTCCCCCATTTCCCAAAATTTACACCATTGCAAAACCGAATTCCCACTCATGAGCTGCATAATCATTATTTGTGCCAGTCTAAAATTCCGTCAGTTATTAAAGAGCTGACCTTTGTCCCCGTAGGTGAAAATATTCCTGCGCCAGCCATTGTACCCTGGATGATCAAAGAAGATTTCAGCACAACACACATCCTCGCGGCCGTGTTCACCTTGGCATGTGGCGTGTTTCTGGGCTATTTCCTGCTCGCATTCTGGCCGCTGAAGAAGAAACTGTACGGGTCTCTACTGTGGATGGGGGTGTTCCTGTTACTGCTCGGACTTGTGATCTTACAGATACCGGTTTTCGACAAGGACCTTCTATCCTATGTTGCTGTATATATGGCTATACTAGGCGCTGTGCAAGGTGACTTGAAATTTATTTATTTATTTTTTCAGGTCAGAAGTAATCAAGGGATTTTATTCAGGAACCATTCTAAGATTCAATGAAATATGAACCACGCTCTGGCAAAAGGGGCCTCAATGTATCCCCGTGAACCATGGTACCAAGCAAGTCATCAGACAATTATAGATTCATAAAACCCATTTTCTCTAACAACTGACTGAGTCATGAGGTACTTTGGTCCTTAGACATGCAGAAAATTGGCCAATAGCGAAAAGTTTCGGCCCAGGTCTGCCTGCGCGGACTGCGCAGGCTGACCTGGGTCGATACTTTTCGCAGATGCATTATGTCCCCTTTTCACAGAGCATGGCTCAGTTATTATTTGGCCCCTATTATCCTTCGAGTTAATTAAGTATTCTGTTTGGCATGACTTTACACAAGTTGAAAGTGGTGACATCATTAAACTACTACTATTAGTTTACCTCTTTCGGTAACCAAAGGCTGCTCAAAGCGAACTGGGGTAAAACTGGTCCTGTACTCACCAAACCTTTCAAATTGCATTCTTAGTGTAATCCTAGATTTAGAAAGTAATACAATTTGGTTTGGCTAATTAGAAATTGCTTTATGTTCGAATTTAGAAAATTTTTGAGAATTAGACTAGGAATGTTTGTTTTAAGAAAATGTTGGTGAATACGGGCCTTAGGTTACCGCGGAATATAATTTATATTGTACGTGGCTTTTTCTTCTGCTTGTTGCTTTTTTTTTTTTGAATTCGGCGAATTTCTTTCCGTAGGACTGATGATAATCATTGCGATACGATTCATTCCTCTCTCACTGCTAATCATTGTTTCGACGATTTTTATCTGGGAAAGCAGCCAGTGGCTTGGAAATAATATTGCGGGGGGGGGAGAGAGAGAGAGAGAGAGAGAGAGAGAGAGAGAGAGAGAGAGAGAGAGAGAGAGAGAGAGAGCGCATGTACCTATCCATTTTCTAATAATTTTCATGAATCTGTTTTAACTGTTACAGTGATGTTTGAGACAATTCTACGTTACGTCATACCTATTGCATTTGGACGTCAGTATATCCGGTGGATCGAGGGACTTCTGGGATTGTTCGCTGGGGGAGCCACCATCGCTAATAATTTCATTGCAAGTGAGTAGCTTTTTCTACAGAATTCTTAACGACAAAATCTTCCACTTTTCTACTTCTCACCTCGAATACTCCAGATTTGCATAGAAATTAGTCGAAATTAGGATACACCTTATTTCTTGTTTTCTACCTCTACCACCGTCGCTAAATATGTAAATATGTATAGAAATATTTTTCTACCATTTGTTTTCTTTTCATCCTAACCCAATCCCGAGATTTAACGGCCGGCCTAAAGAAGAAAACATTGTGGGAAAAGGAGAAAATGCTGGTAACCAGCATTTTCTCCTTTTCCCACAATGTTTTCTACCATTCCAAGACAAATTTAGATTTTTCAGCGGCTCTGATTTTTTTCGGTCTACAAAAGCGTGTAATTTAGGCTAGTCTAGAATTTTGCCGTTCGGTAAAGGTTTAAACTATTTGGCCACTTAAAGACAGCTGAATCTAGATTTCAAAAAAAGCCGCGCTTTAGAAAAAGGGGGTTTAATGCATTTCCCTGGCGCATATTACCTAAAAAGTAGTCATATAATTATGTATTCGTAAAATCTATTTTGTATTTATATAACAACTGACGAAATCATTGACATGCAGAACACTGACCAATAGCAAAAAGTATCGACCCAGGTCAGCCTGCGCAGATTGCGCAGGCTGACCTGAGTCGATACTTTTTGAAGTTGCACTAAGCCCCTTTTTTGACAGAGCATAGATTGAATGAAAGAGTTATGGTAAGTAACAAAGCATAACTTGATATTTTACAGAGGAACTAGTAAAGAAGAAGACGAAATATGACGAGAACGTGTTTTATTTTGCTGGGTCGGCTTTCCTTGGGGCCGGACTTCTCGCCGTGGTGGTTATCAACGTTCTTACCTGCTTCAAGGTAAGTGACTTAGCAACGTGTCTTAATTCTTTACCACACAATCCCTAGTTTTAACGACCCTAACAGAGAAGGCTTTTGAAAACATTGTGGGAAAAGGAGAAAATGCATTTTCTCCTTTTCCCACAATGTTTTCTACCCTATCAAAGGCAGAAATCATCATTTTAGCAACATTAAATTTTTCGTCTGCAAATGCTTTCAATTTGGTGTATTCTTAAATTTTGTCGTTTGCTAAAGAGTTAATAAATATGCGACCGAACCTGCCTTTAAATTCACTTGTGCAAAGCAACCAATGGTTTCAAGAGACCGCTATCTTGATTCTACATCCCTTTTTTAAAGCCTTAATAGCGGCCACAAGTAAAGAGTTTGGGTTTTAAAATGCATTTGAACTTAAATCATAGCTTTTGATAGCATGGAAATTACTGTGAAGATAACATCTACTATTGTACAGTCTGGTCTAAGAGTTGGTCGCTGGCAGAAAAACGAATGTTAAAACCAGGTAAAAAAGTTAACAATAAATAGAGTAAGCTGTCAACTTTTGATCAAGTTTGAATTTTTTTTCTCCAGTGATTAACTCTTAGACAAACCATACAATAACAGGTCATAATAATTTCCCTACAATTGAGAGGTTTGATTTAAATTCAGAATCAGTTTTACACCTGCATTGTTTCCTTTTGGCTGCCAATGGGGCTTTAACTAGCCTAAATCTCAGAGTGACTATCGCATCAAAATGGCCTCCTAAAGCAAGTAAATGCGAGTTCATACAATCTTCAAAGCACCGAATAAACCCAGCATTGGGCTAGTTATTAGCACTTTCTCCTTTTTTCACAATGTTTTCACAATCCCTCCTCCTCAGGGTTGGTAAAATATAGGGTTGTTTGATAAATTGTTGATCAAGTCTGTTCCTTGATTTATTTCAATTAAAAAGAGCTAGTCACTGTTTCAACAATGGTTATGTGGAAAGGCAGCCAATGGCTCGGGAAGGATATTGCGCGAAGTACTGGTGAGAGAAACTGGTTGTCGCCATGTGACTGAAATTATGCTGAACACAAACGGGCATACAAACAATAATTTGAATGAACAACAAACAATGAACTACAGTATAAGGCATTATAACGGCAAGGCGTGTCCTGAAATTTTGGTCAATTCAATCTCTTTCAGTTCAAGGACAGAAACTTGGAAAAACCCGTGACTGACCCACGTGACCCGGAACGAGAATTGCAGCAGAGACCTCCGGCCGACCTTGGGCGTTCAAACAGACGAAACGATCCTTATAGTTACTATAACAGATAATGGACCTCTCCAAAATCAAATGGACCTTTTTTGTACTTTTTCAATATTTAAAATTTACGGCAGTGAAGTGTGACAGAGATCATAAGTACAGCTGGACATTTTCACAAATATTTTTTTTTTTGAAAAAAAAGGGGAGGCTATATAGATTTTTTGCCCTGATTCAAAATTTCTTGTTTAACACTGATTGATTACATTTAATAGACTACATTGGTTTGCAAGCATAAAGAAATTGGACGGTTATAGTACAATATTAGCGTTTAAATAGCTTGAATACATGTAGTAGTTTTATGAATGGAAATTCTGACTATTTTTATGACATCAGATGCGACGTTATAGAACCTGTTTGAATAGGATAACACATAATCGACGCACTCGTCACAACTCGGCCGATTCCGTAACTACATTTAACCTCGTCAATATCACATAATCTTAAACATGCCGGCACTCATGTAAATCGATTAGCAACCACGGTGAAGTTATTCACATCTATCGGTCTATCGGTGGAAACTTCCAACGAAATTGATAAACCACATTAATTTTTTTTTTTTTTTTGTCCAATGAAATGTATTTAGAAAGATTTTGATAGAATGTTGTCACTCATGTTTTCTTTTTCAAGAAGACCTTTACAGTTTCAAGAACGGTAAAATGGCGTGTTTCCGGATAGAAATGTATCGTTTAGGTGCATGTCAAGCTACGTTATACAGCCGAGGGACTTGATCAACCGATCACCCGAGGTTTGCCGAATGATAATCGACGCTGGTTACTGATAGATAACATTGAAAAAAGAATTAATAGCCCCCTTTAACCTATTCCTGCGCAGATATTACTTCTTCTGCCCCTTCAGCTAACACCTCTAGAAAACTGTTTGTGGAAAAGAGCGATATGCTGTATCCCGTGTTTTAACGACCTTAAAGAATGGGCCTTTTGCAAAAGAAAATGTGGAAAAAGAACATTCTGCATGAATTTTCTCCTTTTCCCACATCGTTTTTACCCTTTCAAAGACAGATACCATGATTTTTGAGCTTCACCGAATTTGATTTGTCGTCTGTAAATGCTTTTGAAATGCCTAAAATTTTGTTATATGGCAAAGAATTAGAAACTTTCAAAATTTGATTTTAGGCACGTAAACTGTTATATTTTTGCAGTAACATATTAAACCGAGAAAATTAAGAAATCGAACCATTGAGATGCATTTTCTAGACAAGTTACAAGCAAGTTCTCTTCTTGCCTCAATGTTTTATGAAAATTAGCTGCAAGACGAAATACTTCGTAGCTGGAAGGTATGAGTTAATTAACATTACTTGTTTTTTGTTTGTATTTCTACAACTTCTTAGAAATAATAACTGCTATAATATATATATACATGTATATGCAACGACAAATCACTATAAATATTATTTTATGTATATTTCTTAGTTTATTCATTTCACTAAACATTGAAGATTATGTCATATATAGATGATAAGCGTAATAGTAAAAATATATCGGTTTTTCTTCCATATTTGTCTTGGCTAAGCCCTAGTTATTTACCCTTTAAGCCTGCCAAACAATCCCGGCTTTTCACGATCCTTCGAAAGAAGGCTTTTGAAAACATTGTGGGAAAAGAAGAAAATGCAGGTAGCCTGCATTTCCTCCTTTTCCCAAAAAGTTGTCTACCCTATCAGTGAGCTTAAGTTCATTTCTACCAAATTAGAATACATGTATATCATATGCAGATCTTTTGAATATAAGAGTCTAAAAATGTGTTGTTTGGGAAAGTGTTAATTCTTTAACAGGTGACAACAAATCTTAGGCTCGATCATAATAAAAGCATTTTGCAGGCGGTAATGAAAGTGTGGCTAAAATGAAGGGATCTGTCTTTGGAAGAGTAGAAAACATCATGAGAAAAGGAGAAAATGCTGGTTACCAGCATTTTCCCGTTTTCCAACGATGTTTTCAAAAGCTTTATTTCTTTAAAACTCCGAATTGTTTTTCGTAAAGGGCTAAGGCTCATGATTAGCTATACAGCGGTTGCAAGATCGAATACCGAGTTCAGCCAGAAGTCCTCACGGGGATTGATAAAGGTCACTGCTGCATGAGTCCTTCTTCTCTCACGGTTAAATACTTGTTCCACTTTGTCTATGAGGGAAAGCAGCCGATGGCTTTGACGAAAGTGTTTTACTGAAGTACTGGCACAGGTATTTCCGGGAGGGCATTGACCGGGGGGGGGGGGGGGGGAGGCGCCGCGAGTCGTGATTAATGACTGGAACACATTTCCAAAACCCAAACCATCAAATTTAAAAGATGAGAACTTGCATATGAGCCATGCTGTGTGAAAAGGGGCATGATGCATTTGCGAAAAGTATCGGTCCATGTCAGCCTGCGCACTCCGCGCAGGCTGACATGGGCCAAAACTTTTTGCTATCTTTACATTTTCTCCATGTCAAAGGATCATTCTACCTCATGATTCAGTCGGTTGTTTGAAAAAAGAAACTGGATTTTACGGATTCATAAATTTATTAAATTATTGAATTATTTATGTGATGGCTTCTTTGGTATCATGCATCACAGAGATGCATTAAGTCCCCTTTTTGCCAGAGCATGGCTCATACTGATAAAGCCTATGTCATTTAATGCGAGGGCCGGATTTACTAGCCCTTCTAAATCAAAGTGAGCGGTGGTCTGGCGAAATGAGGTTAAATGGATCTCTGTGATGCATTATACAAAGTAATTCATCACATAATTATGGATCCGTAAAATCCATTTTGTCTAACATCCGACTTAATCACGAGTTACAATGGTCCTTAGGCATGCAGAAAATTTACCAAGATCAAAAAGTTTCGATCAAGATCAGCCTTCGCGTTCCGTGTAGGCTGACCTTGGTCGAAACTTTTTGTAAATGCATTATAGGTTCATTAAACCCCCTTTTCAGAGAGCATAACTTAATTCTATACATTCGGATTATTTTTTCTGATTGGCTTAAAACCGACTATCACAGCCAATCAGATGGTCAGTCTGTGAATCAGCAAATTAGGGTCGTTATTCACCAACCATTCTTAAGAATAGTCTTAGTTTTATGCTGAAGAATTTTCTAAATTTGAAAGTAACACAACTTCTGATTGGCTAAACCACTTGGTTTAGCCAATCAGAAGTTGTGTTACTTTTAAATTTAGAAAATTCTTGAGGATTAGACAAAGATTATTCTTAAGAATAGTCAGTGAAAAGGAATCATGGCAGATGTTAATTTTAATCATCAGAATTCGTGTTTCGGTAATAAAAATTACAATAACACACGCATATTTGAGCCATGCTCTGTGTAAAGGGTGCTTAATGCATCTGCAAAAAAATACCGACCCAGGTCAGCCTGCGCAGTGCGTGAAGGCTGACCTGGATCGTTAATTTTTGCTATTAGTCAATTTTCTGCTTGTCAAAGGACCAGTATACCCCATGATTAAGCCGGTTGTTACGCAAAAGGACCTTTTTACCTCATAATTCAGTAAGTTGATGGACAAAATGGATTTTACGCGTCCACAATCACGTGATGACATGCTTGGTTTAATGGATCACGGAGATGATTTAAATTCCTTTTGTCAGAGCATGGCACATAATATTATATCCTAGACTTAAATCTGCATCCAAATACATGTCCTAAAACAGTTTGAACTGACTAATCTCATCAAACGCATGATACAATGCACATCCTGTCTATAATTGGCTGGAGGTAATAAGTTAAATTGGTGAAAAATAAAGAGCGAAAGTTAGAAACAAAATTGAACGACCTTAACCCTGAAGCTGCTAAGCGCGACTCACTGACTTTTTGCGGACAGTGTAGATCAAGATCAGACTGCACATAACGTACAGTCTGATCTTAGATCTACATTGTCCGATAAGGAGATATTTTTCTCAAAAAAATAAGTTTGAAATAACATTATTCCGGTTTTTACTATGGGCTTGACAGTTTATCTAATTCATTTAGCAGGGTAAGGTTTAATCAGAGATCCAGATAAGGGGGAGTGATGGTATTCTAAAGTCATTATTTCTCTTTCAAACGCTATGTTTTGGGTACTCATTAGAATCGTCTCGTTGAGACGATTCTAATGAGTACCCATAACATAGGGTTTGGTGCAGAATAATTAATATTTTTAATTTAAAAATCAAAATCACTCCCTCTATCTTGAGATCTGGTTAATGCACTGAATCTTAACAAATATAAGACACAAACCTTTCAGTTAGAATGATACATCTTTATACAAACCATTTTTAATAGATATTTTATAAAATAGTTAAACTAGTACATAGAATCATTATATCAAAATAACACGATATCACTGATTTTACAAATATCAGCACTCATAACTCATCGTCATTGTCCACTCGTGACGAGCAAACACACATAAATTTCTTGAAAAATGATTTAAGTTTACTGGCCTTCTTGCATTTTTCCTTTTCAAATCCATTGCTTTTCGCACAACTAGTTGTTGCTATTTCTTTCATTTCTTTCTTGCATCTTGTCGTTTTCATGGTTCCAGCACTGTGATTTCTATTCGTAGGATTTGGATTTACAAGTGTAGTTTGACTATACGCTACGTTTGTGCCAGTTTTGAAATAGTTCCAGTCATCGGCAGGTGCATCTGGTTGACTATTGCAGTTTGGGTTATAAACACAAGTTGGGTCTTCAATCAGTTTGTTTAGGTCTAGATAAATGTTTTCTTCCCTAAATTTGACTATATACGCATAGCTTAAGCCGTATTTCATTGGTTCTTTTGTCATTGTCTTCAACATGTCTTTTATCGTTTTACTCCTCATTAGTTCAGTGGCTTGTTCACGTCCTATTTTCGTTTCCAAAATGTTCATAATTTTCATGTAGATTTCACTTCGCACTGGACTTCTAATTCTGTGACAATAAGAACTGTTTTGAACAGGGTTGTTGTTTTGTCTAACAGAAAATCGGTGCCCATGTTGCACCCATTGCGTGCAGTTTTTCTTGGCATCTAATTTTGGGCTCTCGAGGTCAGTTCTGTTAAGTTTGATCTTTTTCATACAACTCTCAGTTTCTGTTTTTGATATTTCTTGTTTTTCTGGAGACTGTCCTTTTTCGTCGACAACTAATGTATTAATCTTTTCATTTTGTTGGATTGCTTTCCTTAGTCGATTTTTAAGTTTCTTCAAGCTTTTTTCACGTTTTCTTACCTTTTTTGCATAGCCATTTTTCTTAAATGTGTCATGATTCCTGTCGTATTCAGGAGAAACCGACAAGCTCACCTTTTCAGTCTGTACAGATTTGTCATTTGATTTTTTTTTAAATGCGCTCTGTACGCTTTTCTTATATTTTCTTACTCTTGAACCGTTGTATTTTTTCGTAAATTTGTGAAAATCCGTGTCGAGTATGGGAATAACCGATGAAGTTAGTTTTTCCTTCTGTTCAGATTCTTCATTTGATTCGTTAATCACTTCCTTCCCGCTTATTCTATGTTTTTCTAATCCTTTAGCATGGTCATCTTGCATAATTTTGTCGTAATTCCTGTTGTGTTCGGAGGTTGTGCATGCACAACTTTCTTCTTCGAATTTTCGATCGACTTCTAGAGAATTAATGTCTTCAGGTTTGGAGTTAACATTTTTACGTTCGATCTCAATTATCTCAGGTACTTCCAGGGTTTTTTCGTGCTCCGTTTCTTTGATTTGTTGATCATAGTTTATTTTGACCTCACCGTCGTTATCAAGAATTCGATCAGATATTTGGTCAATGTCGCTATCAGTGTTGTATGTATCATCCTCGGTGCTAATTTGAATTTCAGCCGATTCACTTTGCTCCATATCAGATGTTTCCACTGGTTTGATATCGTAAATCTTAATCTTGTTCGCGAAGGTAACCTTTTTCAAGGGTTTTGTGTCTACAATGTTATCAGTAACTCCCACATTTCTGTCCTGTTCAACGCTGTCATCATGCATAATAAAGTCATCTTGAATATGTTTTGCTAATTCTATGTTACCTTCTTCAACACTCTTTGTCTTATCGTCAACAATATCATCAAGAATACTGTCAGAAATATTATCGATGTCGTCATCTGTTTCATATAGAATAGACTCTGTCATAACTTCACATTGGCCACTTTCGCCATTTTCAGGTTTACGTTTGCCCGATAATTTAGAAATAGGTGCCGTTGAAGGGGCTTCGTTTTTAGAAATGCAGACTTTGGAATCAGTTAAGTTTTCCCGTGTAGATTTTCTCTTTCTGTGTTGTCTTTGGACAGATTCCGGGTTTACAACTATGACTTTTTGCCTTTCTAAATCTCTATATGAATGTTTATCCTCTACATTTAATCTCTTTGAGTCCTCAATTGTAGGTATATTACTTTCTTGTTTCTCATCTATATCAGCGACATCTTTTTCTTCATCCCATTGACATTGTTTGTTTAACTGGGCAGTCGTATCATTTACTTCGTCAAGACCTCTTTCATCCGTTTTCAGGTGATTTATAGTAGACATTTTAAGTTTGTGCCTGTCCTCCGCACATTGTGTCTCTGAATCTTTCATTTCATGTATCTCTGTTTTTATTTTGTTATTGATAGTTATAGTGTGAATCACTTTATTCTCTTGACATTGCATGTTTGATTCAGCTCTCGAATCACATACTTTTTCAAGACCTCCTTCCTTCGGTTCAGGGAAATCTTCTTTAAAACATTCATTTTCTTCCAACAGTGCTAAATCAGTGTTTAATCTCTGTGTAAAACTTTCAAGTACTATGGGATATTCATTGCTCTCGTCGCACTTGGCCTGGCTAGAGTTTAATTCGTTCGGTTGATGACTTTGCGAAGTGTTACAGGAACTGTTCCTGGGAGAACCAGCTGTGCCTATTTCGTTTCCAGAGTCAGTGGCATTATCCGTATTAAGGTGTGTGCTGTTGTCTGCTTCCTGTTCAAGTCGCTTACTCTCATTATCGTCGTCACTTGTACATCTGCCATTGATCTGACCGTTTATGTCATCATTGTTTCTTTTCTCGACCTGCTCTTCTATCAGAATGGCGGCCCATTTTTCTGTCTCTATTGTGATATGACAGTCTTGATGCTCTGGCATGGTGCTCGAAGTAGAATAAGAGAGTTTAGAATGAAGTTCGACATCATCACCTTTGCGACAGTTATCCCTTAGGTTGTCAGATATAAGACCGACGGAAAAATCTGTAGACTTTGACACAGTATCTTCCTCTGTCTTGCTCTGATCTTTATCAAGTATCGAACTAGGGTTTTCTTCATGCACTTCTACTTTTATGAACTCTTCTGGCTCTCTGTATACTTTCTTGTGATTTACCAGAGTTGTATTAGGTTTAGCCAGTTCTTGCGCATGCAGTGCATAACTGGACTGAGCACGTTTTATCATACCGGCGGGTTTTTCAAAGTCCACGTGACTTTTCCTGGAAATACCAGGGAGAACTGACTTGTTACCATATAAAGTCAGATCCTGCTGTATACTCTCCGTCATAAATGTTCTGTCAATGCAGGACTTGCTGCCAATGATATTCATACTCATGTCATTATTGGGCAATTTCATCGGATTAAATTCCTGGTGACAGGAGGATATTCTACTTTCTTGCCCATAATGCATTCTACCTCTCTGATGTGCTAACCCTTCTTCAAAATGTTCAGCAGAATTTTCGAGATGCCTGACAATATTTGGTTCACTGCTGTTTTGGGAGTCCTTCATTCCGACATCAATTAGCGGTTCGGTAAATTCATGCTGCGGATCTACTTTATTTACATCCATGTTTTCTTCAAGATCGTCTTCCATCTCCTTACGAGCATGTGAGATATCAGGTAAAACGTTATATTTCTGTGCAAATCCGGGCTTGCTATATACATTCATCCATGGCAGTCGCGCCGGTAGACCTCTCGCAAAGCCAGGTCTGAAAATTATAATAACAATAAAGAATCAATAAAGACGACAGCGACGGCGGCGATAACGATGATAATAATGGTGATAATTCTGCTGCTGCGGCTGTTCTTGATGATGATGATGATGATGGTGGTGGTGGTGGTGGTGGTGGTGGTGATGATCGATAAAATAAACATCTTTTTTTATAGAATGCGTCGCAAAATTTCAATCACTGATGATCCATCATTCGACTGGCGGCAGTTCTCTGACCACGTCCGTGGTAACAAATAAAACTGTTCCACAATGTTCCATCGAACTGTTTATGAGTCAGGCCCTTTGAAAATGGGTTGAATGTATCTGCAGAACGTATCAACCCATGTCATCCTGTTCAGTCCGCGCAGCTGACATAGATCTTAACTTACTGCTTTTTAAAAATTTTCTACATTTCCAATGACCATTTTACCAAAAAGGATTTTATGGATCCATAATTATGTGATGACTTGCTTAGCATAAGGGGCTACGGAGATGCATTAAACCTCTTTTTGTCAGAGCATGGCTCACATATATATATCTACATGTACCAAGTCTATTTCAAATCACTCAATTGTAAAGAAAAAGAGAAAAAAAAGTATGAAAGACCGAAAGTTGAAATTGAAAACAATTTTGTTGCAAGTAGTTGGTCACAAGGTTTGCCGTATTACCGAATAGGAATGGAGTTTTTATGCATCTCTTAGCTCCATTTTACCAAGCAATTCATGATATGTATACTGATAATTATAGAAAAAGAAATTACATTTTGTCTAACAACCGACTGAATCACGAGGTAGAATGGTCCTGGGGATGCCAAAAATTGACCAAAAACAAAAAGTTTCGACACTGGTCAGAATGCGTGAACTGCGCAGGCTGACCTGAGTCGATACTTTTTGGAGATGCATTAAACCCTTCTTTCATAGAGCATGACTCATTTTTCATGAATTTAGCCGGTAGATAAGTGTTTGTTTGTTGCAAGCTGCTGAGTTGCTTAGAATATCACTCTGAGAAATAATTTCGTATGGAATTGAAAGGCAGTACAACACATAAATTAAAGAGTAATTAGAATTACATGTTTATGATGTTAACCATAAAAGAGCCTTTAAAAAGTATCAATGCTTTTGCGGCCGTCTGATCTCTGATCTACTCTGTCTGCTTTGCTATACAATATAGAAAAAAGCAACCATGAAATTGCTATCATTCGAGTTTTATTTCTAGACTGAAAATGTTTCTGCAGATTTAGGCTATGAGGCAGTCTGGGGGTCAATCATTGATGAAAAGTTCATCATATAACTAACTTTATTTGCATAAAGTTCATTTGATTCTAGCCAGTCACCATTGCATGTTTCTTTGACAGATTATATAAAGATGTTCAAGGGGTTTTCTTTTATTTTAAATTCGCGGAAACCCTAAAGAGCATTTTGATTTACAATTTAAATGAAAAAATAATTGGCAAATAAATAAATAAATAATATTTGATTTTTTTTACCTCATCGAAAGATTATTCATTCCCGCCATCAAAAATTCAATTTCATAAAAACACAATCAGTATCTATAAAAGCTTTTCGTAGTATAGGTACAACAGTATGTTTCAAAACGAGGTGTTTCGTTGGTAACGAAGTGAATCGACGTACAAAGTGACGTCATCCGTTATTTGACGTTAGCCGTGTGCGGTACCCAGACATATACACTACAGTATACGTTCTCCAATTGTTTTCATTCGTACAGTATCGGATCTCGTGTAAAACATACTTAATTAAAAAAAAAAAGATAATAGAATACAGAAAAACTTTTTTTTTACTCTTTCGGGGCCAAATACTCTTTCGACTTCTGAAAATACGATCAACTCTGTCTCAGACAGTTTTTCATTTACAGGTCAGGCTGAGTAAACGGACGATATAGATACAAGATCAGACTGCACGTTCTGTGCAGTCTGATTTTGATCTATGTCGTCCGCAAAAGTCCCTCTTTAAGACCCTGGCGTTGAAGGGGTTTTTAAACAGATGTGACTCGTGAAAAATCTTCATCTTGACTTCTAGATGGGTATTTGCCTGTGGGCAAGGTTATACGGAGTCCTTGCCTTTAAACAGTGAACTCTTAAGTAAATGATTTTTTCGCAGAGGTATACTAAGTAAGTTGTTGAGGTAGCGTAACTTGACAACGAAACGGTGCATGTGAAAGAGGGTGATGCGAAGTACTTGTCATACTAGTTTTACTTTGATTGTATTGGTTCTCGAGTTCATTGTTAAAGTATTCTATTAGCGAAAATTACGGAACCAGTTAAAAGAAAATGGCGACCCACGACCTACACAATACTTTTTTGAAATCAAAACACGTGAAATTTTTCCAAAGATGCTTGCAAGTTCTGCCTGGAAGATACTCATCTTTAGATACAAGCAGGTAAATTCTTTACTTTGTAATTCTGTCGCAGATCCTGTACTCCCAACGGAATAATTATGTCATTCCCACCATCAAAGTGTCTTCCTGTGTAGCCTTTCATCAACAGAACGATACTCAGTAGAATTTAACCAGACGACATAATTTTAGACAAGTCCAGTTTGAAAAGAGTTACCGACAGAAAAATTTATTGTCACCAACATGATGTAATATGCCTTAAATAGGCTAGGAAACATTGTGGGAAAAGGAGAAAAATGCATTTTCTCCTTTGACCAATATGTTTTCGAAGGGCTTCTCTCAAAGGATCGTTATGACATTGTACTGTTTGGTAAAGGGTTAAACTAGCATTTTAACTACCATTTTATCTTCAGACTCGGTCCTTTAACTCTTTACCAAACGACAAAATTTTGGACTAGTCCAAATTGAAAGCATTTGCAAATGACAAAATAAAATTAATGTGTATCAAAAATTGAAATTCGATTTGGGAATAGTAGAAAACATTGTGGGAAAAGGAGAAAATGCTGGTTACCAGCATTTTCTCCTTTTCCCACAATGTTTGCAAAGGCTTTCTCAGTGTTGTGCCTAGGCCGCGCCATCGCGGGATTCCCGCAATATTTTTGAAAATGTCCCCCAAAAAATACAGTAGTGCGGGCCGTAAGTCTCACATCGGGCGCACTCAAGTTCTCGATTTTCTCACCGCTTTGTCCGATATTACGTAGTCCATAACTCTATTCTGTTCTATACTGGAGAGCGTGTACGTATCGTAGACTGTGTCTCAACTTTTTACCACCAGTTGTCGCTTACTGTTGCGCACAATATTGGTGACCAGTCTGAGAGGTATGTAAAATTACAAGACTGCGTCTCGATCTTTCCAAATTTTTGTCGTGTAGCAGATAACAATATTTTGTTAAGCAGTCTATATGCATTTAGCGTGTAAACGTCGTCAGCTACGAATTTCCCAGGTTAGGAAAGTAAGTGGGCAAATTTAACCAACATCAACAATAATTACGAAAGTAGAGCTGTCAAAATAAATCTTGCTTAAATTCCAAATAGAAAAATAGGAAATTTTGGGACTAGCCGGGCAAATTCACACGGTTACATGTAAATGATTCCAATAGGTACCTGTCAGGTTTGTTGCAAGTCTGCTGATTGATTAAATTTGCATTTATTTATCGTCGCCACCGGTTTCCCATATGGGCGATGCCCCCTGAAGGCTGTTAGCATTGTTACGGGGGATAGTGCAGATACAGGACAAAACCCATCCTAAGTTTCGCCTGGTTCTTTAACGTGCTCGGTGTATAGCACCGTCACACGTGACCTAGGTTTAATGTCTCATCCGAAAGACTATTAGTAATTTTAGATGGCCAGCCGTGGGGATCAGACCCACACCCTCATGATCATGAGTTCTACACTCAACCAACTGAGCTATGCAGTCTGCTTTGAACATTCGAACCATTTGTTTTCATCAAGGGATGTAGTAATATGCATACAAGTATACTTTATATGCATGAAGTCAAATTTATTTGAAGTGTTCTTTGTCCCTCTGTTTTACAAAATGTCCCCTAAGATTTTACCCAGGGGGACACTCCCCCTGGTGTCCCCCAGTATTTTCGGCCTAGGAACAACACTGCTTTCTTTTTCAGGGTCGTTAAAAGTCGGCATTGTGTGGTAAAGAGTTAAGCAAATAGTTTTCGCTCTGAAAGATGGGTGATTTGGCAAACTCTTATCAAACAACAGCACCACATAAAAAACCCAGGCATCCAAAAAAAGACTGTGCAGTTAAGTGTAGTAGAACCAGTTTCTTACAAAGTCAGGCTAATGCCTTTCCTCTCAGGGGATTTTATGCCTTTCCTGTTGGGCCATTCCAAATCATAAATAGTGTAGTATTTCCCAATTACATGATTTTTTTTTTTATTCCAAATAGACACTAGAAATAGAAATCATCTTGGACTTCTGATGTATTGGCCAGGGTTTTCCCTTATACACAAATTTATGCATTTTGATGCATTTTTTACCTAAGTGATCCCCTGAAATTCATTCAATAAGGCACTAGATGAAATTAAAGCAGGAAATTGTCTTATTTCAGGTGCAAAACTATTTTGGGACGAATACACTATAGACTGTGTCTATGTATTTTTAATGGATTCATACTTATTCACTTGATTATTAGGCTGTTAACCATTCTAGCTGCTCAAAATTAGACTGTTTACACTTTTTCAGCTGTTTTAAGTTTCACTTTGTACATACAAAATAATATAGACAACTGTATGTTTCTAGGCAACTGCACTATGTCGCAATCGAACCTAATCTTTCAAGCGAAGCAAAGCTTCGGGTGGCCAAAAAACAAATCAGCTCCCGAATTAATAGTCTTGAAGCAGGACCAAGTGATAAAAAAAAAGGCCAGACTAGACCATGATTTTTCTTTTGTCTTAGATCATTGCTGTCAGATTACGAATGGTTGTGCTAGTAGAATTCTTACAGTGTGAAGTTTCCTCTCCAAAATTACTTTTTTAACATAGCTTGTTCAATACTGAATTAGGTCTATCACAGAAAATGATTTTCCTATCTTTTCATACTTGTCAAAATACAAAGAAAACCTTTTTTAAAGATTTATCTTTGTGGAAATAAAACATGTAAACCCAAGATAAAACAAATGTCAAAAAGGCCTCATCCAATCAAAGGCCCTTTATACTGTCTTATTTAGCCTTGATAATGACTTTAAACAACTGACTTGCAAACACACCATGTAGAAAATAAAGCATATCCTAATTCCTCTGTTCATTCACCAGAAAAATAAAAGATCGTTATGAGAGATATAAAAAAGATATGGACAACCTACATAACTGTGTACATAATGTGTGCCAAACTTTATATGTTTTGTCAATATTTTTTTCCCAAATCTTGACATTTGACAAGGATTTCCTCAGGAAAAGGACTTTTAAAATATTTTGAGAAAGGAAGAAAATGCTGGTAAGAAAGGAAGAAAATGCTGGTAACCAGCATTTTCTCCTTTGTCACAATGTTTTCCACTCTTTCAAATTAAATCTCATATTTTGAGACACATTGATTTCATCATCTGCAAACTGCACCGATTTTGAAAGGTCTACAATTTTGTCAAATGGTAAAGAGTTAAGGGATTGTCTTGTTCAAAAGGTGTTACCATCCATATTTACTTTCAGGATGACAATTGCATTCTTTGCCATCTCTGGAATTGATATAATGAATGCTCTTGATGTGCTACAGAAAGATAGAGATAGCATTGTGGAATGGATTTATTCACTGCAGGTCCTTCCTACTGATGATGGTGAGAAGCGTTTGTATTATTCTGAAATAAATATTGATTATCACTTCAAAGTGGGTTATGTATTGTGTGCCAAGTGAAACCCAAGGAGAAAAATAGATGTCTAATTTCTGCTACACAATACATGTATCTGCATTAGTCTTTTCATTTATTTAAGCTTTTTCCCAAACCAGAAGTTTAAGACCTCCCAAACTGAGGGCATTTATAACAACAAATTCATGTTGTTGCAAGTAAGAAAAGTACTTTTATAGGGAAGGGGAAAACATGATTGGAAATAGAGAAAATGCTGGTTTCCAGCATTTTCCCCTTCTCTTATAGTGTTGTCCAGAGCCTCCTTCCACAGGGTCATTACTACAAAGGATTTTTTGGTAGAGAGGAATATTTTTGTTTTTATTATCTTTTCAGGAAGTAACCTCAATCTTTGTGGTTTCAGAGGCTCATCCACACTTGGCAATGTCTTTGATATGAATAAGGTAAGAGATTGGCCAATTGCCTTAGCAGAGCATATACCAGGCTAACAGTAGCTTCTAGGACGAGTGCACAAAAACAGTGATTCACTTTTTACTAGACAACAAAACTTCTGACTTTTCCAAATCTAATGCATATGTAGAGGTTGACCTAATGTGGCTCAAACGGTTGTAAAGTGTAGGACTCGTAACCTGCAGGTCCCCCAGATTTAAGCCTCACTGGAAGCACTGAATTTTTTATGAGAGTGTCCTTGCACAAGACACTTCAGCAGCTTAGCATAGTACTAGTGAAACCCAGGGTATACATGAATGTGAGTGTTTGCTGTGACATACTGAAATAATGTTGATAATGGTGTAAAACACCATACAGTCAACCAATTAATCATATGTTAATGATAAAAATATTATATACCGTGAAAATGGCTTGAAATAAAACAGGTTAGACTACTGTCTAATGTTTCATTTATGTTACAAAGGCTTCTGAAAACATAGTGGGTAAAGGGCCAAATGCTTGCAAGCTGTATTTTCTCTTTTTCCCTCAATGTTTTCTATCCTTTCAATGGTAAATGATTTGTCATCTTTAAATGCTTTCAAGCAGAAAACTTTGTTGCCATGGTGCACATGGTTACATTTAGTTAGATTCTTTATTAAATTCTTTTTTAGGCACAACAGAACCCAATACCCTATGACGGGGGCCACATAGCTATGACATACACAGGTCTTGCCATGCTACTGATTTTAGGGGATGAATTATCCAGAGTCAATAAACAGGCAGTTTTAACTGGATTAGCAAGGCTACAACAGCCAAATGGAAGGTGTGTGGTCTGAACAGACAGACAAAGTATGCATGTATATTTAATGCAAAATACATGTACTTGTATGCAAAAAGCTTAGGTATATACTGAGCTACAGATAATATGTGATGTGGCATTGCCATATCATATTGATTTCTTTTGCTTCTACCAAGAGACCCTCTGGGGTCTTGGGGAAGAAAACTTTTAAAAACATTGTGAGAAAAAGAGAATATGTAGATAACCGACATCTTCTTTGTTGTTCACAATATTTTTTACCCTTTCAACCCATTGGTCGTATCATTCGTGCCACATTTAATTTTTCATCTGCGAATTCTTGCATGTTGGACAAGTCTGTTTTGTTGTGGTAACCAGTATTTTCATTTTTTACTTATGTTGCATTTAAATTTTTACCAGCAAATACTGTATATCAGTGATTGGGAAAGAATTATTTTCAATGGGACAATGTCCCTTCCTCCAGGAAAATCAATGTGACATTTTGAAAACCAATATCACAATTTAAGAAAAAAACACAAAATCTTTTAATTGCTTTCGTTTATTTTTTTAAAATAGTACTATCCCAATGCAAGTCAAAATGTAGCTAAATGCTTATGCTTGTTCTATATTTAATGCTTGGAATCAAACATAGTCATCTGGGTTCTCATTAGGTCCTGAATCCCAAGAGTCATTGAATCTTGGGCTGAAATTTTCAAGAGTCAAAATGAAATTTCCAAGCGTCAAAGAGAAATGATCAAGGGTCAAAATTACTTGGTTATTATGGAAATATAAGGATGACACTAAAAGACAAAGGCCTAACCTTCACCCCCCTTTCATTGTTCCGTAAGAGGAAGGTCTGACCTTCACCCCCTTTCATTGTTATTTTCATTTCATAAAAGAAAAAAAAAAAACAAGAACTTTTTTTCTCATTATCATTCTCTACATATAATTATGTAAATTCACTGTTTAAATTCATTATAAATGATGAAGAAACAATTTGAGACAACTCTGATCGGACGGTGTCAAATTGACTGTTGTTGTGTCATGGGTTTTTGCGTTTTTTTTTTCCAGCGATCTACTTCCATATCTTTTTATTTCTTTTAGCAGTATTATAGCATGATTGAAATGAACTTATCAATTGGGGTAGCAGGGAACATAAATACTATTAGACCATAAGCTGATTGAGAATGTTACCTATCTAATTCATGGTGTAAGAAAAAGTGGCCTTCTCAATCAGCATGATATACACTGATAAACATTTGCTGCATGTCCATAGATATGCTTGGGATAGGCTCAGAGAGAGATGTGATCTGAGAGTTGCTCTGATTCTCGCTAGGATTGTCTGTATTAGTCTGTTAATAAACCATCATTGTGGGAAAGAAATTACTGATGGAGCCCTGACCTTCATGCAATTTTAAATTTTCGGTGGTATATTCTAATGCTTAGGTAGTTGTTGAATTTGAATTTTACGGCAAAATCAGGGCAGTTTCATCAAGACGACAAAATAGGTTCAATATTCAATAATCGTTTTATGATTGAAAACATGATGTCACACACACATAGCTACTCATTTTATAGAGCGTCTAATTGGTGCCGATCAAAGGAGATTCGTCTGACTAAATTTCGTACTTTTACGACGTCGAGAACTGAATGGGACAAGGGCGCACTCATTGGCAAAAACGATGTGACATTTTGGATTTTAATGTTACTATGGCGCATGGCGCAAGCCTTTCCCAGTCACTGGTGTATACAAGTTGAGGTGGGTAGTGCTATTGGTAGTGTACAGGACTTGAAACTGGGAGGTGGCTGGTTGGAATCCCAGGCTTGGCTAGTTTCTTTCCGAGGATTGGTGATAGTTACTGAGACAGGATTCATTCTTCTTTCACTGCTGAACATCGTATTGACAGTGATTTTGTGGGAAAGCAGCCAGTGGCTGTTGTGCGAAGTACTAGTGAAAGAAACTCCAGGAAAGCATGGATAGGTGCACTGGCCACTGTGATATAACTGAAATGAAGTTGAAAACAGTGTTAAACACCACACTCTGTTCCATACTGTTTGAGGAAAGTAAATTTGTTTTACTAAAAGTTTCCCATCTAGCAAAGATTAAACCCTTTTCCAAACAGCAAACTTTTAAGCTCATCAAAATCAAACTTTTTGTAGATATCCAAGCTGTATATAACTGAAATGATGGAATCTTTCTTTAAAAGGGAAGAAAACATTGTTATAAAAAGAGAAAATGCTGGTATCCAGCATTTTCTCCTTTTCTGACAATGTTTTCAGAAGGTTTTTTCCCCTGGGTTTTTAAAAATGCAGGATTGTTTGGTAAAGGGCTAGATTAGTGCACCTTCTTAACCCTTTACCACACGGCAAAATTTTTAGACCTATCCAAATTGAAAGCATTTGCAGAAGACAATTTCATAGTTGCTCAAATGATGCACATTTTCTTTGATAGGGTAGAAAACTTTGTGGGAAAAGGAGAAAATGCTGGTTACCAGCATTTCCTCCTTTTCCCACAATGTTTTCAAACGGCTTCTTCCACAGGGTCGTTGAAAGTCGTCATTGTGTGGTAAAGGGTTTAAGTATAACACTTTGATGTCATGTTAGTTTCAGACCAGTGACTGAGCCTTCAGAAAATGACATGAGGTTTGTCTATTGTGCTGCTTGTATATGTTACATGTTGGACGACTGGAGTGGGATGGATGTGGAAAAAACTGCTTTTTATATACACAAAAGTTTGGTGAGTTTGTGGTTTAACTCTTTACCAAACAGCAAAATTTTGAACCAGTCCGAATTCAAAGCATTTGCAAACTTATATGATGTTTTATTTTTGGTAGGGTAGGAAACATTGTAGGAAAAGGAGAAAATGCTACTGGTAACCAGCAATATCTCCTTTTCCCTCTATGTTTTCAAAAGTCTTATTTGTCTGTATGAAAAATAACACTGTAATGTTCAATATTTCGCCTATTGCCTTTTTCAAGAGTTAAAAACACTTTATCCACTAGAACATTTTTTTATGTGTATCATTGCAGCCATATTGTTTTACTAATACGGAGTGACGTCAACTCTGCTACGCAACGTAACGTCAACATTCCCGCTCTCTGTCGAACATCAATTAACGTTATATGAAATTGCGCGTCTTTGACATTACAATTCAGTGGTTGGACGGTCTGCAACTTTTTAATCCATGCTGATTTGTGTATTTGATGTTCTGTCTTGTCTGCGGAGTACATTTTTTTCAGGATAGTGAATTTTAAGTCGGAACATCGAATGGTTTTCTTGGGAAAAATGGAAGTTTTTTGGCTTGTCTCTTTCTAAACGGATGTCTCTTAGGTGTTCCCGCATCCTTTCATGTAGCTGTCTCTCAGTTTCACCGACATACACTACTATTTCACAACGCCTGCAACTGATGGCATACACCACGTTCTTCACTTTACATCCATACCATCCATAGTTAGTGGTATAAACACCCCCACAGAGAGAATAGCAGAAGTTGCTGAATATGAACTTAATCATTTTGTGGAATCTTTCCCTAGCTATATTAGGGACACTACAGACTTCATAAATAAGCTTAAAGAAATTCAAGAACCGATCTCAAAAGACTGTATACTCTTTTGCTTTGATGTGTGCAAACTTTACCCTTCTGTCCCCAAAAAGGAAGGGTTACAAGCTTGTAAAGAGGCTCTCGACCGAAGAATTTCACCGCTGATAGACACTACATATGTACTGAAAATGATTGAAACAGTCCTCGATAACAATGTCTTTCAGTTTGGAGATAACCATTTCATACAGACAGAGGGTATTGCTATTGGGTCAAGCCTGGGGAAGAATTTCGCATGCACATACATGTACATGAGATAATGGGATGAACAGCTTATGAACACTCCAAAGCGGCCAGTTTTCTACAAAAGATTCCTTGATGACGGTTTCAGATTATGGGTCGGCAGCAAGGAAGAACTTCTAGAGTTTGCTAGACATGCCAACAGTATCCACGACAATATCAAAATTGAACTGCGGTACAGTGACCGATAGATAGAATTCCACGATACAATTATAAAAATTGAAAACGGTCACATATACACGGACCTATATGTTAAACCAACAGATAAACAATTGTATCTGAACAACAAATCATGCCATCCCCCATCAACAAAGAAAGGGTTAGCCTATAGCCTCGGGCTTCGCCTTAAAAGAATCTGTGAAAAAGATGAAGACTATAATAAACAGAGAAGAGCTTTGAAACAAAAACTAAGACAAAGAGGGTTCAGTGGGAAAACCATCGAATCACAGCTAGAGAAAGTCGACATCCTCGATAGAGACAAATTGTTGAAAGAAAATAAATACAAGACTAACAAGAACAAAATTACACTGGTACCACTGGTCCTTACTTATTCACACCTGTTACCAAATATTCACAGAATAGTGTCGAAGCACACCAGAGTATTACATGAATCTGAGCGCATGAGGCAAGTTTTTCAAGAACCCTCCCATAGTAGCATTTAGAAGGGACAGGAATCTCAGTGACACGCTGGTGCATAGCAAAACAAATCGGGCTATACAAAATAACAAGGATATATGTAAATTTATCCAACTGTGAAATGTGTGAAATTATTTCAGACAATCAAGTTGTAGGCATTAATTCTAGAAGAACGTATAACGTCCCATCAAACGTCAATTGTAAAGTGAAGAACGTGGTGTATGCCATCAGTTGCAGGCGTTGTGAAATAGTAGTGTATGTCGGTGAAACTGAGAGACAGCTACATGAAAGGATGCGGGAACACCAGAGAGATGTCTGTTTAGAAAGAGACAAGCCAATAAACTTCCATTTTTCCCAAGAAAACCATTTGAGTTCCGACTTGAAATTCACTATCCTGAAAAAAATGTACTCCGCTGACAAGACAGAACATCAAATACACGAATCAGCATGGATTAAAAAGTTGCAGACCGTCCAACCACTGGGTTGTAATGTCAAAGATGTGCAATTTCATATAACGTTAATTGATGTTTGACAGAGCGCAGGGACATTGACATTACGTTGCGTAGCAGAGTTGACATAACTCCGTATTAGTAAAACAATATGGCTGCAATGATACACGTAAAAAAAATGTTCTAGTGGATAAAGTATTTCTAACTCTTGAAAAAGGCAATAGCTGAAATACTGAACATTAGAGTGTTATTTTTCATAGTGTTTTAATTATTCCCTAAGGAATTCAAAGTGTCATTGTCTTATCTGTCAGGTTTCTCAAAATTTGGGATTGTGTGGTGAAAAGTTAAAGGGAGCTAGTCAGATTTTTATATTCATACCAAACTTCAAAAATGTGTTCTCCCTGGATTTGGTTTGCCAATAGCTTTGCAAAGTCACATATAATTAAGGAAGAAAAGTGTGGGGGGGAAGAAAAAATCAGTGGTACATGTATTTCTTTAGAGCAATATGTAGCCTCTTAAGATACTCTTGGATTTCTTTCCAGAATTTGCAAAAGCATGGATAGGTGCACTGGCAGCTGCGATATAACTGAAATAATTTTGAAAATGGCATTAAACACTATTCAGACAAACATATCAAGTTACATGTATTTAGATGGAAAATGTTCAGTTTTCTTTCATGATGATTTATTGTGTTGTTCATGGTCGTGCATGTGTTGCATATTTAAATGAAGCAAGGTTTGTTCAATTTTATTTTTCCCCCAAAACTTTTCTATTCATGCCATAGAAAAAGTGTTTTGTTGGTACTAATTTATTGTAAATTCTTGCAGCAAAATACTTTTTGTCAGAATTCATTGATATTTGGTGTGAATAATTCTTGATTAGATAATGATTGCACTTACTGACATTATCTTGGCAAATGAAAAAAGATAGGACACTTGGGGCTAGGCGTATTTTCTGTATGAAATTTTATTTAGATTACACGCTTCTTAACCCTATCCCAAACAATCCCTAGTTTTAACGACCCTGTGAAAGAAGTCTTTTGAAAACATTGTGGAAAAAGGAGAAAATGCTGGTAACCAGCATTTTCTCCTTTTCCCACAATGTTTTCTACCCTTTCAAAAACAAATGTCATTTTTTCAATCACATTTTAATGTAAATGCTTTCAATTTGGACCAGTTGAAAATTTTGTTGTTTGGAAAAGAGTTAAATTTGATTCTTTACCACACATCAGAATTACAGACTGGTCTAAATTGAAAGCATATGCAGACGACAAATTAACTCATACTTTCAATTTGGACCGGTCAAAAGTTTTGTCATCTGGTAAAGTGTTATGTGGTTTGCCAAGCCCAATAGCTCAATTGTAATATACACAGCTTGAAACAAGGCGTTTGATTCCCCAGCACAGCCAATTTCTTTACGAGGATTTATGATAGTCATAGCAACAGGATTTATTCCTCTCTCACCACTGATAATTGTTTTGACAGTATTTATATGAAAGCAGCCAACAGGTTCAGAATGTATTTTGCGAAGTCTAAAAAAAAATCTAGAAAAGTATGGATAGATTCACTATGTACGGCAACATGACTTTAAAAAAAAAATGCTGAGAATGGCGATAAACAGTTTTTTTCTTTTTGCAGACATATGAAGGAGGTATAGGTCAAGGTCCAGAGTTAGAGGCTCATGGTAGGTTGTATAAACTTTGTTTGGCATGATGAGTGAATTGCGGATACTTACCTAGGTTTCTGCCAAATTTTTTTCTCAATTGTTTTCAAAGAAAACATAAGGGTACTATGATAGCCTTGTCCGTGTTGTTTTTATTCAATAAAGGGTTGATATATTAAGTTATCACAGAAAAGAGAGAAATTGCAGTCTGTGGCTATATTTTTTCAAGTATTTTTGCTTACAAGAAATAATGTTTTCTGTTGATGGTAACATGTTATTCTATCTTTGTTGAGAATTTTAAGTTTGTCTTATCAAAGAAAACATCAAGGCATTTATTATTTCGTTGTTGTTATATTGGGAAAACTTTTGGCATTTTCTTTTATCTCTGTTGTTACTGAAGATACATACTTCAAACTTGAGCAAGTTGTTAAATATCAAGCAGCAAAGGGACATGTAGCCCTCAAAATATCTCATACCCAGTTATGGTGTTTTTTCTACTCATTATTTTCACTGAAAAAGTACCCCTAGCTGTGCATTTATACTCAAGTGTGGTGCACGTATTTTAGATTTATCATGAAAAAGTATAGTTGACAAAAAGGAGAAATAGTGCAAGGAAAGAAACTTTGTGCCTTGAATGATATGGAAAGCATTGTGGAAAATGGAGTCATTTGGAGCCTTAGAACAAGCTCTTAAATAAAAAGGACTGTTTTGAGAAAACATGAAAAAAAAAAAATCAATAAAAGCTTTCACTTCTGACCTTTTTCACCGCTTCATAATGCTTTTACCAGACCATATTGTGACCATATACATAGACTGGTCCATATTGAAAGTACGTGTATTTGCATTTGACAAATTGAATATGGCTCATATAACAGAGTTGTCTTTAATAGGATAGAAAACATCATGGAAAAAGGAGAAAATGGTATAAAGCAGTATTTTGTCCTTTTTTCCCCTGTCTGTTTTAAAAGCCCTCTTTTGTAGAGTCATGAAGGCATGGGTGTGTTCGGAAAATGGTTAAGAGAAAAGGAAATGTTGTTGGGTAAAGAAAACAACTGCAGCTTTTCTAGAAATATTTTCAACATGCATCTGCATGGGCAGGAAAAAAAATTTCAGTATTGGGTTTGTTATACTTTTTATTTTGCAGGTGGTTCAACCTTTTGTGGAATAGCTGCTTTAGTGTTAATGAATAAAATGGACATTTTATCAGACAAAGATGTGAATAGGTTAAAAAGATGGTGCATAAATAGACAACAATCAGGATTTCAAGGCCGTCCAAATAAGCCAGTAGATACTTGTTATTCCTTTTGGGTTGGTGCTACTTTAAAGGTATGTTTAGCTTTTCTGTTTTTGATGAGAATGCTTGGGTACTGTCATACCCATGTTGTCTGCATCTGTTTGTGTGTGTGCAAAAACTTTGACATTTCCTCATGTTGCTCTCATTACTGAAAATATTTATTTACATCAAACTCAGGCTAATTGTTAACTATCACATGAGGAATGTAACCTTCAAAATGTTTTTGACACAGTAATGTCCCTTTTTAACATAGAATTTTTCACTGAAGATACACCCACAGACAAGCCTGTGCACCCCATTGCAGTGCTCATGTTTCCTTTTATTGTGATGTGGAATTTCATTCTTTACTTCAAAGATTTGATTCTTGACACTTTCATTGTAAGGTTTTATAATTTTATTTTGCCGGTAACACTGTTTTCAACAGTATTTCTATTATATTATGACAACCAGTGTGCCTTTCCATGCATTCCTGGAATTTCTGCTCCTGTACAAACAAGTTTAAGTGCTGCCTTCTGTCCCGCATAAACAAGGTTTTCCTTAAACATTTTTCATGGGGATCATTTGACCCCTGGGTCATTTGACCTCTCTTTAAATAAATAAAAGAAGGCAAACATTTAAACTTTGGGGAACATGAAGGCAATTTAGGGGCAAAAATTCAAAGAGACTTGGGGGGGTAGGGGCATGAAAATACCCTTCATTAACAAAGAGGAAACATTTTGTGGTGGTGGAAGTGGTATAAATCCTGTATCCATTATTATCTGTTTCTATTATTATTAGTCTTTAGAGTAAGTTTATTAGAGTCCAGATTGAACAAATATCCCCTAGGTCTGTGCAATGTGATTTGGGGACCACGGCAAGGTCAAATGCTTTAAACGCATAGCAAATGAAGAATTACTTGGGGGGAAAAAAAGCATGTAAGAATTCAAAATGAAAATGTAGATGTCTTGTTCCCAAAGTAAATTTTTCTATATCCAGTACATGTATAGAAATCAATCCTCAATTGAGTTCTTATAAATTCATTTTGCAGTTATTAGATTCTTATTATAAATTCATTTTGCAGTTATTAGATTCTTACAGTTTTGTGAACCAAGATTGTAATAGAGCTTATTTAATGGACACCCAACAACCAGTTACAGGTGGATTTTCTAAATGGCCAAGTCATAATCCAGGTAAAAATGGTTGTTAATGTTGTTATTATTTGTTTGTTTGGTTTTAAACTCGAATTGGAACAGTATTTTAGATGTTTTGTAGCAATGATATAAATTCTTGTTGCTTATCCTTATTTTGAAATGATGTTTTTAGCTAGTGTCAAGGTAAGCTTTTGTGATGTTCCAGTGTCCCTTATGTGTCATGTGCCGTCAACCTTTACCTTGTGTACTCTCTGGATGAAACATTTTCAGTCCAATACTGAGTCTCATGAAGATTGTTAAGAATGTTTGTCTTGTTAATATTAATATATCTTAATACCATCAGGTCAAATATTTGAAAAACCTTGTGTACACTCTAAAGGCCATATTTTCAGTTCAATACTAATGAAAGTTGGTCAGAATGTTGGTCTTGATGATATTTCAGATGAGTTCCAAATTTCGTAGCATTAGGTCTGAAAGCAGGACACTAGAATAAATCATTAACCCTTTACCACACAATCCCGAC
The DNA here is from genome assembly GCA_946811185.2 of Hippopus hippopus. Taxonomy (NCBI): domain Eukaryota; kingdom Metazoa; phylum Mollusca; class Bivalvia; order Cardiida; family Cardiidae; genus Hippopus; species Hippopus hippopus. The sequence goes on from OX328104.1 coordinate 42,608,495, forward strand.
TTTTAACAACCCTGTCAAAGAAGCCTTTTGAAAACATTGTGAGAAAAGGAGAAAATGCTGGTAACCAGCATTTTCTCCTTTTCCTACAATGCTTTCTACCTTTCCCAAAACAAATTTTGTTTTTTCAGTCACATTTATTTTGTCGTCTTCAAATGGTTTCAATCTGGACTAGTCTAAAATTTTGTTGTTTAGTAAAGACTTAATGACCATATTTTTACTCTGATGCCCATGAAGATAAGCCAGATTGTATTTTTCCTGGTATCATAGACAATTATTAAAAAATTGTTCAGCCTGGTAAAAACTAGGTCACTAGGTCATATCAAAGAAAAAAAATTGACTATACTTCATATGATCTTCTCAAAGGCACAGTGACATAGATAATTCAGGGCTAGCATTGCACTGTCATTTTGAAATGATCTACACTGCATAATTATTGTCAAAAAAATAAGCATTGTACTGAACTCCTTACCAAACAACAAAATTTTGGGCCAGTCTGAATTGAAAGCATTTGCAGACGACAAAGTAAATGTAACTCAAAAATTGAATCTTGTGTTTGGAAGGGTAGAAAACATTGAGGGAAATGGAGAAAATGTGGGATACCAGCATTTTCTCTTTTCTCTCAGTGTTTTCAAAGGCTTTTTCTGACTGGTTTTTCCTTGGAGTTGTTAAAATTTGGGATTTCGTGGTAAAGGGTTAAGTGGTTGGGTTTGTGATTGAAAAAGTAGAAAAAGTTATGGGATAGCCAAATATGCTGTTTTCCAACATTCTGTTTTTTTAGCTCCACTGGCCGAAGGCCAGCAGGCTTATGTCATGGCCTGGTGTCCGTCGTGTGTCCGTCCGTCCGTGCGTGCATTAACTTTTTTTTTCAAGCTTCTGCTTCTCTGAAACTACACATCCAAATTTGATGAAACTTCACAGAAATGATCCTGCCATGGTCCTCGTTAGAATTTCTTGAAAGAATTTGATTCCTTCAAAAACTCTGGTTGCCATGGCAACAAAACAGAAAAATATTGAACATCTTTGAAAATCTTCTTTTCTGAAACCATAAGGCCCAGGGCTACCAAATTTGGCCTGTAGCTTTATCTTATGGACCTCTATCAAGTTTCTTCATATTTTAGCCCTGGGGTCAAAATTGGGTCTGCCCCGGGGATCACAAGTTTAAAATGGGATTATATAGTGACTGTAATTTAAAATAGTAGTCAAGGGAAGCAACTCCTGTTATACAAGATAAAGTTTGTTACTATTTACCTCCTTTGATTATCAAACTGCAGTTATACATTATTGGAGTTTGGTATTCAAGTTTTTTGGAGAGGAAATGTTCTGTTTTAAGGGAGAGTGATTTATTTTGATGCTAATAGTGTTGCTCACATGAATGGAATGTTTAATTTAAAGGAAGGTTTCTATCACTCAAATTTTTCAGAACTTTACCTTTCATGCTAATGAATAAACCTGCTTGTATTCACTGACATTATCTTTGCATTTAAAAAGATATGACTCTTTTTGTTTGGTGGGTGGGGTGGAGGTTATGTTTTCAAAGTAAGTTTATTACCATACAGACTTTTTATGCTGTATGTCTCTGTCAATGCCAATTAGCGCATGATACGTTAATTTTACTCTTTAAGAAATGACATTTTTTTTTACTGTACCAAGTTTAAAGCCATTGCAAAAAGACAAATTGAATGTAGGTTAAATGACTATTTCTGTCTTTGATAGGTTAGGAAACCTTGTGGGAAAAGGAGAAAATACTGGCTGACAACATGTTGTCCTTTTCTCATGATGTTTTTGAAAGCCTTCTTTTTCAGGGTCATTAACACTTCGATTTGTGTGGTAAAGGGTTAAAAAGCCAGTGGAGCGATACAGGGCCATCATGGCCCTCTTGTCTTTTCCCACATTATTGTCAAGCCATGTACGTCAGAGTGGTAGATACAAGGAATTGTTTGTGAAAAGGCAAAAATAACTCATGTATGATGTATGTTTTTTACATGGCTGTTTTCGAAGAAACCATCGAGGTTTTGTCATAGGCCTGTCATTGTTGTCTGTGTTGTCAGTGTCGTCGCCTGCCTCATCATCATACAAAAAGTTGGATATTTTAGCATATTTTTTTCATTAATGAAGATATTCACGTCAGACTTAAAGGTGGCCCTTTAGATTTTGGGACAAAAATTTTACAAAAATACAAAAAAATCATCCTTATACTCCCAAAGCCTTTAAATTTTCATTCATAAAACCCCAGTAGTCGAAAACCATCCAACAACAAGAGAAATTAGAGATTTACTACGGCCCAGGTCAACACTGATGGGAAACACGGCCTATTTTTACATGAGCAACTCGCTCTTTTACATACCGGAAATACACAGACGAAGCTTCAAACATAGCGTCCGAAGAAGACATTATGGAAAATATTTACATGTTTGTTATGTTATGGAATTTAAGCGTCATTAATCACGTGCCAGTCACTTGACATTCCCACAATGCTTTTTTGATTTTTGGCGCGAAATCTAAAAATACCTTAAGAGGCTACGTAGCCTTTTAAGGGAACACCATCAAAAAATTTTTTTTTGTAATTTTATGATTCTTAATTATTGATGATTTGTATTGTTTTTTCATATAAATTTCAGTTTTTATATATATATGTGTGTGTGTGTGTGTGTGTGTGTGTGTGTGTGTGTGTGTGTGTGTGTGAGATGTGAAAAATCTAAATACCCACCTTTAAGACTAGTTGTTAAATATCAAAAGGGGAATCCATACAACACGGACAGATGACTTCCAAAATATTTTCGTACAGTTATGTCCCTTTTATGACTTAAAATTTTCACTGAAAATCAAGCAACTGCTGCCGGGTGTTGACACCCACATGTGGTGCTCTACAATATTTTTCTATTTCAGATGCTCTTCACGCTTACTTTGGTGTTTGTGGATTGTCTCTGATGGGTGAAGAAGGTCTGCAGTCCATGCATCCGGCATTGAATATCAGCAGTAGAGCTGCAGAACATTTAATGGAACTGAAGAAAAAGTGGCGAGATCAGTCCTGATCTTTAGCTTTAATGTTAGGAAATTATTACATTAACCCTTTACCACACAATCCAGAGTTTTAATGACCCTGAACAAGAAAGTTCTTGAAATCATTTTGGGAAAAGAAGAAAATGCTAGTTTAAAGAATTTTCTGCTTTTTCCATGATGCATTCTAGCCTTTCAAAGACAAGTCCTGATTTTTATTTTTTATTCAATTTTTTATTTGCAAATGCTTCAATTTGGTCATGTCTAAAATTTTATTGTTTGGTAAAGAGTTAACTTTTTATACAAAGTGAAATAAACCAAACAAATATTTTCATTCTAGAATAGGGACCAAAATATTTTAGCCATGCTCTGGCAAAATGGGGCTTAATGCATCTCAGTGATGCATTGTACCAAGCAAGCCATCACATAATTATGAATTATAAAATCCATTTTGTCTAGTAACCGACATAACCATAGTTAGACTGGTCCTTTGACCCAGGTCAGCATGCACAGACTGCACAGGCTGACCTGGGTCGATAATTTTTGCAATGTATTAACTCTTTACCAAACGACAAGATTCTAGACTGGTCCAAATTGAAAACATTTGCAGACAAAAAAATAAATGTGGCTGAAAAATCAAAATTTGTTTTGGGAAGGGTAGAAAACATTGTGGGAAAAGGAGAAAATGCTGGTTACCAGTATTTTCTCCTTTTCCCTCAATGTTTTCAAAAGCCTTCTTTCCAAGGGTCGTGAAAACCTGGAATTAATTGGTAAAGGGTTAAGCCCCCTTTTCACAGAGCATAGCTGATTTGTAATTTCAAGATTGCACTTGTCCAAGATGTCTCAGCAAGGCAGATAGTGAAGATCAAGGCCTGTATTCACCAACCATTCTTTTCATTCTTAGTCTTATTCAAGATTTAGAAAGTAACACAACTTCTGATTGGCTGAACCATTGTGGTTTAGCCAGTTGGAAGTTTTATTACTTTCAAATTTAGAAATTAAGAAAAAGACTAAGAATGTTTTTAAGAATGGTTGGTGAATACAGGCCCAAAGATCAAATTGCACATTTTGTTCAGTCTGACCTGGACCCACAGATGCGGTAAAGACAAATGTACTTGTGAGAGGTACTGAAAGGGCTAATTATTAGTTAAGTATTTTTTATTAGCTCTACTGGCTGAAAGCCAGCAGAGCTTATGTCATGGCGTGGTTTCCGTCGTCCGTCCGTCTGTTTGTCTGTTGGTCCGTCCGTCCATCCGTCCGTCTGTCCGTCCGTTAGCCTTTTTCTTGTTTACGCGATAAAGCCTGCATTTGTGGTCAGATTTCCATGAAACATGCACAGTTTGTTTATCTCATCAATAGCTTCAACCCTATCGATTTTGAGAAAAATCCAACAAACAGTATGGGAAAAGAAGCCATTTCAAGTTGAAAATTTTCATTTCTTGTTTACGCGATAAAGTCTGCATTTGTTATCAGATTTTTGTGAAACTTGCACAGTTTGTTTATCTCATCAATAGCTTCAACCCTATTGATTTTGAAAAATCCACCAAACAGTATGGGAAAAGTAGCCATTTCAAGTTGAAAATTTTCATTTCTTGTTTATGCAATAAAGTCTGCATTTGTTATCAAATTTTTGTGAAACTTGCACAGTTTGTTTATCTCATCAATAGCTTCAACCCTATTTATTTTGAAAAAAATCCAACAAACAGTATGGGAAAAGTAGCCATTTCAAGTTGAAAATTTCGATCTCTTGTTTACACGATGAAGTCAGCATTTCTTGTTTAAATCTTTGTATTTTTTTTCTTTTTGCATCATGAATTCATAATGTATGCTAGCATAAAAGCAAAATCACTGCCAGTAGAGCGATTTCAGGCCCTTCAGGGCCTCTAGTGTGGATTTGCACAGAAAATCCACTTTCTGTGATCCCACCGACTGGAACCAAATTCTGCCATATATGCATGTGTTGTAGCTATTTTACTTCACACATGCCAACATGTAATACCAGCAGAAAACCGCATCAGATTGGTTCATAGGCTTATCAGTTCACTGTATCGATGAAGTACTCATACTCTGGCACCCACAGAAGCAATCAAATCACTGAGAGTCTGCTTAACTTTCTAACTCCTTGACTTTCCTTGGTCCTGCATGGTCATTCTAGTAATTCTTTACATATGGTTTTACCTGTGATGAATTAAGTATTTCGCATTACTCCATATCTTTGTTAAATACTGTTCCACAAGTCTGTGTTTTTTGATTTCCAGTCTTTTTATGCCCCCACCATGAAATGGCGGAAGGGCATATAGAGTTACCTGTGTCTGTCTCTCTGTGTGTGTGTTAGTGCGTGTGTGCGTTAGTGTGTGTGTCCCATTCTTGTCCGGAGCATAACTTCTACATTTATCAATGGATTTCAAAAAAACTTCGCACACTTGTTCTTTTTAACAAGTACTAGTGTCATGCAAAAAGTTTGTTTCGATACGCCCAAGGTCAAGGTCACAGTTGAAGGTCAAATGTTTAAATTGACCTTGTCCAGAACATAACTTCTACATTTATCAAAGGATTTCTAAAAAACTTCGCACATGTGTTCTCCTTATCACGTACTAGTGTCATGCGAAAAGTTTGTTTCGATACGCCCAAGGTCAAGGTCACAGTTGAAGGTCAAATGTTTAAATTGACCTTGTCCAGAGCATAACTTCTACATTTATCAAAGGATTTCAAAAAAACTTCGCACACTTGTTCTCCTAAACAAGTACTGGTGTCATGTGAAAAGTTTGTTTCGATACGCCCAAGGTCAAGGTCACAGTTGAAGGTCAAATGTTTAAATTGACCTTGTCCAGAGCATAACTTCTACATTTATCAATGGATTTCAAAAAAACTTTGCACACTTGTTCTCCTAAACAAGCACTAGTGTCATGCGAAAAGTTTGTTTCGATACGCCCAAGGTCAAGGTCACAGTTGAAATTCAAATGTTTAAATTGACTCTTCAACCCAGTTTTACATCCTGCTCAGCAGAATTGTGATATGAAGATACAGTTTTGGTTTTTAAAAAGACTCATCCAAAGAACTATGCCAGAGAATATTGAGGCTGCAACCTACCCTTCAGCTATAGTCCAGTGTGATAATATTCAATCCAATTTGTTCCTGTCTCATAGAGGAAGTCCAACAAAGTAATTATTATTGCTATATTTCTCACTCTCATTCCTCAAGTTAAGATCTTCATAATCCTGAGTATAAGTAACACTCAGTTGAAAGATTAAGGAAAACGCTGAATAAAAAGAAGTTAATGCTCAAAACCAGCATTTTCTTCTTTTTCTCACAAAGTTTTCTGCCATATGCAATACAAACCATATAATTTATTGTCTGCATATTGCTTTCAACTTAGACCAGTCCTCAATTTTGTTATCAGGTATAAATAATCTTTTATCTGCTTGACTAACAAACCTTCTTAACCCTGTCTAAACTGTTATCCAAAACAACAATTTTCTGTAATACCTACTGATTCTCTCATATGACATATCTGTGACCAATACCATTTAGCGGGAGCATCTGTGTCTCTGACACACCTATTTCTAGTTTTTTTTTTACTTTTCGTATTAAGCATGTAATTGTGCTAGTTATTTAATTCTAGTGTACCATGTTGTAAAATTTAGTAATTCCTGATTAAGATCTCAAAGTTAAGATATATTTACATTAGATAAGGAAGAAAGTAGGTGTAATTCTGTACCACATAAGAAAATTTTAGAAATTGAAAGGATTTGCAGACAGCATTTTCAGTATAGCTCAAAAGATTATTTCTGTCTTTGAAATGGTATAAAACAATATGAGAGAAGGAGAAAATCTTGGTTGCCAGCATTTCCCCTTTTTGCACAATGCTTTCTAACATCATTTTCTTCAGGATCCATAAAACATGGGATTGTTTGGTAAAGGATTAGTACATGAGCAAATTTGAAAATGTTGTGGCTAGAGGCAAAATTAGTCATCCTATTATCACAGTGTTTTCCAGTGTGAACTGCTGCAATATGTAAAAAGTCATCAGAAGGTGTTTAGTAGTTGACAGAAATGCTCTTGTCCCGTAACTCTTTGCCATACAATCTCGACTTTTAATGACCCTGAGAAAGAAGTCTTTTGAAAAACATGGTGGGAAAAGCAGAAAATGCTGGTAACCAGCATTTTCTCCTTTTCCGGCAATGTTTTCTATGCTTCCCTAGACAAATTTCAGTATTTGAGTCACATTTATTTTGATGTCTGCAAATGCTTTAAATTTGGACCAGTCCAAAATTTTGTTGTTTGGTAAACAGTTAACCACATGACAAAATTTTAGACTTATTTAGATTAAAAACTAAGCAGAGTACAAATTAGATGTGGCTCAAATTATGTCTTTCATAGGAAAGAAAACGTTGTGGGCAAAGGAATAAGTGCTGGTAACCAGCATTTTCTCCTTTTCCCATAATGTTTTCAAAAGCCTTCTCCATGAGGGTAGTTTACCATGATATTGTTTGGTAAAGGGTAAAGTTTACAGGCAGTGAAATTTTCCTGGATCTAAGAATGGAAGAGTAGTCATTATGTGTAAACATTTTTGCAGCCGTGGAATATTTTTGTATTTTATCCAAAGAGTTTCTTTTCAGATCTGAAGCCAAAAAGAAGCTTTAGAATTCCTGTTTTCATGTATAGAAAACTTTGTGGAAAAAGGAGAAAATGCTAGCATTTTCTCCTTTTCCCATATTATTACCTATCCACCCTTTCAAAGATAATTACCATCATTTATGCCGGACTTGATTTATTGTCTGCAAAATTAATGCTTTCAATATATATGACATGTGTACAATTTTGTCATTTGGTAAAGGGTTAATGAGTCTTTTCTATCAGAGAAATCAGCAGAGATATTGCAATTTTAACCCTTAGCTGCTAAGCAGGACTTGAGGCTCTTTTGCGGACAGCATAGATCAAGATCAGATTTCATACAACATGCAGTCTGATCTTAGATCTACACTGTCCGATAAGGAGAAAATATTCCCCAAAATTAGCTTTAAAGTGGCAAAATTTGGCTTCTTACTACAAGCTTGAAAGTTTCATTTCACTTACTTAGCAGGTTAAGGTTGTTTTAGTCAAAATATGCTATAAAGTAGCAGGCAGTGTAGATCCAAGATCAGACTGCATTTTCTATACAGTCTGATCCTCATCTACAGTCTCTTGAAGTCCTACATGTACAAGCCGTGCTTATTGCTGTAAGATGATAAGATGTTTTATTAACCCGTATCCTGCTAAATAAGTGAAATGAAACTGTTAACCCGGTAGTAAAAACCTAAATTTTGCTATTTCAAAGGTAATTTTTTCGGGAAAATAATGTTGTTATCGGACAGTGTGGATCAAAGATCAGACTGCTGCCTAAGGATTAACATGTATGTTTATATCATGTTGACAGAGTCAAATAATTTTTTATCCCCCGCCAAAGGCGGAGGGATATAGTTTTAGCGTTGTCCGTCCGTCCTTCCGTCTGTCCGTGTGTCCGTCCGGGTGAATATCTCCAATACCAGTGGACGGAATTTCATGAAACTTTTTATGTGTGTACAATAACCCATTCCGCTGAGACGATTTTTTTTTTTTTGATTTGATGCAAAATGGCCGACTGGGAGCAATTTTAAGTTACGCGGTTGAGTGAATTTTTGGTCTTCATTTTTACAGTATTTTCTGCTTGTCCATAGCATAACTTTGTCATCTCGAGTCCGATTGACTTGAAACTTGGCATTTGTGTTTGTTGCAATAATACGGAGTGCAGTGCGAAAGAAACATAACTCTACCTCATACTGTCTTTGAGTTATTTCCCTTTGATCTTCATTTTTACAGCATTTACTGCTTGTCCGGAGCATAACTTTGTCATCTCCAGTCCGATTGACTTGAAACTTGGCATTTGTGTTTGTTGCAATAATACGGAGTGCAGTGCGAAAGAAACATAACTTTACCTCGTGCTGTCTTTGAGTTATTTCCCTTTGATCTTCATTTTTACAGCATTTTCTGCTTGTCCGGAGCATAACTTTGTCATCTCCAGTCCGATTGACTTGAAACTTGGCATTTGTGTTTGTTGTAATAATACGGAGTGCATTGCGAAAGAAACATAGCTCTACCTGGTGCTGTCTTTGAATTATTTCCCTTTGATCTTCATTTTTACAGCATTGTCTACTTGTCCGGAGCATAACTTTGTCATCTCCAGTCCGATTGACTTGAAACTTGGCATTTGTGTTTATTGCAATGATACGGAGTGCAAAGCAAAAGAACCATAACTGTACCTCGTGCTGTCTTTGAGTTATTTCCCTTTGATTGTCATTTTTAAAAGCATTTTCTGCTTGTCCGGAATATAACTTTGTCATTTTTAGTCTGAACATCTTCAAATTTGGTATGCATGATTGTTGAAAAATTACAGAGTGCCATGCACAAGGACCATAACTCTTCCTAGCACAAATTTTGAGTTATTCCCCCTTAGATCTTCATTTTCATAGCATTTCTTGCTTGTCCGTAGCATAACTTTGTCATCTTAAGTATGAATGATTTGAAATATGGTATGCTTATTTGTTGCAATATTTGGAAGTGCAGTGTGCAAGAATTGTAACTCTACCTTGTGCTGTCTTTGAGTTATTTCCCTCTGATCATCATTTTTACAGCATTTAGTGTTTGTCCGGAATATAACTTTGTCATCTCAAGTCAGAACGACTTCAAACTTGGTATGCATGTTTGTTGCAATATTACGGAGTACAGTACGCAAGAACAATAACTCTACCTAGCGCGGATTTTGAGTAATTCCACTTTTATCTTCATTTTTACAGTATTTCTTGCTTGTCTGGAACGGAACTTTGTCACCTCAAGTCAAATTGACTTGAGACTTGGTAAACATGTTTGTTGTAGTTACGAAAAGTGCAATGCACTGGAGCCGTAACTTTACCTAATGCCCTTTTTGAATTATTCCCTATTCATTATTTTTTTTTTTTTTTACAGCTTTTCATGCTTCTGTACAATATAACTTTGTCTTTTCATGTTGGAATGACCTGAAACATATGCATGTTTCCTTAACATTAGAGGAGACATTCATGCCTATTTCAATCACTTACACGATTTCTGCTGCACTACTATTTTCCTGTACCTGCCCTTTACGATTATTATCCCCCCTCGACAACTGGCAGTGGGACGGGCTTATCTTGCGACAGTTTGCCGCTCTTGTTCATTAAATGTCATGTCATGGAAAAAGGGGGCTTGACAAATATTTTCATTATGGACCAATATCTCTTTCACTACAGGACAAAATGCAATTAAACTTCATCTTTATTAAGCCACAGACAATACTTATTTGATTTTATTTCATGAAATGCCATGTCATGAAAAAAGGGGGCTAAATGTGTAATTTCATTATGGACCAATAACAGTTTGTTCGCCCATTCATCAACCTGGACAGATATCTTCTAAAGTCCTTGACGAAACTTCATGCATGTCTTTCTTAGGATAGTCTGTTGATACAATTTTCTTTTATATATAATGACTTGTCATGAAGAAAGGGGGCTTGATGTATATTTTCATCATTTGTTTTCATTTAATGAAATGCCATGTTATGGTAAAAGGGGACTTAATGTATTATCTCATTATGGACCGCTTCTATATTTTTCATTTAATGAAATGCTGTGCCATGGAAAAAGGGGGCTTAATATGTAATTTATCATGGACCATTAACAAAAAGGCCACATGTTCATGCAACACACAATACCTCTAATATGTTTGTATCAAAAAAGGTCTTTTTCGGCGGGGGATATCATTTCAACGAAATTGCTTGTTCATTTATGTGTTATGTGCAATACAGCTATTCAGGTTTCCTGAAGTCTTGCAATAAAGCGATTTTTGCATTTACTTTTGCCCTAATTGAAAGAAACTCAAATTTTAGGCATCTACAGAGTACAGATTTTAAAGATATCAACCTTGATGCCCTCGAAAAATAGGCCTGTTATCTAAAGAATAGTTCAACTTCAGTATTGACATAGATCATGTGCTGATAACAGTATAGATCATGTGCTGATAACAGTATGTTAGTGAATATTTTTACAAAGGAATTCAGGTTGAGGATTGGGTTCTTACATCTATGATTCCAAGTTTGAATTTTCTGATAAGCAGGTCAACCATGTTTTCAAATGTATTCTTCGGATTGTGTGGCAAAGGGTAGCTGGGGTTTCAGACGGATCATTTTTTCCATTTTTAGATTTCAGCATTACTTTGTCAAAAATTGAATATTTTAGGGTGATTTTGGGTAAGTAGAAGTTGTAAAATTTAGTTTAGAGTTGATGTAAAAATTAAAAGGTTTAAACTGTAAAGGAATTCTGCATCCAACCAAATTGGTTTGTGATAAATCAGCATCTGCAAACTCCACATCTTCTATACTTGTAGCTGGATAATACACTTTGTGATGGTTCTGTTTGTAGACATACATATAATACAGTTTGTTCAATCAATCAAATTTCGTAACAGGTTTTTCTTTCCTGTTGATTGTAAGATTGTTATTGTAAGTTTGTCATTGTACATGTCATCTATAGAGTATTTATTTTTTAGATTTACAGTATCAAAGGGTTATGAGCCATGCGCCATGAAAACAGGGCTTAGTGCTTCTGCAAAAGTATGGACTTACGTCAGCCTGCACAATCTGGGCATGCTGACCTGGGTCAAAATTTTTTGCTACTGGTTAATTTTCTGCATGTCAAAGGACCAGTCTACCACATAATTCAGTCTTGTTGGACAAAATGGGTTTTATATATCTATAATAATATGATGCCTTGATTTTGTATAATGCATCATGGAGATGCATTAAATCCTTTTTTGCCATATGAGTTTGGTCATATGTATTGAAAACCCAGCATCTAATAGTATTTGTTTTGCTGTATGCAGGTGTTGAGGTTAATTGTTTACAAGTGTTAGTTTACATTTAACTCTATGCTAGAAGTCGAAATTTTAGGCTCTACCATATTGAGAGCAGTTACCATATTGAAAGCAATTACAGACAACAATTTAAATGTTGCTGAAATGATTGGATTTTCATATGGCAGAAAATATTGTGGGAAAAGGAGAAAATGCTGGTTACCAGCATTTTCTGCTTTTCCGACTGTTTTCAAAAGCATTCTTCCACAGGGTCATTAAAATACCGGATTGTAAGTTATGAGTAACAGTTTCATTTTTAGCTTGGCTGTTTTGGAAGAAAACAGTGAGGTATTGCCATAGCCCTGGCGTCGTCGTCGTGCGAAAACTTTGACATTTTCAAAAACTTTGACATTTCATAATATCTCTGAAGATACATGTATTTACTTCAAACTTGGACAAGTTGTTTGCTATCAGAAGGGGAACTATCAGAACAAGGGCAGGTTACCATCAAAGTATTTTTGACACAGTTATATCCCTTTTTCAACTTAATTTTCACTGAAAGTCAAGCAACTGCAGTTGAGCATTAACACCTACATGCGGTGATCTTGTTAATTTAACAACTGTTTTTAGCACAAATTTTGTGAAAGATATGAAAATATTATATTTGAATCCAGCAAAAGCTTTTATTTTTATTTCATGTAAATCCAGCAATGGATGAAAAATAAATAATCCAGGGTTACTAATCTTGTTTGTTAAATGATATCTTTAATTTTTGCCCCCTCCGTAATTAAAAGTACATTGATCTTATGGATGCATGACTAAATTCCCAGCTGAAGAAAGTTTAGATCAAGATCAGACCACACATATAATGCACTCTGATCTTAGCTACGTACTGTCAAAAAAGGTGTTATTTTGTTCTCCTCAAAAGACTTTTAAAATCACAATGTTTAGGTTTTTATCATGTTTACAAATATTCATTTTGTCTCTTTTGCAGTAAAACTCTGCACCAAATTTCATGAACCTGTGTTTGACAGAGAAAGACTTGAAAACATTGAGGGAAAAGGAAAAAATGTGTGTAACCAGTATATTTCCTTTTCCCCAATATTTTCTCCCTTCACCAATGCCCATCATTTGAGCCACATTTAACCTATCACCACACAATCCCTGAGAAAGAAGCCTTTTGAAAACATTGTGGGAAAAGGAGAAAATGCTGGTAACCAGCATTTTCTTCTTTTCCCACAATGTTTTCTATCCTCCAAAAACAATTTTCATTTTTTCAGTCACGTTTATTTTGTCGTCTGCAAAGGCTTTCAACTGCACTAGTCTCAGATTTTGTTGTTTGATAAAGAGTTAAATTATGATCTGTAAATCCGATATAACAGGCGGGTCTAAAGCCACCAAGGTTATGTTGTGACCCTGTATCTGTCGTGCGTCTGTTTGCCTGTCCATGAGGATGTTCATCCTTGCATTAACTTTCATTTCAAACATCTTCTGCTCTGAAATTAGCCATCCAATTTTGACCAAACTTCTCACAAATGATTCTGCCATAACCCTCTTCAGAATTTGAATGCAATAAAAACCCTAGTTATTATGGTATCTTAAAAAAAATATTGGTGTCTAAAACCAAAGTTGGCATGACGTTTCACCCAGTTGACCTCTACAAAAACTGTTCAAAATACATCCCTGGGGTCAAAAATGGCCCTGGCCTTGGGTTCACAACTTTTACATGGGCTTACAAAACTTTTAAAAGTCTTCTTGTTCCTAAACATAAGGTATAGGGCTACCAAATATGGCATGTAGCTTTATCTAGTGGACCACTGCCAAGATTGTCCCAGTTATAGCCCAGGGATCAAAATTGGCCCCACCTCAAGGGTCAAAAGTTGGGCTATAAGGTGATAACTTTTAAAATCCTCTTGGTCCTAACCAATAGGCCTAGGGCTACCATATTTTGCATGTAGTGTCACCTAGTAGGCCTCTATGAAGATTGTTCAAATTATAGCCCTTTGGTCAAAATTGGCCAAAGTTTTTCATATGCTTTTATAGGAAATAACTTTTAAAAATGTCTTTTTGTACCTAACCATAAATCTTTGAGCAGGTAGCTACAGCTATGGAATCATTACCAAGTTTTTCTTTTTCAAAATTTAGGCCTGGGGTCAACATTGGCCCTGCCCTGGGTGGGGGGGTTACACATTTTACAGGGACTTTATATTGTGGAAACTTAAATATCGTCTTGTGGCCTAGACTTATGGTAAATTATTTGGTATAAGTTCCATGTAGTGGCCCTCTATCAGGACTGGTATAATCTAATTGAAGACCTTGGACTTTTATAGAGAAAACTTTAAAATCTTACGGCGTTCTCGTTGGAAATTTTCTTTCAAAATACCCTTGGTCGGAGGTTATAGATATTTGGTATGAATGATACTCGAATAGACCTTGTATTTACAGTATCTTGGTATGTGGAAAAGATGTGGCTTTATGGGGGGACTAGGCTTATTTTCTATATTTAATTTTGTTGCAATACAGATTTCTTACAACTTCATGACTGTCGATGTCAGTCATAATAAATTATGTATTGCAAATTTATCTAGCAGTGGAGCAATACAGGGCAATCATGGCCCTCTTGATAATCCTTATTGCGCTAGATAAATGGAACTGACATTTTAAATAGCCCGAAAGTTGCAGATATTGAAATTTGAAGGTTATTTTTGTTCGAACATATTTCATCGATTGCTAAACAAGTCTTTCCAACGTATATTATCACCCTCCATGATTGCTTCCTGGAAATCGTGACCAGGGCCAGTGTTCACTAACCATTCTTAAGAACGTTCTAAGTTTTATTCTCCAGAATTTTCTAAATTTAAAAGTTACACATTTCCTGATTGGCTAAACTATTTGGTTTAGCCAATCGGAACTTGTGTTACTTTCAAATTTAGTAAATTCTGGGGAATAAGACTGACAAATTCTCAAGAATGGTTGTGAATACGGGCCCAGTGCTCGCGCCGCCTTGTAGGTAGTTTCAACGGTTGACCATGCACATCACGGGACTCGAATTCTGAACCTTAGATGTGAAAGACCGACGCTTTACCGCTATTCCACTATCCCCCAGTGCCTTTTTCAGAATATCTGGCAAAGTAGAGGACAGTGTAGATTCAAGATCAATCAGACTGCATGTTCCGTTGAATAATTTCTGTCATCAATGCCTCTTTCTTCAAGCCATTGTCAGCCTAGGCGTTTTTTTTCGGTTTTCAAAATGGTGTATTAAAGGAAGGCGCGAAACTTCGTATTAGTGATCATTAACACTTATTGCACTAAGCACAAATTATGTAGTCTTTCCGGACTGCGTAGATCAAGATCAGCCTGCAAAGAACAGTTTAATTGCAATGGCTCATTTTAGCGCTCTTAAGGTTAGTTAATGTGACCACAGGCAAAGTTATGTGACACATTTAGTCCCTATATATCATATTCTTCAAAAGCTACGGTAGATCTACATAAAATATGGCCTTGAATTTTTAGAAGTCTTGTTCTTATGGCGTAGCCTGCTGTTGGCGTAAAAAATACAACTGTTAACCCTTATCCTGCTAAATAATAGGAATGAAATTTTTGAGCCGATAGTAAAAGCCTTAATTTTGCTATTTCATAGGTATATTTTGGGGAACGGTATCTCCGTATCGCACAGTGTAGGTCAAGACCAGACTGCACAGAACGTGCAGTCTGATCTTAATCTACACTGTCCGCAAAAGGTCAGTAGGTCGCGCTTAGCAGCCTAAGAGTTAACCTTCTACTGGAACGTTTTGGTTCTTGCCGCAAACCTTGGCAAAAAAACACCTTGGTAAAACGAGAACGTGCTCGTGTAGAGCAATATGTCCTGTTGTTACAATGTTTTCACATATTAAACCTTAGCCTAATTTAAACCTATTTTTATCCAAATCTTAAACGGATGCTTTAAGAGACGTTTGAAGCAAATTTGCTTCTCGAGTTAATTAGTGTAAAGAACTGTTTCGGTTTATCTTATCACAAATTACGTGAGGCTCGTCTTGAAACTCTCAAGGTAATCACGATTTATGAAGTTAGTTGTGTTTCTAAAATTAGACATGACATGGGCTAAATATAGTAACACCTGAAGCATGCGCTTGATGAATCAAGTGTGAAAACCACGCGGATGTTGTGTGCAAGAGTCTTTCAATATCAATTAGGCGGATATACATTGTATTACGTGATTAACCCTTTCCACACTAAGCAAACTCTTTTCTTTTGATGAAAGCGTAAATCTAAGATCAGTCTTATCGTTGTGGTGTGCAGTCTGATATTATAACATAGTACTACACCATATAATATTTTCAAAGAAACTCGCTGGCCAAGTTAACTTGAAAGCTACCGACTTGACTACATGTATTTGATTTCTAAAGCAATGCAAGGGTTACATCGAACCCTCTTGTGTAATATCGGTGTTTAAAAATCCGTTTTCTGTCTACTTGACACAAGTAATGGGATGGGGGGCCTCGCTTTGGGACGTAAATAGTTATTTGTAAGTTAGCTGAACTCTACCATATGGCAAAATTTGAGACTATATGGTCGAAATTGAAACGATTTGCAGACGACAAATTACGAGTGCTTAACATTATTTGTATAATCTTTATAATGGGAGAAAAGATTGTAGGAAAAAGGGAAAATACTGGTTTCCAGCATTTTCTCCTTTTCCCACAATCTATTCTATCGGGCGTTTTTGGTAGGGTTCAGTATAGAGTTAATATTGATGTAAACACGATAAAACAATAGTTGTTCATCTTCCCATTGAACGATCAGTTTACATTGTTCAGGTTGGATTGTAAAAAAAAAATTACAAACATTTGATCAAAACGCGTATTGTGTGGATTTCTCTTTTAGTTGTTCTGTGATTCGGGATGTGTTTTGTAAGAAAGCGAAATGGAGAAAGAGTGACAACCGTGGTTAACTTGCTCTATACTAAACAACAAAATTTTAGACTCTATCAAATTGAAAGCATTTGCAGACGACAAATAAAATGTCGCTCAAAAGAGGATATCTATCGTTGAAATGGTAGAAAACCGTGGAGAAAGTAGGAAATGGTGGTTTCCTGTATATCTGTTTTAACCTTTTCCGGCAGTGTTTCAAAAGCTATCTTTTTCGTGGTATATGGTTAAGATAAGGGTAGTATGGTAAAGGGTTAAATATAAAGCTCATAGGACAAAATGTTCACAATAAAGAAGTTTAGATCTAATTTCTTTGGCCACCAACTTTATAATTTAATAACTTTTACAAATCTAAAATCATATTTCCACCGCAATACTGAAGCTGATTTCGGTCACAGTTCAGCATCGGGCTGCGGACGGTGTAGATCCAAGATCAGACTGCACGTATGGTGCAGTCTGATCTTGATCTACGCCGTCCGCAAAGGCAGTTTGCAGTAAAAGAGGTTTAAGTAGCTAGGTAACACGTTTATTTAATATTGATAAAGAACAGATGTACCGTGTAAAGTTGGATATAACGCTATATGTGTAGATTGCATTACACACAAAGATAAAAGTTCACATGCTTGGCAGCTTGTGTTAGGTGTACTTTACTGAGACAAAAGTATCGCGCAAACCGAGGTCACTTGGGTATACAGAGTAAAACAAAAGTATCGCGTAAACTCAGGTCATCATGACGCTTCTTGACAGGATTCTGGAGTATCTACCGGTGGCAAAACAGAGATTTCGAGGCATTGTACTCGTTAGTGTCTTGTTTTTCACGTGCTCTGCCGGATTTATTGTGTTTGGTCCTATTTTTATTCTTGTGCACGTGCTCAAACTATCAGCAGCTCATTGGGTGATTGACACCATAGTGAGTACTTGGTTCGCCCTGGCAGTTGCCATGTTTGAGCTGTTTGTTGGTGTCAAAGTTGTGGTGAAAGGTGACGTCACGAAGATGAATAAAAACACATGCAGTCTTATTGTTATGAACCATCGGACTAGACTGGATTGGTTATTTCTATTTTCTCTACAGGCCAGGTATGCTTCTTTGAAACGATTCAAGATTTCGTTGAAAGAAGGGTTGAAAGGTATACCAGGTGCTGGTTGGGCAATGCAAGCGGCTAATTTTCTCTTTCTAAAGAGAAGTTGGGATATCGACAGAGAGCGTATTGAACACAGTCTAAAACAATTCGAGGAGTACGATTATCATCCGCAACTTCTTTTGTTTCCGGAAGGAACCGACCTACAACCCGTCAGCCGAGAAAAAAGTAGACAGTATGCAAAGAAAAACGATTTACCGGATTATGAATATGTTTTACATCCAAGGACAACTGGATTTGCGTCTGTATTGACATACATGAAAGAACATAATGACCTTGATCAAGTTTGTGACATCACCATTTCATATCCTCAAAATATCTTGCAGCATGAGACTGACGTCATATACGGCGACATTCCACGTGAGGTTGTGTTTACCGTTAATTGTTTTAGCGTGAATGAAATACCGACAGATAGCGATCCGCAATTAGCGCGTTGGCTTGAAGAGCGTTGGGCCATCAAGGAGGCATACTTAAAAACATTCTACGAAGGGGAAGAAAATTCAATCGAAACCGGAAACGGGTTCAGTGAAGGACAGAATGCGGAAGTTGAGCGAGACTTGTGGTTATATTCGATTGCTACCATGTTTTTCTGGTTCATTGTGTGTTCAATTACCTTATGGCTTTTGATATTTAGTCAAATTTTCCGATGGTTTTTCCTAGTCTCTGCAGTATTCTATACCGTAATAAACTCTTCAATAGGTATTGATAAACTGTTTGAGCTTATATCGGCTCGTTAGCTTGTAGTAAATGTATTAACTAGGGTCCTCTTGGCGCAGGATACCAGTTAACCATCAAAGCGCTTGTAAATGAAATGAACTTTCTCAACGAGGAAAAAACATACTAAAACAATGTATTTTTCGAGGATATAACTTAAAATAGAGGACATAGTAGATCATAGATCACACTGCACGTTCTGTGCAGTCTGATTTTGATCGATATTGACCGCATTAAAAAATCTAATTGATTTAAAGTGTCTGCAAACTACAACTGAAGTTGTGCTGAGCGCTCTTGGGGTTATCTTATATCGACCAAACTGCCCTCATATGCAAATTTTTAACTGCTTTACGATATTACCGTTGTAAATAGACGACGACTTACTACGTTTTGCACTTGGCTATTTTTCAAAGCATGGTGGCAAAAGGACAAATTTTTCTAAACCATGATGTAATGATTCCTCTTGTAGTGAACCGAAAGTCATGCTGATTATCCGTATTTTCAATTTCGGGACCATTCTTTCGGAAAACTTTTACCAAACAGTTGGGTGTTTTGACGACCCCTGAGATTTTGTAATTTTGGAAACAATACAGGAAAAAAGGAAATGATGGAAACTAGCATGTCGTCGGTTTACTTCCAAAACCTCGTAACTACAGCTTGTAACAAGCTGTAGTTACGAGGTTTTGGAAGTAAACCGACGATGTTCTCTTTGACCCACGATGTTTTCTGGTCAATTCATAGAGGCAAATCCTATCATTTGATACACATTTGGCCTTCAACAAGCGAAAAGGGGCATACGGACATTTGCGTAAAGTGTCGTCTCGGATCAGCCTGCGCAGTCTGCGCAGGCTAATCCGAAAAGACACTTTCCGTTTTTATGTAATTTTCTGTTTTGCGCAAGTCTACTAAAGAACAAAATCTAATGTTGACGTAAAGTGCCGTCTCGGATTAGCCTGCGCGGACTGCGCAGGCTGATCCGAGACGACACTTTACGCAAATGCCCGAATGCCCCTTTTCGCGTGTTGCAGGCCATTCAATGTGTCATTTTCAAATGCTTTCAATATGGATTCGTCTGAAATTTGATCGTTTGGTAAAGGGTTAACTCAAAACAAGTGGCAGCAGTCGCCTTGAAATTATATTCTTTTTTTCATTTGATTAACAACCTTGTCAAGTTAAAAAGGGATAAGTTAAAAAGAACTGAGTTTTAATACATGATCAGTGTCCTGCCAGAAAATTATAATACATGTAAAATCGCCCCATAAACTTGCAGAAATAGGGGACTCTTTCAAAAATAAGGGAGACAAATGCGCTAGTAATAAAAGAAATTGTTTTCTTTGATTGATTGTTCGGCGTTTAACGCCTTTTTCAACATTATTTCAGTTATATCGCGGCGACCAGTGCACCCATCCATGCTTTCCTGCATGGAGTCTCTTTTACCAGTAGACCGCACAATATTCTTTCCAAGCCACTCGCTGCTTTCCCACGTAGCCGTCGTCGAAACAATGGTCAGCGGTGGGAGAGGAATGAATCCTGTCACAATGACTATCATCAATCCTCGGAAAGAAATTGGCCGAGTCGGGGATCAAACCCACGACCCCCTGTTCTCAAGTCCTGCACGCTACAGACTGAGCTACCAGGGCTCGGCGATATAAAAAAAAAATGGGGACAAAGTCCAACATGAGTGCATCATGATGGCATTCAGATCACAGTTAAAAAACATGATTTGGGCATGATGTTTACCATATTTCCAATGTTGTTTTTGAAATAATCTACAACAAGTTTGTCTTGGTAAGTAACGAGTTTTTTTTTTTTTGTTCACTCATTACCAGACAACAAAATTTTTAGACTGGTCCAAAATGAAACCATTCAGACGACAAATATAATGATTTAGTACAATGATGGAATATGCCTTTGGTAGGATGGAAAACAGTGTGGTTAAAAAAAAAAGAATGCCGCTAAACGGCATTTTATCCATTTTCTACAATGTTTTCAAAAGCCCTCTCTTTCAGCTTCTTTAAAACTCGGGATTGTGTAGTAAAGGGTAAAACTTCGTTTTTGTCCTGTTTCATTTAAGCTTTAGATTTCACGAAATTCAGTCATTTTTTTTTTTCTATTTTGATTGGCTAAGCCGTTTAGTTATGCCAATCAATTATAGCGTTTCTTTGAATATAAGTAAATTCTGGAGCATTACGATTACAAGGCAATTTAGAACGATTGTACAAGGTAAATACGACTCTGTTACAGACAATTTAAAGCTTCGCGTCTTCCATATTCACCAACTGTTCGCCAGAACATTCTGGGTCTTGTTATCAAGAATTTTCTAAATTTGAAAGTAATACAACTTCTGATTGGCTAAACCAAAGGGATTAGCCTTTTAGGGGTTGTGTTACTTTCTGAATTTAAAATTAGACCAAGAATGTTTTTAGGAATGGTTGGTGAACACGTATGCTGGATTGAAGTACAATGCCCTTATCTGACACGTCCAGTTTGACTATGTCTGATAGCGGAAAGCTGTATCGTGGACATAAGCCAATCTCTGTACACACGGACTTTCATCTCATTATCATGATAAGGTTTGGTTGTTTAGTGTTTAACGCTGTTTTCAACATTATTCCGTAATATCGCGGTGGCAAGTGCATCAGTTAATACTTTCCTAGAGTTTCTTTTGCCAGTAACTTGCACAATATCGCGAGTCACTGCCTGCTTTTCCACATTAACATCGTCGAAGGAATGATCAGCGGTGAGAGAGGAATGAATCCTGTCGCAATAACTCATCAATCCTGGGAAAGAAAAAGGCCGCGCTAGGGATTCGGACCGGCGACCTGCTATCCTTAAGTTCTGAAGGCTAACTTGACTTTGAAAGGGCAGAAAATATTGTGGGAAAAGGAGAAAATGTCGGTTACCCCACAAGTTCTTGAAAGGCTTTATTGTTTCGCTACCAACAAAATTATCTCCTTTTAACCAACATTTTCTCATTTTCCAACCATGTTTTCAATCATATCCAAGACAAAGTCTATCATTTGAGCTACATGTGAATTGTTGTCTGCAAATGCTTTGAATAAATGAATTAACTCTTTACCAAACGACAAAATTTTAGACTTGTCCAAATGGAAAGATTTTGCAGACGACCAGCATTTTCTCCTTTTCCCACAATGTTTTCAAAAGGGTTCTTTCTCAGAGCCGTGAAAACCAGGGATTGTTTGGTAAAGGGTTAAGCCACGCTTTGCAGGGAAAAAGTTATACCGTGGATGGGACCTAATTGCCTATTAGAATTGTTTGTACTTTTAATAAGGTTTATTATACGCCACGTCTTAAATACTTTAAAGTAACTGTTATAAAGATGAAAATGAACATTTCTAGTAAATAACGTACATACGTTAAAGGCGCACTATCGGCCAAAAATAAACAATTCGGGAGTCAAAACCCAGACAAATTTAATTCGTATTATTTAAAAGTATGGATACTATTATTAGTATGATAACGTGTTACAGGGCAATCTGTCAAATTTTGCAGTCGCTGCCAGAAGAATGATTATGTGTTGTAAAACTTCAACAAAAGCTGCCAACTTTTGCTCTTGTTTAACTCTAGACTTTTCCTGCCAGTCTTATGTCTTGGAATTTTTAAAAACTGTACTGTAACGCATTATTAGACTCATAATAATATCCATACCTTTAAACTGTGCGAATGTCTGCATGTTGACTCCGGAATTGTTACTTTCGGCCGGTACTGGTGCCAGTGATATTAGGCTGTTCCTTCGGTGATTAATTTTTCCTGTAATGGGCAACGTATTCTATTTAAAAGAAATGAATATATATATTTCTGTTTACTTGTAAGGAAAAAAATTGAGAGAAAAGGAGCAATTGCTTGGTACAAGCAATTGCTGCTTTTCACTCAATGTTTTCAAAAGCTGTCAATTGCAGTGGCTTGAAAAGTCATATTTGTACATATAGTATTTGGTTGGTGTTTATTTTTCCACGGTGTTTTATCTAATATCTGACAGTGTAGAATCAAGATCAGTACTTACGATCTGATCTTTGTCTACACTGTCCGCGAAAGCGTTTATTTTTGCCATCAGAATCTTTATTCAAGACTTTTTTTCATAGTTTATTATTGTAAATATAATGTCCCTTCGCAAGTTGTTAATCTAAAACTGTTAAACAGATTTAAGGTTTATTTAAAAAATAAACAGTGACTATGCATATGTTTTCTTTTTTGATAATTTCAACCCCATTCCCCGGGACAAAGACGAGTATGAGAGTCAATGGGGATGAATATATCCTCAAATTTTAAATTCACGTGAACTTTTATATATTTCCTTGATTAACATGTATTTTCCAGTTTATTTTTCAATCTATTGTATGCTAAAGAATGAAGCTATCGTTTTGAAACTTGGTAGCAATAAGGAAAATAAGTTCGACAATTAAATATGAGCCATATTCTGTTGAAAAGGAAGTTTAATGTATCTGCAATAAATATCGACCTATGTCAGCTTGCGTAGTCGGCACAGGCTGACCTGAACCGAAACGTTTTGCTACTGGTCAATTATCTTCATATCCAAGGACTAGTCTACTTCATGATTCAGTCAGTTTCAGACGAAACGGATTTTATGGATCTGTGATTATATGATGACTTGCTTGGTATCATGCATCACGGAGATGCATTAACCTTCTTTTGCCATAAACACGAACTTAAACTTTCTACTTTGTTTATACCCTTTAAAAGACACACATCTTTTTTTCTGACATTGTTTTCCAACCTTTCACTGACGAGTTTCATCATCTAAGCCGCAATAATTTTTCAAATTTTTTCACAACAAAATTTTAGACTGGTCCAGATTGAAACTAAATGCAGATGACAAGTTATACGTTGCAGAAACGACGTCATTCGTTTAAGAAAGAGAAGGAAACATTGGGAGAAAGTATTGGTTACAATCATTCACTACTTTTCCCAACATATTTTCATTGGCTGCTTCTTTTTCAGGGCCGTTTAACCTCGAGATTGTTTGGTAAAGGGACATTAAACCATAGTTCGACCTAATTTATTTTTGTAAGAGAAAGGTGATGTTTTATGAGGAAAAATCATAAGGACGTGATTATTTACCGTAAGTTTGTGGAAAAACAGAGAAAAAGAAATGCTGAAAAATTTCTCTGGTCGGACTACTATATGGCCTGCAACATGCGAAAAGGGGCATTCGGACATTTGCGTAAAGTGTCGTCCCGGATCAGCCTGCGCAGTCCGCGCAGGCTAATCCGAGACACCACTTTACGACTACATTAGATTTTGTGCTACGGTAGACTTGCGCAAAACAGAAAATAACCTAAAAACGGAAAGTTTCGTCTCGGATCAGCCTGCGCGGACTGCGCAGGCTGATCCGGGACGATGCTTTACGCAAATGTCCGAATGCCCCTTTTCGCGTGTTGCAGGCCATATAATAATACTAGTACACCCCACGACCTTCAAAACGACTCCAACTTCTGAGCTATAGGGACAACCGTGAGATTGTGCCAAAAAAGTACTCATCCTTTCTTATGCAATAACGGCTATACCGTTACTAACGGCATGGAGAATTTTGTTACACACACAAATAAAAAAAAAAGTGGTAATTCTTCGTGTTTTGTAAATTTACCTCGTTTTTTTTTTTTTAATTTTAAAGCCATCTTTGCATGCAAATAAAAATTAGCAGTCTTTGTTAAGATTTCCTTTAAAAAAAATCGAAATCTGATGTAAGGTCTCTTTAGAGAGTTAAGCTGCATACAGATAGCCAAAGGGTTAAGGAGACATTAGTCTATGCAGTCGATCAAGTTTTATCACACATTGATGAATACCAGGCTTGTTTACAAACCTCTGTGGAGATCAAGAGCGTTCAGGGAGCTCAATAAATAAGTCATTAGACGCTTGATTAGGTCACTGTTGAGCTCGTATACATAATTCATGCTTACATGCAGACTAGTATAATGCGAACGTGATAACTGTGGTATTTTTTCTTTTATTACTGAATATCGATACTGTATCATTATACATGTAAGCAAAAATTATAAATATAGTTGTTATTTTATATTACCAGCGGTGTATCTGCTACCGTGGTACAGTGGACAGGTCGTAGGACTGTCGATGAAGCGACCCAAGTTTGATTGATTGATCCAGATGAACTGCAAAGTTTGCGCATTCAATTTATACTTCCAAAAATATAACAGCGATAGTGCGTCACTTTTAAGGACTAAATGTTTTTCTTGTAAAAATATCTAAGCCATGCTCCGTGAAAAGGTTCTTTCATACATTTGCAAACTTGAAGTATCGACCCAGGCGCAGTCCTCGCAGGCTGACATGTGTCGAAACCTTTTGCTATTTGTAAATTTTCTGCATGTCAAATGACAAATCTATCTCTGGATTCAGTCGGTTTTTAGATAAACTTTTTTTTTTTTAAAGAACCCATAAAATTTTATGCGATAACTCGCTCGGAGTAATGCACCACGATAAAATATTAAACACGCTTTTGCCAGAGCACGGCGCATAAAACATAAACTGAAATAAATCTATCAAACGATTTGGAAATTAGCGAAAAACGCAACCGGTTGACATGTTTTTGCATTTTTTGCCGGCCTATGATGGTAGTTTTCTGAGTAACAGACGGAGAAGCCATAGTTTACCATTAAGCGATATGCGAAGCTTCAAATATGACCAGTTTCACACTTATTTCAGTGAGGCCTAAAACAAGTGGTGTGACACCTAAACCGCTAGACCTTTATCAACCTTTATGACATCTGTCGCCCTTTGTTGTATTTACCTTAGGTCTAAATTATACACAGTAAACCTGCATATTTATTGGGAATTTACCCTTAACCATACAGGTACGGCTTTCAAACCCTACTGTAGACAGCCGTTGAAAATATTGTTGGAAAAAAGCACATGCTCGTTACTGGCAATGGCTCCCTTTCCAAATGTGTTTTCATATAATCTCATTGAGACATTTTCCGGTCTTTCAGATCTATTACTTTTCTGTTTAGTAAAAACTTACTTTGTACTATGTCCAAATATAGACTGTGTACTGATTGGTTTATGAATCACTTAGAAATCAACGACTGTAGAGATTGATTGTCGGCATAATTAACTTGTTTTTTAACGCCGTCTTCGGCATTGTTTCAGTTATATTGCGGCGGCCAATATACTTATCCATGCTTTTCAAAATCGATTCGACACATTTAAAAATGTTCTGCCTCTGTGATGTGAAAGAGACGTGGCCAGGAAAACCTTAGAAATTTGTTTGCCATGTAAATTTCATTTGTGATCCTTCACTTTGATGTTGCTTTCAGGTCTTTCAGTATCTTTGCTATTAAGCTGAATCTACTGTCCTATGAACTTTGTAAAGTACACAAGCAAGCAAACAATCAGGAAAGTGAATATTTCTATTGAAATGTGTAAATCCTCTTGTTTACAAATAAAGCTAATGTTCTTCAAATGGGTATTTACTTCAGTGTAATTCTTTCTGACATATAATGTAGTAATACGTGCTTATTATTTGGTTTAACATTTGGCTTTCAACTCGAGTTAGATCAAGCGCACCCCCATCTCAGGAGTGCTTTCAGTGCTTTGATTATATTTGGTGCTGAAAAAATTGAGTCAAGTCACTCCTGTAAGCATACCGGTATTCGACCATGCGTTCCTGGACTTTCTTGAACCAGTGCGAAATTTTCATTTTCAAAGCTAATGTACTACTCAAAATTTGATAAGGATCACTTATAAGATTGTGTTTATTCCTTACATAAGGCTGAAACTTTAAAATATTTGCTGTGATTCTGAAAATTTGTTCATTTGACATCAGCTTTGTGCCTAAAAAGGAATGAGCCGACAAACTGTTGAAGCGGAACAGCGGTTGAAACTTTGTAGGGGCAATAATTCGGGATAAATAACACGAAAAGGTAATCAAATGAGGCTTTTTGGAAAAATCAAGTACGGTGCCTGAATTTCGCCTTAGTATCGCGTGTGTTGGCCATTTGATTGGATTACTGCTCGGCATCACCTTCTCATACTGCTAATAAGCCTTCGAATGCTTTGTTGTGGGATTCGAGCCCACTCATCCAGTACATCCGCGGAACCCAGGTTTAATCATTACGTTACTCTCCATGCATTACGATTACAGAATGAATCGAAACTGGGTCAACGAGGATGGTCCAGTAGTGCCTGTTGGAGCTCTGGAACCGTGGTTGGCTGGACTGGGCGGGCAGATATTGCAGTCTGCAGCATGTCCCAGGCATGTTCAATTGGATTAAGGTCTGGGGACTTTGCTGGCCAGTCCATTTTCTCTATAGTTGCTGTCTGCAGGTTGGTGACCCGTGCCCTGTGTGGACGGGCATCGTCGTTCATCAAAATGAAATCAGGGCCTATAGCACCGGCGTATGGACGAACATACACATCTAAGATCTCATTGATGTATCGTGCAGCCGTCAATGTGCCGTTTTGAACGATATACAGGCCCGTTTTTCCCTGCATGCTAATATCCGCCCACACCATGACTGAGCCCCCGCATACGGGTGTGAAACGCTCATTGGACGATATCCATACTCGGACTCGTCTATCAGTGAAGTCCACACAAAATCTGGATTCGTCAGTGAACAGTACTGGGGTCCAGTCATTCAACTTCCATCTGACGTGAGCGCGCGCCCATTGGAGATGTGCCTGGATGTGGTTTCGCGTCTACGGAATGCGGATTGCTGGTCGTCTGGCCCTCATGCCAGCTCTATTAAGACGGTTTCTGATTGTTTACGTAGAAATTCTTACGCCAGTGGCATTCTGCAAGTCATTTTGCAGGGCGGTAGCCGTAACAAAGCGCTGACGTCCCGCTTGGACGACAATAAAACGGTCTTCACGCTGAGTTGTGACCCTCTCACGACCACCACCATGCCTATGCTTGACATTTCCGTGAGTTCGAAACGGTTCCCACATCCTTGCAACAGTGCTCTTGGACACCCCAAGGACACCTGCCACATGCCGTTGGAAACGCCCAGCCTCAAGCATCCCTATCCCCCTATTCATCTCTTCGGCGTCAAGACGCCGTCTTTTTCGTAAGTAAGCCATACCCAATGCTAGCTTTGAAATAAACGTTGCCATGCACAAGCAAAGTTTGAATATAGCGGATGTGTACATGAAGGTATATGCCAATGGCGCACCCTTTTTTCATGGATATCAAGCCAGGTACAGGTGAAAAATCAATATCTACTGGACAGGTCAGGTTTCCATTAGAATAATCTACATGTATGAAAAAAATCACTTATCTTGGGTTTACCATTAAAGAGGTATTTAAGAAATAAAAAGCGATCGCTATCAAATTTTGAGTAGTGTAGTTTTAATTTATTATTTTGGAGAACTTAGCCTAGATTCGAACACAAGACCCCGAATTAATAGTTACGTCGCTGAAAAAAGCAAAGAAGAAGCATTTCCTTTTCTAGTCGATAATGCAAAACAGTCAATATATTTGAGCCATGCTCTAGTAAAAGGGGGGGGGGGGGCTTAATTCATGTATGCAATACATCATACGAAGCAAATAATAACTTTCCGTCACCGAATTTATCAGGTCATATCGAGATTGGGTTTGTCAAACAGTGTACGAGCCATGCTCTGTGAAAAGAGGGCTTAATACATCTGCAAAAAGTATCGACCCATGTCAGCCTGCGCAGTCCGCGCAGGCTGACATGGGTGGATACTTTTTGTTTTCCGTATATTTTCTGTATGTTCAAGAACCATACTATTTCTTGATTCAGTCTGTTGCAACACAAAATGGATTTTATGGATGAATAACTATGTGACGACTTGCTTGGTATTTCATGCATCATGGAGATGCATTAAGCCCCCTGTTGCCAGAGCATGACTCATATGCTTGTATAACCAAACCTCTGAAGAAGTTTTCGCAAGCTTCTTTTTTCAGAAATTTAATTGTTTTGTACCGTATGCGTGCAGCAACAAATGCATACAAATGTTTTCTCATTAACATAATACTAGTATAAGCTTTTAATAAGCCAGAGGGATACAGTCAACATGTACACAGTCTTTGAATATGTGCCCTCCCTTTCTCTCTCTAATCTTTAATTTTGCTATCATTTAACCCCTACAGCGCTTGAATCGGCTTTAGTTGCCTTTTCGGAAAGTGAAGACCAAGATCAGACTAGACATACAGTGCAGTGTGATCTTAGATCTATACTCCCCGCTACTTTGATACATAAATATGACAAAACAATCTTCAAAAGCAACATCTCGGTTTTTTTCAAATTGAAAAAGTCCTTTTTCATTCAATACAGCGCTGTGAGACTTACCCATTGACATTAAGGGAATGGATCATTTTCGAGCAATTGGCATGAAATAATTATGAGCGAAGCTCTAGGAATAATAGGTTTACGCATCTTCGGTATGCATTATACTAAGCAAATAAGAGCATAATACTGATCCGTTTTGCCTTAACACTGGCTGAATCATGAGGTAGAATGGTCCTTAAACATTATGAAAATTCGACAATGGCAAAAAGAGTCAACTGAGGTAAGCCTGCGCGGACAGCTCAAACTGACATGGATTGATGATTTTTGCAGGTTACTTATATGACATTTAAAGTGACACTCGGAGCATGACTTAGATCATTTCATCTGATAAATTTTGACGACATTGACCTTTGGAAATATCAACGAAGATCAAGGTCACACTATTATCATATGCATGTATTTAATTTTTCGGCGTAGCTGAATGTTCTGACTTTTGACCTACTTTTTTGTAATGATAAGAAATTAATAAATAGATATTTGTGTTTGGTGAAAAATGAAGACATGTTTATTTTAAGGGCATCTGCGTATTTGCAAGCAAATTTACGCCGTCTATCGTTTTAAAGATATTTCTTGTTCTCGTTGATCTAACCTCGCGTATATACAGATCAAGATCAGACTGGTAGTGGTGTTTTGAACTTTCATAGTATGTGGGCTTATAATGCACTCTTATGTATATTAAACCAGGGCCTGTTATCACCAAACACACGAAAAAAATTCTAGATTTAGAACGAAATACAGTTTCTCATTGGCTAAACCATTTAGTTTATGGCCAGCCAGAAACTGCATCACGTTTAGATTTGGCTTGCAACACGCGAAAAGGGACATTCAGACATATGCGTAAAGTGTCGTCTCGGATCAGCCTGCGCAGTCTGCGCAGGCTAATCCGAGACGACACTTTCCGTTTCTATGTAATTTTCTGTTTTGCGCAAATCTACTGTGGCACAAAATCTAATGTAGTCGTAAAGTGCCGTCTCGGATTAGCCTGTGCGGACAGCGCAGGCTGATCCGAGACGACACTTTACGCAAATGTCCGAATGCCCCTTTTCGCGTGTTACAAGCCATTTAGAAAATTCTTGAGAATAAAACTAGGAATGTTGATAAGAACTGTTGGTGAATGCGGGTCCTGGGTCCGTATGTTAGACTAGGAATGTTGATAAGAACTGTTGGGGAATGCGGGTCCTCGGTCCGTATGTTAGACTAGGAATGTTGATAAGAACTCTCGGTGAATGCGCGTCCTGGGTCCGTATGCTATACTAGGAATGTTGATAAGAACTGTCGGTGAATGCGTGTCCTGGGTCCATATACTAGGCTATGAATGTTGATAAGAACTGTCGGTGAATGCGGGTCCCGGGTCCGTATGATAGACAAGGAATGTTGATAAGAACTCTCGGTGAATGCGGGTCCTGGGTCCGTATGTTAGACTAGGAATATTGATAAGAACTGTCTGTGAATGCGGAGACCTGGGTCCGTATGTTAGACTAGGAATTTTGATAAGAACTGTCGGTGAATGCCGGTCCTGGGTCCATATGTTAGACTAGGAATGTTGATAAGAACTGTCTGTGAATGCGGGTCCTTGGTCCGTATGTTAGACTAGAAATGTTGATAAGAACTGTTTGTGAATGCTGGTCCTGGGTCCGTATGTTAGGCTAGGAATGTTGATAAGAACTGTCGGTGAATGCGGGTCCTGGGTCCGTATGTTAGGCTAGGAATGTTGATAAGAACAGTCGGTGAATGCGGGTCCTGGGTCCATATGTTAGGCTATGAATGTTGATAAAAACTATCGGTGAATGCGGAGTCCTGGGTCCGTATGTTAGACTAGGAATGTTGATAAGAGCTCATTATCTCCCGCTAGATGGCATTCTACAAATACACATCTATCTAATATGGGCATGCTGGGTACAGAAGCGGACTAATTTTTCAAAACGACAACCGTTACTTTGAATTTCAAATTAAAATAAACGTTTACTCATTAAAACGCTACCTGGTGCGATTCATTCAGCTGTGATCGGCTAGCATGTAACCTATGCATCGGCCATTTATTAAAACAGCCCCTACATGCTTGGGTAATAGGCTATTAGCTTCGCTGTAAGCCCTACTTTTCCCGAATATTCGGGGGATGGGTGATGCGTCATAGCAGACAGGTCGAATCTTCGAAGAATATGACATGAGCAGACAACGGATAAGAGCTGTCGGTGAATGCGGGTCCTGGGTCCGTATGTTAGACTAGGAATGTTGATAAGAACTGTCGGTGAATGCGGGTCCTGGGTCCGTATGTTAGGCTATGAATGTTGATAAAAACTATCGGTGAAGGCGGAGTTCTGGGTCCGTATGTTAGACTAGGAATGTTGAAAAGAGCTGTCGGTGAATGCGGGTCCTGGGTCCGTATGTATGACTAGGAATGTTGGTAAGAACTGTGGGTGAATGCGGAGACCTGGGTCCGTATGTTAGACTAGGAATGTTGATAAGAACTGTCGGTGAATGCGGGTCCCGGGTCCGTATGTTAGACTAGGAATGTTGATAAGAACTGTTTGTGAATGCGGGTCCTGGGTCCGTATGTTAGACTAGGAATGTTGATAAGAACTGTTTGTGAATGCGGGTCCTGGGTCCGTATGTTAGACTAGGAATGTTGATAAGAACTGTTTGTGAATGCGGGTCCTGGGTCCGTATGTTAGACTAGGAATGTTGATAAGAACTGTTTGTGAATGCGGGTCCTGGGTCCGTATGTTAGACTAGGAATTTTGATAAGAACTGTCTGTGAATGCGGGTCCTGGGTCCGTATGTTAGACTAGGAATTTTGATAAGAACTGTCTGTGAA
The DNA here is from genome assembly GCA_946811185.2 of Hippopus hippopus. Lineage (NCBI taxonomy): Eukaryota > Metazoa > Mollusca > Bivalvia > Cardiida > Cardiidae > Hippopus > Hippopus hippopus. The sequence continues at coordinate 42,640,269 of OX328104.1, forward strand.
TGCGGGTCCTGGGTCCGTATGTTAGACTAGGAATGTTGATAAGAACTGTCTGTGAATGCGGGTCCTGGGTCCGTATGTTAGACTAGGAATGTTGATAAGAACTGTTTGTGAATGCGGGTCCTGGGTCCGTATGTTAGACTAGGAATGTTGATAAGAACTGTTTGTGAATGCGGGTCCTGGGTCCGTATGTTAGACTAGGAATGTTGATAAGAACTGTTTGTGAATGCGGGTCCTGGGTCCGTATGTTAGACTAGGAATGTTGATAAGAACTGTTTGTGAATGCGGGTCCTGGGTCCGAATGTTAGACTAGGAATGTTGATAAGAACTGTTTGTGAATGCGGGTCCCGGGTCCGTATGTTAGACTAGGAATGTTGATAAGAACTGTTTGTGATTGCGGGTCCCGGGTCCGTATGTTAGACTAGGAATGTTTATAAGAACTGTTTGTGATTGCGGGTCCCGGGTCCGTATGTTAGACTAGGAATGTTGATAAGAACTGTTTGTGAATGCGGGTCCCGGGTCCGTATGTTAGACTAGGAATGTTGATAAGAACTGTTTGTGAATGCGGGTCCCGGGTCCGTATGTTAGACTAGGAATGTTGATAAGAACTGTTTGTGATTGCGGGTCCCGGGTCCGTATGTTAGACTAGGAATGTTGATAAGAACTGTTTGTGATTGCGGGTCCCGGGTCCGTATGTTAGACTAGGAATGTTGATAAGAACTGTTTGTGAATGCGGGTCCCGGGTCCGTATGTTAGACTAGGAATGTTGATAAGAACTGTTTGTGAATGCGGGTCCCGGGTCCGTATGTTAGACTAGGAATGTTGATAAGAACTGTTTGTGATTGCGGGTCCCGGGTCCGTATGTTAGACTAGGAATGTTGAAAAGAACTGTTTGTGATTGCGGGTCCCGGGTCCGTATGTTAGACTAGGAATGTTGATAAGAACTGTCTGTGAATGCGGGTCCTGGGTCCGTATGTTAGACTAGGAATGTTGATAAGAACTGTCTGTGAATGCGGGTCCTGGGTCCGTATGTTAGACTAGGAATGTTGATAAGAACTGTCTGTGAATGCGGGTCCCGGGTCCGTATGTTAGACTAGGAATGTTGATAAGAACTGTTTGTGATTGCGGGTCCCGGGTCCGTATGTTAGACTAGGAATGTTGATAAGAACTGTTTGTGAATGCGGGTCCCGGGTCCGTATGTTAGACTAGGAATGTTGATAAGAACTGTCTGTGAATGCGGGTCCCGGGTCCGTATGTTAGACTAGGAATGTTGATAAGAACTGTCTGTGAATGCGGGTCCCGGGTCCGTATGTTAGACTAGGAATGTTGATAAGAACTGTCTGTGAATGCGGGTCCCGGGTCCGTATGTTAGACTAGGAATGTTGATAAGAACTGTTTGTGAATGCGGGTCCCGGGTCCGTATGTTAGACTAGGAATGTTGATAAGAACTGTTTGTGAATGCGGGTCCCGGGTCCGTATGTTAGACTAGGAATGTTGATAAGAACTGTTTGTGAATGCGGGTCCCGGGTCCGTATGTTAGACTAGGAATGTTGATAAGAACTGTTTGTGAATGCGGGTCCCGGGTCCGTATGTTAGACTAGGAATGTTGATAAGAACTGTCTGTGAATGCGGGTCCCGGGTCCGTATGTTAGACTAGGAATGTTGATAAGAACTGTCTGTGATTGCGGGTCCCGGGTCCGTATGTTAGACTAGGAATGTTGATAAGAACTGTCTGTGAATGCGGGTCCCGGGTCCGTATGTTAGACTAGGAATGTTGATAAGAACTGTCTGTGAATGCGGGTCCCGGGTCCGTATGTTAGACTAGGAATGTTGATAAGAACTGTCTGTGAATGCGGGTCCCGGGTCCGTATGTTAGACTAGGAATGTTGATAAGAACTGTCTGTGAATGCGGGTCCCGGGTCCGTATGTTAGACTAGGAATGTTGATAAGAACTGTCTGTGAATGCGGGTCCCGGGTCCGTATGTTAGACTAGGAATGTTGATAAGAACTGTCTGTGAATGCGGGTCCCGGGTCCGTATGTTAGACTAGGAATGTTGATAAGAACTGTCTGTGAATGCGGGTCCCGGGTCCGTATGTTAGACTAGGAATGTTGATAAGAACTGTTTGTGATTGCGGGTCCCGGGTCCGTATGTTAGACTAGGAATGTTGATAAGAACTGTTTGTGAATGCGGGTCCCGGGTCCGTATGTTAGACTAGGAATGTTGATAAGAACTGTTTGTGATTGCGGGTCCCGGGTCCGTATGTTAGACTAGGAATGTTGATAAGAACTGTTTGTGAATGCGGGTCCCGGGTCCGTATGTTAGACTAGGAATGTTGATAAGAACTGTTTGTGATTGCGGGTCCCGGGTCCGTATGTTAGACTAGGAATGTTGATAAGAACTGTCTGTGAATGCGGGTCCTGGGTCCGTATGTTAGACTAGGAATGTTGATAAGAACTGTCGGTGAATGCGGGTCCCGGGTCCGTATGTTAGACTAGGAATGTTGATAAGAACTGTCGGTGAATGCGGGTCCCGGGTCCGTATGTTAGACTAGGAATGTTGATAAGAACTGTTTGTGAATGCGGGTCCCGGGTCCGTATGTTAGACTAGGAATGTTGGTAAGAACTGTTTGTGAATGCGGGTCCCGGGTCCGTATGTTAGACTAGGAATGTTGATAAGAACTGTTTGTGAATGCGGGTCCCGGGTCCGTATGTTAGACTAGGAATGTTGATAAGAACTGTCTGTGAATGCGGGTCCCGGGTCCGTATGTTAGACTAGGAATGTTGATAAGAACTGTCTGTGAATGCGGGTCCCGGGTCCGTATGTTAGACTAGGAATGTTGATAAGAACTGTCTGTGAATGCGGGTCCCGGGTCCGTATGTTAGACTAGGAATGTTGATAAGAACTGTCTGTGAATGCGGGTCCCGGGTCCGTATGTTAGACTAGGAATGTTGATAAGAACTGTCTGTGAATGCGGGTCCGGGTCCGTATGTTAGACTAGGAATGTTGATAAGAACTGTCTGTGAATGCGGGTCCCGGGTCCGTATGTTAGACTAGGAATGTTGATAAGAACTGTCTGTGAATGCGGGTCCCGGGTCCGTATGTTAGACTAGGAATGTTGATAAGAACTGTCTGTGAATGCGGGTCCCGGGTCCGTATGTTAGACTAGGAATGTTGATAAGAACTGTCTGTGAATGCGGGTCCCGGGTCCGTATGTTAGACTAGGAATGTTGATAAGAACTGTCTGTGAATGCGGGTCCCGGGTCCGTATGTTAGACTAGGAATGTTGATAAGAACTGTCTGTGAATGCGGGTCCCGGGTCCGAATGTTAGACTAGGAATGTTGATAAGAACTGTCTGTGAATGCGGGTCCCGGGTCCGTATGTTAGACTAGGAATGTTGATAAGAACTGTCTGTGAATGCGGGTCCCGGGTCCGTATGTTAGACTAGGAATGTTGATAAGAACTGTCTGTGATTGCGGGTCCCGGGTCCGTATGTTAGACTAGGAATGTTGATAAGAACTGTCTGTGATTGCGGGTCCCGGGTCCGTATGTTAGACTAGGAATGTTGATAAGAACTGTCTGTGATTGCGGGTCCCGGGTCCGTATGTTAGACTAGGAATGTTGATAAGAACTGTCTGTGAATGCGGGTCCCGGGTCCGTATGTTAGACTAGGAATGTTGATAAGAACTGTCTGTGAATGCGGGTCCCGGGTCCGTATGTTAGACTAGGAATGTTGATAAGAACTGTTTGTGATTGCGGGTCCCGGGTCCGTATGTTAGACTAGGAATGTTGATAAGAACTGTTTGTGAATGCGGGTCCCGGGTCCGTATGTTAGACTAGGAATGTTGATAAGAACTGTTTGTGAATGCGGGTCCCGGGTCCGTATGTTAGACTAGGAATGTTGATAAGAACTGTTTGTGAATGCGGGTCCCGGGTCCGTATGTTAGACTAGGAATGTTGATAAGAACTGTTTGTGAATGCGGGTCCCGGGTCCGTATGTTAGACTAGGAATGTTGATAAGAACTGTTTGTGAATGCGGGTCCCGGGTCCGTATGTCAGACTAGGAATGTTGATAAGAACTGTTTGTGATTGCGGGTCCCGGGTCCGTATGTCAGACTAGGAATGTTGATAAGAACTGTTTGTGATTGCGGGTCCCGGGTCCGTATGTCAGACTAGGAATGTTGATAAGAACTGTTTGTGATTGCGGGTCCCGGGTCCGTATGTCAGACTAGGAATGTTGATAAGAACTGTTTGTGAATGCGGGTCCCGGGTCCGTATGTTAGACTAGGAATGTTGATAAGAACTGTTTGTGAATGCGGGTCCCGGGTCCGTATGTTAGACTAGGAATGTTGATAAGAACTGTTTGTGAATGCGGGTCCCGGGTCCGTATGTTAGACTAGGAATGTTGATAAGAACTGTTTGTGAATGCGGGTCCCGGGTCCGTATGTTAGACTAGGAATGTTGATAAGAACTGTTTGTGAATGCGGGTCCCGGGTCCGTATGTTAGACTAGGAATGTTGATAAGAACTGTTTGTGATTGCGGGTCCCGGGTCCGTATGTTAGACTAGGAATGTTGATAAGAACTGTTTGTGATTGCGGGTCCCGGGTCCGTATGTTAGACTAGGAATGTTGATAAGAACTGTTTGTGAATGCGGGTCCCGGGTCCGTATGTTAGACTAGGAATGTTGATAAGAACTGTTTGTGAATGCGGGTCCCGGGTCCGTATGTTAGACTAGGAATGTTGATAAGAACTGTTTGTGAATGCGGGTCCCGGGTCCGTATGTTAGACTAGGAATGTTGATAAGAACTGTTTGTGAATGCGGGTCCCGGGTCCGTATGTTAGACTAGGAATGTTGATAAGAACTGTTTGTGAATGCGGGTCCCGGGTCCGTATGTTAGACTAGGAATGTTGATAAGAACTGTTTGTGATTGCGGGTCCCGGGTCCGTATGTTAGACTAGGAATGTTGATAAGAACTGTTTGTGATTGCGGGTCCCGGGTCCGTATGTTAGACTAGGAATGTTGATAAGAACTGTTTGTGAATGCGGGTCCCGGGTCCGTATGTTAGACTAGGAATGTTGATAAGAACTGTTTGTGAATGCGGGTCCCGGGTCCGTATGTTAGACTAGGAATGTTGATAAGAACTGTTTGTGATTGCGGGTCCCGGGTCCGTATGTTAGACTAGGAATGTTGATAAGAACTGTTTGTGAATGCGGGTCCCGGGTCCGTATGTTAGACTAGGAATGTTGATAAGAACTGTTTGTGATTGCGGGTCCCGGGTCCGTATGTTAGACTAGGAATGTTGATAAGAACTGTTTGTGAATGCGGGTCCCGGGTCCGTATGTTAGACTAGGAATGTTGATAAGAACTGTTTGTGAATGCGGGTCCCGGGTCCGTATGTTAGACTAGGAATGTTGATAAGAACTGTTTGTGATTGCTGGTCCTGGGTCCGTATGTTAGACTAGGAATGTTGATAAGAACTGTTTGTGAATGCGGGTCCCGGGTCCGTATGTTAGACTAGGAATGTTGATAAGAACTGTTTGTGAATGCGGGTCCCGGGTCCGTATGTTAGACTAGGAATGTTGATAAGAACTGTTTGTGAATGCGGGTCCCGGGTCCGTATTTACCAAACATTTTTAACCTTTATCCTGCTAAATAACTAAAAGTGAATTTTCAATTCGATATTAAAAACCCAAATATTGCTGTTTTAAAGTTATATTTTGGGGAATGATACATGTATCTCCTTATCGGACATTGTAGATCAAAGATCAGACTGCACGTTCTGTGCAGTCTGATCTTGATCTACACTGTCCGCAAAAGGTCAGTGAGTCGCGCTTAGCAGCCAAAAGCTTAAGAAAAGTCTTAGTCTTATTTTTATCAACTGCGGTTGTCTTTTCGAGAAGTTATCTTTTGGGGTTACCTCGTCGATTTATCTGCTAGTTTTAGTATTTGACACTGCCTATATTTTATTTCGTCTCTATATCATAGTATGATTACCACACCCGAATGCCGAGCGCAGTCGCTCAGTCTATAACGTAGCTACCGGCGGCTAACTATTCCGGGTAGTGAGACCGAATACCAGTTTGTACAGGTTCTTATCGTGGATTGATGATAACCTATGCTGGAGGATGTCGTTCCTCATTCTTTCATCGCTGAAGATCGTTTCGCTAATGTCAGCGTGGGAAATTGGCTTGGAAAGAGATTCGTGCAAAGCATTGGGCGCCGTGATATGACTTGAATAGTGTTGAAAACGACATTTAACACATTTAATATAACAAACTATTGTCCGCTACAAATTTCCAATCCAATATATGAAAAATAAGAAACCTACACCATAACAGGAAAAAGGATTACTGCATTTTCTTTTTTGACGCGGACCAGGTTATCTTTCTTGTTGATTCATTGAATATTGAACGAGCTCTGCTCTGGCAAAAGGGGCTTTAATGCATTTCCCTGGTCCATTATACCTAGCAATTGATCACATAATTCTGGCTCAATGAAATCCGTTTTGCCAAGACAATCGACTGAATCTGGAAGTAGAATGGTCCTCTGACATGCAGAAAATTTAACAATAGCAAAAAGTTTCGACCAAGGTCAGCCTGCACAGACTGCGCAGGCTGATCTGAATCAATACTTTTTGCAAATGCATTAAAGCCCCTTTTCATAGAGCATGGCTCATTTATTCAAATAACGAATTGAAGCCATCCATGAAATAGACGTGATCGGAATAAACGAAATTAAGGCAAATAAGATCGTTTACCTACCTTCATGAAAATAAAAATTGATCAGCCTCTCAAATAAAATTTGACAAATAGAGAATTCCCCATCATGCATCTGTGTTTTCCTTAACTTCGTATCAGACAGCTCGATTTTTGACTGGTCTAAATTCAAAGCATTTGCAGACGATGAATTAAAAACAGCTTAAATGTTGGAATTTCTTTTTGAAAGGAGACAAAACATTGTGGGAAAAGGAGAAAATGCTGGTTACCAGCATTTTCTCCTTTTCTTACAATGATTTCAAAAGCCTTTTTCATAGGGTTGTTAAAACATGTGACTGTATGGTAGAGGGTTGTTATGGGGGGAAAAAAAGAGACTAAAACATCATAACAGTTTCAGTATGTTAATTTCACTGCTTTATCTAAATTGGTCTTTACTTAGTTCAAATTAACGCTTTCCCAAACGATAATTTTTTTTACCCTTCAAATTGAAAGCATCTGCAGACGACAAATTTGAAATTATTACAAATGAACTTAAGTTTTTTTGACAGGATAGGAAACATTGTGGGAAAAGGAGAAAATGCTGGTTACCAGCATTTTCTCCTTTTCCCACAATGTTTTCAAATGGCTTCTTCCTCAGGATCATGAAAACAAGGGCCTGTTTGGTAAAGGATTAATTAAGTCTGCACATTTGCCATATGGAAAAGGGATAAAGTTTGGTTCAGCGTTTTATAATTTTGTAAATCTATCACTGAATAGATATTTTGCATAATGTAAGCGCAGTATATAACGTTATTTCTTAACCATAGTTTTCTTTTTAGCGGACTACGCTTTAACTCTTTAAAAAACGACAAAATTTTAGACTTGTCCAAATTGAAAGCATTTGCAGACGACAAAATAAATGAGGCTCAGGAGCTGAAATTATAGTTGCAAGATCAGTCAGTTTAGTTTAGTCCGATCCTGACTTTCTTGGTCTGAACCTTGTTAGTATGGGTATATCCCAGCGTGGTTTTAGCGTTTTGTTTGTGCAGATTAGTGTTAAAATGCTTTCAAAAATATTTCAGTCATACCAAGGCTAGGCTGCTTTTTTTTTTCACATTTGCTGTGTGTCACCAGCACTTGAATTGATTGATTGTATGGTGTTTAAAACTTTTTTTTTTACCCCAACATTATTTTAGTTTCATCGCGGCAGCCAGTGCACCTATCCATGCTTTCATGGAGTTTCTGTTACCAGTTCTTCGCATAATATTCATCCAAAGCCACTGACATAACCATCGTCACCACGATGATCAGCAGTGAGAGAGCAGTAACTACCATCAATCCTCGGAAAGAAATTTTCTGGGGTTTCGAAGCAGCGATCCCATGTTCTCAAGTCTTGTACGTAACCGACTGCACTATCATGACTCGGCCAGTACTTGAACTGACTCGACAGTCCGTCTCCAAGAGCAGCTGTGATCGAGCAATGTTTGATACTTTCATCCGTGTTTCGTAGTGTGCAAAGGGAGGGTAGACTTTTGTTCTCTTGAGCATAGAATCAATAAAAAAAGGACATTCAAGTCAGAAAAAAAAAAATGTCACATCAAAGGTGGCTTTGCCAGAACATTTCACTAAACTAGCGTACATTATGGATTTGACTGCAAGTTCTGTGCTCTTTTATCTTGATCTACACTGTTGGCAAAAAGCAGTGATCTTTATCCACCCTGCCTGCATAAACAACTTCAGTTGTTCTTGATGTTCTAAAGGGGTTAACACCAAGGCTGCTAAGCGCGACTAAATGGCCTTTTGCGGATAGTGTAGATCAAGATCAGACTGCACAGAACGTGCAGTCTGATCTTGGATCTACACTATCGGAAAAGGAGATATTTTTCCCCAAAAAATAACTTTGAAATGGAAGTATTTGGATCTTTAAAATCGGTTTGAAAGTATTGTTTACATTATATAACAGGATATGGGATAATAATTTTGCGAATCTTCATATACGAGCGTACTTTGTGTAATGCTGTAGAGAACCTGGTAATGGAATTATGTGTTGGATGGTTGTGTTTGTGTTATTATTAGTTTTCATTGATTAATATATAGGTGCATTTCAATCTACTGAGAGAGAGAGAGAGAGAGAGAGAGAGAGAGAGAGAGAGAAACAGACAGACAGAGAGAGACAGACAGAGAGAGACAGACAGAGACAGAGACAGAACATTTGAATATTTAAACATTTTATTTCCTTTGAGTGTTTAAGGCCTCTGGCCCATAATACAAAACATGCAAACAAATACGAAATAACATCTACGAGTATATGCGTAAAACTACAATAACCATTTAGTTTGTTCTGGTATTAACAATTAAAGCGCCTTTCACGACTAAAGTTGTCTTTGCGCCCGGTGTAGATCAAGATCAGGCCGCAAAAAACGTATAACCTGACCTTTACACTGCTGGCTTTGCTGAAACACTGTAGATAAAAATAACCATGACTTTGCAATTATTTGGCTTGAATGTCTGATAGGTTTATTACACAGAGAGAGAGAGAGATGTTCTGAAAAAGGAGGGAGAACTATTGAATCTAATTTGATGTAATCCTTGACAAAAGCAACCCTTGTTTTGGACCAACTTAACTCATTACTCACTAGGATCAAATTAAAATGTATTGGAAAGCATGATCTGATAAAGGTTGTATCTTGCTGGAACTTGCAGTCACATCCCTTTGAGTTGTATTCTTGTTTGCTTTTATCATTGGCAATAAACTCTTTTCTTCTTTCTCATTACTTCCTGAGATACTTGCAAAAATCACTTGTTACCAGTTGCAAAAAAAATTTTTTTTCGTTTTGTACCAATGCTTTCAAAGTTGTTTGGTGCAAGATGGAAACAAAAAAAAAAAAGTTTAGTTTTAGAACGACCTGCTTAAATAAGCATGTCATTCGAAGACTAGCCTTGTTTTTTTTTTTCTTGCAATTCACAACTAATTTCACGACACTTAAACAAAGGGAAATAAACAGTTTCCATACGATATCATGGAAATAACGAGTTATTTCCCTTTGACCATTACACAACTCCGAGAGAAATGCACTAAGCCTCTAAAATCATCGTAATTCTTTTCTATCCAGAAGTATACGCACACCAAAGAATCATTTATGTCAAATTGCAGAGAATCAATCAATGACTTTTTGAGAGGACATCATACACAGTTTTTGATTTTGTTCCTGCCATTATTGTGTTGTCATAGCAACACAGCAGATTCTTTTAGTATTGATTTTTTTGAAAGTTCTGAAAAGGACCATGGCAGAATCATTCCTATGGCTTTCCATACTGGCTCCATAATTTCAAAAGCATTTGATATAAAAGCCAAATTACAGAACCTTAGACCTAGAATAATAAGCGTAAGTGGTGCTGTCAATCAAACTGGTGTGCTCATCCTTGTTACATGATTATCAATGGGCTATTTTTTATCATATCACTTATCACAAATCATGGAATGCATGTATAAAAGTCGCAGCTTCAAAATGGTCATACAGTCTTCTCCTCTCATGCAATATCTTTTAAAATACCTTAGGCATACATTTTGTTATACCATTATCACGGGATAAAAGTTTATCATAAGATTTCCATAATTATGCCACCAAAGATAAAATGCATCCTATACCTTCAGCCTGGGAAGTTAGAAATAAGAAAAAGTCAAAAAGGGTAAGTGTTTATTTCAAATTTAATGTAGTGTAAATACTTTCGAGCAAGATCTTGACTATAGCTTATGTATAGAAATGACTTACAGTATGGACAATGCAAAAATAAACACATCAATGGGACCAAAAGGAAATTGACAAATTCAGAATGAGAAAGCGATCTGGTTAAACAATCGCATGTTCTGATGAACCTGAGGAAAAGGGCTTGTGAAAACATTGTGAGAAAAGAAGAAACTGCTGGTTACCAGCATTTTCTTCTTTTCCCACAATGTTTTCAAAATTCCTCCTCCTCATGGTCATTAAAAGTTGGGATTGTGAGGTGAAGGGTTAACAATTGGCAGAATTGTGTTTTAATACTTGCTTAACTCTTTACCAAATAACAAAATTTTACACTTGTACAAACTGAAAGCATTTGTAGGCTACAAGTGTTGCTCAAATGATGGAATTTACTCTAAAAACAACAGAAAACACTATTGGAAAAGGAGAAAATGCTGGTTACCAGTATTTCCTCCTTTTTCCATAATATTTCAAAAAGCCTTTTGCCTAGGGGTCATTAGACTCAGGATCCTGTGACAAAGGGTTAAACCTATTACTGTACAGCATGTACAGGCTACTTTTAAACCTTCAAAAACTTTTAGAAACTAGAACTTGTTTTTCTACAAAAAAATAGATGTCTCCCCCCCTTTTTGGTGTCAGAAGGATTGATATGTCACTAAGGCAATTTATAACTGAAATAATGGTCATTTTTCTCTAACGGTTTTCGAGTTATAGAGTGTACACGAAATTGTACGTAAAATGAGGAATGAAAATAATCAAAGGGAAATAACTTGAAAAATATACAAGCCAGAGTTATGGTTCTTGTGCATGACACTTTGTCTCATAGTGCTTTACAAATGTGTGAAGTTTTATCAAAATATCTTAAAAGGTTTTCGAGTTATACAGCAGACACGATTTGTGACAGACAGACAGAGAGATGGACAGACAGAAGGACGCACGGGGAAAAACAATATGTCTCCCGACCCTGACGGGGGGGGAGACATAATTACAGAAAACAACAATCAAGAAGGATAGGAATAAAGCGTTGTTCTTCAACAGGACTGAAAAGAATTGTGGGCGAAAGGAGGACTTGCTTGTCACAAGCAACTGTACCTTTCCCCACAATGTTTTCAAAAGCTTTCAAGTGAGTAAACAGTCACTGTCATACAGTAGTGCCTTAATTAGGCACTGTCAAATATCATCATAAACATACTTCTTGAATACAAGTTGCTACATTTTGTTCAAAAGTGTACATATTCAAGTGTATAAAAAATATAGTGGACTTTTTTTCAATTACAATACATAAAACAACATGCAACAAATGAGTAAACAGCATGAAATCAAAAATCTTAATGCGTTAACCCTTTACCAAACAATCCCTGGTTTTTACGACCCTGAGATAGAAGCCTTTTGAAAACATTGTGGGAAGAGGAGAAAATGCTGGTAAACCAGCATTTTCTCCTTTTCCCACAATGTTATCTACCCTGCTGGAAACAAATTTCAATTTCTGAGTTACTTTTATTTTGTCATCTGCAAGTGCTTTCAATTTTGACCTGTCTAAAATTTTGTTGTTTGGTAAAGGGTTAAGTGAGTAAACAGCACAAAATCAAAATCTAACACATACATTTCCATAATTATCATCTTGTTCCCATACAAAATATTTTCCAAGGATACCAGGATGTGAGAGCATTTAATTCATTCACAAACAATCCTGTGTCTACACAGAAAACCTATAGAAAACACTGCGGGAAAAGGCGAAATTGATTGCATTGTTGTTTGGGAAAGGCAAAAAACCCACAATATAATTATGAAGAAGTCAGGTAAATGTGACTAGCCAAGATATCAGCTCAAAATGCTTAAAATCTATTTTCAGCAGATACCTATGAAACAATCCCAATTTAACTCTTAACCAACATTTTACACAGGTCCAAACTCAAAGCAATTGCAGTCGACAAATAAAGCTATACTCAATTAATGGGACTGGTATCAGAAGGGTTGAAAAAATTGTGGGAAAAGGAGAAAATGCTGGTTACCAGCATTTTCTCCTTTTCCCATAATGTTTTCAAATGTCTTTTTCCTTAGAATCGTTTTTGTGGTACAGGGTTAATATATCATCAAAACTAATTAAAGTCAACCACATGAATAAAATTGAGAGTATGTGGCAAAAGGACAAACTGCTTGAGTAACTTCGTTTATTACGATATATATATTTCTCTTTTGGTTTTATTTTCTTTTATAAAAAAAAAAAGGCCTGCTGCAAAAAAAAATAACCAAATCTTACGCAAGTTCAAAATCTCAAATAAATGAACAAATAATGAGAGATAATGCCAACTGTTTTCCACACATAATAAAACATATGACTTCACATCCTTGTAGTGGCAAGTATTTGAAAATGTTCTTGGCAAGTTGTCCTTTTCCCTGCACGATGCTTTTCCTATAGTAATTCCCAACAATGATTTCTGTATCATTCAAAGTTAATTATTTATTTCATCTTTTCTTTTCCAAAGCCAAAATGATTTCTGCATCATTCAAAAGCAAAATCCTTTTCTTTTTCTCATCTCACGGTAATATCTGTATGAGGCATGCTCTGTGAAAAGGGGGTTAATACATCCGCAACAAGTAAAAACCCAGGTCAGCCTGCCCTTTTTACTATTGGTCAATTTTCTGCATGTCAAAAAACCAGTGTATCTTCAGATTCAGCTGGTTGTTATATGAAATCGATTGTATGGAGCAATAATTATATGATGACCTGCTTTGTATAATGTATCATGGAGAAGCATTAAGTCCCCCTTTGCCACAGCATGGCTCATATCATTCAAAAAACAAAATTTTCCTTTCCTCTAAAACCTTTGCTTTGTGTCATTGTACTTGTGTTCAGTATGTCTATACACAGACTGTGTAATAACAAAAGTTGGCAAGAGTTGCCACTGAGATTTATTGTTCCAATACTAATATCAATGGAAAGAGTTATCATCAACAAAAATGAGCACTTACCTCCAAAAAGAACAGACAAACAAGAAACTAAAAATACAAATTAGCACATAAACTGTCAGCAAAAGGCCATTCCAGCTGATTGACATGAATGAGCCTTGCTCTGAGAAAAGGCATCAGTTTGCATCTCTGTGATGCAAATGACTTAGAATGTCGTCACATAATTATAGATCCATTAAAACCATCTTTTCTCACAACCAATTGGATGGTGAGGTAGTACGGTCCTTGCACATGCAGAAAATTCAACAACAGGAAAAAGATTCGAACCATGTCAGCCTGTGCAAACTGTGCAGGCCGACATGGCCAATACTTCTTCAAATTTATTAAAACCCCTTTTCATAGAGCATGACTCATATACACATAAGTTTTTCTTGGTAAATAAATCTAGAATATAAACATTACAGTAATATCATTGATCAGTATCCTCACTAGATATCTGCCTCTCATACAACATACATGTACATGTAGTCCAAGAAAAAAAAAAAACATCTGTATCTACACAGTGTCAAATACCATTCCAAATATGGTATTATGACTTATCCATCATGAGGCATACATGTACATTGATTTGTGCTTTGATAGGTCAAAATGGTACGCTATAATATTCATCAGCCATTCATAAAAACGACATTACCACCTACCATACAGGTATTTGTTTTATTTTGTTTACTGTCTTCAAAAATAGTCAATAATGGCAATATTCTGTGGTTGAAAGCTGTAGGTATATAATAAAAGGAATATCATGTTGAAGTTTGAATATGCTTATAAAAGAAAAAAAAAGTTCCCTTATGCTTCTAAAATCTAGAACTTGATGTCAAAACATACTTAAAATACATCACAAATTACATATACTCAATAACTTGCAGTGAAATTACTTTCCTTCAGTAAATATAATTACATGTATTGGAAACTGTAAACAATGCCTCAAGTTTCAACCCTTTCACAAATAACAGTTGCCTTTGTGGCCTTTGTGGATCACGATCAGACTGCACAAAACATGCACTCTGATATTTGATCTACACTGTCTGCTGTGCTGAAAACCTATCGATAAATTCAACTCTGAAAGAGCAATTTTTTGGATCTTATTTCCAGACTGAAGATGCCATATTGGTTTACTCAACACTCTCAAGCTTAATACAGTATAGTTTCATAATGTGTAGTAACACCTTGCAGCTGTGCTAGCTTGGCCATGAGGATCTTTTGTTGAGTTCAAAGTATAATTCATACTTTTCATCTAAATGCCATTTAAAACTGAAGCTGTTTGGGCTGACTCTGTAAATGTAGAAAAGACCGAACTAAACATGCTGTCTGGCCTTTGATTTACACAGTCTTTAACCCTTTACTGCACAATACTGACTTTTAATGACCCTGGGAAAAGACCCTTTTGAAAACGTTGTGGGAAAAGGAGAAAATGCTGGTAACCAACATTTTCTCCTTTTCTCTCAATGTTTTCTACCCTATCAAAGAAAATTTGCACCATTTTAGCCACCTTGAAATTGTTGTCTGCAAATGCTTTCAATTTGGACAAGGCTAAATTTTTGTCGTCTTGTAAAGAGTTAATTCAATTGAGATAATCTACATTAACCAATCTTAAAATGGCAATAACTTGGTCCCTTTTGCTGCAGACTGAAAATATCCAGTTTGCCTATTTTGCTTTCTCTAGAGTAACCATTTACCTCTTTACCACACGAGAAAAACTTAGACTTGTCCAAATTAAAAGCATTTGCAAATGACAATTTCAATGTGGCTCAAATGGTCCACTTTTTCTTTGATAGGGTAGAAAACATTGTGGTAAAAGGAGAAAATGCTGGTTACCAGCATTTTCTCCTTTTTCCACTAAGTTTTCAATAGTCGTTAAAACTTGGCATTGTGTGGTAAAGGGTTAAAGTTACCAAACAATCCCACATTTTACAACCTTGAGAAAGTAATCTTTTCAAAACACAAGGAGAAAAGGAGTAAATGCTGATGAGCAGCATTTTCTCCTTTGCATGCTATGTTCTCTACCTTCTAAAAACAATTCCTATCATTTGTCGCACATTTTACTTGTCGTCTGCAAATGCCTTTGATTTGGAAGAGTCTAAGAACTTGTCATCTGGTAAAGAGTAAATGTTATGCAGAAATCTAGGAACCATGTTAGCTTTAACATTATAAATGTACAGAACTCTTTACCATGCGAGAAAAGTTAAGACTTGTCCAAATTCAAAAGATTTGCAGACAACAAATAAAGTGAGGCTAGAAGTGTGGAGTTTGTTTGGGAAAAAGCAAAAAAGACTGTGGATAACAAGCACACTGTTTTCAAAAGCCTTCTCTGTCAGGGTTCTTAAAACCAGGATTGTTCAGTAACGGGTTAAAAAGCGTACAGCATTATTTTTTACTTTTTCGACTTTGACAGAAGCTTTTGTCAGAAAATACTGTAAATGATAGCACTTTGAAAACAATAAATCTAAGTCTACATTACACATATAATACAATGCCATATTTTTGGGCATCAAAACATTACAAAATGATCAAACAACAAAACAAAATGTTTCCATCAAAACACAATGTACTTGAACATAATCCATTTGATCAAAAATAAGAAAAAAATGTTTGCATCAAAATACTTGAAAATGACCTAACTTTTTTCCCTTTTCACAAGGCATGGCTCAAATGTTAATCTACACTATATTCAGTTACAGTCTGATTTTAAACAATGTCACAAAATTTTGCATCAAAATGACCAACAATATGACAAAATGTTTGCATCAAAATACATGAAAATCTCTTTGATCAAACAACAAGAGAAAATGTTTGCAGCAAAATACTTGAAAATAATCTTATCTTTTTTTGAGAAAATTGGAACAGAAAACTTTTAAAGCTGACCTACATATAGATCTAGTTCACTTTTTCAATTCTAGGGCAGTCATGACGCTTTTCCACTGCCTTCAAATATCGATGTAAAAATAATCTGAAACGGTACAGGAAAAAGATACAGCAGTGAATTAAAGGTGCAACAAGTAAAACTGAGACTAGAGCTGTAGATATCGCAACTTTGAAGTTACTGTAATCTAACGGCTTATATATGTAGGGCTCTCCTTTGTGATTGGTTCCCCCATAGAGATGGTACAGATAGCTGAAAATTGTATAGCTGGTTCCCATTGTTATAGACTGGTACAGATGAAGCATTCGGACTGGTGTCCTGGTAACCATAGTGTCTATCAAAACAAACATGGCATTCACACCATGTGTGGTGCAGTTGATCAGGGTCACTCCCGTGCCTGAAATATACATGTAGGTCAATTACAGCAATAATTTATCACTTTACCAAACAATCCCGTGTTTTCGTGACCAGGAGGATGAAACCTTTTGAAAACATTGTGGGAAAAGGAGAAAATGCTGGTAACCAGCATTTTCTCCTTTTCTCACAATGTTTTCTACTCTGTCAAAAAACCTTCATTTCATTAGTATCACTTTCAGCTTTGTAGCCTGCAGATGCTCTCAATTTGGAAGGGTCTAAAATTTGTATGGGAAAGGGTTAACTTTACCAGATAGCAGTATTTTAGCTTTTTCCACATCAACAGTTTTTGCAGACTGCAAATTAAAGTTAGCTCAAATGTTAAGATATGTCTCTAAGAGGGTAGAAAACACTGTTGAAAAAGTATTATGTGCAACGGCCTTGTCATCCTTCTAGGCACTAACCACAACACATTTTACTTAACTTGCACCGGAAGAAATACACCAAACCTTTTCACTGTAAAAGCTAGCTCAATAGCAAGGTACGGTTAAGTGCCTCTAGATGTAACCTTTCTCAGTCACAAAAGGATGCTAGGCTGATAACCAACATTTTCTCCTTTTGTAACAATATTTTTAAAGTTTCTCTTTCTTAGGACTGCAAAATTATGGTACTGTTTGGTAAAGGGTTAAAAAAGTCATACAGAGTGAGAGATAAGAATGACAGAACAGTGTAGATCCAAGATCAGACTGCATCTCTATACAGTCAAATCTGAATCTGCAAGGTCAAAAGAAGAATGTTTCAGCAGTGTAGATCTAAGATCAGATTGCACCTCTGCGCTGTCCGATCTACAAATTGCAAAATAGAATATCAAGTGCTTTTACTGTAATAATACAACATTTCACACTGAAGTCAACTGGATAAAATAAAAGGTTTTGATTACAGATAAATAAATACTTTTTTTTTTCAACAACAGCAACTTTAAATGCTATTCTATTTAGAATGAAGACTCATTCTGGACCTGTAGTCATCAGCCAGTCTTAACTCTTTACCAAACGACAAAATTTTAGACTGGTCCAAATTGAAAGCACTTGCAGACGACAAAATGGACGCAACTCAAAAATTGAAATTAGTTTCCAGCAGGGTAGAAAACATCGTGGGAAAAGGAGAAAATGCTGGTTACCAGCATTTTCTCCTTTTCCCACAATGTTTTCAAAAGGCTTCTATCTCAGGGTCGTAAAAACCAGGGATTGTTTGGTAAAGGGTTAATCTTATTCTAAGCTTAATTCTAGATTTAGAAACTCCCGCAACTTCTGCTTGGCTAAACCATTTGGTTTAGCAAGTCAAAAGTTGTGTTACTTTCAAATCTAGAAAATCCGTAAGAACCAGACTAAGAATGTTCTTAAGAGTGGTTGGTGAATACTTGCCCTTATCATGATTTAGGTTTCAGTAACAGAAAGTGCAGATCAAAGATCACACTGCATGCTTTGTGCAACCTGATCTTAGTCCATGCCGTCCAAAGACCAATCCATATTGCAAATGGCAAAGCAATAATTAAACAACATACCATCATAAGCTATGGTCCAAAACAGCATGGAAACTAAAGGGGCAGAAATACTGGATAAATTGTGTAGTACCCACTGCACTTTGATCCTGCTGGAATTTCTGAAGATTTCTTTTGCATCTAACATGGAAAGTGAAAGAAATATACATGTATAATTATGGAAAATCATTAAAATCTAATAAAGTTTAACTGGTCAGTGAGATATTCAATGTAACACAAAAGAGATTTTAACCTTTAACCACATAATGATGACTTTTAACGACACCAGGAAAGACGCCTTTTGAAAACAATGTGGGAAAAGGAGAAATTGCAGGTAACCAGCATTTTCTCCTTTTCCCACAATGTTTTCTATTCTATGGAAGATAAAATTCACCTGTTTAGTTACATTTAATATGCCATCTGTAAATGCTTTCAATTAGGACAAGCCTAAAACTTGTCCATTTGTAAAGAGTTAAATGTATGGTACAACTTTTGTTGCTATAGAGAAGAAAATGAACTATTCCAAAGTTTTGCTGTCTGGCAGAAATAATTGACACTCAATATTGATATTGATAATATCAGTACATTTATTATCAAACAACTATCCCGTCTGAATACCCCTTGACTTTAAACATCACACATAAAAGCCATGCTCTGGCAAATGAGGCTTTAATAGCATTAATGCATCTCTGTGATACGTTTTACCGAGCAAGTCATCACATAATTATGGATCCATAAAATCTATTTTGTCCAACAGCCAACTGAAGATGGATAGTATAGTCCATTGACCTGCAGAAAATTTACTAAAAGCAAAAAGTTTCAATTGCGCATGCTAAAATAGATCAATCAATACTTTTTGCAGATGCATTAAATCCCCTTATCACAGAGGATGGCTCATATATTATGTAACAACTCACCTATTCCTTGTTTTTGTAGAGATATATAATGCCAGCAGTTAATAGCCCTTACAATCTGACAGGTGGTTAGAATGTAGAAGGACCAATAGGTCAACATAATCACTATTTTGTACCCAATTGTTCCCCAGAGTGCTGTATAAAACACCATCAAGAAGAAATAAACAGCTACCAGTGTTCTATAAATAGCATAAGGCACTGCACTGTTGCTCCACTGAAAAAAGAAATATATTCAGTTATACATGAATTGATTCTGAAAATGCTGAATTAAGCCTTTACTGCACGATCTTGACTTTTAACAACCCTAAGAAAGAAGCCTTTTGAAAACATTGAGGGAAAAGGAGAAAATGCTGGTAACCACAATGTTTTCTAGCCTTCCAAAAACAAATTTCAATCACATTTATTTTGCTTTCAGTTTGGACTAGTCCAAAATTTTGTGGTTTAGAACAGAGTTAATGAACTGGACCTTTTCAACTATGATTGCAGACTCTGTGCAGTCTGATCTTGATCAGAAAGCAGCATGATGATAGGACTGTAGGAGTAGAGTCTCTACCTCTCCTATCAAAGGTTCTGGATTTGAATCCCATGTGAGAGGCCAACCTTTAGAATCACCCACATCACAGAATATTCAGAAGATACATGTACAAGTGTAGCAATAGCAGGACAACAGGAAACCAGAGATATGCATTGAGAATCGCATTTTCATTGATTTTGTTTTGGATGTCATGTGAAACAAAGGATTACCATTGCCAACAGCAAGGATTTGTTTTGGGCACCATGTACTTGCTTGGTATATAAGAAGTAGAAGAAGTAACATTCTTACATTGATTCTATTGAAAAACACATATTTAATTAAATCATGAACTGGCTTAATTGATTAGGATTCCAGCATTGAAAGTTTGTCATTAGAATGAAACAAGTGTCTGCACCAATTGTCTTTTGAAGTTTTAGTGAGGAAAGGAGAAATGCTGGTAACCAACATTTGTTCCCTTTCCAATACCTCTTGTTACCCTTTCAAAGACAAATCCCTTCATGGTTACCACCATTTTCTCCTTTTCCCACAATGTTTTCAAAAGCCTTATTCCCTGGGGTCATTAAGAGTTGGGATTGTGTGGTAAAGGGTTAAATGATCAAAACCAATGTGAGAAAGGGAGAAAATGCTGGTTAGCAGCATTTTTTCCTTTTTCCACAGTGATTTAAAAAACCCTTCCTATTACTCAGAGTCCTTAAAACTTAGGTTTTGGTAAGGAGTTTACACGATATACCTGAGACAGTAAGAAGTCTTCGACATTGTGGTACATCAAGCTATGTCTTGGTCCATCAACAGTCCCTGATTTGTCTGTCTGCTTTCCCCGTCTGTCTCTAAAGGAGTAGAAGGCATATCTGGTATAGGCTGCCACAGCCCGTTGAGCAATAACCATACCATCCTGTGTAGCCCGCACCAGGCGTAAAGAAATTTTTATCATCATATCTAGGCTCTATTTGCTAACCTGAAACAAGATTGAAGTCAATTTGGTTACTACTCTGATACAAATATACTCACATACCTCTTTATCAGATGACAAAATTTTTGGCTGTTCAAACTTGGAGCAAAGGCAGGTAGCTAAGTAGTTAGCGTATCCAACTCATGACCTGGTGGTTGAGAGTTTTAAACCTGGTGGAGGCAAACTTTCTTTCCAGTGATTTTTCACCTCTTACCTCTGATCCATGTGAGAAAAGTGGTCAGTGGCTTCAACTGGCTTGAAGTTGTGTTAAGTACTGGTGTGAGAAAGCCAGGAAACACATGTATAGGTGCACTGACTGCCGTCATAAAATGGCTTTAAACCTCAATACAAAAAAAAACCCAAATTGAACACAATTATAGAAGAAAATGGCTTACAGAAACGTTTTGAAAGGATAAAAGTCATTGTGGGAGAAAGGAGAAAACGTTTCAGGCTACCAGTTACTTTCACTGCTATAGTTGTCTTTGTGGCCAGTGTAGATCAAGATCAGATTGCACAAACATGCAGTCTCATCTTTGATCTACGCTGTCCACTTTGGTGAAATACTGGACATATGCAACCATGTAATCACAATTATTTGGGTTTCATTTCTCTGTTAAAATTGTCTGATAGACTTATTTGGAGCTCTAAAGATTAAAATACAGATTGTCTGGTAAAGAGTTATTCGAACATCTACATTTGAGCATAAAAACCTCAAACTCAAACAACACAGGTACCCAAACATTGCTTTCATAAATGAACGTCAGAGTCCAGATAAGAGGGAGTGATGGTATTCTAAAGTCATTATATCTCTTTGAAACCCTATGTTGTGGGTACTCATTAGAATCGTCTCGATGAGACGATTTCAATGCATACCTACAACATTGGGTTTACTGGAGAATAATTAATATTTTCAATTTTGAAATCAAAATCACTCCCTCTATCTGGAGTTGTGAATGTCTTTGAATTATGGTGAAGTTCATTTACAGAACGATGCTTGGTTTTTACAATCCTGAAAAAACAAGCGATCTGAACATAATGGGGACTGGAGAAAATGCTAAAATGTTTTCTACCCAAGTTGTTAGAAAAAACCAATAGGGCTCCTCCAATAGGTGTAAAGCTTATTCTTTGCCGCCTGCAACTATTTTAGATTGGACAAAGCATAAATATTTTCTTACGAGAAAAGGTAAAATCTGAACACTGGTCACCATATCAAATCAGTTCAATTTGGATGAATGCCAGCTGTCAACTGATGATGAAATGTTTACAACATGAAATAGATATTTAATGAACGGCAGCTAGGCTGTATTTAAAGCTTAAAATAAGACGAACGACTGCTTAAACACAATCAACTAACAGTGTCGATTACCGTCAAACAATCGTACAGAAATATTTATCTGTTACGGCTGTTCCTCTCAAAAAATTCTAAACAGGAAGTGGGATTTCTCATGTGACCAGACATGGCTTCCGTAAACAAATGCAATATTGCAGCGCTCGTAATTTTGTCTATTTTTGTTTCTGTTGGAGGAATCTCCTCTTTTTCTATGCAAGATTTGAAAGCTGCGATATGTAGACCACCCAGTGCACTTTATAATATAAACGATCTAATTCAACCGAAGTAAGATTGTAATGTCATTATAATTCGCGAACTATGTTGATTCTGTCTGGTTATCATCATGGATTTTTCGTTCAAATGAACTATCTATTTGTTGCAGAAATTAGGCCTTTGATATAAATTTTATAATCAATAATGTTTAAGAGCAATGTTGAAGATGTCACCATACAGTAGGATCTCACATTTTTGTGTTCGATTTTTTATGCTGACACTTTCGGTTTAGTCTGCGGCTACCTCCAATTTGATTCAAGTAAAAAGTCTGGTTGCTTTGGCAACAAAACTGAAAAATGTTGAAAATCTTTTAAAATCTTATTGTCCAAAACCATAAGTCCAAGGGCTACCAAATTCGGCATGTAGCTTCATCTTATAGACCTTTACCGATTTACTTCAAATCATAGCAGTGGTGTCAAAATTGGCCCTGCCCCAGGGTCACAAGTTTTGCTAAGGCCTATGTAGTGAAAACTATAAAAATCTTTTTGTTCCTAACTATAAGGCATAAGACTATGAAATTCAGCATGCAGCTTTATCTACAAGACCTCGACCAATAATGTCCAAATTATAGCCATGGGGTGGAAATTGGTCCCACCACAGGGGTTATAAGTTTTACATGGACTTATAGGCTTAAAAATTGAAAGAATTGTCTAGTTTCTTACAGTACTGTAAGGTCTAGGTGTACCAAATTTTGCATGTAGTTTTATCAAGTGGACCTGTTGCAAGATTAAAGCCATAGCCTGGGATCAGCCTTGGGGGTTACACATCTTACAAAGGCTTTTTATAGTGAAAAGTTTAAAAATCTTCTAGTTGTATATGAAGTCAGTATGACCGAAACTTATTTATACTTTTCAAGGGAAATGACTCTAAATCGTAACAGAATTGTTTCCATCTACCTCCCTTGATTATCAAACTGAAATGTTACATGATTGGTAATATTATGAATTCAAGCTTTTTGGATAGAAAATTTACAGTTTTCAGTGGAAGTGATTTATTTTGATCTAAAATGTTATACTCAGATGAGTTGAATATTTAAAGATGCATTCTTACAGCTACAGGAAAAAAAAAAAAACACCTCTGTTAAACTTGAAAATGTGTAGAATAGCTAAGAGGTGTAAACATAGTTACATTAATACCTATATATATGGTGTAAGGGATAGAAAAACTCAAGGGATTTTTTCCTCATTTAAGCCTTTACCACACAATCCTGACTTTTAACGACCCTCAGAAAGAAGCCTTTTGAAAACATTGTGGGAAAAGGAGAAAATGCTGGTAACCAGCATTTTCTCCTTTTCCCACAATGTTTTCTACCCTGCTGGATACAAAATTCAATTTTTGAGTTACGTTTATTTTGTCATCTGCAAGTGCTTTCAATTTGGACCAGTCTAAAATTTTGTTGTTTGGTAAAGAGTTAAAACTTGAAACGTCAACAGCGATTGCTATGAAGTCCTCCAACACATGAAATGCATTTTCTGTCTTAATTTGAGTAACATTGCAGCCATCAGGGGCAATATTTGGCAAGAATAAGTAAAGTTTCAAAAAATAAAGATGACATTAGTTAAAAACTGACAAAAAAATTGCTGAAATGAGTATACATGTATCTTCAATATGAAGTAAGATTATTATTTAGTGTTATGTTCCAGAACTTCATGCCACTGGTAAAATGTTTTCTGGAAATCTTCTTGACAAAGTACTCTTTGTTTGATGTTAAACCTCATTGATATTTTGTACGAATGATTCTTGATTCTCCTTGCTTTTAGTTATTGACATCATCTTTGCATTTGAAAAACAGACTTTTCATGATTTTTGTCTCCAACAACGCTATATAAGTGCATGATACATTGATCTAAAAGGCAGTGGAGTGATAGAGGGCCATCATGGCTCTCTTGTTTGTGATTGTGTCTCTGCTAGCCCCAGCAGCAACCCTTCTTTTCATGCATGTGGAAGAAAACTGATCATATTGACCTCTCTTCTAACCTAACACATATGGTTTTGAATATGATCAGAAGTAGATGAGAGATATGTCAATGAAACATTCAACTATTCTAAAAGATATGAACAGTTAACATGTTATGTGTTCAAAATCAAAAGTTTATCACAATAAATGAAGAATGTTGTGCAAAGTAGTTGTAAAAGAAACTCCAGAAAAGCATGGATAGGTATACTGGCCACTGCACTATAACTGAAATAATGTTGAAAATGGCATTAAACACCCATTCCACCTGCGATGCATTTGCCTGTAAGCTAGTGGAGCGATATTAGGCCATTATGGTCCTCCTGTTCATTTCTTGAATTTTATCAGGACTCTTTATAAAACATGAAAATTTTAGATCTTTTCAAATTGAAAGCTTTTGTAGACAACAAATTGACAATAAGTCTGGCTCTAATGATGGATTTGCCTTTTAACTCTTTACCAAAGGACAAAATTTTAAACTGGTCCAAATGTAAACTTTTGCGGTCGACATACAGTATTAAATTTAGCTGAAATGATGGTTATTGTCAGTGAAAGTGTAGAAAACCTCATGGGAAAAGGAGAAAATGCTGGTTACCAGCATTTTCTGCATTCCCCTCAAGGTTTTTAAAAGGCTATTTCCCCAGGGTCGTTAAAACTCAGGAATGTGTGGTAAAGGGTTAAAAAGTATGGTAAAAATAGGAGGAAAACATTCTTTTTTTGTAGTGTTTTTACAAGCCGTTAATGTAAGGGTTGTTAAAACATGGGATGGTTTGGTAAAGATTTTAAAAATTCTAACATGCATAGTTTTTAATCTTATTTGGCAGATTATTTTATTTTTAATCTATTTCCTTTCTTCCGTATATTTCAGAGTCTGGTCGCTGAACTATACAACAAACACATCAAAGTGTATTGATAAAAACAATCAGACTATTGGATGCGAGTTCCTGTTCGCATTTTGCCATGGTTACAACTGTTCAACTACAGATACAGGTCTAATGAATGCATCTGCCTGTTTAACGGTGGAATCCAAAAATAGATCATTGTCAAAAGTGTATAAACTTGGTTCATATGACCCAAATGTGAACCCATTTGAAGATGGTATGTTTGTTTTTCATTTGATTACCTTGACTGTTTTTGAAGAAAAAGTTGAGGTATTGTCATGTGAAGACTTACACTGTCTCATATTTCTGTTAGTACTGAGTATATTCAATGTAAATTATGGCTACTTCTTACCTTTCAAAAGGAAACTTATATTGGAAGGGTAGGTAACTCTCAAATATATTTAGCAGAGTTATGCCCCATTTTCAAACAGAAACTTTTCACTGTCAATGTGGCTATAGTGGAGTGTTTGCACCCATGTGCAATGGTCTTGCCATTATATTACAAATTTTACACATTCAGTTAAGGCCACTCTTAAAGGGAGCTTTTCACATTTTTTATAATTTATCATACTTACAAATTGATTTATCACTGAATTAAGTAAGACGATTGCTGGCAAATTATCTGTAAAGAGTAAAGACAAAACAGTGTCAATCCAGGAGATAATTCTGGTTACCAGCAAGATTTTAGAAGCCTGCATCCTTTTACCCTTTACCAAACGACAAAATTTTAGACTTGTACAAATTGAAAGCATTTGCAGACGATAAATTAAATGTTGCTAAATCAGTGATTTCTATCTTTGACAGGGTAGAAAACATTGTGGGAAAAGGAGAAAATGCTGGTTACTAGCATTTCCTCCTTTTCCTTCAATGTTTTCAAAAGGCTTTTCTTTCAGGGTCGTTAAAAGTCGGGATTGTGTGGTAAAGGGTTAGGGGGCCTATTTGGATTTTTTTGCTATAGTTCAAAATTTCTTGTTAAACACCTACAGTGTCTTTGTCTATTTTTATGAGATCGGATATGATGTCATCATACTGGTTTGAATAGAAATCCATGTAATCGACCTTTCTTATTGATCATGAGACATTCCCAGAAGTCTTTGGGAAACACTGGTGTGAAATCTAAAAATACCTTAAGATGTTAGGTAACTCAGTAAGGTAACACCATTAGAAAACTGTTTTTTTTTTTTACTTTTACCTATCTTCTTTACCAATGGTTAGCCAGCAATTGCCTTACTGAATTCAATGCTGAATCATTTTTGGAGTTTGATGAGGTAATGAAAATCTGAATAGCCCCCTTAAACCCTTAACCAAACAATCCCAAGTTTTATTGACCATGAGGAAGAGGCCTTTGAAAACATTGTGGGAAAAGGAGAAAATGCTGGTAACCAGCATTTTCTCCTTCTTCCACCCTGTAAACAAACACAAATTGATTTGTACAACTTTCAAAACTGTTGTCTTCAGATGCCTTCAATTTGGAAGGGTCTAAAATTTACTGTTTGGGTAAAGGGTTAAGGTTTAATTGTTACTTTGATTTCTGACTATCTTTTAGTGTCAGATGCCTCAAGTGCCAAGTTTGTGGCCCACTTTAAGAAAGGAAGCCCATACACTGCATCTGATAACAAATCCTGCCTGTTGCTAATGGATATGACCTTCACCTGCAATCAGAATGGACTCTGGAGATCACAAGGTCAAAGAAAAACTGTGGTGAACAGCACTTTATTAAAGAGTATTCAATATGATGCTATTCTATGCAAGGTAAGCATGATATCTGGCCATTCACAAGAATGATAGTAAATAATTGACCCTTAACCTTTTACCACACAATCCCAACATTTAACGACCCTGAAGAACAAAGCCCTTGAAAACATTGTGGACAAAGGAGAAAATGCTGATAACCGAAATTTTCTCCTTTTCCCTCAATGTGTTCCACCCTTTCATAGGCAAATTCATAAATTTGAGCTACGTTTAAATTGTTGTCGGCAAATCATTCAGATTGGACAAGTCTAAAATTTTATTCACTTGTAAAAGTTAAGGTCGCTGAGAATTTTGTTTGTTGCTTTTGTGGATAACAGGTACATAGATATAGATCAGACTGTACAGACTGTGCAACCTTGATATTGCATTGTGCAAGTGTGATTTCTTGATTGAAAGAACCTATTTCATTTATAGAACCCTTTACCAAACAAGCCCCAAGTATAATGGACTGTTAAGGGAAAGGCTTTTGTAAACAATGAAGGAAAAGGAGAAAATGCTAGTAGCTAGTGTTGAAAGAGAGAAAATTAATAATTACCCATTTGTGTACAGACCACTTACTAAACCAAAACTTGTAAAAGCCATACAAAGAACAAAATTTTGAAGAAAAGGAAATTAGAAAATTTGGCTTCTCAGTAGTATTAAAAACATAGTGGGGGAGGGAGCCATTCCTTTTTACAAGGAATTACAGTTATAACCAAAGTCCTTTCAAAAGCTACGTCATGGGTGGGCATAAAAAATAATCATGTTTGTAGTATAATAGCTTTAATAAGAGATTGAAACCATTACTTGTTGTTTTCTTTCAGTATAATCTAAGTTTTGACTACAATGGAGCATGCCCTGTGATACCCATAGTTCCTCTTCCAACATCAGCAGCTGGACTGAGTGCCGGTACTGTACTCATCATCATGTAAGTTAACTTATCAGTCCTTTTACTCTTTACTTCGTGTTACTAGCTCAACTGTTTTCAAAGAAAATGTCGTGGAATTGTCATAATCCTGGCATTGTTGTTGTTGTGCAAAAACTTTGACATTTTATAATATATCTATTATCACAGAAGATATTTACTTCAAACTTGAACAAGTTGTTAACTATTAGATGGGGAACCCATACAACAGAGGCAGACAACCACCAAAATATGTTTGACACAGTTATACCTCTTTTTCGACTAGAATTTTCGCTGAAAATTAAGCAACTGTAGAAGAGCGGTTGGCACCCACATGCGGTGTTTTTGTTTTTATTCAGGAATTAAGCTTGTACAAGAAAAGAGTGTGTTTTCATGCTTCTCAGGAGCAAATGCTGACTTGTTTCTCCTTTTTCAACACTGTTACCTTACTTTTCAGTAACAAATTCAATAATTTGAGCCACATTTTACTGACCTGGGTCGAAGCTTTTTGCTATCAGTCAATTTTCTGCATGTCAAAGGACATTCCACCTCTTGATTCATTTGGTTGTGGACTAAATGGATTTTTTGAAAACATTATGGGACTGGAGAAAGTGCTGGTATTTAGCATTTTTGGTTAGGCTGGTTTTGAAGAAAACATTGAGGTATTATCATAGACCTGTTATCATTGTCTGCAATGGCTGCAAAAACTTTGACTTTTCATAATATCTCTTTCATTACTTAGGGTATTTATTTCAAACACAGACAAAGTGTTAAGTATTAAAAGCAGAACCCATACAACAAGGACATGTAACCACCTGAATATTTTTGACACAATTATGCCTCTATTTCGACATAGAAATTTTCATTGAAAATCAATCTATTTCTAAAAGCAGCTGCAGCCGAGTATTCGCACTGGCGTGAGGTGCTTTTGTTTTTATTGATATAATATTTTTGAACCTATCAAAGAAAAATCTCTCAGTCATATTTAGTTTGCCGTCTGCAACTGTTTCAAGTATGGAAAAAATATTAACCTCTGCAAAGAATTGAAAAGTTAGTGTAATATATGTATTTTTTTTTTTTTCAGATTTTTTGTATGTATATCTGTTTATTGCATCTTTGGGTGCACGTTCAAATGTCTACAAGGATATCATGGTAAAGAAATTATACCCAACACCAACTTCTGGGTGATGTTGCCAGTTTATATTGCAGTAAGTATATTATAAATCAACCACCATAAAAATCTTGATCCTCTAACAGATAACCCAGTATTTTACAGCCAGTGGGGAAAAGACTTTTAACCCTTTGCCACACAGTCCAAAGTTTTCATGACCTTGGTGGAGAAGGCTTTGGAAAACATTTTGGGAAAGGGAGAAAATGCTGGTTATTTAATCAGTAGTATTAGCAGTAATTACTTTATCCGTAATTACATTCAAACACAAATAGTCAGTGCATTAAAAAAACAATCACTTTTCATTTATATATCTGTCTTTCCAAAAGATGCAACATGAATAAATGTTAATGCTTGGGTTTTCGTCAAAGAAAACCTCGAGGTATTGTCGTAGACCTGTCATTGTCTGTTTTGTTGTTGTGTAAAAACTTTGATGTTCATGTATTTTTTTATAATTGAAGATATGCACTTCAAACTTGGGAAAGTTATTATCTGTCAAAAGGGGGACCTATTGCAGAAAAGCAGTTATGGCCTTTTTACCCGTGGCTGTTTTTGAAGAAAGTGTCAAGGTATTATCATAGCCCTTCTGTTGTTGTCTGCGTTGTTGTCTTGTAAATCTTTTACATTTTATGATATTTCTGTCATTGCTGAAGATTTTTTTTTCAAACTGGAACTAGTTGTTACCTATCAAAAAGGCAACCCATACAACAGGGCCAGGTAACCATCAAAATCAGTTATGCCCCTTTATTTATGCAGCTGAGTGTTTGCACTTGCATGTGGTGCTCTTCTTCAACTTAAAAATTTTCACTGTAAAAGTAAGTGCAGCAGAGTGTTGGCATCCACATGCAGAGCTGGTATTAACAACATGTACATATATATTTATCTTCTCTATACTGGTACAATCATATAAATTTCTTACCTCCTGTTTGATACATGTAGTAACTGTATCAGTTCACTGCAAAAGCCATACATGCACATTAAATTTTGTAATTTTACTCTTTACCTCACGACAAAAATGTAGACTAGGCTTGTTCAATTTGAAGACATTTTCAGACGACAATTGAAATGTGGCTTAAATGGTTAAACTTGACTCTGATAAGGTAGAAAACATTATGAGAAAAAGAAAAAATGCTGGTTACCAGCATATTCTCCTTTTCCCACAATGTTTTCAAAAGGCTGTACTCCATGGTCTTTTAAACTCAGGATTGTGTGTTAATGGGTTAGGAGAAAACTCTTATCAGAAAAGACAATCAACCTTTATTTTTTTTTATTTTCCAGGATGGTTTTATATTTACCTGTGAGAAATGCTGTTTTTGCCGGTCTGCCTCTGATGCTAGATATGACAGTATTTGATTGGAAAAGAGATTCCAAGGAACTGCTTCTGTGCTGGGTTGTTGTACTCGTTATGAATACATAGTTAGTTACTATGAGATTAGAGTGTTCAAGACTTGTCTCAACTAGTTCATGCACCTTGGCCGGTAAATTTTTCAGATTTGACTTGTTCAAGGCAAGAAACAAAAAATGAATTTAGCAAATGAAATCAAATTACACTCATCCTCTTTAGCTGTAAACAGAAAAAATATGTGTATGTGTAGCCACAGTTATTAAGCAGCCAAACTGTAATAAGCAATGACTTTTAAATGCCCCTAACCCATCAGTTAAAATCTGAATGAATTTGTGAAAAAAAAAAAAAAAAAAAAAAGAGGAACAGTATTTATCAGTATGAAGAAATTATTCCTTTTCATGCAGTGTTTTCTACATCATTCTACTGGTATATATCTTTTCAGTATCATTTAGGAAAGATTTTGTATTTCCTTAAGATAATTATTTTCCATTTCACCTCACAATCCCTAGTTTTAACAACCATGAAAAAGAAGGCTTATGAAAACTTTGTGAAAGGAGAATGTGGTAATAAACAGTATTTTCTCCTTTTCCCCACAATATTTTGTTCCCTTTCAAAGACAGTTTCTACCATTTGGCTCACATATGTCTTCTACAGAATCTTTTGACAAGGACAATTGCAAAATGTTGTTATTTGGTAAAGGATTAACTCTATCTGCTAAGATCATTAGAACTCTGGATTATTTGATTAACCCTTTACCAGACGACAAAATTTTACCCTTGTCCAAATTGAAAGCATTTGCAGATGATAAATTAAATGTTAACCGAAACATAAAATTTGTCTTTCGCAAGGTAGAAAACATTGTGGGAAAAGGAGAAAATGCCGGTTACCAGCATTTTCTCCTTTTCCTACAATGTTTTCTAAAGCCTTTTTTCTCAGAGTCTTTAAAAGTTGGCATCGTGCAGTAAAGGGTTAAAATCTATACTCTTCAAAATTGAAGGTACATGTATTTGCAGGAGAGAAATTAAATGTGGCTCAAAAGCAGGGACTTATCTTCAAACATGTTAAAAGCATTGTACATAAAGGAGAAATTGCTGGTTATCAGCATTTTCTCCTTTTCCTACAGTGCTTTCAAAAGCCTTCCATCAAAGGGTTGTTAAAACACAGGATGGTTTTGTAAAGTTTATACCGTTTACTACACAATCCCAAGTTTTAAGGACCCTGGGAAATCGAGCCTTTTGAAAACATTGTGAGGAAAGGAGAAACTGCTGGTAACCAGCATTTTCTCCTTTTCCCGCAATGTTTTCTGCCCTCTCAAGGACCAATTTTGTCCCTTCAGCCATTTTAATTTTAATCCCCTGCTCAGCTTTAAATTTGGACAATCTTAAATTTTGTCCTTTAGTAAAGAGGTAGGGTCCAAACAATTGGGCTTGATGAATAAGTTGAAATTAGACATATGAGATCAAAATCAATTTAAATGATCAAAATCAACATGATATTCATTCCTCTTACTTCTTCTATAACTAACCCTCCCCCACCCCCTCTCTCTCCCTCTCTCATTCTGTCTCTGTCTTCTCTTTCTATCTGTTGTCTGTCTGTCTCTTTCTCATCTAGGCAATTGATAGATCTGTGCTATGTTAGTTGTATAGTCTTTTATATTCATTGGGTTATAAATATCTGTAGTTGTTTTATAACTGTTTTTTTCTTTCTTTTGAAAAGTTTACATGGATGCATATCATTTCAGTTTAAGACAGTTGAATTTTCTTTTTTTTTTTACCTTTTCAAATTTATGAATCATAGTTTTATGATAGTGTATTGTGATATTATTATTATTATTATTAGGATGGAAGGTGCAAATGATACATATCGTTCAGTTACAACTGTCAAGTAGACAAGCCGTCTTTGTATGTTACATCCACAGACTACATTTCTTGTCTTGCAGCAAACTTGCTTTTGAAAAAGTTCTAACAATAGAAAAAAAATATTCCTTTGCCACTAAGTGTTTCATATGTAGGGTAAGTTTAATCATGTATATGGGGTTAAATGCTTGAACCACTTTGAGCAGGCTTTAACCATTTAAGATCTACTGAATGGCGACCAGGTTTCTGTGACTGTTTTCAAAATTTAATAGATATTTGTCACCCCATCTTTTGTTCTGGTTGAAAAAAGAGATTATTTAGAAATAAACCTAACCCTTAAAGCACCTAATAAATGGAAATTTTCAGTCAAGAATAAGACCTAGATCATTGATATTTTGTGGTTGCTTTTTGTCTGCGTATTTTATGCAATCTGATCTTGATCTACACTGATAGTATGGGCAACTACAACTGGGAAAGACGCTCTAACCCTTTACCAGACAACAAAATTTTAGACTGGTCCAAATTGAAAGCATTTGCAGACGACAAAATTACAGTGACTGAAAATGGCAATTTGCTATGGCAAGGGTAGAAAACATTGTGGGAAACGGAGAAAATACTGGTTACCAGCATTTTCTCGTTTTCCCACATTGTTTTCAAAAGGCCTCTTTCTCAGGGTCGTGAAAAGTCGGGATTGTGTGGTAACCGGGGAAACAACATTTATTCGGGAATATTCTAAGAGATATCAATAAGCAGAAAAGTTATGGTTACATTTTTCGGTATTATTTTAACCCTTTACCACTCAGTCCTATGTTTTAGTGATTTTGAAGAACAAGGCTTTCGAAAACATTGTAGGAAAAGGAGAAATGCTGGCAACCAGCATTTCCTTGTTTTGCAACGTTGGATTCTATCCCTTAACTCTTTATCACACAATCACGAGTTTTAACGACGCTTAAGTAAAAGCCTTTTGAAAATATTGGTGGAAAAGGAGAAAATGCTGGTAACCAGCATTTTCTCCTTTTCCCACGATGTTTTCTACCATATTACAGACAGAAAACATTATTTGAGCTTCTCTGAATTTGTCGTCTGCAAATGCCTTCAATTTGGACCAGTCTGAAATTTTGTCATGTGGTAAAGAGTTAAAAGACAGATCCTGATATCTGAGCTACATTTGATTAGTGATCTTGAATTTCTTCCGATTTAGGCATATGTAAAATGAGTTAACTCTTTACCAAACGATAAAACTTTAGACTGGTACAAATTATAAACATTTGCAGATGACAAATTAAAGATGGCTCAAATGGCAGAATTTGTCCTCGATAGAGTAGAAAATATTGTGGGAAAAGGAGAAAATGCTGGTTACCAGCATTTTCTCCTTTTCCCTCAA
Source organism: Hippopus hippopus (assembly GCA_946811185.2). Classification (NCBI taxonomy): domain Eukaryota; kingdom Metazoa; phylum Mollusca; class Bivalvia; order Cardiida; family Cardiidae; genus Hippopus; species Hippopus hippopus. The sequence goes on from OX328104.1 coordinate 42,673,654, forward strand.
TGTTTTCAAAAGGCTTCTCTCCAAGGGTCGTTAAAACCCGGGATTGTTTGGTAAAGAGTTAAATCACGTAAATTGTTTTCCATGAAACAATATTAATGTTCTTCCAAATTAGAAGCATCTGCAGACGACAAAATTAGAATGGAAACAAATGAAGGCTGATGGGGTAAGAAATGTTGTGGGAAAAGTAAAAATTGCTTGTTACAAGTATTTTCTGCTTTTCCTACAATGTTTTTAAAAGGCTTACAAAATTGGTAAACAATCCTGTTTTCATAACCTTGATTTGAAAAGGGCACTTGAAAACACTGTGGAAAAAGGAGAAAATGCTTGAAATTTGCATTTTCTCCTTTTCCTGCAACATTTTTACCCGTTGAAAGACAAGTACCCTTAATTTCAGCCATATTTACTTTGTTGTGTACACGTGCTTTTAACCCTATACCACACAGTCTGGGATTTTAATGACCCTGAAAGAGGAAGCCCTTGAAAACATTGTGAGAAAAGGAGAAAATGCTGGTAATTCCCACAATATTTTCTACCCTATCAAATAGAGAAATCACAGTTAAAGGTACATTTGAAATTTGTTGTCTGCAAGTGCTTTGAATTTGGTCCTGTCCAAAATTTTGTCATTTGGTAAAGAGTTAATTTTGTAGTTTTGCAAGGTCTCAGCTGTTTTGGTTGTTAGATAATCTTATTTTCATTTTTGTAAAATTTTATTCTGTAAAGAAGGTTTTTTTGTGTGTGTGTCAGATCTGTATATTTTGTTAAAATGAATCCATATTGTGGTATAGTTTTTTTTTTTCTAATTTATCTATGAACATGCACTTTAATTATATTTTTGTAGTGTATCAGTAATATGATGTTTTTGCATTTCTGCTGGTAATTCAGAATGTCATAATAATTTTTGTGGTAGTTTATCTTAACCCTTTACCAAACAACCCCTTGTTTTCACGACCCTGAAGAACAGCCCTTTTGAAAACATTGAGGGAAAAGGAGAAAATGATGGTAACCAGCATTTTCTCCTTTTCCCAAAATGTTTTCTACCCTATCAAAACACTTGAGTTCACTTGTATCTCTTTCAATTCGTTGTTGGCAAATGCTTTCAGTTTGGAAGGGTCTAAAGTTTGTTGTTTGGGAAAGAGTTTGTCAGAAATAATCTGTAAGGTACAGGCAGTACCACATGTCGTATATAGTTTAATGATTATCATTGTGAGTACCGGGAGTACTTTGATCATTTGATGCTGTAGTACTATTTTTGGAATACATTGTTTCTTTTGAATAAATCATAGATTTTAATTTTAAATAGTGTTAATGTTGTGTTGAATAATATGCATTTTTGTTTTGTTATATTCTGCAATAGGTACATTGTAATTTCACATTTAAAGTCTTGGTAGATTATCAGATCAAGAAATCATGACACTTTAAGAAACACAAAATTTTGACCCCGTTCAGTCGACTTATAATTGGTGAATATAAATAGTGCCAAACTCATCAGAGTTCCACGTTGTTGCAACAATATACTGCGACAGCAATTTTTTCTCCGTAACCCATTACAGAGAAACCACCCTTTTCACGCTGTGGATATAGGCGACACGAGGTTGAGCAGATCGACAGAGGTTCAGCATTCGTCCTCCCATTTATAACGCTGAGGAGCAAACGACGCTCGTCTACACTTCAAACAGCCCAGCTTCAGAGAGGTACAGACTCGCTCCAAACACGTTGGACTGACTCGGGAGTTGTTCCGGACGAACCAGTCTCAAACAGCCCAGCTTCAGAGGGGTTCAGACTCATTCCAAGCACAACTCGGGGAGCTGCTTCAACACGTCCCATACAGACCCAGCCTCGAACGGACCCGTTCCAAGCAGTTTGAAGCTGAGAAGTCTTGTCTCACAGTTCCAGCCTAGACAGTGAGGGTTGAACAGATCGGTCTGAAACACAGACCGACAGCGGTTCAGCATAACACCGTTCCTGGCCAGCTTCAGACAGACTTGAAGTGCTTCACAGGAACCTGTTTGAAGCCGAATAAGACTGACAGGGTGTTTGAAGCCAAGACACGAACGACAGTTTGAAGCAATGTTCATACTCCGTCCGTGTTAAACCAAAGACAGAAGTTTGAGCTTGGCACTTTGTCTCTATTGACTGTATAAGACAGTCGTTTGGCATCCGACGGATAATCTATCAAGACAGTATTTTGATGCTTTTGTGTTTTTAGTTTCAAATCAATTGAGGCCAGATAGCCTGAGGAAAATTCTATATATCACCAGAACTGTACATATTCCCTGGTAAGACATTGTCACCTGAGAAACAAACCCACTCATCGTCATCATATCTCTTGACAGAGTTAAAATCAGAGTATGACCCTTTCAGCCCTCTACCAGCTGACAAAATATAGGACTTATCCATATTGAAAGCATTTGAAGACTTCAAATAATTATGGTTTTAACAAAGGAATTTGTTGTTAAAGAGGGTAGAAAACAATTTTGGGAAAAGGAAGAAAATGCTGGTAACCAGCATTTTCTTCCTTTTCTCACAATGGTTTCTAAAGCTCTCCTCCTTTGAGGTATGAAAACAACGAATAGTTTGATAAAGGGGTTGATAAAAAAAGTTGGGAATTATCAAATGAAAAATCATGAATGTGAGATTTTAGATTTCTTTATATGACAGCCTTGAAAACTCTATGGGAAAAGAACCATTGCTTTTATAAAACAGAATCGATTTCTACTTAGTGGTTTCTTCCTCTCCCACAGACTATTTCGGAAATTTGGATAACATCATACAGATAATATCTGAAATTTCATACGGAGAATTCTTGTCTGTATCTTTTCTTTAGTTTACAAAGTTCTGTACTGTTACACTTTTACCAAACAATTCCCATATTTTTGTTCATGCATTTTTATGGTGTTTAACTTTTTACCACTCAACAATATTTTAAACTGGTCCAAATTGAAAGCATTTGTAGATGACAACTTAAATATGGCTCAGATGATTGGTTTTGTTTCTGAAAGGTAGGTAAACATTCTGAGAAAAGGAGAAAATGCTGGTTACCAGCATTTAGTCCTTTTCCCACAATATTTTCCAAAGTCTTTCTTCTCGGTCGCCAAAACATGGTAAAAGGTTAATGCTGTTTTCAACATCATTTCAATTTTTTTTAAATGGCCAGTGCACCTATCTATGTTTTCCTTGAATCTGTTCCACCAGAATTTGGCACAATTTTCTTCTCTAGCCATTGGCTGCTTTCCCATATAACCATTGTCTGAACAATGATGAGCATTGAGAGAGGAATAAATTATTTTAAAGGATATGAAAAGTCATTTTTGGTGCAATTCTTGGTCACTTTAACCCTTTACTACACAATCCTGACTTTTAACGACCCTGATAAAGAAGCCTTTTGAAAACACTGTGGGAAAAGGAGAAAATGCTGGTAACCAGCATTTTCTCCTTTTCTCACAATGTTTTCTACCCTTCCCAAAACAAATTTCAGTATTTGAGTAACATTTATTTTGTCGTCTGCAAATGCTTTCAATTTGGACCAGTCCAAAATTTTGTCGTTTGGTAAAGAATTAAACCAATTTATTTTACATTAATTGTGAAACAAGTTCTCACAACTGATTTTAAGGACTTTCAACTATTATTCCCTGGAAATCTTAACCAGTACTTGAACCATGATGTGGATAGCTCCAAACCTCTGATGTACAATGCCAATGCTCTGCCCGTCGCCGCTACTTTACTGTTGCCCTGTGGTTAATCAGATTTATTATTATTATCAGAAAACAAAATTTTGGACCTGTCTAAATCAAAAGCATTTACTCAGGGTATATTAATTAAATGAGGCTTTAACGGAGGAAACTATCCTTGAAAGGGAGAAAACATTCTTGGAAAAGGAGATATGCTGATTGACCACCATTTCCTCTTGTTCCCATGGTGTTTTAAAAGTTTTTCTTCCTCAGGATCATCAAAACTTGGGATAAAGAGGTAAAGTGTTAAGCTCTGTTATGATTACATTACATTGATTTTTTTTATCCCACATCCCTCGTTTTGGGATTTTGGAAATATGATTATGTTATAATGAGATTATTTTTGAAGCTTTATCTTTTTTTTGTACATTTACATTTTGATCTTGATCTACAGCGTCTTGAACTATAAGTAACTAAAATTGCCTGTTGTAAACAAAGAGTTGATCCAATGTCACACAAATGCTGGCTTTTATGTACCTGATATTTTAACTCTTTACCACACAAAGACGTTAAGACATAGAAATTGTGACCAAATTGGAAGTATTTGCAGAGGAAGAAATAAGTGTAGCTTAAAAAATGATGTCTGTATTTGATAGGATAGTAAACATTTTGGAAAAGGAGAAAATGCTGGTTACCAGCATTTTCTCCTTTTCCCACAATGTTTTGAAAAATCTTCTTCTTCAGGGTAGTTAAAACTTGGGATTGTGTGGTAAAGAGTGAATCATGTAGCAAAATTTTAAGACTGGTCTCAATTCAAAACTTAGCAGACAACAAATTATGTGTTAATCAAATGATGATATTTTTCTTTGCATGGGTAAAAACCTTGTGGGAAAGGAGAAAATGGTGGTTACCAGCATTTTCTTCTGAACCCATTGGAGGCCATTACAAGATTTGATTAAAAGGTGAGAGAGAGAGAGACAGAGAGAGAGAGAAAGCGAAACCGGTTGGCACGTTGAAAATACTATTTGTAGTGTCATTTCTCTTTTTTTTTTATTTCACACACACACACACACACACACACACACACACACACACACACACACACATATATATAAAGTATAGATTTTTCACTTCTTTGTAATTTTTGTTCTCTAGGATATTTTGTAAAAGTCTCTGGTAGGTTTAGAATTACGTTGTGACGTGTTTGGTTTAAGATGGGCTATATATATATGGATACTGGCTAATTACGGTACTGGCTAATTACAAAATCTCTTGAAGCTCATTGTTATTTACACATCTAACCTTTTATCAAACAATCCCTCAGGAATGAGACTTTTGAAAACATACTAGGAAAAGGACAAAATGCTGGTCACCAGCATTTTGTACTTTTCCCACTAAGTTTTCAACCCTAATATAAACAAATTGCATCTTTTGAGCCACATTTAATTTGGCCTCTGCAAATACATTCAATATGAAAAAATCTAAATTTGTGTCATTTTACCAATATCAAAATTTTGCACTTGTATAAATTGATAGCATTTGTAGATGACAAATAAAATGAGGCTAAAATAATAGGATTTTGCTTTGAAAGGTTAAAAAACATTGTGGTGTATGGAGAAAAATTGTGGCTATCAGCATTTTCTTCTATGCCCACTATGTTGTCCAAGCACTACCTCTTCAGAGTCACTGAAATTCAGGATTATTTGGTAAAGGGTGTAAGTATGCTATATATGGCATTACTCATAGGACAAAATCTCTGTTAACCCTTCAGCTGCCAAGGATCTCTTGCAGACAATGTAGATCATGATCAGACTGCACAGAATATGAAGTCTGATCTTTGATCTACACTGTCCAATAAGGATATTATATTTCACCAAAAATAACTTAGAATTAGCAGAATTATGGGTTTTACTATTGGCTAGAAAGTTTTATTTCACTTACTTAGCAGGTTAAGTGTTTACCCTAATAGCACCAAATAAACTTACGGGGCATTTTCATTTCAGAAATAAGACCCTTACAAGAGCAATTACTAGGTTTGCCCTTGTCTAGAGTGTCTCAAAAAAGTGAACAGTATAGATAAATGATCAGACTTCATATTTTTGCTGCCTGATCTTGATCTCTACCGGTCTCAGAGGCAACTAATGTATCTAAAAGGCACTTGAAGGGTCAATGTAGCATTGCTTATGTATCTACATGTATTTTTCTTTTGCTACAAAACAAGTAAGTTTTGCATAAAATAAATAAATAAAATACACAATGAGAAACAAGGCGCTTGGAGGGATATTTCAGTATTTCTTATATAGCTATTTTTTTATGCTGCAAAACAAGTAATTTTGTTACAAATATACAGCGAGAAACAAATCGGTAAGGAATCAGGACATAAAATATAATAATAAAATAAAGACACTCCAAATTGAAAGCATTTGCATAAAACAAAATGTTACTGAAAAATTAAAATTTGTTTCTGGAAGGGTAGAAAACATTGTGGGAAAGGAGAAGATGCTGTTTACTAGCATTTTCTCCTTTTCTCGCAATTTTTTCAAAAGGTTTTTTTTAGGGTCGTTTAAAGTGGGCATTTTGTTGAATAGGATTAAGGGTATAGTACTTTGAATATCTATGAAAAATCTTTTTAGAAACATTATTGGATAAGGAGAATATGCTGGTAGCCAAAAACTCTCTCCTTTTCTCACAATATTTCTGTCCTTTCGTAGCCAAATCCTATCACTTGAAATAGATATGGCATATGCAAATGCTTTTAAATTGGACTAGAATCTAGTCTAGAATATTTTCATCTTTTAAAGAGTTAAACATACTGTCAGCTGGGTTTTGTTCATTATGCAGGACTTTTGTCACAAAAGGAGCAACGTCTGGTTTTGTCATATTTTTGGTGTGGATGTGTATAAGACATGTACTTATGCAGATTATTTTTTTTTACAATGGTGTTTTTAAGGTTGTGTGCTGCAAATTTGATTCAGAAGGCAATAACTAATAAGTGAACCCTTTACTAGATGCAAAAATTTTACACTTGCCTATGCTGAATGCCTATGCAGACAGTGAATAAATCAGGCTCAAGTGATTGAATTTATATTTTGATGGATAATAATACATTGTGGGAAAAGGAGAAAATGCTGGTTACCAGCATTTTCTCCTTTTCCAACAATGTTTTCTAAAGCTTTTTTCATCATGGTTGTTAAAACATGGGATAGTTTGGTAAAGGTTTAATAGAGACATAGACTGTAATTACCATGTAGGTTATTTCTGTTCAGATATCTGTCTAGGAAGGTTTATGATCTAGCGACATCTTACAGGCTCTAATTGTAGACTTTTTTGGTTGTTGCTTGCAACAAGTTTTTGCTCATCATATTATATAGCGAAGACATTTTGTATGGTTGTTAATCAGTAAAAGATCTTCTCATGTTTTCATTTTTTTTTCTACCTGCATGCTTTCTTCTGCAGACGATTTTTTTTTCGTCTTGTAGTAGATAATTTTGGTCACTGAGACAAATCTTAGATAAACATTGTGTGTGCTCTTGAAGCCATATTTTCACTGTGATATTTATGAAAGGATTTTTATTGTGATGAGATGATATACCGGACAAGTTAGAAAATGGGTCACATCTAGTCAAAAAAAGAGGTCACAACATCAAAATTTTAATCCAAGGAGGTGGCGGGGGTGGGGGGGGGGGGGAAACTTAATTCATAATTATTCACACTATAGAGAGAAGATTTTTTATCTCATTGCTTTTGAAACGTGGTCAGATTGTTGGCCTTTATGATATCATATATATTTTTGTACATGTGTCAGCTAGAGGCTCAGGCGAGCGATTCAGACCCATTATGACCCTCTTGTTTAATGCTGAAAAAGCTTATATGCCATTATGAACACTCACGTGGTCTGATCTAAGGAAGATACTTTTTAGTGCTTTTGTGGAAACTATGGTCTTAAAGATCACTGAAAGCGGTCAAGCCCTGTAGCTCAGTTGGTAATGTAAAGGGTTTGAAACCGAGGGGTCACGGGTTCAATTTCCCGCTCGGCCAACTTCTCTACGAGGATTGAAGATGGTCATTGCGACATGATTCATTACTCTCTCACGCTGAATACTGTTTCGACAACATTTAAGTGGGAAAGCAGCCAGTGGCTAGATAAAAATAAAGTACGAAGTTCAGGACAAAATCTAAGAAACCACAGGAAAGCATGGATAGATGCATTGAACTCCCCGATATAACTGAAATAATGATGAAAACGGCGTCAAACACCGATCAAAGAAACAAAACGATCTGAAAATCATTAAAAGTGACAATTTCTTTAAAATTCATAGCGACTGAATGACATTTCTCAGTCAATTATTTATCACTTGGAGAATTGCGTGAGAAAATAAAAAGTACATGTCGGTTCTTCCCATGAGTTATAGGTCAAAAGGTCAGTTCCATGTGTAACCCTTTTAAAGCCATAGGCGAATACAGGGGTATTTGCAGACGGCATAGACCCCAATATCAGATCTTTGATCTCTACCGTCGGCCTGTTAAATCAAGCCTAACCTATAAGATAAAAGTATTTCTGTGTTTCAGAAGATTGCATTTCAGTCGTCCAAATAGGTCGAGGTTATATGAGTCATTCTCTGTGAAAAGGGGGTTTAATGCATCTGCAAAACGTATTGACCTAGGTCAGCCTGCGCGGACTACGCAAGCTGACCTGGATCGAAAAGTTTTGCTATCGGCCTATTCGCTGCATGTCAAAGGACAATACTACCTCATGATTTAGCCAGTGTTTCAACTAAATGGATCCATTCAGTGCCACGACTTGTCTCATGCATTGGGTTTAATACATTACGAAGGTTTATTAAACCCTCTTTTCCCTGAGTAGCGCTTATTTTATGAGCCATGCTCTGTGAAAAAGGGGCTTCATGCATCTGCGAAAAGTATCGACTCAGGTCAGCCTGCGCAGTCCGCACAGGCTGACCTGGGCCGAAACTTCGCTATTGGTCAATTTTATGTATGTCCAAGGGCCAGTCTACCTCATGATTAAGTCGGTCGTTAAAAATAGTGGCTGTCATGGCTCCATAAGTATTTGATGGCTTTGCTTGGTATGATGGATTACAGAGATGCATTAAGCCCCGTTTTGCCAGAGCATGGCTCAATTACCATATTTGGCGATGAAAGAGTTTGGACATAAGCACTTTTCAGGGAACTTTTCTTTTTTGTCTTGTGGAGACCACTTTTGAAAATCTGTTTATCTATTGATTTGGGGTTTTTCCACAATGTTTCTTGACAAGATTTGCCCATAAAAAAAATGCAGACAAGGAGCTGTATCTGTGGTTACAACTAACCCTTTATCAATCTCTCCCGAGTTTTAATGACCTAGAGGAAAGAAGCCTTTTAAAAACACTGTGACCAGCATTTTCTCCTTTCCCCACTATGTTTTTTTTTATCCTTTCACATGCAAATTCTATCATTTAAGCAACAATTTAACTGTCGTCTGCAAATGCTTTCAATTTGGAAAAGTAAAAAAAAAGTGTCGTTTGGAAATGAGTTAAGGAACTTGTCTTGGAAAAGTTATAGATGAAAGCATCTTGGGACACAAAGAAAATGTTGTTTACCGATACATATACATGTATTTTCTCCTCTTCCTAAAATACTAAACCCCCTCTTAGTCTTTTAAACAAGAAATCATATGGTAAGTATTATTTCATTACCAAACGACAAACTTTTACACTAGTCCATATTCAAAGCATTTGCAGACGACAAATAAAACAATACTTAAATGATGGGTTATGTATCAGAAAGGGTAGAAAACATTGTGGGGAAAAAGGACAAAATGCTGGTTACCAGCATTTTCTCCTTTTCCCACAATGTTTTCAAATGCCTATTACCTAGAGGTCATTAAAATAAGGAATTCTATGGTAAAGGGTTAACCCTTTGGCTGCTAAGCGCGACTCACTGACCTTTAGCGGACAGCGTAGATCAAGATCAGACTGCACAGAACGTGCAGTCTGATCTTTGATCCACACTATCCGATAAGGAGATATTATTCCCGAAAACATATCTTTGAAATAGCAATATTTGGGTTTTAATTATCGAAACGAAAATTTTATTTTAGTTATTTAGCAGGATAAGGGTTAATCATGCCGATTATCCATGTGCTCAAAGTCACCCGCTGCATTATTTTTACGAAGGTAATGACCGAAATCCCAAGGTGATTTGTCTAAATAAAGATTAACTCTTTACCACACGCGAAAATCTTTGATTTGTCCAAGTTGAGAGCATTTGCAGACAACACATTCAACGCGCCTCGAATCAAACGAGTTTTCTCAGAAAGCCATAGAAAGCATTGTGGGGAAAAGGAGAAAATGCTGGTTATCAGAATTTTCTTCTTTTCCCACAGTGCTTTCAATAGCCTTTTTTTCTTTTTCTCAGAGTCGTTAGAAGTCGGGATCATGAGGAAAAGGGTTAGAAATACAAGAAACTGGATTTTCTGGCAAAGCTAATGGCATCAGAACTTATAACGCTTGATCCACCGAGCCCAATTTAATCCTGATTGATTGATTTGTATGGTGTTTAACTCCTTTTTCAACAGTATTTTAGTTACATGGCTGAGGCCATTGCACCTATCCATGCTATTCTAGAGTTTCTATTACCTGTACTTTGCACAATTTTCTTTCCATGCCTCTGGCTGCTTTAACGCACAACCATCGGCGAAACAATGATCAGTGGTGAGAGAGGAATGAATCCTGTGGCAATGAGTCATCAGTCCTTAAAAGAAATTTGCCGAGACGAGGACTCATACCAGCAACCCCCTGTTCTTAAGTCTGCGCTACCGACTGAACTACAAAGGCTAGGCCCAATTTAATCCTGTTTTAGTTGACATATTTGACGACGATCGGATTGCACACGACATGCAGTCTGATCTTATATCTAAATTATATGATATTGTCACAGATAATGATTGCCCTTCCTCTCCGAAAAAAAAAATTCAACCTTTTAGTTATTTTACTGTCAAGATTGGTTCCGTTTCATTTATTTGAAGCTGAAAGGGTTGACAAAATGTCACGCTTTAGTTCCACGCCCCCCCCCCCCCCCCACCATGCAGTCGTCACAACTCAGCCGATTCCGTAACTACATTTCAGAAACGGATCATCCGAGGATTGCCGAGTGCCTCTCTCCAAGTAAGAAATTTAGGTGGTTTCTTTCGTTATGAAAAATGAACACTCACAAGGAAATTTAGACATATATTATCTAAGATTTTAAACTTTGAGCTGCATAGTTCTGCCTAGAATCAGGTTCACCGGACAGCGACGAACATAAAAAGAAAAATGCAGGCGTATGGCTACTTAAACTGTTAGCCGTTGTATCTCCCGTAAACGTCCGAAGATCGATAAAAAGCCGTCAGTTTAATGGCTACTGTGCATTGCAGCGGACGTCATTATCCGGTAACGACTGTTCAGAGTTTGTGCTTGCAAAAAACTTTCCTGCCGATTGAACAGATCTCGCCTGACAAAGAGCGAATTTGCCGATAAGGAAACGGACAACAAACGAAGACAGATAGCCTGGGTTCCAGTCCGTTCTTTTTTTCCTTTTCTGTCATTCGAACGTTACCTTGTCAAAACTAACGGGCGGTAATAATAACGAAAGCGATAAATAGATAGCTGCCAAAGATTCTATGGAGAGCATGATACGGAGTAATTTAAATTATTACCGCCTGTACCCAGGCTAGTAGACGGACGGAGATGAACGGATAGAAAATTTTGTTCTTATTCGACCATCCGTTAATGCTATCTGTAGTTTAAATAATGAGACGTTTACGATGCTTCTTGTTTGAAAAGAAGAATCGTAAAAACTAAGGTTATACTGCAGTATTTATCGTGTTTGACAGCCATTTTCTGTCTATATTGTGAGACGTAAGCATGTCGAGTAAAAGATAAATAAATCTTTTTTTTTTTTTTTCTTCTAATGTTTAGCAATAAAACTGAAAATACTTGTATTTTGAAACGAAGAATTATTGAATACGCAAGCAACAGGTACATGTTTGTTCAAGCTCTAGTTTTATAGTCAATTTGTGAAAATACTGCGAGTTTAAACGTGCGTACAAAATCTGTGCGGAGATTTCGCCCTTTTTTTGCAATCGTCTCTTTACTTGGATGCGACCCGTCAAAAACTAAAATCACATTGACACCTATCTGTACTAAAAAGCTATCAGATAAGGTGACCTTTATGAACCAACTTGAAAAGTATAATCACATTCCTTTTTGCTCATTTCTTAGTCAGGCAAGAAAACACGTGTCATTGTACTAATGACCACATCACTTTATATATGAGCCATGCTCTGACAAAAGGGGGCTTAATTCATCTCCGTGATGCATGATACCAAGCAAGCGATCACATAATTATTGATCTAAACATTTTTCAAGAACCGACGTAACCATGAGGTACATTGGTCCTTGGACATACAGAAAATTGACCAATAGCGAAAAGTTTCGGCCTAGGTCAGCCTGCGCGGACTGCGCAGGCTGACCTGGGTCGATACTTTTCGCAGATGCATTAAGTCCCCTTTTCACAGAGCACGGCTCATATTTGTTCTTCAAATCGATCACAACTTCGATCCTTACAATCTTTTCACCTCATTAACCCTTATCTTACTGAATAAGTTAAATTAAATTTTTAAGGCGATAGTAAGAACCCGAATAATGTTATCTTAAACATATTTTTTGGAGAAAACGCATTTCCTTCTCGGATTGTGTATATCCAAGATCAGACTGCACGTTCTGTGCAGTCTGATCTTGCATCTACACTGTCCGCAAAAGGTCAGTGAGTCGCGCTTTGCAGCTTGAGGGTAAAATTGTGATACATATTTGCACCTGATAAAAATCATAGTACTTTTGATGAATTTGCTCTGTAGTCCTTTGCTTGCGTTGATCTATGTGAAACAGTATATTTATTATATCACATTTGTATAATCGACGGTGTATCTTCTACACATGTCATAAATAAACAACTGTTCTGTTCGGTTCCAGACGACAAAGATTAAGGTCGGTCTAAATTGAAAGCATAAATTTGCAGACGAGAAATTAATGTAACTGTGGCCCAAATGATAAAAATTATCCCTAGAAAGGGTAGGAAACATTGCTGGAAAAGAAGAACTTTCTCCTTTTTCCACAATGTTTTCAAAAGCCTTTATCCTCCTCAGTTTCTTTAAAACTCGATATTGTCCGGTAAAGAATTAAAGTAAAGTGAGTGAGTGAGTGAGTTATAAACAAATGTGTAATATAAGTGAATACATTTTAAACTTTGCTCGTAAAGAGTTTTTCATCCTCAATCCTGAGTTCTAACGACCCCGAGAAGGACGGTTTTTGAAAACTTTGTTAAAAAAGAAGAAAACTCTGTAAGCCAGCAATATCTTTTTTTACTATGTTTTCTATCCCTTTAGAGACAAATCTAATTACTTGAGTCCTTCTTAATAAAAATTTCCTCGTTGGCAAATGCTTCAAATTTTGGCCTTCCCAATTCTTGTAATCTGGAGAAGTGTTAAATATATTCGTAAGTAGCATCTGCTTTGCGTAATATTTTAACAATCAGGCAGCTAAGCGCGACTCACTGACCTTTTGCGGACAGCGTAGATCAAGATCAGACTGCACAGAACGTGCAGTCTGATCTTGGATCTACACTGTCCGATAAGGCGATATATTTCCACCAAGAGCAGGATAAGGATTAATGAAAGGATTCTGAGGTAAGAAATCGGATCTAGAAGTAAAGTTCATATTTAATCCATAATTAGGATTTGCTTACCGCTGTTCCAGAAAGCTTTATTTGTTTGTTAAGTGTTCAACATTATTTCGGTAAGCTTTCATTTTTTTTTTCGTTGCGGTCAGTGCACTTATTCCTGTTTTTCTGGCGTTCCTTTTTACCAGTACTTTCCAAGCCACCGGCTGCTTTAGCCCGTAGCCGTGGTCGAAATAATGATTAGTGATGAGAGAGGAATTAATCCTGTCGAAACGATTGGAAATAATCTATCCTTGGAAAGAATCACGGTTGGCGCATACGGGGATTCGAACCAGCAACTTTCTGGTTTCGAGCCCTATAAGTTTCATACTGAGCTGGGATCCTGCATGACCCAGTGGTAAAGTATAGGACTCGTAACCTTGAAGCCCAATGTTCTAGCCTCACTGGGAGCACTGGACTTTTCGTGGGAGTGTCCTAGGGCAAGATACTTCAGAGCCCGAACCGAGTACTGGTAAAATCTAGGACGTACATGGATAAGCGAGATGTAGCCGTGATATGAATGAAATATAGTTGAAACTGGCGTAAAGGGCCAATCAGCCAATCAACCATTAATCAATCAATCAATCAATCGATCAATCAATCAACATGCTGAGCTACCGAACTCGGTTTTTCAAGGAAGGCCAGGAAAACATTTACCACCATGTTTGCCATAATTATAATCACCCAGAAAAACCTGATATGGTTGAATGTTAATTGGGAAAATTAATCCTGCACCGCTTTACCACCGTATGATGGCAAAATTTTAGACTTTCCCGAATTGAAAGTATTTTCGCACAGCAAATTATATGTTGATGAAATGATTGGATTTGTCTCTGAAAGGTTAGAAAACATTGTGAGAAAAGGAGAAAATGCCGGTAGCCAGCATTTTCTCCTCTTCCTACAATCTTTTCAAAAGGCTTTCTATTCCGGGGTCGTTAAAACTCGTCACTGTGTGGTGAAGGGTAAACGTTCCCTGCTTTAAAAGACTTTTGAAAGCATTGTGGGAAAAAAAGAGAAAATGCTGGTACCTTTTCCTACCGCGGATGTTTTTCAGTCATTTCAAAAATAGCTCATAATTTTTGCCTCACTGAATTGATCGTCTGCAAATACTACAATTAGGAAAATTCTGAAATTTTGGGGTCTGGTAAAGAATTAAGGATTTTCAAGATTGTGGTCAAGTTTCCTTATTTTGCTAATTTAGTGGTCAGGCAAGAAAACACGTGATCATAATTATGACAGTAAACCTTTTTTAATTTCAGTCATGCACTGTGAAAAAGAGGGTTTATGGCATCTGCGAAAAGTATCGACTTAGGTCAGCCTGCGCAGTCCGCGCAGGCTGACCTCGATTGAAACTTTTTGCTATCGCTGAATTTTCTGCATGTCAAAGGACCATTCTACCACCATGTTCAGTCGGTTATCAGATTGAGATTTTTTTTGTTATTGTTGAATTTTCTGCATGAGCAAGACCATACTACATGTAGGGGCCTACCTCACGAGTCAGTTGGGTGTTAGACAAAATAGATTTTTAGGATCCATAATAATACCATGACTTGATTGGTATATCGTATCACGGATATGCATTTAAACCCCATTTGCCATGTCGTTGCTCATTTCTATTTGTTTTGCAAGTTGAACAAACACTTTACAAGGCGAAAAAATTCTACAATTGCCCAACTTGAAAGAATTTCCACACTATATATAAAATGTGACTCAATAGAACCTGTCTTTAAAAGCGTATAAAACGTTGTATGGAAAGGAGAAAATGCTGTTTACCAGAGTTTTCTCCTTTTTCAACAAAGTTTTCAAAAGTCTTTTCCCTCATGGTCGTTAAAACTCGAGATTGTTTGGTAAAGATTAAAGGGCGCTTTTTATATTCTTGTGATCCATCCAAACTTCAAAAATATTTTATAACTACATTAATCAAACAAATAGCAACCGATACATAAGAAAGAGAAGTATAAGAGAGGAGATCGGTGGTATTATCATAAAAGGATACGTGGCCTCTTAAGGTATTTTTATCTTTCGTGTCGTGAAGCTTGTGAGAATCTCATTATACTACTATATCTATTTTTCTATCCAAGCGTGAAGAAACTAGAAGGCTACATTCAGTAAAATGGTGTAATTTTTGGCATTTAAAGGCCCAGCGGCGACCAAAAGTAAACTGCGGAAATTGAAATACATTTAGATATAAATCATACCATTCTAAAGTGTGGACATTATTGTGAAGATGACCATCCTTAAGAGATTGTCATCTTCACAATGATAATAGTATGGTCAATCTAGGTGTTAACCGATGGGAAAAAATGAAAAACTAGGTAAAAACTTGCTAACTCGCTCAATCTTTTGTTTAATCTCATCTCTTTATGCCTGGAACTCTTCTCGGTAAAAGGGCGTTTAGACCTACTACCAGTAGTAGTAGCAGAACAAAGTTCAGTACCATTCAGTACCGGTACAATGAAACGCAGCCATATGTACTAACGGAGGCATATTCATTGCGATACAGCCTATGATAGGTATATTAAGGCTTTCATTTCTCATTTTCCTTTCCCCTTTAATGGGCTAGTTGGTAACTGGCTGCATTTCGAGCACCGTGTAGGTTCCGATAATATCGCGCTGTCTCGCGAGACTTATTAATTTTCTTACCATAAAAGATAAGAGTGCTCAAAGAGAGATAACTCTATCAGACTGGATATAAAGGGTAATTCAAAGGCGTTATGGGTTACCCTGTAACCAATTTTTGTACAGTACATGAAGTTTCACACATGCCCTTTTTAGCATTCACTGATCCCTTTCCAACAGTAAGTTGTATTAACATCTTATCTTAAACAAATATATAAGCCACGCTTTGGCAAAAGGAGGGGGGGGGGGGCCTTAATGCATCTTCGTAATGCATAATCCCAAGCAAGCCATCAAATACTTTTGGATCCATAATCCCTTTTTTTAACATCCGATTTAATCAAGAGGTACACTGGTCCTGGGCATACAGAAAATTGACCGAGAGCGAAAAGGTTCGGCCCAGGTCAGCTACGCGGACTGTGCAGGCTGACCTGGGCCGATACTTTTCGCAAATGCATTAAGCCCCCTTTTCACAGAGCATGGTTCATATGTGACTGAATTTTTCACTTTCTAACAATACCCAAATTAATGAGGAAATATAGGCAACTCTTGGCTGGGTTACTTGCCATTGTTTCTCGTAATATTGTACTACAAAAGAGTTTCAATATTCATATGAACCATGCTCCGTAAAAAGGGGACTGAATGTATCTGCAAAAAGTATCGACCTAAAGTCTCGGCCTATGACAGCCTGCGCAGTCTGCGCAGGCTGACATAGGTCGAAACTTTTGCTATTTGTAATTTTTCTGCATGTCCAAGGACTTTTCTACCTCATGAAACAGTTGGTGGTTAAATATAATGGATCCATAATTACGTGATGACTTGCTTCGTAAATTTAATACATCACGGAAATGCATTAAACCCCCTTTTAACAGAGCATGGCTCATGGCTGTGGTTACCAGCATTTCTTCTTTTCCCACAAAGTTTTCAAAAGCTTGTTTTGTCGGGTCGTTAAAACTCGATATTTTGTGGTAAATGGTTAAACAACATTGTACATGTTTACGGAATCGTCTGTTTCAATTTAGTTTCAGGAAACTGATTTAACTCTTAACCCTTTCCCAAATGACAAATTTGAGGTGTTTTTAAATTCAAAACACCTGCAGACAACACATTCAAAATTAGTGCAAATGGGCTGAAGCTCTCTGATAGGATAGAAAACATTGCGGGAAAAGGAGAAAATGCTGGTAACCAGCATTTTCTCCTTTTCCCACAATGTTTTCAATAGCCTTGTTTCCCAGGGTCGTGAAAACCAGGGATTGTTTGGTAAAGAGTTAACTAGATGACAAAGTGATAGACTATCCCTAATTGAAAGCACTCTCAGAAGAGCGATTGAATATAGTTCAGAATCATGGGATTTCGTTTGGAAAGAGTAGGAAACATTGTGGAAAAACAATGTTTCCAAATGCTTTCTTGCTCAGGATCGTCAAAGTTCAGTAAAGGTTTATAAGTCTTGATCATCAGGTTAACTCTTTACAAAACTACAAAATTTTAGACTTCTTAATTAACAGCATTTGCAGACGACAAAATATATGTCAATCAAAATTGATTTTGTCATTGAAAGAGTTGAAAGCATTGTGGGAAAAGGAGAAAATGCTGGTTACCTGCATTTCTCCTTTTCTCATCGTGTTTTCAAAAGCCCTCTCTTCCAGGGTCGTTGAAACTCGGTAGTGTTTGGTAAAGAGTTCAAGGATATTACTATAGACAGGATTAATCCTTAGGTCTTCACCAGACGACAAAATCTTAGGCTTGTCAAAACTGAAAGCAGTTGCAGACGACAATCTAAACGTGGCTCAAAAATTGAATTTTGTCTTTCGATTGGCAGAAAACGTGGGAAACAGGAGAAAATGCTTGCTATTTATGTATAAAGACTTAGCTCTCAATTCAAATAAAATACAATGACTGGATTTTTCTATGCAAGTTTAGAAAGAAGTGTTGGAAATGGAGAAAAGAGCTCCTTACCAGTATTTTCTCTCTTCCACACAATGTTTCCGCACCAGCTTTATTGTCGTTAGAATTCGGAACTGCTGAAGAAATGAATATTCACAGTCACCAGTAAAATGACAAAACATTGAATTTTCACAATTCTTTCGCCGGGAACATCTCACCGTGTAACAAAAAATGTAGATCAAATATCAAACTTCAGGTTCTGGGCTGTCTGATCTTGATCTATTCCGTCTGCGACAGCATATTGAGTCGTGCCTTACAGCAAAGGGATTAACTCTTTACTATACAATCCCGATTCTTAACGACCCTGAAAGAGAATGCTTTTGAAAACATTGTGGAAAAAAGGATAAAATGCTGGTGACCAGCATTTTCTCCTTTTCTTACTATGTTTTCTACCCTATCACAGACAGAATTCATCATTTCAGCAACATTTAATTTGTCATCTGTGAATGCTTTCAATTTGGTCGAGTCCAAAATTTTGTCGTTTGGTATAGGATTAAGGGACAGCAGCCGAACGTGAATCTATTGATAAACATAGAAAAACAGGCAGACAGGCATGCAGATATCATTATATAGAAAAATATACAGGAATTGAACATGTCTTATAAGTGTTTGTGACATAGTTGCGATGGCAGCAAGCAGGGTATTTGTATTATTAGTGCTGTGCGTCCAGTGCATGCTAGCCAGTGGTAGAGAGTTCAAATTAGGCATGTTGAGTCCATTTCGTCATCCGAGACTTGGATGGGAAAACAATGCGGCAGCAGCGACCATTGCTGTTGAGAAGGCCCAGCAGGAAGGTCTTTTAGTTGGACATAATATTAGGTAAATATATTTTGACGGGTGCTCTGGGAAATGGGTGTTTAATGCGTGTATGGATCCATTTTTGTCTAAAACCGGCTGAATCATAGGACAGAACGGTCTTTTGACAGAAAATTTTACACATAGCAAAACATTTTGAACTGGGTCAGTCTGCGCGGAGTGCACAAGATGACCTGAGTCGACACTTTTTTTTTGCAGATGCATTAAACCATCTTTTCGCAGGGGAGATGCAAATATTACTAAACATACCCTTATTTGTTTTCTTTTTCTAGTCTTTCTTTCCTTCTATATGAGCATCTCCGTGGTGCACTATATCAAGCAAGCAATCAAATACTTATGGATCCATAATCGCCATTTTTTTGACAACCGACTTAATCACAAGGTACACTGGTCCTTGGACATACAGAAAATTGACCGATAGCGAAAAGTTTCGGCCAAGGTCAGCCTGCGCGGACTGCGCAGGCTGACCTGGGTCGACACTTTTCGCAGATGCAATAACCCTCTTTTCACAGAGCATTAATAATATATTTTTTTTATAACTTTTGTCTACGTTTTGCTTTTTTCCTGAAATTGAATTTATTTTCTGATAATCATTCAGCATTTTTGGAACTGTGCTCTTTCTGCACCTGTAATGACCAACCATTGTTATGAACACTCTTTGTCTCATTCTCAAGCATTTTCTAGGTTTTACGGACCCTGGTCATTTCATTTCATTACTTCTCTCCATTTGTTTTGACTTTAGTCCGCCCGTCTGTCCGTCCGTGTGTTTTTCCGGTCTTTACGGATTAATTTCAATACTGATTTATCGCGTCACAGTTTATCCACGCTCAAAACGAAACATTTTTACTTTGTACTATTTGTTTTTTTTTATAAATATTTTATTTTAATGGCGTAAAATGGTGTTTTACGCCGCTTCCTTACCACTGCCGTTTCCGTAGGTTTCATAAATTTTCTCCAAATTTCAGTATACATACACCAATAAATGGTCCCGTCCGGATGCACATGTATCTGTATTGTCCTCCCTCCTGTTTCCCTTATAAACATTTCTTCGTAACAAATATAGAACCGTGCTCTGGCAAAAGGAGGCTTGATGCATTTCCGTAATGCATTATACCGAGCAAGTCATCACATTATTATGGATCCATAAAATCCATTAAGACTAACAACCGACTGAATCTGGAGGTAGAATGGTCCTCTGACATGCAGAAAATTGACCAACAGCAAAATGTTTCGACTAATATCGGCCTGCGCGGAATGCACAGGCTGACATAGATCGATACTCTTTGCAGATGCAGTTAGCCCCCTTTTCACAGAGTATGGATCATTGTAAATGAGTTTTACCGATTTAATTGTTGGAATGTTTGGTGATAAACAAGTACATGTAGATGAGGCAATATGCTTAGCAAAATGTCGAATGCCAAGTCTTATCAGCTTCCAGTGAGCAAGTATTTGGACAGTTGGCTTTTCTTTGCTGCGACCAATAGTTGCAAGTCTTGCCGTCGTATTTGGCTAGTCTCGGTTAGTTAATTAGGCTTTCCTTTGCTGCGATCCGTGATCGCAAGTCTTGCCGTTGTATTTGGATAGTTGGCTCATTTACCTTATTTTTTGCTGCGACCCGTGATCACAAGTTTTCTTTTCTTTGCTGCGACCCGTGATCGTAAGTCTTGCCGTCGTATTTGGCTAGTTGGCTTATTCAGCTTTGCTTTATTTCGGCCTTTAGTTAACAGTTTACAACCACAGCAGAGTTCCCGATCACGCAATCGTACATGAAACACATGTAAATGAAATTAAAAAAAAAACATACAAAATGACAAACCTATACGTGAAATCACGCACAAAAAATACGGATGAAGATAAAAAAATAGAAGTTGCTTGCATAGAATGGCTCACGGAAAATGTAAATCATTGGAAAAATTTGGGATTTCCAGCTTTCTATTTTTACGGTCCTCGTACTTGGTTTTTCGGCGTAGCTGTATGATCCCACTTTTGACCTACTTTAAGTACTAGGAGGAAATGAATTGTTACCCATTTTGTGATTGCCCAAATATATGTAAACTACGCAAAAAAAATAAAGGTTACAGTTGAAATTTACAGACATTGGATAAAAGTGTTAATGACTAAAAAATCACGTAATGATCACATTTACCTATGTAAAGTTGTACTTTACGGCCATACAGATGTTCAGCTCTAGCAAAACATCCATAATCTAAATCATATGGATAAACTAATAGCTATGAGTATTGGCGAGTTTTCTATTTTGTTTAGTGTAACAGATTTGGTATCCGTTTTTCCTCGCGTAAAACAGAATACGAACTGCGACGGTAGGCTACCGTACACGAAAACGGGTTGTAAAACAAGTTATTTCGTTTCTTGAAACAATGATAAAAAGATGTTATATTTTGAATTTGGTGATTCAATTCGCAACGTGAATAACTATGCCTACCTAGGGGAACAATCGGTTTTATTGCGTTGTTAGCGAAGAAACTGAGTGCTTACTGATTTACTCCTGGTATGAGTAGATGGGTGTGGTCAAGCATTTAGAAGGGTGATAAAACCCCGCCTTCTGATAACGACAAATCGTCGATGTTTGAAAGGTGGTTCATTTTAGTACAAAACATGCTTCCCCATTCTTGAATGTTATTGATAATTCTACTTTCAACCATATGCAAAACAATTTAAAAGAGGCTGCTTTCATAACTGTTTTCATCATTTCTCTTCATATTATACTACAAACGAATTTAAATATTCATATCCCAATGCCTCTTACGCTGTCCATCTTTTTTTAAAAGATATTTCTTGTTATTGTTGTGATCAATAATTGCAGAATGGGACTCGTTTGTTTCCAAGAAATATCCATAATTCAGCTGTCCTTTCTTTAACGCAGTCTATGAAAAAAGCGTTTTGTTGACGTCAACGTCTTTCGTCTGTAAAGTAACATTGGGAATAGCTCAGAAACGCTGTACTTTGGAAGCTTTCGGATTTCAGAATTCGGGTTACCGTAAGAAAGTAGGGCTAATTGAAACAACAGAAAATGAGTAGGATAAAAATGCCACAGATGAAAGCAAAATTATTCAGAAACTGATAGAGAGAGAAAAAAAAAAAAAAAAGATTCCAAAACAAATGGCTGACCGATTTTTCTTGGCTTAATTAAGAGTTGTACTGGTTTTTCTGAATTTGTAGGCCCATTTTTTTCCTTATACCCCCATTTTTCAATTGTAGGTGGTACAAAACCCCCAAAATAGAAATTTCAGTGGGAACACTGCACAGTATACTGTATACTAGATGGGGAATGCACCTAACAACAGAATCTTTCGTTTTCCTTGCCGTCCGTTTATGTCTTCGACAAAATGGTATACATAGGTACAACCTTCTCTGTAGACTGATCTTGATCTCTTTTGTTCACAAAGAGCTCCTGTTCCTGTCTATGGTGCTGAAAGAGTTAATATCCTTTCTGCTGGACGTGTAGGTCAATATAACGGAAACGGGGTAAACGTACATATAAACGCCATGCTCTGGCAAAATTGGGGGCATGCTTCTTAGTGATGCTTGATACTAAGCAAGTCATCGCATAATTATGAATCCATAACATCTATTTTGTCTAACAAACGACTGAATCTGGAGGAAGAGTGGTCATTGGACAGGCAGAAAATTGTGCGATAAAACAGACTTCGCAGGCTGATATGGCTCTATACTTTTTGCACATCCATTAAACCCCGTTTTCACAGAGCGTTACTCAATTGCTTGCAACTCGCATTCGCTCCGAGGAACATCTGCTCCTCTCCGATGTTTTTCAAAACATCTTAAAAAAAAAGGTTGATCCTTTCAAATGTTTCACGGTTTATTATGTCACCTGTACCTGTTCATAATTGGCTTGCAACACGAAAAATCGGGCATTTGGACATTTACGTAAAGTGTCGTCCCGGATCAGCCTGTGCAGTCTGCGCAGGCTAATCCGAGACGGCACTTTACGACTACATTAGATTTTGTCCTACAGTAGACTTGCGCGAAACAGAAAATCACATTAGAACTGCAAGTGTCGTCTCGGATTAGCCTGCGCGGATATGATACGACACTTTCCCCAAATGTCCAAATGCACCTTTTCGTGTGTTGCAGGCCAATTAAAGAATAGGCCTACGCATAAATGGCTAAGAAATGCACTCGAAGTACTTCGTGTTCGAAAAAAAAAAATCAAGATTTCGCGATAGCGGAATACAATAAATCGTTGTCATGGCTGTCATTAACTTTATTGTTCCTCTTCCGCCTTGCTCCCATATAATTTTTGCTTCCCTACGGAGTTATAAATACACGAAAGGACAGAAAATGGCGTACATATTGTACATCGAAACGACTTTGCAAAGGTCGAATTTCGTTTTATTGGCAAACTTAAAAGACGATCTTGTGTCACTCAATGGATATATCACATGGTTCTTATACATGTAGAAATATATCAGATAGCACTTAAAAAAAAAAAGAAAGAAAGAAAATGAAGAAAAAAAAAAAAATACAGATTTTTTTTCCTTTTTTTTTTCAAAACTCTTTTTCTTCAGGGTCTTGAAAACAAGTATTGCGCAGTAATGAGTTAAACCATAGGCTACTGAAACTTCATTATTCTATCACCGGATAACGGAATTTTCAATATCGGACACCGTTACCTTAAATAGTATATTGGCTACTGCCTCTTTATCGTACATGTAGTAAGACAAGGAGTGCAACGAAGTCGAATTTTTGAGATCAGAGCTATTGCTTAATCGCAAGAGCCGTTTGGAACGTTTGAGGGTCAGGGTACATAAGAAAAATTATCTGTGAACCCATCTGCACCGGTAACTAGGTTATATTTTCCATTTTCGGTTAAATATTATCTCTGAAAGAGGACGGGGGTCAAATTTTCTTCAATTTCGAGAGAGTTAGTCGCCAATGTGCTATTTATAGTAACGACGTTAATGAAAATTTGAGGATTTCGTGATACATACAGGCGATGCACCAATGTGCTATAAGCGTCCGATGACCGACCAAGGAAAATTTTAGTGTTCCGTGATAGACCAACGGAGCTTCAAAGACCTGTGGTGAAACATTTATTAGTCAAAGTGTCTCACAAAAATCAGATTGTGTAGATCTCTAGCCGTCCGGTTAGAGCACCTTTCTATGCATTCTTTAGGGTTTTTAAAGGGGCCTATTGAGGGTTTTTTTTTCGCCGTCTATCCAAATGTAATGTGAAACTGATAAATAAGACTAGATTTTTTGTGCAACCATAAAAAAGTACGGTTACATTGAGTCTCATCTCCGTGATGCATGATACATTTTTTAGCAAGTCATCACATATGGGGTATGTCCGTAAAGTTCGTGGACAACAAAATGAGCTATATCAATAGTTATCTTAATATAATACCATTAAACAATACTTAAACACAAAATCAAGTCTCTCTGTACATAAGAACTAACTTAATTGGCATTTCACATTCTATATGTATTCGCCCTACCGGGAGAGGTCAGACAACATAGGTAATCTGACTGGTTGACTCATTAGGATATCTACGCCTTTTTCTGTAAGTTTCATAACATCAGTTTGTAAACAATTATTACTAGAGAGATTTCGTCAAGGTAACTCTAAAAAAGATTGACGCTAAGTGATGTGTGATTTTGACGTTACGGAACAGCGGACGCTCATAAAGTTTTGTGTCTCGGAAGGAAAATCGCAGTCTGAAGCCATACATATGATCTACGAAGCCACAGGAAAGCCGAATGAGTGTTATCCACTCGTATATAAGTGGTAAAAAATCCATTTTGTATGACAACCAACTGAATCATGAGGTACACTTGTCCTTTGATATACAGAAAATTGACCATATAGCAAAGAGGTTTCGACCTAGGTCAGCCTGCACGGACTGCGTAGGCTGATCTTTGTCGAAACTTTTTGCAGATGCATAAAGCCCCCTTTTCACAGAGCATGGCTCATATGCGATTTAGTTTTTTCTTTCCAAGAAAATGAAGAACAATAAGGAAAAAGAAGCAATTATAGGCGAGGTTACTTTTCATTGTTTTTCCTCACATTGAGCCACAAAAGAGTTTCAATATTAATATTTCAGCAGGCTACCTCTTACAACGTCTATCTTTTTTTAGCCCTTTCAGCGTCATAGCCGAAAACAGGGGATTTTGCGGACGGTAAAGATCAAAATCAGACTGCACAGAACGTGCAGTCTGATCTTGGATCTATACCGTCCGCTTGTTTAGTCAAGTCTATAATTAAAAAAGAAAAAAATAGGGTTTCAGTCCATTGTAACTGCAGCCGTCGAAAGAGGTCGAGTAAATATGAGCCATGCTCTGGCAAAAAGGGGCTAAATACATCTCCGTGATCCATAGTATCAACCAAGCCATCACATACTTATAAATCCATAATATCCACCTTTTTTCAACAACCAACTTAATCTTGAGATCGACTGGTCCTTGGACATACAGAGAATTGACCAATAGCAAAAAGCTTCGCCCCAGGTCAGCCTGCGCGGATTGCGCAGGCTGACCTGGGTCGATACTTTTTGCAGACGCATTAAGCCCCCTTTTCACAGAGCATGGCCTATTTAGCACTGTAAGAGTTAAAATATTTCTTGTTACTGTTGGTTTGCAACCTATCGCATTACGTAATTCTGCAATGAATCTTTTTTTTCTTTGGCGTAGCTGAATGTACTGGCTTTTGATCTACTTTTTGGTATCAATACCAAATGAATAAATAGAAATTTGTGATTGGTCAAATATGTAGGCATGTTTATTCTAAGGGCCCCCTGCCTATTTGCTGGAAAATTCACGCCGCCTATCTTTTTTCAAGATATTCCTTGTTAGTTATGCGAGAATGTAAAAATTTGACCCCCCCACTAGTGCTACTCACACATACAAAAAAAATTAAAAACTTATTTCAAGCCAGTGGCTGCTTGATTTAGAGAGAGAGAGAGAAAAAAAAAAGAATGTTTAATATGGAAAGAGGATTTAATCTTTCATCAATCATCTGAAAGAGACTTGTTCGACCCGGATATCGACCTCAAGGCCCATGAATTATTAGGCCTAGTCGTTTCCGCTTTGAGTCCAAATGTTAGATACCGTTGAAGGGATTTGAATGGAAACTATCTTTATCATCAGTCAAGCGGAACTTTTCCATTCTATGACGGATAACCGTATAACAAAAGAATGGTGTAATTATCCGAGATCTTCAAATAAAACTGTTGGAATCGCACAAGTTCCGGTAATATATTTAAGCCCTTTTAAGCCCCAAGTTGCTGCGGTGAAACGGATTAATTCAGGTTGTTTTTCTTTTTTTTGCCAGAATATGTCACGAAATATGGGGCAGTTTATATCGGCTTTAAAGCGCACATTCTGTGTAGATCGGTCTTCATCAAGTCTGTCCGGAAATCAGACTTGAATTAGCTTTTAATCCTTTATGGATAAATTGTTTGATTTTCGCCTATTGTATTTAAATCGGCGAAAGTTTGACCCTTTACTAACAAGTTTTTTTTCTCCGCATGGACTTTTTGTCGCGCGGTGAAAACGCATAGTTGGAAATGAGACAATGAAATTTAACTTGCCCGCGCGGAGAAAATCCGCATCATCCGCACGGGTAAAAACGCATGGTTGGAAACGAGGGCTAAACCTTCTTTCGCCAAATCACACAGATGCATTAAACAACAGTTTTGCCAGAACATGGTTCAAATAGTAAGTTAATGCTAGCCGTCAGCATATGGCCAAAGAGGACCGTCGTTGACGAGCCATGCTCTGGCAAAAGGGAGTTTGATGCATCTTCTTGATGCATTATACCAAGCAAGTCATGACATTTAATTATGGATCCATAAAATCAATTTCGTCTAACAACCAACTGAATCATTAGGTATCTTGTAGTGGTCCTTTGACACGCAAAAAATTTACTAACAGCAAAAAGTTTTGACCCATGTCAGCCTGCGCGGACTGCGCAGGCTGACATGGGTCAATACTTTTTTGCAAATGCATTAACAACCCTTTTCACAAAGCATTGTCCGATTATTATTATGATAAATAACTAAAGGCGGCAATTAATCATTGACTTGGAAAAATGGCAATTTTTCCCAAGGGTGCCATCTTGATACCTAGTAATGACTTGTCACCAAATAACCTTTTTTTAACACATAGCCACTGGCTGAAGACCTATTGTCTCTTTAAGCAAAGCACTTTTGAAAAAGAAAACTGGCTAAAAAATGCCAGGTATATGTTCAAACGAGTAATTTTTCCTTTTGCCAAATTGCTTTAAAACGTTTTTTTCTCCTTTTTTCTAACCTGCCAAAGACAAATCCTATCATTTTAGCCGCATTTAATTTTTCATCTACAAATGTTTCTAGTAAGTCTAAATTGTTTTTGTTTAGTAACGAATTAAAGAATACGTGCAACATTTTGGGTAAGAAAGGAGGCAACCGCTTCGGAGTTTTTCCTTTTTCTGCGATGTACTATTATTTACAAACAGGGCACAGAAAGGGCGTTGCGACCGTATTTGTACTATAACGGGATCATCTTATGTCATGTCATTATTAATAACGTAATATTTTTCACTGTTTACCATATTTGCTCTCGTTAATGAGACCAGGAATCAATAAATCAGAGCACCACGACCTTTGCGGTAACGCCCGTATTTTACATTCAAAAACTAGGACTGGTTTCTATTCCACACAAACTAAATGGGGTTTATAATTATTTTCTTAAGTCATCAGCGAAAGGTGTTTCTTAACTGTTTACCAGATGACAGGTTTAGATTGATCCAAATTGAAGGCATATGTATACGACAAATTAGATATTGCTCAAGTGCATGTTTTTGTCTGTCTATGGTACTACGTCAATGCTGGTGTTCCACGTCCTTAATTAGTCCCTTACTGCGTCTTGCTAAACCGATCACCAACGTCAGCCAAGACCATAAAAATCATATCACATCCTTTAACGTTGTTGTACATAACAAAATGTTTATTCATTATTTTGGTCGCCATAGTGCACGTTGCCTCAGCACCTTAGCACGGCCGCTTATCTCCTGAATCACGAAGCTGTATTGTGAAATAAAATATATTCAGGGGACATCCGGTTGAACTTCAGGGGACAATACATCTGGCGATACAAAGATGAGTGTAATGGTTGAACCGTTTTTTTTTTTTTTTTTCTCCAGGGTCAAATATCAAAAATCGGAGAATGTCATGCAACCCTTTATTCATTTTTCTATAAATACGAGGCTCACACGAAGCTGGCCACATTCTGATTGATACAGCAGAAACCCATTTTTTTCATGGCAAGGGTGATGTTGAGGTCTCACCTTTTTATGTCAACCGTCAGGCTGAAGTCTTGTGATGAAAAGAAGTCTTGTGATGACGAATCACTCCTCTAATTCAAGAATATAAGATTCTCATAGATCAATGAACAGACGGTTCAGTGTCATTTCATATGTGAAAATAACATGCAGACTGAAAAGCTGTGCAAGCCATTAATACAAACAATAAACTTCAGTGTTAAATTTCGTAGAATTAGCGCTAAATTTGAAATTGGCCACGTTTCTCAGCTTTGACATGGCCTAGTATATAAAGTCTAAACTCTACATTGCGGATGAATAAGTAAGAGAAACACCCAAAAATACGACAAACAACTCAAAAAACACACCTACCACTGTCATTACAACCCCAAACGACTTTCCTAACACCTAAAACTTACGCAAAACGCTTAGATACAGCATTTTATGATAACTAGTCATGGACTAATGCTATGAATCTTAGAAATCCAACGTTTTCAACTGTCAGATGAGTGAATTTGTAATGAAATGGTCCACTGTTAAAACCTATTTTCTAACAAATTTTTACCGTCACCTTCTATCAGTATTTTCAGTACTTTGATTATTTTTCAGAAGTCTCTAACCTTTGATTCATATATGCTATTCAATCTTATGGCTCTATTTTACAGAAACTTGAAGCCTTGGCGTATTACAGTTTCAGTTAACACTTTACCAATCACTCCCGTAAGGTAACGATTCTGGTGAAGAAGTCTTTCGAAAATATACAAGTAAAATTATAGAAAAGTAGAGAATGATGCTAATTTTTTCTCATTTTCAAACGATATTACTACCATAAAAAAATGGCAGATACCATTACCTTCGCCCCATTCACTTTTTTTCGTCTGTAGATGCTTTCAAATTGGTGGAATCGAAAATTCTGACGTCTGGTAAAGCGTAAGCTATTGTGTTGGGTCCTTGCGCGATAAACAAAATGAGCCGTGCTCTGTAAAAAGGGGGCTTAGTGCATCTGCGAAAAGTATCGACCCAGGTCAGCCTGCGCAGACCGTGCAGGCTGACCTGGGCCGAAACTTTTCGCTATTGTTCAAATTTTCTGTTTGTCAAAGGACCAATCTACCTCATGATTAAGTCGGTTATTTAAAAAAGTGGCTCCTATGGATCCATAATTATGTGATGACTTGGGCTAGTATCGTGTATAACGGAGATGCATTAAGCCCCCTTTTGCCGGAGCATGGCTCATTAATAATGAGAGTTCACATGTGAGAAAAGAGAAGATTATTGTCTCTTTTTGCCTACGACTAAAGGCCGAGTTACGAGACTCATGTTATTCAACGAGTGTTGAAGGAATAGATACAAATAATGTTCGTTCGTTCGTTTTTTTGTTCGTTCGTTCATAAGTTCGTTCGTTTGATGTTAAATGTCATTTTCAACCAAAATGTCTTTGTTTCGATTCCCAAGCTCAACCAAAGTCAGGTGTATAATGGAAGTAAGTGCAACAGGATTCATTCTTCTCTCCCCGCTGAACATTGTTTTGACGATGTTTATGTGGGAAAGCAGCCAGTAGCTTGAAAAGAATGTTGTGCGAAACGCTGGTAAAAGAAACTCAACGAAAGCAAGCATGGGTAGGCCTACACTGCACTGACCGCCGAGATATAACTGACAGATCAATGACGGCGTTAAACACCAGTCAGTCGGTCAGTCAGTCAGTCCGTCAGTTCATCAGTGTCAGTCAGTCTAATCAAGTCAAATCAAATCAAATCAATCAACATTGCAGCACACGCATTTAAACACACCCTTGTTAAATATAGATTATCATCCGATGATAGATTACGGCTTTTAAAGTGAACACGTTTGGACAAAAGGAAAAATCGTTCGTTATGAGCACTTTCTTCCTTGCCACAATGCCACAATGGTACTTTGCCAAATGACCTACTGTTTTCAGGACGTTAAGCATGTAGGCTTTTGAAAAATGCTGGTTACCAGTTTTTTACATTTCCATGATTACGTTGTTTTCTACCCTTTTAAGGCAGATTTGTGTTCTCTGAAAATATTTTCAATCTGGTCAAGTCTACTATTTTGTCGTCTAGTAAAGACTTACAAGGAGTGGTCAACTGAATAAAGCAAAAAAGTCCACTAGGGGAGGCAATAAGTTTACGTGTAAGTCTTGAACTTGTAAGTTGGCCTAAATCAACAGCTCAGTAGATACGAGAAGTTCAGTGGCTAGTATATCATTTAGAAAAACTAATTGAATATTATATTAATATTCATTGGAAAGATTTATTTCCTGAAAACCGGTCGGAAGAAAATTGGGTAAAAAAGAAAGAAAATAAAGATCTGGATTTTAAGATCTGCTCCTTTGGTCGACGACGTCATTTGATGAGAAGACTTTTTATAAAGATGAACTTTTGACTCCCATAAACTGGCAAAATAAGTAGTTTTCTTTTAATAATCATACTTATCCCTTTCTTTAACCGTTTAACACACAATCATGTGTTATAATAACCCCGAGAAAGATGCCTTTTGTAAAACATTGTGGGAAAAGGAGAAAATGCTGGTTACCAGCATTTTCTCCTTTTCCCACAATGTTTTCTACCCTCTCAGAGATCAATCAATTATTTGAGCAACATTTATATTGTCGTCTGCAAATGCTTTCAATCTGGACAAGTCTAAAACCCTGTAGTTTGGTAAAGAACGAACAGTAAGAAAAAGTGAGCGTTGGTATTTAAACATACATCTTAACTCGTTTTCATCCAGTTTTTTAACCGTTTTTTTTTCTTTCTTTATTTTATGAAACTATATTCACTCTTGTATCTTCATGCCAAATATTGCCCCTGATGGTTGCAAGATAGCACAGATTACGGCAGATAGAAAATGCTTTTCATTCTATTGCGGCTATCCATAGACATTACAGCCACAGTTTCCGGTTTAAATCGAAGACAAATCCTTACAGTTTCTTTAACCCATACACCTTACATTGATTTTTTTATCTACACTTACACAGCTGACTAGATTATAACGCCGTTAAGTTTTAACAGCGTTTATTTACTCTCTGGCTTTAAAGATGTCTTTTTAATTGACAATAATGATTGACTGCCAACTGCCTACAAACGCTTCCTTGTTCGTATCGTGGAAACTTAGAACTAACAGTATTGTAGCAATAGAAGAAATTACTCGTAACGCGCAGGCGATTTTTTTTTTTTCCCTAAATTTTGCAACAGACTTTTGAAAACATACCTGCTATAGATCTAGGAGAAATTGCTCGTAGCAAGCAATTGCTCCCTTTGCAGTTATGTTTTCACATGAGTAAATATGATAAGGCTTACCATATTTTATGAAAAAGTTTTCCGATGCACCTGCTGTTAAGTGTTTGACAGGTTATTGAATGACCATTTTACCAGACGACAAAAAAAGTTTAGACTTGACCATATTCAAAGCATTGAAAGCAGACGACAAAATATAAATTATGTACGTGCGGCTAAATCAGTGGGATTCATATTTGACAGGGTAACAAAACAAACACAGCAATTTCTTCTTTTCTCACAGTGTGATCAAATCTTTTTAAGGTCGTTAAAACATGGGATTGTTTGGCATATGGATAAAATTTCTTACAATAATATTTAACCCTTTACCACACAATCACGACTTTTAACAAGAAAGAAAGATTTTTTTTTTTTTAAAAATGTAAGGAAAAGGAGAAAATGATGGTTACTAGCATTTTCTCCTTTTACCACAGTGTTTCTTACAAACGGGAATCATTCAATAGGCCTATTTGAGTCACATTTATTCTGTCGTCTACAAATGCTTTCAATTTTGGACTAGCCTAGAATTTTATCGTTTAGTAGAGTTAAACATGCAAATGTGACAGACAGACCAACCGAGGGTACACCTGGCTGGCAATTTGAGAGTTGTTGGTTTGAATCCAATGTCGCACGAGTGCTACTTTCATTTAAGAAACCGTGAATTAGCCGGGTTACATGACTGTGTCGAGATAATCAAAAGTTGCGATCAGAACAGAATAGAAGATTATTAAAGACGTATACATGTACATTGCATAGAGTCAAAATACATGCAAATAACATAACTCAACTAAGCTCCGCAAGACTTTCTATCCGAATCGTAATTCTTCCTCCTTGTTGTTGTTGTTGTCAGGTATCACGGTTAGATGTGTTTACTTGCGGTTCCAATTCGACGAAATCCAAAAGGTTGAGCATGACTACTATACCTTGTAATATGTAACTTACAAAAGGTAATTCCTCACAGAAAATTAGCGCCATCATTGGCAGTCAACCAAATGGGGGTTGAGAATATACTTCCAAAGCTACATTTAGCACCGAACCTGGCCAAGACGTTCAGATGCCGTCCAACAGTAGATGCTCAGCTGTTAAACTCGATTTAAATGACATTATCGATGCACTTAAATCCAAACTTCGACCTGGCAGCCGAATTTCTTATATTATTAAACACAAAAACGCAGTCTTGTTGGACATCGAGAACGAGACTAAAACAATAGCATCGAACACGAGGCTTATTTTAGTGTCAGTGAATGGGCTTTGACGCAGATCTGGGGATACAAATACAACTGACCTTCTTCTAAATGACATCAAGCAGATAAGTGTCAGTATAGGCCGAGTTAACAACAACAAAAAAAAAAAGAATGACGACGATGTGGTTAATTCATAAAACGGTAATACTAACAAGGCTCTGAACTACAACTCTTGCCCTTCGTTCCCAGACGTGGTGAAAACAGCGTGTGGTATGGATAAAAGTGCGCTGGGAATTTATTAGATGTTACAACAGCTGAAAAAAAAACATAGGCTACATGTACGCTCTTCCAAGTTCAGACTAGGAGGCTTATAGTAAATCACGCACACATATACAAAAAAAAAAGCTAACCAGGAAATAACGCAAAAAAATCAGACTGAAACTTTCCTGAGAATAATACAATAGCACACATACAAATACAGACAGAAGATGTTGTCCAAGGGGGAG
The DNA here is from genome assembly GCA_946811185.2 of Hippopus hippopus. Lineage (NCBI taxonomy): Eukaryota > Metazoa > Mollusca > Bivalvia > Cardiida > Cardiidae > Hippopus > Hippopus hippopus. Next base: position 42,706,711 of record OX328104.1, read on the forward strand.
TAGTGTTTAAACAAACCTAATATGAAGACGAAAACAAGTATCTGCAGAACAATCGATCAAAAATCTGCAATAAGAGTTTTGGTTATATAACAACAATAATGATAATAGGGCATCAATAGAAAGAGAAGAAAAATTTGGCCAACATCAATTACATCTCCATTAAAAGGAACTGAAGCGAATTAATATTATTATTATCATTTAATTATCATTATCATATTTATTATTATTGCAGTGTCCTATGGCGTGACGACCAGTGTAATAATGTAGGAGGAACTGCCGGGGCTATGGACTACAGGACATATGACGATATAGACGTTTTCATTGGTCCACCCTGCTCTGCGTGTAAGTTTGTCCTTTTTTTAGCACATTATTACCTGCCACAGACGATGCTGTTTTTTCATCTTTGCTGCAAAACTTCTGTCAAAGGAAAAAACTTGCTTGTTGCGACAATTTTCCCTTCAGCTACGATTTTTTTAAATCTGTTCACAAAATAAATCTTAATTAATCCTTCCCCTGCTAAATAAATTTAACTTTCAAACCGATAGTAAAAACCCGAATAATGTTATTTCAAAGGTATTTTTTGGAGAAAAATATCTCCTTATCGGACAGTGTAGATCCAAGATCAGACTGCACGTTCTGTGCAGTCTGATTTTGATCTACACTGTCCGCAAAAGATCGGCAAGTCGCGCTCAGCAGCTTAAGGGTTAATGTTTATTAGCTATATTTTATGTGAATGCTTCCTGTTGTCTTCTGTAACTATATTTTATGAGACAAAAAAGTAACCATAAGAGCGCCAGTTAAATGCAAAAAAGGACAAATCATTTTATGTTTTTCGGTAATTTATAGGGAGATATAGTTGTTTATAAGCTTTGGCAATTCATGGTTACGACCAGTGAAATTTACCATAAATATTTCCGTAACTCTTCAATTGAAGGCGGAAACAGTAGTTCCCGCGCACTGGTTACCTAGGTAAACAGTGCTTGCCATTCATTCAACAAAACGAAAATATAGCGTAATTTACGCGCATTTACCCTACATCTCTCACGCTTTACGTAATATTGTAATGTGTTCTTATGGTGGGGGGGGGGGGTAGCCACGGGGAATTACCGAAAATAACTGTACTGGATTTGGATGACAGTCCCAACAAAAAAAAAGGGGGATTAGAGCATGAAGTAAATGTAAGAGATTTTTTTTTTTCAGTGAAAGATCGAAATTTATTTCATTTTGTGAACATCATCGTTTTTTTCACAATTGGCTGCACCACTTGTAAAAATATTACCGATGATGTTCACTCGATGAAATGAATTTTGATCTTTCACCGAAAAAGAAAGGTATATCTATCGCCCATTTTAATCATCAAGGATAAACAATCTTCCGTCTTTACCAACCATTCTTAACAGCAATCTAAGCCTTAATCTCTACGATTTTCTAAATTTGAAAGTAACACAACTTAAGATTGGCTAAACCAGATGGTTAAGCCAATCAAAAGTTGTGTTACACTAAAATTTAGAAAATTTTGGAGATTAGACTAAGAATGTTGTCAATTATGGTTGGTGGATTTAATCAGACAGATCAGATGTTGCAATTTCATGGCTAATCACGGTGGATAAAACTCTCGCAAAATATCGGAGAGAGTATTATAAGATCAGGTTCTACGATGTCTGGTCTGTGATCTACACAGTCTAAAATGTAAATTTTAAAATCATTGGCGTTCTGGACAAACAGGATATCGAGGTGCAATGTCTTCCCGTACCGTATCCGGTTCTGTACCGGGTTCTTGTTACCGGTTTATTGCGCGCGTTGATTTTTAAATGACAGTAAAATGTTATTAATTTCTTAAAAGATTCTAAGATCATAGGTCTACCGTATATGTTTCTAATCTACAAAGTCTAGATCTAACAGGAAAAAAGCTTTTTTAAGTCTTTACCACACAACGCATTTTCGGACGTACCGAATTGAATGCAGTTGCAGGATGAAATGTTCCTTTTCGATCTAACATGAAATTTGTTATTTAATGGCTGAGAAAACATTGTTGGAAAAGGAGAAAATGCTGGTTACCAGCATTTTCTCATTTTCCCACAATGTTTCCAAAAAGCTTCTTCCTCAGGATCGTTATAGACCCCTAACTCGGGATTGTGTGGAGAAGGATTAGATCTAAGTGAACCGAAGACTCTCTTGTAACACTTTAACAAAACAGATATATTAGGTAGACCTAGATCTATTCGAACAATTTAGCTGCCTGAGCAAAAATAGTGACCATTAGGGCCTATGGTTTCCACGAATTAGACCTTGAAAATAAGATGTGTAGACAGAGTAGACTATTCCACAGGGTTGCTTGTTTGTTTGTTGTTGTCCTTGTTCACTCTTGATTACATTTAAACTTCATTTATATATTCAATCATAATGCCCTCGGATCATTATGCATGCAAGTTTCCTGACAGAGCCCATGTCAAACGTTTTCTTTTTAGTTAAAGATAGACTGTTCTACATCTCTACTCGTTTTCAGTCACTTTTCAGCCAGTTTTTAACCCATTTCATCCTTATTTTATGAAACTAGATCTATAATCATTCTTGTATCTTCATGCCAAATGTTGGCCCTGACGGCTGCAAGGTTGCACGGATAACGAGAGATAGAAAATGCATTTTATATTTTGCAGATCTAGACCTTCAAAGGAATCCCTGTCCTTGTTTCCAGTTTAAAATGACGACAAATCCCTTATAAATAGTTTTTCTGTACCTAACACCATATAGATCTATACTTGTAACTTATTTCTGTTTACACAACTAAGCCATTCCACCAGGGCTTTTTTTCCAAAAATTGGGAAGGGACCTTAGCCTTTCATTTTCGGAAATTCAAGCGCGATTTTGGCCAAATTGGGAAAAATCAGACTGACTTTCAAGGTACATCAATAAAACAAATTAATGGCAGTGTACATTCATACAGTAAATAGAAAGGTGCAGCAATTTACTAAGTGAAACAAATTCAACAGTCACACTTTAACTGCTTAAACTATGGCCAAAGATCTCATAGCATTTGCACTTATAGGCTTATAGCCCTTTTTAATACTACTGTGGTACACCCATGGGTGCCGGAGTTAATACTTTAGAAGAACTGTTTTCCGGCCATCATATGATACAAGGGAATTATTATCTGTGGAAGTTACAAGGCTATGCTTGGATATTATAACTGGAGATGTAGAGTTTGCATCATGTGCAGTGATAATAATTCTCTAGTCTTCAGACAAAGGGAGATCGGCGATGCCAGACAGAACCGGCACTTCAGATTGAGACTCAGTATGCGGAGATTTGATTTATACCTGTAGATCGATCAGCACAGAATTTTAACGTTTCACGCCGAACGTAAAAAGGCTGCGGTGGCCTTTATCATCTGCAGCCCTTTTAACAAACTTTTTGTAATGTTTCCCGGTTCTTGACATGTTTTACTTTGATACAGCGTGTTTGTTTTTTTTTTAAATACGTTGACTGCAACCGGTAAGAATGTGTTCCACAGTGTTAAGTTAAAGAAAACTTCTTTTGTCAGCTGTAAGTTTTTACCAAACACAAACAATTATATAACATGTCAAAGGATTTAATATTGAATGATAGGGAAATGACAACCGCGTTCAGTCTACGTGCGGTGTAAAAATGTGCAAAAAATAACTCGGTTCGGTTAAGAATGCCTCCATTTAACAAACCAAATAGCGCCAAGAAAACGCAACATTTCGGCCGTACTGCAGCGCACTCAGCAATCTCCGAGCAGAGTTGTCGTTCGTTACTCTCACCATACATGGGAATGATCCGTAGTGCAAGAGAGTGCGCACTCAGCTGAGTCATTTCGGTACAAATCAATAAAAAAGCCTGCTTTCGGTTTCAATCACTGCTAAATAACGAAAGTTTTGTGTCTGGTCATTTGAAATAGCTTTTGAGAAATTGGTATTTTAACTTATTGTGAATTTCAGCATCATATTATGAGAAATTCTTCCAGCAAAACAGGGATCTTATATACACATGTATATATATGTATATAAGATCCCTGAGCAAAATTGGGAAATTCTTTCGGCAAAATTGGGAAATGTTCGCCATAATTGGGAAAAAATGATGCCTTTTGCAATTGGGAAGTCACCGAATATCGGCCTCAATTATAGAAGGAAAAAAAGCCCTGTCCACACACTTTCAAGTTTTTAACAGCGTTTTTTTCCCTCTGGTTGTAAGGATGTATCTTTAAACAGGATTTAATTAACACATTCAAAACCTGTAGAACTAGCTAAAGTTGCTCTTGCGGACAGCAGGAATCAAGATCAGACTGCATAGATTGTCACATTTTCAGACTATAACAACCATGGAATATCAACAGTATGGCTGTTTCACCTAAATGGTGAACTATTGACCCCTTGATTGCTCTGAGAGTTAAAAATTGTTACACAGTTATCAACACAAGGGAAATTCACAAGTGGTCACAATTAATTTAATGCACAGCCTGAAATTTCTCCCTGGGGAGGATCTTGTTATGCACTAAATTTAGAATTAGTTGAGGAATGGTTTGTTTTTGTCAACAGTTGCATGGTCCATGGCAGTATAGTGGAAAGTGCTGAAGGCAGGAGATGGGGCAGAGCATGAGATGGAAATTTCCCCTCTTGTAAGCGGGGATTTGGGGTTCCCATCAGAAAATTTTTGACATATGGGCAACTTTATGTGCGTTTTTAATGCATTTTTGGATATGCTTGGGGTCTGTTTTCAGGCGTTTTTAGCATAATGTTTGGCTTTTTTTTATTAAAAAATTCAATGAAATCAGAGTTGAGCAAGAAAGAAAAATTGGCTGAATAGAAAATAAGTGGTGCAGCCTAAAGCATACTTGACCAGAAAAGTTGTCTGCCCCTCGCCAGAGCTGCTGGACAGGTGATGACCACTTTGACTTGCCCATTTTAAAAACATTTGCAGTTGACAAATTAGATCCAAGTGTGGCTCAAATGATAGGATTTGTCTTTGAAGCAGTAGAAAGCCTAATGGGACAAGGATCAAATTTTGGTGACCAGCAGACAGTGCAGACTGATTTTGAATTAATACTGTCTACTACTTTGTTACATATCAAGATCAAAAAAAAAAAAATCATGAAATTGCAATAGTATGGCAGTTCTCTGATTTGAATATATCCATTTCATTAATTCTTTATCAAACGACAAAATCAAAACTCTTCTAATTAAAAGCATCTGCAGACGACAAATATAAAAATAATACAAGTGGAAAGAACATCTTTGACTAGGTTACCAGCATTTACTCCTTTTCCCGCATCGTTTTCAAAAGCCTTCTCCTTCAGGGTCATTAAAACTCAGAATTGTGTGGTAAAGAGTCAATGTAGTGCTCTATTTGATTAACCCTTTACCAAAAAATCCTGTTTTTAGCAATCTGGGGAAGAAGACACTTGAAAACATTATTGAAAGAGGAGAAAAAGCCGGTAACCAGCATTTGTCCTTTTCCATCAAAGTTTTCTACCCAATGAAAGATGAATCCTACCATTTGATTCATATTTAATTTGTCATTCGCAAATACTTTCTATTTCCACAAGTCTTTGGTTTCATAGTCAAGCAGGTAAAGAGTTAACTCTTTACCACACAACAAAATTTTAGACTTGTCAGATTTCAAAAATGCAATTTGTAGATTAAAAATTAAAGGTTGCTCAAATGATGGAACTTGCCTTTGATTGACTAGAAAACATTGTTGGAAAAGGAGAAAATGCTGGTTACCAGCATTTTCTCCTTTTCCAACAGTGTTTTCAAAAGCATTATTTCTGGGTTGTAAAAGCTCTGGATTGTGAGGTAAAGGGTTAATAGAATTAAATCTGCATATTGCCTGTAGGGAAAAAAGTGAAATATTAATGATAATAACAACAGAGAATGGCACTGGTTTGTTGTGATGATTGGAATCTATGTAATCATTGCATTACTTAAAAAGTTTGAAGACCCTAAAGTAGAGTTGTTTATTTGTATGGAGTTCAACACTGTTTGCAGCATGTATATCACAGCTGCCAGTGCACTGCACCTATTCATGTATTCCTGGCATTTCTTTTACCAGTGCTTGACACAATATTTGACCCAAGCCACTAGTTCTGATCAGCAGTGTGTGAGAGGAATGAGTCCTGTCGCAGTGACCGTGATCAATCCTCTGAAAAAATGTAGCTGGGCTGGTGATTCAAACCTGCAACTCCCTTGACTAAAGTCCTATACATTTCTGACTGAGCCACCAGCCTTGGCTATAATAACTGAAGAGAGAGAAAAAATATTTGTTTCATCTCAAAACAATTTTTTTAACAATTCCCTGCTTTAACAACTCTGAGGAATATGTCTTTTAAAACCATATTTCTAAAAAGAGAAAAACGATGGAAACCAACATTTGCTGCTTTTACTACAATGTTTTCTTTCCTTTCAAAGACAAATTCCATCATTTGAGAATTATTTAATTTGTTGCCTGTGAAATCTCTCAATTGGAAAAGTCTTAATATTTGTGAAGTCTTTCCATGTAGACAAGTTTACATGATTTGAAAGGGTTAACCATAAATCATACGCAGAATGATGCCTTTTCAGTCTTAAACCTTACCTGTTTTTGAAAACATTGTGGCACAAAAAGCCATAAATCAGCATAATTCAGAGTCAGGAATTTTTTAACTTGTCACCATGTTTTCACATACCAGTATATTCATTTACTAACTCCTAACTACACATCTAAGATTGAACAGCCTTGAAGAAGATGGCCTTTGAAACCTTTGAAAACACTGTGGGGTAAAGGAGAAAATGCTGGTAACCAGCATTTTCTCCTTTTCCCACAGTGTTTTTCTACTCTATCAAAGACAATATCTAGTTTTTAGGACACTTTAAATTTGTTTCCAAATAAGTTGGAATTGGAGAATTCCATCATTTTGTTGTTTGGTCGAGAATTAAACCTCAATTCTTTACCAAACAACAAAATCTTACTGTGGTCCAAGTTGAAAGCGATTGCAGACAACAGACTTGATGTGGCTCAGAGGATGGAATTTGTCTATGACAGAGTAGAAAACATTATGGGAACAGGAGAAAATGCTGGTTACCAGCATTTTCTCCTTTTCCCACAATGTTTTCAAAAGACTTCCTCCCAAGGGTTGTGAAAATTCGGAATTGTTTGGTAAGGGGTGGATTCATGTTGATTCATAATTCATATTTTACAGGGATGTTTACAAAGTTTTCTGCTGCAAACTCGTTTCAGGAGATAATTAATAAAATTAGACTAGATATTTTTCTGCCAGTAGGCAAATATGACAAATGCATGGTATTAATGATCATGCCTGTAAATTATTTACATTTATAGACTGGTCCAAATGTCACCTATCAGGATCATGATCTGTCGTCACCAACCATTCTCAATTTCAGTCTCATTATAATTCTATATTTAGACAGGAGCTCAACTTCCAATTGGATGAATTATTTTGTTTAGCCAATTAGGAATCCTATTCTCTACATTAGAAAACTTTTGACAATTAATTGCAATATAGGTTTGTCAGTAAACCCAGAATCTGATGTCAATAATCATTATTTAAATTCAGTAAATGTTTGTCAGTTTTTCAATATTTCAGATGTATTTTATTCATATCACAATATCAAGTGTACTTAAATTCCTAATATTTCTGAAAGCAGTATGCATAACACTCTCAGAGCTTTACTGATTGCTTTCTGACCCACACAAACAAAATCCAAATCATAATCAAGGGTTAAAAAGGAATTTATTTTTAGATTGTCATGTTGACTTTCATTAGTCCTATAAAGAAATTTTTGATGAGCTTTGATTGTTGAGGCAACAGAACAGATCGCTGTCCTCAAAAGGGATTTTAGTTTTTGACATGGTGCATCTGTTATGGTGCACAATAAACGTCTAAATTTGAAAAGAAGCATTGTAAATTTCTCATCATTGAGACTACAAATGCAAATGCACTGACACACATGCTTCCAAATACTATGTTTTAACTCTTTACAAAACAACAAAGTTCTGGACTTTTCCTGTTTGAAAGCATTTGCAGACGACAAATGTGGCTTATATGATTGCATTTGTCTCTGAAAGGATAGAAAAAATTGTGGGGAAAAATGAGAAAAATGCTTGTTAACTAGCATTTTCTCTTTTTTTCCACAATGTTTTCAAAGGTGGTATTCCTCTGGGTGGTCAAAACTTGGGATTGCTTGGTAAGGGATTGACACCAAGTGTTGCAATTATTGACAACATTATTTGAAAACTGTAAGATGCAACACGAATGCTGGGTTAGTTCTCCTTTTTATAAATTGACCATTCCAACAGGAAAATAAGCTGCAAGCAGTCTGCATGCTGGTTGCGTCATTATACTACATTTAGGACCATATTTGACACTGTTTAGACACAGGTTTTTCTTCTATTATGTGTGATTTTACCTGTCTGATGTATACATATGAGCCAGACTTGTTGGTTTATAATAAATATGAATACATGTGAGTCATGCTCTGGCAAAAGAGGATTTAATGTATCTCTCTGATGCATTAAATAAAGCAGGTCATTACATACTTATGGATCTATATAATCTATTCAGTCTAACAGTCGACTGGATCTTGAGGTTGAAATGGCTTTGAGATGCAGAAAATTAACAATTAGCAAAAAGTTTCGACCCACATCAGCCTGTGCTGAAAGCTCAGGATTACATTGGTCGATACTTTTTGCAGATGCATTAAGCCCCCTTTTGACAGAGCATGGCTAATATATACCTATTGTAGTGTCAGGACCTAAGTTCTCTCTTTCTCTTTTGCAGCAACCACTCCTGTCGCACTTTTAGCTTCATATTGGAACCTGCCAATATTTTCCCAAGCATCCACAGATCCAATCCTGGAGGACAAGTCTGTATTCAAGACTCTCGTGAGACTTGGGCCTCCGTTTAACAAGATGGGAATTGCACTCGTTGGATTTTATCAGAAGTATAACTGGACAAGAACAGTAGTTATTTCGAAGAAACCCACAGACAACAGGAACGTTTTCTGTGATTACTCTTACCGTTCTGTTGAAGTGGCGTTTCAGGATAATGGCATTGAAATTGCTGATTATATACCAATCTATGAAGATATATCAGATATAGAGATAGATAGGGTGCTAAACAGGGCTCGTCAGAGGGGCAGAGGTAAAGTGCATTAACTCTTTACCAAACGTCAAAATTTTAGACTGGTCCAAATTGAAAGCATTTGCAGACAACAAATTAAAGGTGGCTCAAATGGTGATATTTTTCCTTGATAAAGTAGAAAACATTGTGGGAAAAGGTTACCAGCATTTTCTCCTTTTCCCAAAATGTTTTCAAAAGGCTTCTTTCCCAGGGTCGTTAAAACCTGGGCTTGTGGTGTAAGGGATTAACTCTTTACCACATGAGCAAAATACAGACTTGTCCAAATTGAGAGCATTTCTAGACAACAATTTCAATGTAGCTCAAATGATGGAAATTTTTTGGTGTGTGTATAAAAGTCAGGAAATGTTGTGGGGAAAAAGAGAAAATGCTGGTTACCAGCATTTTCTCCTTTTCACACAATGTTTTCAAAAGACTTCTTCCACAGGGTTGTTAAAACTTGGGATTGTAAAGAGTTAAAGTAAAATTTTTACAACACTTTTCTGAGCAAATATCACTTAATAATCTTAAGAAATACTGAAACACAAATTGAAAACACTGTAGGAAAAGAAGCAGTTGTTTTTTGCAAGCAAACATTCCTTTCCTTCAAAGTTTTCTGTAATTAATTCTGTGAAAATGATTACATGTATAATGTAGTTAAGTTAGAAAATGTCTTATTTTGATCTCCCCTATCTGCATAAGGCACGCAGAAGCTCATTTTCTGTATACTATCTACATAGGTATTACCATAAGCAAAATGCTCCTTTTCTGGAAATATTTTCCTAAGTCTTTACTAAACAATCCCGGGTTTTAACGACCCTAGGAAAGAGGCCTTCTGAAAACGTGGGAAAAGGAGAAAATGCTGGTAACCAGCATTTTCTCCAATTCCTACAATGTTTTCTAGTCTGTCAAAGACAAGTTCTGTTATGTAAGCCTCCTTTGTCGTCTGCAAACGCTTTCAATTTTGACCAGTCTAAAATCTTGTTGTTTAGTAAAAAATAAATTATCTGAAATTGGTTTTTCAGTCAAGTTGAAATATCAACATTTTTCAATGCAGACTGATTTTACCCTCCCCTATCTAGTGATGCATCAAGAGCCGTTTTCACTTCACTTAAACCTTTTACCACACAATCACAATTTTTTCAACAAACTTGAAGAAAACACCTTTTGAAAACATCATTGAAAAAGGAGAAAATGCTGGTAACTAGCATTTTTCTTCTTTCTCCACAAAATTTTTTACACTTTTCACAGACAAATCCCATCATTTGAACCACTATTTGTCATTAATTTGTCATCTGCAAAATGATATTACAAATTTCATAACTTTTAGGAAGACAGCTCTAGAAAATATTGCACTTATAGCTTGGCTGTTTTTGAAGAAAATGTCAAGGTATTTTCATAGCCCTGGCATTGTCATGTGTGTCATTTTGCAAGCCCTGGTGTTGCCATGAGCATCATCATGCAAAAACATTGACATTTTAATGATATCTTTGTCATAACTGAAGTTATTGACTTCAAACTTGGACTAGTTGTTGACTATTAAAAGGGGAACCCATACAGCAGGGGCAGGTATCTATCAAAGATTTTTTTTTGGACACAGTTATTTCCCTTTTTTTATGTCTCCACCCCCGTCAGGAACGGGAGACATATTGTTTTTCCCCGTGCGTCTGTCTGTCTGTCCGTCCGTCTGTCTGTCTGTCCGATAAAACTTCACACATTTGTAAAGCACAATGAGACAAAGTTTCATGCACAAGAACCATAACTCTGGCTTGTATATTTTTTGAGTTATTTCCCTTTGATTTTTTTCGGTCACAAATCATGTCCGCTCTATTACTCAAAAACCTTTTAAGATATTTTGATAAAACTTCACACATTTGTAAAACACCATGAGACAAAGTGTCATGCACAAGAACCATAACTCTGGCTTGTATATTTTTTGAGTTATTTCCCTTTGATCATTTCCCGTCACAAATCATGTCCGCTCTATAACTCGAAAACCTTTGAAGATATTTTGATAAAGCTTCACACATTTGTAAAGCACCATGACATGAAGTGTCATGCACAAGAACCATAACTCTGGCTTGTATATTTTTCGAGTTATTTCCCTTTGATCATTTTCTGTCACAAATCGTGTCCACTCTTAAGATATTTTAATTTTAGTTATTTCCCTTTGATTATTTTCCTTACTCATTTACGTACAATTTTGTGTCCGCTCTATAACTCGAAAACCGTTACAGAAAAATGACCATTTTTTCAGTTAGAAATTGTCTTGGTCACATATCAATCCTTCTGACACCAAAAAGGGGGGAGACATCTGTTTTTTTGTAGAAAAACAAGTTCTAGTTGACTTATAATTTTCAATAAAACCAACTGCAGTAAGCGTTGGCACCCACATGCAGTGCTCTTGGTTTTTTTCTATAGTTACATGTACACAACATTCAGCTCAATTCTTTGCAACTTTTTTTGAGTCAACACCCTTTTGCAAGATACGTCATGCCAAGTTGTCAGAATAATTGAATAGGATTAATATTTCATTGATGGATTCCTATGGCATACAAACCTTAAAGGAACATTGATTTGCTTGCTTGTATTCATTTTATGTGAATGAGACCTAAGTCAGTGTATAAAACAATACTCATGTTTATTCTATTCGATTTTGTTAGTGATCTTGCTGTGTACAGAAATTGTTGTGGACAGACGAAGGATACTTTTGGCTGCGTCAAGGAAAGGTATGACAGATGAAAACTATGTGTACATCTTACCCGACCATCTACCAACACAGAATGTGTTTACTCCATGGACAAATAATGATGAACAGGATTTGACTGCTAGAGAAGCATATCTGTCGGCTTTCCAGGTATGTTGATACAGTAAAGTGTTATGAAAATAATGAAAAAAGCATCTTGGAATACACTTGAGCCAGACTATGGCAAAAGGGTCTTAAATACATCTCTGTGATGCATTATACAAAGCTAGTCATCACATAATTTTGGATCCATAAACTCATTTTGTCTGGGAACTGGGTGAGACCTGCATTTGAAAGGTCCTTTGACATGGAAAAAATTTAAAAAGAGCAAAATGTTACTACCTATGTCAGCCTGTGTGGACTGCAGGCTGACATGGTTTGATACTGTTTGCAGATGCATTTAACCCCCTTTTCACAGAGTATGGCTCATTTTTATTTGTTTTAACTCATTACCAAACAAAATTTTAGACTTATACAAATTGTTTGAATTTGCAGACAACAAAATAGATATGGCTCAAGTAAAAGGGTTTTTGATTTTTAATAGGCTGAAAATGTGAGAAATGGAGAAAAATTAGTTATTACCATGTTCCAAAATTGTTTTTACAAGTTTTCTTTCCCAGAGTCTTTAAGATGTGGAACTGTTTGATAAAGGGTTATTTTCTGTTTATCTGTACCAGTTTTTTTCAAACATTATGACTTTTTAATTGATTAAATTAGTTTTAACCTGCTTTCAATATAATTTCAGTCATATAACAGTAACAGATTGTTTTTTTAATGTATGTCCATGTTGTACTAGAACAAGGCAATAGCTGTGAAATGCCTTGCCCAAAGACACCATACAGAAAACTACAGCTCTTTGATTGAGGATCGAATCTGGGATCTCCAGGTTACAAAAACTACCCTTTCAACTGTGAGTCACACAGCACTCCTTTCTCACTGCTAATTTATAATGTTTTTCTCACGTACATTTAACAGATAAGTGTAGCAGAAATGGCCGGACCTGATGTTGAAGCCTTTCGTGACACAGTCTCACAAAAGATGGCCAACCCACCATGGAATTACAACTATACAGTTAACTCTGGGCTTCGGGTATGTTACATGAGAAATACTCTGTGGAAAGGTAGTTAAATGCACCTGCAAAAAGTATCAACTCGTGTCAGTCTGCCTAATGTCAGGACAGACAGACCTTGCTCAAAACCTTTTGCTGTTGGTAAATTTTCTCCCTTTGAAATGTCCATTCTAGCTAATGAATCAGACAAATGAATACCTATTATGTCACAGCCTGCTTGATGTATTAACTCATTACCAAACAATCCTGACCCTGAGAAAGAAGCCTTTTGAAAACACTGTGGAAAAAGGAGAAAATGATGGTAACCAGCATTTTCTCCTTTTTCCACAATCTTTTCTACCCTTCCCAAAATAAAATTCATTTTTTGAGTCACATTAATTTTGTCGTCTGCAAATGCTTTCAATTTGGACCATGGTAGTCTAAATTTTTTTTGTTTGGTAAAGAGTTAACCCTTTACCAGATGACAAAATTTAAGCCTTGTCCAATTTGAAAGCATTTGCAGATGACAATTTCAGTGCAGCTAAATTGGTGCAACTCTTCTTTGAAGAATAGAAAACATTGTGGGTGAAACTTTTTCACCACAAAATATATTAACTCAACCTCTTCTGCCAGCTGAAAATACAGTTCACTGAAACCCAGAAAGACTTTTACCATGTAGGCTTTACTAATCAAGCTTTATGTATAGATCCAAGATCCAGCTGCATGCTCTTTGCAGTCTGACCTTGATCTATAGATGCCATCTGCAAAAATCACCATTTTAACCCAAGGCAATGAAAAGTCTAACTCTTTGCCAGACTATTTGTTGTTTTAAGGACTCTGAAGAAGAGAGCTTTTTCAAACATTGTGGGAAAAGGAGAAATTGCTGACAAGGAGTCTTTTCTACTTTTCCAAAAGTGTTTATTTACAATTAAAAGGACAAATCGCATAATTTGAGCCACATCTAATTTGTCACCTGGTTGTTCTAAATCAATAGGAAGAGTCAAGAATTGCTTGTTGTTGATAAAGTGATAGATTTAGTCTTTGAAAGGATATAAAACATTGTGGAAAAATGAGAAAAATACTGGTTGCTAGCATTTTCTTCTTTTCCCACAGTGTTTTCAAAAGCCGTCTTACTTGTGATTATAAACATTGTGATTGCTTGGTAAAGTGCAAATCCTTTAAAACACAATCCCAACTTTTAACAACCTTGAGAAAGAAGACCTTTGAAAACATTGTGGGAATAGGAGAAAATGCTGGTAAAAGATAGAAATGTTTTCTATCTTTCAGAGCCCAATCTCATAATTCCTGCCTTATTTGAAGTGTCATCTGCAAATGCTTTCAGTTTGTATGCATCCATATTTCTTTCGTTTGGTAAAGAGTTAAAGCACCTCTGGTTAGTAAGGCTGTTCATTCTCCAGTCCCTTGAGAATTCTAATTATTGAGATTTATTGTATTTTTTCTGTCCATTTGTCTACAACAAAGTAATTACATGCTAGAGGCAAGTCATTGCTTTGACCATTTCCCAAACGCGATCATGTTTTTATGACCCTAAAATTAAGGATTCTGATAACCAGCATTTTCTCCATACCTTGCAATGCTTTCTCAACTTTTATAGACAAATATCATCATTTATCTCTTTATCAAACACCAAAATTTTGTACTCACAATGTAAAACATTTGCAAATGACTTAACCCTTTACCACACTATTCCGAGTTTTAATGACACTGTGGAAGAAGGCTTTTGAAAACATTTTGGGAAAAGGAGAAAATGCTGGTAACCAGCATTTTCTCCTTTTCCCAAAATGCTTTCTACCCTTCCCAAAACAAATCTCAATTTTTGTGTCACATTTAAATTTCAATTAGGATAAGTTTAAAATTTTGTTGTTTGCTAAAGAGTTAAATGTAATTCAAATGATGATTTCTGTCTTTGGTTGGATAGAAGACATTGTATGAAAAGGAGAAAATACTGGTTACTAGCATTTACTTCTTTTTCCACAATGTTTTCAAAAGTCTTCCCCTTCAAGGTTGTTGAAAGTCAGAATTGTGTGGTATAGGGTTAACTGTTTACAAAACGACAAAATTTTGTACTAGCAATTCAGATCATTAACTACTTTGCAGACAACAACTTTAATGTGACTCAAATGATGATTCTTGTCTTTGTTGGGATAGAAGACATTGTCTGAAAAGACGAAAATCCTTGCCACAAGAATTAACTTGTTTTCCTACAATGTTTTCAAATGCCTTTTTGTACAGGGTTGTTAAAACTCAGGATTTCGTAGTAAAGGGTTAAATAATATTGGATACTAAGACTGCAAAAGTTTCAATATGGATGAGTAAGATTGAAAAATTTAAAATCTTAATCTGTTACACCAGATTGTAACTTGCTCTGAAATTAAGTTGGTAATTCAGAAAATATTTGTCCATTTTGAATTTGTTTGAGCAAATGAAAACCATGCTGAAGGACATTCTTAACTCCTAGAGCACCAAATTAACACTGGGGAAATTTTCAGTCTAGAGATAAGACTCATATAATTGCAGTTTAAATGCTGCTCTTTACCCTAATGTCTCAGCAAAGCGGACAGTGTAGATCAAAGATCAGACTGCACATTTGTGCAGTCTGCTCTTGATCTACACTGGCCGCAAAGGCAGCTATAGCCATGAAAGGTGCTTAAGGGCTTAATTTTCTATTGGAACAGGGATCAGAATATTCAGCTTTTCTCCACGATGTGGTATACTTGTACCTACTAGCATTGAACAAGACACTCTCACAAGGCCTTGATCATAGAAATGGTACACTGATGTTTGAGCAGGCCAAAGGAAAGTCGTTCAGAGGTTAGTTTTAAACAACATATAACCTTAGGATTAATGGCATGTGTCCGATGCCAGACAAGATGAAGGCAATACAGGCTGCAGAGAGACCCAAGACTATGAGTCAAGTTAGGTCCTTTTTAGGACTAGTAGGGGTTTATCGCAAATACATTCCAAACTTTAGCTTAATAGCATTACCACTGACTGACCTTACCCAAAAGGGAGAGCCTATCAAGGTAATATGAACATATAATGTTCATAATTATAAATGAGTCATGCTCTGTGACAAAGGGGTGTAGATGCATCTGCAAAAAGGGTCGATCCGTGTCTGCCTGTGCAGTCCAAATAGGCTGACAAGAGTCAATACTTTTTGCTTATTGTACATTTTCTGCATGTCCAAGGACCATTCATGATTTAGCCAGCTATTAGACAAAATGGACTTTATGGATCCATGGTTATGGATGACTTGGCTGGTATAATGTATCATAGAGATGCATTAAGTCCCCTTTTGCCATTGCATGGCACAAATCATGATTTTATTATTGTTGCTTTGCTGTACTTTCTAAGAATGGGAACATCTAGTATTTACATGTGAAAACTTCATTGTGGATTTGCCAACTCTTGTAGTACAGTGGTTTGTGTACAGGACTGTAGAAAAGGGGGTTAGCTCGGTCAATTTCTTTCAGAGGACTGTTGATTGTCATTGTGACAGGATTCATTCCTCTCTTACTGCAAAGCATAGTTTTGATGATGGTTCTGTTAGAAAGCAGCCAGAAGATTTATCCACGAATCCTTCAAGTACTGTTACTCTGTTTCTCAACTTATATGGTTTTACTGTGGGTGCCAATGTAACAGTTTTGACAAATGACCTCCCACGGCAGAGATTAACCTAGAACCTCTAGTTCCTATGGCAAATGTTCTACCAGGTAGCTACAAAAGCTAGCTCTATAGCAAGGCAGTATAGATGTAATATACAAACACACACAAAACATTTACATGTATAACTATCTGTAGGATAGACCAGTATACTACTTATAAATGATGTATTTTAGGCATGACAGGGACTGTTCAGGTGGATGGTAATGGGGACCGGCAACCAGACTACTGGATCTGGGATATGGGACCAGGTGACCAGGAGTTTCATGTTGCTTTACAGGTGGATCTCACCACGTCTGCAGAGTCTCAGGTATAAATCTTGGTCATTTTTTTGTGTATGTATATGGTCAGATTTCAAAGGAGAAAATTCTGGTAGCCAAAAAGGATGTTCATTATCGCACATATGTCTCTACAAGTAAAGTTTTTTTGTCAAGGAGAAAAATACTATTATCTGATACGGAAAAATAAAAATCAAGTCAAACCCTCATTAACATATAACTAATAAAAATTCAAAGGACTGAAAGCACTGTCTGTTACTTGTAGATATTACTAATGAGTGATATAGAGCTAATCTCTATACTCAAGTTTGCACTAATTTAATGCTTATTTAAAAAATCTTGTCCTCCAAAGAGTCTAAGCACTTGAAAAAATTGTGGGTGAAGGAGAAATGTTGGTAACCAGTATTTTCTCCTTTCCCCACAATCCTTTTATTCTGTCGAAGTAAAAATCACCATCATTTGTGCAATATTTATTTCATCATCTGCAAATCCCAATAAAAATGCTATTTTTAGGAATGTCTGCTTAGATGAGAATCTCTCTCAGAATATTAGATTGTGTCAATTGGGATTAGACTGCATGTCAATCTGATCTTGATCTATACTGTCCACAAAAGCACCTTATATTTTAGCCATGATCTGTGAAAAAGGGGTTTAATGCATTTGCAAAAAGTATTTATCCAGATCAGCCTGTGCAGTCTGTGCAGGCTGACCTTCGTCAAAACTTTGTTATTAGTCAATTTTCTGCATGTCAAGGCACCAGTGTACCTCATGATTCTGTCTGTTGTCACATAAAATGGATTTTATGGATCCATAATTATATGATGACTTGCTTGGTATAATGCATCATGGAATTAAGATTGTTTGCGCTGAATGCTAACATATCTTCAGCAGATGATTCAGGAGCTTCAAAGAATCATTTGGAGAACACCTGACAATGAACCACCACCCTCAACACCTGTCTGTGGATTTAGGGGTGAATTTTGTCCTAGTCTGGAAACAAGTATGAACTCTTTACATTATTTATGTGTAAAGTATGTATTGTTTGTACGGTGTTTAATGCTATTTGCTGCAAAGTTTTAGTTAAATTACTGCAACCAGTGTACGTACCATTACTCATGTTATCCTAGGTCCGTATTCACCAACCATTCTTTACAGCATTTTCAGTCTTATTCTTTAGTTAGATTAGAAAGTAATGTAACTTCTGATTGATTAAATTATTTTTTTTTAGCCAGTCAGAAGTTGTGTTACTTCCAAATTTAGAAAATTCTTGAGAATAAGACTATGATTGTTCTTAAGAATGATTTTATGAATACAGACCTGCAGTTCCTTTTAACCCTTTACCACACGATAAAATTTTAGACTCAACCAAATTGAAACCATTTGCAGATGATAAATTAAACATAACTCAAATGATGATTTCTGTCTTTAGAAGGGTAGAAAACATTGTGGAAAAAGGAGAAAATGCTGGTTACCAGCATTTTCTTCTTTTCCCACAATGTTTTTAAAAGGTTTCTTTCTCAGGGTTGTTAACACACAGGATTGTGTGGTAAAGAGTTAAACAATATTCTTTCTGAGCCACTGGCTGCTTTCCACATAAGCATCAACAGAACAGCTATTTGAGAAGAATGAACCCTTTGGCAATCATGAATCCTTGGAAAGAAATTGGCAGAGCTTAGAACCAAATAGAAACCTTTTGAGTTCAAGCCCTGTATGTTACCTACTGAACTACATGTACATGTACTGGACTCTGCTACAGTATTAGTTGTACGGTCAGGTGGCAGGGGACTTGGAAACTTGTTCACAGCTGTTGTGAATCATGTCGCCCCGAGCCGAAGGCGAGGTGGCGACATGATTCACCACAGCCGTGAACAAGTTTCCAAGTCCCGAGCCACCTGACCGTACAATGAATTTATTATACTGCAAAGTTTTACCATTCCAATGTTTGTTAAGCGAATTTTACCTGTTTTTTGGTTTAAAAAATTGAGTACGCTGATGAAGTAGAATTTCCCGTCTGAGTGCCCCAATTCAATGAAAACTGACGTCACTGGGAACTGACGTCACTGAAACCTTGGTAATATGTGCTAAAACGTGCAGCTTGGCGCATAATCTTGATGTTAATCTTGATCGACGCCGCCATTTTGGATGTTGTGTTGAAAGTGTAGTCATGTCCACAGGGGCTTCCGAAAGGGAAACAGCTTTTACGTTGGTTTTGCCAGTGTACATGATATATATGTTCAGGGCATATTATCCAATCAGATCACGAGAAATTTCTTTGCAGTATAATAATAACATATGAGGAAAAATGAGCCCTGCTCTGTCAAAAGGGGATTTAGTGCATCTCTGTGACATATTCTATAGAGCAAGTTATCATATACATGTAATTATGGACTCATAAAATCCATGTAGTCTTACAATCGACTGGATCTTGGGGTAGAATAATTCTTTACCATACAGAAAATTTACAAATAGCAAAAAGTGTTGACTGCGCAGGCTGACCTAGGTCAACACTTTTTGCAGATGCATTAAGCCCCCATTTCATAGAGCATGGCTCATATGCATCTCTCAATACTTCTTGACACAAAATTTGGTGCAGATAGCAGTAAAAACATCTTCTTTTTCTCTTTACCAAACTATGGAAATATGGACTGTACCAAATTAAAAGCACTTGCAGGCAACAACTAAGGTCTACAGCCCCTAACTCTCATATAATAAGACGGAAGCTGCCAAGATCGGCCAAATAGCCTTTACAAAAACACTGATGTTACACGATATTTATCGATGAGTTAGTGAGTCTACTTTTATATTAAAAGACACAAGCTGCCAAGATTTGCTGAATAACCTTTATGAAAACTTCGATGTTGCATTATATTTACTGATGAGTTAGGGGTCGAAGACCTTAAATGTACGTGTAGCTCAAATGATGATTTCTGTCTTTAATGGGGTCAAAAAAATTGGGGGAAAAAGAGAAAATACTGATTATACTAGCATTTACTCCTTTTCCTACAATGTTGTCAGAATTCTTCTCTCTCAGGGCTGTTAAAATTTGAGATTTTGTGTTAAAATCTTCATTAGGAATTATTATGCATGTAGGTGAACTGAGGTTAACTTTTTTCAAAACTACAAAAAGACTGGTCCAGATTTAAAGCTGAATTTAAAAACTACAAAAAGACTGGTCCAAATTTAAATGCTGGTTACCAGCATTTTCTCCTGTTCCCTCAATGTTTCCATATGCCTTCTTCCTCAAGGTTGTATATACATGGGATATAAAGGGGTGGTAATCTACAGTGGCAAATTGGTCTGTTTAAACCTTTTACCACACAATCCTGAGTGTTAACAACCCTGCGGAAGAAGGGTTTTGAAAACATAGTAGGAAATGGAGAAAATGCTGATAACCAGCATTTCCTTCTTTTCCCACTGTTTTCCACTCTAATACAGACAAATTCCATAAATTCAGCCACTTTTTCTTTGTCAACTGCAAATGCTTTCAACTTAGATTAGACTGATTTTTTTTTGTTTTGTAATGAGTTGAAGATGATACTGGTAATTGATCAAGCTCTTGAAAGGACAGTGCTGAAATCAGATACAAGTCTGCCTACTTAAATTCAGACAAGCAATAACTAGACATACTTAATGTGATAATTAGTCCATAACTATAAAAGTATGACTTTAACATCCTACCACTGGACAAAATTTTAGACTGGTCCAAATTCAAAGCACTGTTGCAGACTACATAAAAAGTGTGGCAAAATAATCAGATTTGTTTGTGACGGGTTATAAAACATTGTGAGAAAAGGAGAAAATGCTGGTTACTAGCATTTTCTCCTTTTCCCACTATGTTTTGAAAAGCTTTCTCTCTCAAGGTCGTTAAAACTTGGGATTGTGTGGTAAAGGTTTAAACTCCCCCCTAAAAAGCAGCTTTGAAACATGGGGGAATTAGATTAATCTTTTACTGATCTATCTTCAGTTTTCAGATCCCAAGGAAGACATCTTTTGAAAACATTGCAGAAACAGGAGAAAATGCTGGAAAACATCAATTTTTCCTTTATCAACAATGTGATCAACCCTATCCAAATACAAATCATATCATATTGGCCAGATTTTATCTTTTGCCTTCAAACAATTTCAGTTTGGACAAGTCTAAATTTTTAGCTTGGCTGTTTTTGAAAAAAAAGTTGATGCATTGTTGTAGCCCTGTCGTCATTGTCTATATCTTCTGCGTAATCTTGCAAAAACTTTGACATATTATAATAACTCTGTCATTACTATAGATATTAACTTCAAACTTGGACTAGTTGTTACCTTTTAGATTGGAACCCAAGCAAAAAGGGCAGATAACCACCAAGTACTTTTGATTCAGTAATACCCCTTTTTTTTTACTTGGAATTTGTTGTGCAAATACTTTGATATTTATTATATCTTTGTCATAACTGAAGATATGTACTTCAAACTCAGACAGGTTGTTAACTGTCAAAAGGTGAACCCATGCAACAAGGGCAGATAACCAAAAATATGTCTGACACACTTCTATGCCTCTTTTTTTTTTACTTAGAATTCAATATGAAAGCAACTGGGCCATATCGAATTTGTCGTCTGCAAATGCTTTCAATTTGGAGCAGTCCAGAATTTGGTGTGTAGTAAAGGGTTAAGTGTTAGTTTGGCTGTCTTTGAAGACAGTGGTTAACTCTTTATTAACTCTTTACCAAACGACAAAATTATAGACTGGTCCAAATTGAAAGCATTTGCAGACGACAAAATAAATGTGACAGAAAAATTGAAATTTGGTTTGGGAAGGGTAGAAAACATTGTGGAAAAAGGAGAAAATGCTGGTTACCAGCATTGTCTCCTTTTCCCACAATGTTTTCAAAAGGCTTCTTTCTCAGGGTCGTCAAAAGTCGGGATTGTGTGGTAAAGAGTTAAACAACAAAATTTTAGATGCACCATAATTGAAAGCTTTTGTAGGCGACAAAATAATTGTGACTCAAAAATAGAAACCCATCATTATATGGAAGAGTAGAAAACGTGGGAAAAGGAGAAAATGCTGGTTACAAGCATTTTCTTATTAACCCACAATCTGCCAAAAGCCTTGTCGTTAAAGCACAGGATTATGTGGTAAAGAGTTAAGTTAGTTGCAAGTAAAAGAATAGCCTCTGTATGGTAATTGATTGAATTAGTATCTCTAATTTGTACCAGATAAATTTGGAAAACAGTTTTATGTAAAACATGGATAATCAACATGAATTAATTTTTTACCAAACAACAAAATTATAGAGTGGTCGAAATTGGAAGCAGTTGCAGACAACAGAATAAATGTGATAGAAAAATTGGAATTTGTTTTTTAAAGGGTAAAAACATTGTGAGAAAAGGAGATAATGCTGGTTACCGGTGTTTTCTCCTTTTCCCACAATGTTTTCAAACAGTTTGTTTCCCAGGGCCGTTAAAAGTTAGGATTGTGTGGTAAAGGGTTAACTCATACAGAACAGTCCAGTCTTTTCACAATTTGGAAAAAGGAAACTTTTAGAAAATATTGTGAGAAATAGAGAAAATGCTGGTAAACATTATTTTCTTCATTTCTCACAATGTTTTTATTGCCTGTCATTGTCATATTGCTTCATTTGAGCCACATTTCTTTTGCCGACTGCAAATGATAACAATTTTGACCAGCCTAGAATTTTGTCTTCTGGCAAAGGGTTGAGGTCTAAAGCCCTCCTTCTTGCAAGAATATTGTGGCAAAATGAGAACGTTCTCAGTTTGAGGATTTTCAAAGTACTCCAGTGTTTTCTAAGTATGCTGCTTATTCTTGTTCCTACATGACCAAAAAATACACTTATGCAAGTTGAAATAATATATTGCTATATATTTTGCACTATTGCATTGTCAGAGCTTATTTTTGTCTTCTTTTGCCTTAATTAGCAGGCTAATTGATACTAAGAAAGAATAAGGATGTCTGAAGTGAGAGGCCATTGAAGATATATTTCTATAAAAGGAGAAATTGATTTCCTTTTTCTGGTATAGTACCGTCCTTGAAGAAGAAGACTATTGAAAATATTTTGGGAAAAGGAGAAAATGTTGGTCACCAACATTTTCTCCTTTTCCAAAAATGTTTTCTACCCATTCAAAGACAAATTCCATCATTTGAGCCATGCTTAGTTTGCAAGTATTTTGGATTTGGACAAGTCCAAAATGTTTTTGTGTGGTTAAAGAATTGACCCTTTACAAAATGGTTCTTGCTTTATCCCTCTAGCACACAAGTCCCACCATTAACCAACTTTTGTGTCGTTAAAGAATTGACCCTTTACAAAATGGTTCTTGCTTTATCCCTCTAGCACACAAGTCCCACCATTAACCACCTTTTGTGTGGTTAAAGAATTGACCCTTTATCAAATGGTTCTTGCTTTATCCCTCTACCACACAAGTCCCACCATTAACCACCTTTTGTGTGGTTAAAGAATTGACCCTTTACAAAATGGTTCTTGCTTTATCCCGCTACCACACAAGTCCCACCATTAACCACCTTTTGTGTAGTTAAAGAATTGACCCTTTACCAAATGGTTCTTGCTTTATCCCTCTAGCACACAAGTCCCACCATTAACCACCTTTTGTGTGGTTAAAGAATTGACCCTTTACAAAATGGTTCTTGCTTTATCCCTCTAGCACACAAGTCCCACCATTAACCACTTTTTGTGTGGTTAAAGAATTGACCCTTTACCAAATGGTTCTTGCTTTATCCCTCTACCACACAAGTCCCACCATTAACCACCTTTTGTGTGGTAAAGAGTTCATTCTGTACCAAATGACAAAATTCTAGACTGGTCCAAATTGAAAGCATTTGCAGACAACAAATTAAAGAAGGCTCAAAAGTTGAAACTTGACTTCGTAAGAGTAGAAAACATTGTGGGAAAAGGAAAAAATGCTGGTTACCAGCATTTTCTCCTTTTCCCACTGTGTTTTCAGAAGGTTTCTTCCTCTGGGTCGTAAAAACCAGGGATTGTTTGGTAAAGGGTTAAGTCTATACCAGATGATTCTTGTTTTAATCCTCTACCACACAATTCCAACTAATGACGACCCTGAGAAAAAAAACTTTTGAAAACATTGAGGTAAACGGAGAAATGACGGGTATCAGCATTTTTTTTTTCCCTAATATGTTTTCTATCCTTCCATAGACAATACAGATCTATCATTTGAAACATATTGGGTGTGTTGTCCACAAATTCTTTCAAATTGGACAAGTCTAAAATTGTACTATTTAGTAAAGAGTTGATATAATGGAACCTCATTAATATTCACTATTCCTGATTTACACTGATGTTTTCAAAGATTTCTGCAACAAATTTGGACCAGGGGATTACCCTTAGAGTGCTTTATTAATGAAATGGACCTTTCAATACATTAGGTATTGAGCCAGAATATTCTATTTTTAAGGTTTCACTGGCCAGAACATGTGATAAATTAGTGGACAGAGTAGATTCTAGATCAGACTGCACAAGATGTGCAGTCTGATCTTGATCTGCACTGTCCAAAATATCAATTTAAAAACTGTACATAGAGTTCGGTTAATGAAAAATTAGTAAACTTTATCAACTTATTTTTTTCAGATTCTACCCAGACCATTGTTATAGTTAGCAGTCTGGTGGTTGCTGTTGCAGTCATCATAATTGTAATCAAAGTGATTGTTTACAGGTATAATGCAAACATTATAATAGTGTAGTATTACGGCAGTAGTTTGGCAATTAGTGAAACTTTTACTGAATGGTTTTTCAGTAGAAATATATCAAATAAAACTGAAATAAATCTTGTTAACGATTTACTACATTCCTAAATATACATACATATATTTCTGAAATTTATGGTACCCATTCTGTGTTGTTGTTTTGGATTTCTTGTGTATAACTCTAATATGATAAACCTTTCATGAACATTTTATGTTATTGTTTGTTTTTGTGAATACATGTTTAAAACCACGAACTGTGAAGAGATAATATAAACATAATCAGGTTGGATTTTTAAATTATCTGGTCAGGGTATGTGATTTTAAACCTGTTATCCCAGACCTTCAAAAAATGATAAAATAATAATGAAAGGTTTATAGAGTGAGCTCTTTATATACAAGTGACACAATATTGATGATAAAGTACAGTACATGTATTTGTGTGCCAATACTGACTCATCCCATTGAAAAAATAAACACTGCAGTTTGAATTATCATTCAAAACAGTACAGACCTAATATTTAATTACTCCCTAACTCGTCTGTTCCATCCCCCATTGATTAAGGATTAATCCGAGTGGATGTCAAATTTATAGCATTCAGTTAATGCACACACCTTTGTCTTGCTGTCATTAGCTCACCTGAGCACGAAGTGCTCAAGGTGACCTTTTGTGATCGTGCTGTATCTGTCGTCTGTTGTGCATCTTCCTTTGTCAACTTTTACCTTGTGTACACTTTAGAGGTCACATTTTTAGTCTTATACTCATGAAAGTTGGTCTGAATGTTTGTCTTAATAATATCTCAGACAAATTTGAAAATGGGTCATGTGGGGTCAAACACTAGGTCACTAGGTCAAATCTTACAAAAAATCTTGAGTACAATCTAGAGGCAACATTTTCCGTCCAATACTCTTGAAAATTGGTCAGGATATTTGTTTTGCTAACATCTTGGATCAGTTTGAAAATGGGCCACATCAGGTCAATAACTAGGTCACTAGGTCAGATCGTGGAAAAACCGTGTGTACGCTCTGGAGGCCACATTTTCAGTACAAAACTCATGAAACTTAGTCAGAATATTTGTCTTGATAATATTTCATACAAGTTTAAAGACGGATCATGTAGGGTTAAAGACTAGGTCACTATGTCAGATCTTGGAAAAACCTTGTGTACACTCTGGAGGCCACATTTTCGATTCAATACTCATAAAACTTGGTCAGAGTGTTTGTCTTGATGATATTTTGGACAAGTTTAAAGATGGATCATGTAGGGTCAAAAACTAGGTCACTTGGTCAAATGTTAGAAAAACCCTATTTACACTGTAGAGGCCACATTTTCTATGCAACACTCTTGAAAATTGGTCAGAATGTTTATACTGATGATATCTTACACAACTTTGAAAATTTGTCATGTTGGATTGAAAGCTAAGTCACTAGTTCAAATCTTTGAAAAACCTTGTGAATCTTCTAGAGGCCACATTTTCTGTCCAATACCAATGAAAGTTTGTCAGAATATTTTTCTAAATAATATCTTGGACGAGTTTTAAAATGGGTTATGTTTGGTAAAAAGTAAGTCACTTGGTCAAATCTTAGGAAAACCTAATGTACACTTTACAGGCTAAATTTTCAGTCCAATACTATTAAAAATTGGTCAGGATTTTTGTCTTGATTGTATTTTGGACGAATTTGAAAATGAGTCACATGGGGTCAAAAACTAGGTACTAGATTTAATCTTTGAAAAACCTTGTGTACGCTGTAGAGGCCACATTTTCAGTCTGATAATCTTGAAACTAGGTCAGAATGATTGTCTTGATGATATCTTAGAAGAGTGTAAAAACAAGTCATGTTGAATAAAAAAAAAAAATAGGTCACATAGTCAAAACCTGGAAAAACCTTGTGTACACTGTACAGGCCACATTTTCTCTCAGATACTCATGAAAGGTGGCCAGAGTGTTTGTCTGGATAATTTCTTCAAGTTTCAAATTAGGCAATGTTGAGCTTAAAAGTAGAGACAAATTCTAGAAAAAAAGCTTTTGTAAACTCTAGAGGCCATATTTTAAGTCCAATACTTATTAAAGTTTGTCAGAATGTTTGTCATTATATCTCGGAAGAGATTAGAAATGGGTCATGTATGGTCAAAAGGCTCAGGTTAGCGACTTCAGGGCCATCATGGCCCTCTTGTTTAAAATGTTAGGCTAGTCCAAATTGAAAGCATCTGCAGATGACATATTAAATATAACAAAAAATATTGTGGGAAAAGGAGAAAATGCTGGATGCCACTAGCAACAGCAAGGATGTAGCGCCCAATACACACAATATGCATGTGCGTATAAAAAGTTCTGTGACCAAAGTTGTAAATCAAAATATCATATACATGTATGATTTTTCTCTAGATCTGTGGGCCTTTTCAAACTAAACAGATAGATTTAATTGACACACTGATGACTAGGGAATTCCTCTATGCTTGACAATAAATGGTGGCGTGTCAGCTACCTCCCCCAACAGCACTTTGTGCCTGACTGAGCGTATAAATATTTTAATCCTGACTATGCCTATGAACAGTAACCAAAGAAGTTGGTTTACCTCATCACATCACTACAGGTCAGTCCATGACTGTATTGTTAGTAACAAACCTGCGTCCATATTCACCAACCATTCTTAAGAACTTTCTTTGTCTTACTCTCCAAGATTTTTAAAGTTGAAAGTTACACAACTTCTGATTGGCTAAACCATTAGGTTCAGCCAGTCCGAAGTTTTGTTTCTTTCAATTTTAGAAAAATCTAGAGAATAAGACATAGAAAGTTCTTAAGAATGGTTGGTGAATGCGGACCCTGATCTTTCTTTCAGACGGATAAAGCTGGAGAGAGAGATAGCACAAGAACTCTGGAAGATCAACTACACAGATATTCAATTCACCAATAATAAAGTTATGGGTAGCATCAGTCAGGTAACATTAACTCAGGTATTCTTTTCAGAAACTTCTCTTTTTCCCACAGTTTTTTCTCACAATATTAAAAACAACTTATTTTCCCTTTCGTTTTCAATATATGAGCCATGCTCTGTGAAAAGAGGTTTAATACCTCTGAAAAAAGTATCGAGTTGACCCATGTCAGCCTGCGCAGGCTGACCTGGGTAAAAACGTTTAGCTATTTGTATCTTTCTGCACAGCAAGGCACCATTCTACCTCCAGATCCACTTGATTATTGGACTAAATGAATTTTATGAATTAATAATTACATGTACATGTATGTGATGACTTGCCTGGTGTAATTTTTCTGCATGGGTTCAAATATGGGTTGAACTTCAATTCATAAAATCAGCCATAATTTCCTTTTCAGTCTCAAATAAAGAAAAATACAGTCAAGAACCTTAAATGTCAGGCTCATATACTATGACAGACAATGATCAATTGTCTTGTGTAAAGATCATGTATCATTCTTTAAGATAAATTCACACACAATGTTGCATTTTGCATTTGAGTATAACTTCAAATGTTGTTTATTTATTTTTGTGTTTATTTTATGACATAAACTGTCACCCTAACATACCCGACAATAGAAAACAGTATTTTAGAGCAATTGTAGGTCAAATCAATAGTGTTAATCTGGGTATGTCCCTACAGCAAGTTTAAATTTAGTTTCAAGTTTAAAGAAAACATAAGATATAATTGAAAACTATAATATCTTGAAGTTCACTTTTGTTAATTTTTCAGAGTGGAAATGTTTAATTGTCTATGAGTTAGTATCTGTTTTCTGGCTATAGGTTTGATTTTTGCATTCAAAATAGTGGGTTCAAAATACTGATGATCAAATTATTGATTCTGACACTTTCTAAACTAGAAATCATAGTTTTTGCACAGTCTGAGTATATCTAAATCAGAACACCAATAATGAGAGTCACTTACAACTGTAGGAGCCTTTGCAGTCAGTGTAGATCAAGATCAGGCTGCACAAGATGTTGAAACTTTTTAGGAAAATGGAGCCATGAAACTGATAAAATTTGTGTTTTTTCTCAACAGAACAAATTGCCCAAGTTTTTTTCAGGTTTGTATGTAATATATGATGTCATTGCCAGTCCTATAGAGTGATCTCTGTTTGAGCACTCTTGTTCATATATGGTAAGAAAATGAACATCATATCAAAACTTAACCCTTTACCAAACAATCCCTGGTTTATACGACTCAGAGGAAGAAGCCTTCTGAAAACATTGTGGGAAAAGGAGAAAATGCTGGTAACCAGCACTTTCTCCTTTTCCCACAATGTTTTCTACCCTGCTGGAAACAAATTTCAATTTTTGAGTTACGTTTATTTTGTCGTCTGCAAGTGCTTTCAATTTGGACCAGTCTAAAATTTTGTCGTTTGGTAAAGAGTTAAACGGTGCCAGTAACGTAGCCAAATCATTGACAACCCATAACAGGAAAACAAATTGAGAAATGAAAGCCTTAACCCTTTACAACACGGCAATATTTTAGACATTTCCAAATTGAAAGCATTTGCAGACGACAAAATAGATATAACTCAAAGATTAAAAATTGTTCTTGAAAGAATAGAACAGAATCTTGAAAGAATAGAATCTTGAAAGAATAGAAAACATTGCGGGAAAAGGAGAAAATGCTGGTTACCAGCATTTTCTCCTTTTCCCACAATGTTTTCAAAAGCCTTCTTCACCAGGGTTGTTAAAAGGTGGTACTGTGTGGTAAAGTGTTAGTATACATATTAGACACTGCATTGCATTGAAATGTGCCACTGTTAGTACAGATGGTTGTGTATTATTGTACTTCATGTATGATGCCATTGGTTTTTGTTTAAGGATGATCCTGGTAAAAGGTCTAAATGCGCCTTTATCTTGAAGAGTAATAGAAATAAGTAGTATTATACTCTATGTTTTCAGTTAAGTATGGCAACAGGAAGTGTGAGGCAGCTCTCTCTGACAGGCTCAACCACTGACAGAAGTGTCCAACAAATTTTCTCTCATATAGGACAGTATAAAGGCATAATTGTGGCCATCAAGAAACTGATGACAAACAAAATTCATTTCCAGAGGCCAGAGTTGTTGGAATTGAAAGTGGTAATGTTTTCTGGATTTATTTTTTCTAGTAAAGATTTAAACAAAAAGAGCGATGGATTAACCCTGTGGACATTTTCAATCTACAAATAGGACCCATATATATAGAATCATATAGAGAATATTTGTTTTTACAGTGAAATATTGAAATTTATTCCATCGAGTGAACATCATGGATAATATTTTCACAAGTGGCGCAGCCACAAGTGAAAATATTACCGATGATGTTCACAAGGTGAAATAAATTTCGATCTTTCACTGAAAAAAACAAATATTCTATTTATTTCATGGTTTTAACCTTTTTCGGTTATTCCCCACGGCATACCTCCTCTGCATGGTAACGCATTACAGTATTATGTAAAGCATGAGAAATGTAGGGTAAATTACGTCATATTTCCATCTAGTTGAGAGGCATGTGCATTTTACCTAGGTAACTAGTGCGCGGGAACCACTATTTCCACCTTCAATTGAAGAGTTAAAATACAAAATCGGTATTTTTCACTGGTCATAACCATGAAATATCGAAAGATATTTCACCGATATTTCTCGATAAACTACCGGAAAGCATGTAATAAAGGTTCACCCTTCTCAAGAATGTCTTGGCAAAGCGATATAACTTAAATGATATTGTAATTAGTTTAAAACTCACGCTCTCAATCAATCAATAAGTCTGTATGTCTGTCTGTCTCTCGGTCGGTTGTTCAGTCAATCGGTCAATTAGTCACAGTTGCTGCAACCAACTCTTTTCGAATTACTTTCATATTTGTCCAAATGAAGTTTTTAAAAGCTAACATTTGAATTACCAGATTTTCTTTTTTTTTCAACAGATGAAAGACCTGAATCACGAGAATGTTGCAGCGTTTGTCGGTGTTTGCCTCGATGAATTCTATCCTTGTATCCTAACATCATACTGTAGTAAAGGATCTCTGGAGGTATGGTCATTTAATCTTTACCAAACAACAAAATATTGGACTTGTCCAAGTAAAAAGTATTTGCAGACGACAATAAATAGGTTCAAATGATGGAATTTGTCTTTGATGGGATCAAAAATATTGTTGGAAAAGGAGAAAATGCTGGTTACCAGCATTTTCTCCTTTTCCCATAATGTTTTCAAAAGCCTTTTTTTCTTTTAGGGTCGGTAAGGCTCGGGATTGTGTGGTAAGGGGTAAGTTCTTTATTAAATGACAAAGTATGCATACTCGTCCAAATTTTAAGTGTTTGCGAACGGCAAATATTTTAAATATGACTCATAACTCACAACATGGTTTATTGAACAATAAACCACGATAGAAAGAAGATTATTTCGATTCTAACATGACCAACTCTTAATGAAAGGCAAACAAGTTCATACTTAGCGTAAAAACGCGGATGCAGATTATATTCAATTGAATAACTTACTTACTTTATTCAGAATGACGTCACTCTATATATAGAATGACATAGATTTTATCACGATTTCGTTGTTTATAGAGCCAAATTCACCTGTCATGTTAGAATAATGGTTAGATGAAGGGAAAACAAAATTGCTTCTGTTTATTTCTTTTTTCTTCTGAATCACAAAAATTAGTATGAAATCATTTTTAGATCTGCTTCTCATTAGCTTGTGATGATTAATGGTTTTTCACCACTCAAGGGAAATGCTTTTCAGGACAATGGCAAAAGACATATATAATTATTGAAAGCTCATTAGAAGCAATTATCTCTCCCTTTTCATGCATACAGATAAATTTGTCTGCTTTTGCATGGCTTAGATGAAAATTCCACTTCAATAATGAGGATTTTTTGGCCGTAGTTTTAGAATCAAAGAAGCAAACAGTATAGATCTAAGATCAGATAGTATTTTGTGTGTTGTCTGATCTTGATCTGTGACATCTATGAAAACCATTTAACCCTTTACCACACAGCAAAATTTTAGACTTGTCCATATTGAAGAAATGTACAGACAATACTTCAAATGTTTTTGAAATGGTAGGTAGAAAATACTGTTGGAAAAAGAGAAAATGCTGGTTACCAGCATTTTCTCCTTTTCCCGCCATGTATTGATTCTTTACCACACAATCCCGAGTTTTAACAACCCTGTGGAAGAAGGCTTTGAAAACATTTTCGGAAAAGGAGAAAATGCTGGTAACCAGCATTTTCTCCTTTTTCTAAAATGTTTTTTACCCTTTTAATAACAAATCCTAACTTTTGAACTGAATTTAATTTGTTGTCTGCAAATGCTTACAACTTTTATAAGTCTAAACTTTAATCATGTGGTAAAGAGTTAAAATGGATTCTTTCTCAGGGTGTTAAAACTCGGAAGCATGTCGTAAAGAGTTAAGCCATGTTTTTCTTTGATCAGGATGTCATTTCACATATTATAAACTGTCCTCCAGCTCAGGTGTTATTAGCAGTTATTATTGGCTAATTATTCATAAAAACAGAGGTAATTTTCTGCTTTTTTTTTTTATTTCTTCTTACCAAGGTGTCTTTCATATTCATTTAAAACTCTTTGCCAAATGACAAAATTTTAGACTTGTTGAAATTGAAAACATTTGCAGACAACAAAATGAATGTGACTCAAAAGTTGAAGTTTGTTTTTGGGAGGGTAGAAAACATTGAGGGAAAAGGAGAAAATGCTGGTTACCAGCATTTTCTCTTTTTCCCACAATGTTTTCAAAAGCTTTCTCTATCAGGGTCGTTAAAAGTCGGGATTGTGTAGTAAAGAGTTAAGGTTTTTATATTCTGTCTTTTTGGTGTTTTGTGTGTTTAAATTTTACAATACCTTTTTTATCCCCTATTTTCTTATCACCTTGTTTGTTATCAGCTTTTTCCTGCTGGACTTTCTGGCATAAAAGTGGACAGTGTAGCTGCAAAAGGAACCACACTTTCTCCCTGAACTTTAACACTGTATCATTAGACAGGGAAGATCATAAAATTTGACTACTGATTTTATACAGCCTGATCTTAATCTACATCATTCTTAAAAAGCAACAACTCCTGTCAATACTTGACTCTTTAACCCCCGCCCCCCTCAAGTTGAAAGTTTTGGCAGAAGAGAAGCTTAGATAATGGAGCTTGTCTTTAAAAGAGTAGAAAACATTGACGGAAAGGGATGAAGTGTTGTTTACCGGCATTGTTCTCCCTTTCCACAATGTTTTCAAACGCTTTCCTAATCAGAATCGTTTAACCCTTTACCACACAATCCAGACTTTTAACGACCTATGAGAGAAGCCTTTTGAAAACATTGTGGGAAAAGGAGAAAATGCCGGTTACCGGCAATTTCTCCTTTTCCCACAATGTTTTCTACCCTACCAACAACAAATTTCAATTTTTCAGCCACATTTAATTTGTTGTCTGCAAATGCTTTCAATTTGGACCTGTCTAAAATTTTGTTGTTTGGTAAAGAGGTAAAACACATGATTGTTTGAAGGGTTAATTCATATTCTTTTTCACATTACAGGACATCATAGAAAATGATGACATTAAGTTGGACTGGATGTTTAAAGTGTCGTTAATCACAGACCTTACAGCTGTAAGTTATAAATGAGCCATGTTCTGATAAAAGGGGTTTACTGCATCTCCATGATGCATTATACCAGACAAGTCATCTCATGATAATGGATTCATAAAATCTATTTTGTCTAACAACTGACTGATCCATGAGGTAGAATCTTTGGACAAGTAGAAAATTGATAAAAAGCAAAAAGTTTTTACCCACGTCAGCCTGCGCAGATTGCGCAGGCTGACATGGGTCAATACTTTTTGTAGATGCATTAAGCCCTCTTTTTACAAAGCATGACTCAAACCATTTCCTTATTTCTGAGGGTTAAGTTTGTGGTGCCTTTCATTACATCTGTGGGTTGACTTTAGGTGTGCTAAAAGACATTTAACTCTTTACCACACAATCCTGACTTTAAACGACCCTGAGAAAGGTGCCTTTTGGAAACATAGTGGGAAAAGGAGAAAATGCTGGTAAACAACATTTTCTCCTTTTCCCACAATGTTTTGTACCCTTTCCAAAACAAAATTTAGTTTTTCAGTCACATTTAATATCTTGTCTGCAAATGCTTTCAATTTGGACCCATCTATAACTTTGTCGTTTAATTGGTAAAGATTTAACTCCTTACCAAAAAACAACACTTTAGACAGTATTAAAGATGCACCCTTACAGCCAGAGAGTAAACAAATGCTGTTAAAACTTTACAATGTGTAGAATCTAGATAGCCGTGTAAACGTAGCTAAAAAATCGATATAAGGTGTATGGGATAAAAAGACGCCAGGGATTTGTCTTCGATTTAAACCAGAAACTGTGGTTGTTATGTCTTTGGCTAGCTGCAATAGAATGAAATGCATTTTCTATCTGCCGTAATCTGTGCAACCTTGCAACCATCAGGGGCAACATTTGGCACGAAGGTACAAGAATGATTATAATTTCGTAAAATAAAGATAAAATTGGTTACAAAACTGGATGAAAAAGAGCAAAGATGCATCTTTAGTATTGGAAGCATTTGTAGATAAGAAGTTAAATGACCTTTTACAAGGATAAGATTAAGTTTTGAAAGGGTAGAAAACAATTTGCAAAAAGGAGAAAATGCTGCTTTCAAAAGCTTTCTTCTCCAGTGTTGTCGAAACAGGACATTGTTTGGTTTGGGGCTAAATGAGACACCTTTCGTAATCTGATTTACCTTTAAGATTGTTTAGCCCAACTTGATAGTGCCAAAATCATAATTGAATGGAGCTGAACTATTGCTTAGTGCTTTTGAAAACATTGTGGTGAATAGAACAAATGCCCAGAATAAATATACGTATCTTTATGATATCTCACAGGAGTTTGAAAATGGGTCTTGTCAGGTCAAAAGTTGGTCCCTGGGTCAAATTTTAGAAAAAAAACTTGTGTACACTATTAAAGGCCACATAATTTTCAGTCAAATACTCATGAAAGTACATGTAGGTCAGAGTATTTGCCTTGATGATATCTGGAATGAGTGAAAAAGGGTCATGTTGGAATAAATAGACAGCCACTCAGACAAATCTAAGAAAACCCTGTGTACAGAGGGGGCCATATTTTAATTTCAAGACTCAAGATAGATGGTCACAATCTTGTCTTGAAAATGTGGATAACAGAAAATGGGTCATGTCAGGTCAAAAAACGAAGGTCACTTGGAAAAATCTTTGGAAAACTGTTTGAACAGTCTAGAGGCCACAATTTATGTTCAATACTCACTGAATTTGGTCAGAATGTTTGTCTTGATGATATCTTTGAAGATTTTGAAAACGGGTCATGTCAAAACAAGAGGTAGGTCCGTCTGTGTGTCCCTCTGTGTACAAAATACTAGTAATTTTGTCGCGAACTCCTCCTACAGTTTTGCTGCTATTGTATTGAAAGTTTATTGATACATTGATCGTATACTGAAGTTGTGCAAGACGCAGTTTTCTATCATCTACTCCCTATGATTCAAGGGTAATCTCCCCTTTCACTTAGGAAATATTTTGTTAAATTGCCTGTTTCTGTCAAAGCGCTGGCGGGGGTATTAAGTCACATTCAGTGACAGCTGTAGTTACTCATGAAACATGGTCAGAATGTTAATAATATTTCAAACAATTTGAAAATAAGTCAGCTTGAGTAAAGATTTAGGTCATATCAGAGACAAAAACATTGCGTATACTTTGTTTAATTCTCTCAGTGGTACATGCTGCAGGTGAGTCATTCAGGCCATCATGCCTATCTTGTTACCTTTTTCTTCAATGTTTTCTACTCTTCCAAAGACAGTTTTTAACTCTTTCTTAAATTTTACTTTGCTGTCTGTAAAAAATGCTCTCAATCTTGACTTGTCAAAATTTTTGTCATATGGTAAAGAGTTGATAGAATTTTGGCCCTTAGGCTGCTAAGCGTGACTCACTAACCTTTTACAGACAGTGCAGATTAAGAACAGACTGTACAGATTGGATCTACACTGTCCAGTATGCAGATATTTTTTCATGCTTTCCGGTAGTTTATTGAGAAATAATGGTAAAATATTTTTCGATATTTCATTCATAAATCCATTTTAATTGAAGGCGGAAACAGTAGTTCCTGCGCACTAGTTACCTAGGTAAAATGCACGTGCCATTCAACCAGATGGAAATATGACGTAAATTACCCTACATTTCTCGCGCTTTATGTAATATTGTAATGCATTGTTATGCAGAGGGGGTGATCAGCAGGGAATTACCAAAAAGAACTGTACTGGATTTTGATGTAAGTCCCCACTAAAAAGGGTTAGAAACAAGAAATAAATAGATTTTTTTTTTTCCTGATGAAAGATCGAAATTTATTTCATCTCGTGAACATCATCGGTAATATTTTCACTTGTGGCTGTGCCACTCATGAAAATATTACCAATGATGTTCACTCGATGAAATATTTTTTGATCTTTCACAAAAAGAAACAAATATCCTCTTTATTTCCCAAAGCATAATATTAAAATATCAGTATGTGAGTTTTTACCATCAAACTAAAAGTTTCATTTTAGTTATTTAGCAGGATAAGGGTTAACATGCGTTTTTTCCATCTGTTTTTTGATTTAATGTTTCACAAAATATTGGATAGAGTATTAACCCTTTACCACATGGCAAAATTTAAGACCTATCCAAATTGAAAGCATTTGCAGACGACAATTTCATAGTGGCTCAAATAACACAACTTTTCTTTGATAGGGTAGAAAACTTTGTGGGAAAAGGAGAAAATGCTGGTTACCAGCATTTTCTCCTTTTCCCACAATGTTTTCAAAAGGCCTCTTCTTCAGGGGTGTTAAAAGGTGTCACTGTGTGGTAAAGGGTTAAATATATTGTAAGAATTTGCAATCAGATCTTCATCTACAAGATCTTCAAAACACAACTAGTGTTAACCCTGGCATTCAACAAATCAATTAGTTCTAGATCAGAAATATTATACTAATTATGTGCAAGCCTATAGTTCTGTTAGACCTGAGCTTTATTATTATTGAGACTCTAATCAGATTTTGTAAGAGTCTACAAACCATGTAC
This sequence comes from Hippopus hippopus, assembly GCA_946811185.2. Taxonomy (NCBI): domain Eukaryota; kingdom Metazoa; phylum Mollusca; class Bivalvia; order Cardiida; family Cardiidae; genus Hippopus; species Hippopus hippopus. The sequence goes on from OX328104.1 coordinate 42,743,371, forward strand.
CAGGCTACAAAATTTTAGTTTTGTTCAAATTGAAAGCATTTGCAGACAATAATTTCAGTGTGGCTCAAATGATGCAATTTTTCTTTGATAGGGTAGAAAACATTGTGGGAAAAGGAGAAAATGCTGGTTATCAGCATTTTTTCCTTTTCCCACAATGTTTTCTAAAGGCATCTTTCCCAGGGTTGTTAAAAGGCAGCATTGTATGGTAAAGGGTTAAACCCTTTGGTAAGACTCCAGAGAAGAAGAACTGTGAAAAGCATTGTGCAGAAAGGAGAAGATGCTGGTGACCAGCACTCTTCCCTTTTCCTACAATTTTCCTTCACCTTTTCATGAACAAATTTTTATTCATGGGCCACATCTGTCATCTGCATTACCGGTACTTGTTTTTAATATGGATGATTTTATATTGTTGTATGAAAGAGGGTTATTGTGGGAGAAGGAGAAAATATTGGTTACCATTTTTCTTTTTTCCCACAATGTAATCAAAAGGTGGTTAAAACTCATGATGATTGGTTAGAAAAGGGTCAAGTCTACACTGTCTGTTTTCATGTAAGAAATTCTGACCCAAGCAGCCTGCTACAATTTTCACAGATTCCTTATATCCATTGAATTCATTCTGTGGAGAAGGGGTTAAAATGGATTTCCTGTAACCTTTTACCAAACTAAATTGTGTTTTAATAACCCTGAGGAAGAAGGCTTTCTAAAACACCATTGAAAAAGGAGAAAATGCAGGTAACCAGGATTTTCTCTCTGGTTACTAGCATTTTCTCCCATTTAACAATGTTTCCTAAGCTATCAAAGATAAATCTTAGTATTTATATGTCATATATAATTTGTCGTCTGCAAAAATGCTTTCAATATGGGCATGTCTAGTATCTTGTTGCTTGGCAAAGAGTAAACCAGAGTTTTAACAACCCCAAGAAATAGGACTTGAGAAAACATAGTGGGAAAAGGAGAAAATGCTGGTAACCAGCATTTTCTTCTTTTCCCACAATGTTTTCCTCACTATCAAAGACTACTTCCACAGTTTTAGCCACATTCAATTTGGCGTCTGTATAATTAAGCTTTCTGTTTTGACTGGTTTAAAAAATGTTTTGTGAGGTATAGAGTTAATTAGAGATATTACGAAACTAGGTTATTGTAGACTAATCCACGACAGATCTATTACTTTTGACCCTGGTGGTGCAAAAAAACAAGTTCAATAATTTCTTTTGATCAAGAAAGGGATTTGCCGTTAGCTAATGTATTGTGAAACAAGGTTAACCCTTTAGTATACAATCCCAAGTTTTAATATCCCTGTGGTATAAGGCTTTTGAAAACATTGTAGGAAAAGGAGAAAATGCCAGTAACTTGCATTTTCCCCTTTTCCTACAATATTTTCTACTCTCTCACAGCCAAAAAGCATAATTCATGCAGCCTCATTTAAATTCAGTTTAAACACAGTTAGGAATATTAATCACCTTGTGGAATAAGGCTTTTGAAAATGTTGTGAGAAAAGCAGAAAATGCTGGTATTTAGGATTTTCTCCCATTCCCACAATTATTTCTACCCTTTCACGCCCTAAAAGCATAATTCCAGTCCCACTTAAATTGTCGTCTGCAAATGCTTTCAATTTGAATAAGTCCAGACTTTTGTCCTACGATAAAGAGTTAACTTGTTACGGATTTCTACAGGTAAATCTTATTGATTTTAACCCTTGTGCAAGTTAGATCATTTCCTTCAGTGCTTCAGCAGACAACAACAATTGATTGATTGCATTGGAGTTTAATGCTGTTTTAACAGCTTAGGTAATGTCACGGCAGTCGGTACACCTACGCATGTCTTTCCTGGCTTTCTCAAACCAGTACTGACACAACTTTCTTTCCAAGTCACTCACTTCTTTTCTCACATGCATCAGAGATGAAAGGCGAAAAATCGCAGGAAAGAAAGTTGGCCTCAGCCTGGTATCGAAGTCACAATTACCTGGTCACGAGTCAGATACGCTAACCACTGAGCTACCCCAGCCTGGCAGACAACATCAAAGTTGACTTGTGCATATTAACAGCATGTGCAAATGAAAATTAGAATTTGTCTTAACCCTATACTAAACCCTCCACCATATAGACCCATGTTTTAACGATCCTGAGAAAGAAGACTTTTGAAAAAATTGTGCGAAAAAGAGAAAATGCTGCTAACCAGCATTTTCTCTTTTCACCACAATGTTTTCTACTCTTCCCAAAACAAATTTCATTTTTTCAGTCACATTTATTGTTGTCTGCAAATGTTTTTGATTTGGACAAGTCTAAAATTTTGTCGTTCGGTAAAGGGTTAAAAGACCCTCAGGGAAAAGCCTCATGAAAACATCATAGGAAAGGGAGAAAATGCTAGTAACCAGAAGTTTCTTTTTTATTCTACAATGATTTTTTTTCTGTCAAAGACAAAATCGATCATTTGAGCAACAACTGATTTCTTGTCTGCAAGTGCTGTCAGTTTGCAGTATTTCAATTTAAGGCTTTCTTTTACAGGGTTGATAAAACTCTTTGAAAACATTATGGGAAGAGGAGAAAATGCTGGTTAAGGTGAAAATGCTGGTAATCAGGATTTTCTATTTTTCACACAATGTCTTGTACCCTTTCAAAGAGAAATTCCATCATTGGAGCCACATATAGATTGTCGTCTGCATTCCTTTCAATTTTGACAATTCTACATTTTTTTTTTGTGGTAAAGACTTAGAAAGCCTTTCGCTGCAGTGTAAAAAAAATTATGATTTTATTTAGTAAAACAATCTATCAGTTTCATTATTTTGTAGTCTGAAGATTAACTAATGAATTAATTTGCACTTTTTCCCCCCATAATTTTCAGGCCATCTCATATCTACACAGTTCGCCTCTTCATTTCCATGGTAACCTGAAAAGTAGTAACTGTGTGGTGGACAACAGATGGGTCCTCAAAGTAACTGACTACGGACTTTGCCGTATACGGAATCAGTATTGTTATGCTTCAGAATCAAACCACAGGCTGCACTCAGGTACAGTAACTAACACTGCCTCACAGTACCGAGTTTTAACTCTTTACCACACAATCCCGACTTTTAATGACCCAAAGGAAGAAGCCTTTTGAAAAACATTGTGAGAAAAGGAGAAAATGCTCGTATCCAGCATTTTCTCCTTTTCCCATAATGTTTTCTGCTCTATTTAGAAAAAAAAATTGTGTCATTTTTGCCACCTTTAATTTGTCGTCTGCAACTGCTTTCAATTTGGACAAGTCCAAAACTTTGTCATTTGGTAACAAGTTTAACAAAAGTTAAGTATAGATATGAGGGGTGATCAGAAAGAACGTGGACCAGTGCCTGTATTGGAATATTGTTATAAAAAACAACTTGGAATGTCTACTGTTTTTGAAAATAACCTCCTTCGAATTCTATGCATTTATTTATTCTTTATTTCTATGCGCAAAACATGTGCATGAGCGCCTCACGTGACGTTAGTCTCAAGGACCCGGTCATAGTGAGGGTTAGTTCCTCTCTGCTCTCGTAGTGCATGCCACATAGAAAATCTTTCAAAACATGAAATACCTAAAGGTCACAAGGGATCAGGACTGAATTATAGGGAGGGTTGGGCTAGTGTTTCTGTGTTTAGTTTTTGCAAAATTTTTTGTACAAGTGTGGCTTTGTGAGCTAGGGCGTTATCTTGGTGTAAAGTGACGTCACTCCGCAGGACTTCTGGCTGTTTTTTTCGTATAATGTTTGTGAAATTTCTTTGAATACTGTGGGCATAAAACTCAGCATTGACTGTTGTATGTATGGATACAACATGATTTAGAAGAAAAAAGGCGTATAGGAAAATATGATGCACATAACTTTACCGAGTGACTTAGAAATTTTGGCTTTAAAGGCTGAAGGCGATGTTGAATGTTTCTGTTCACTGCTTTGTTGTTTAGTTTCAGTCTTGTTAAAGTATACCTATGTTTCATCACATGTTACAATACGATCACTAAAGTTTGACCCCTCTAACCTAATGCATTCTCAAATTTCTTAACAGTTTTCGAACCTAACCCCCATTGCAAACACGCGACATTCCAATATTGTCAGTCAAAATCTCCTTGGCGCTTTTATATGAAATGCTAAATGTGTCAGCTATTTTCCTGACAGTATCTCGGCGATCTTGTTTTACATGCTGCTCTACATCTGTGATGATTTTGTCAATGACTGATGTTGATGGATGGCAAGATTTAGGGTCATCTTTAACAGTATCGCACTCATGTCTAAACCGGTCCGATCCATTTACGAATATCAGATTCCTTGAGTGCAGATTGCTCTTAATCTTTTTCTAAATCGGTTTTGATTTCAAATAAATACTTTGCGGGTTTGAAGTAAAACTGTATGATATCTCTCGGCTTAAATAAAACATCGTCCGACATTTTGGACCACTGATGCAGTATATGACATCATTAAAATGACATCACAATTTACCTATTTGAATAAGACGACATTTGAAAGCTTAAGTCGGTTACCAGATAATTAATGCTCATCTGTGCAATTTTTGGTAATCCTACGTGAAGTAGTTTTTGAAATAACGAGGTGGTCCATGATCTTTATGATCACCCCTCGTACTTATGAGAACATTGTGTTAAAAGGAGAATTTGTTTGTTGCAGTTAAAAAAAAAAAAGAACTTATCTCTTTACCACACAACAAAATTTTTGACTTGTCCAAATTGAAAGCTTTTGCAGAAGACAAAGTAAATAGAATTCAAACTTGAAATTTGTTTTTTGAAAAGGGAGAAAACATTTTGGGAAAAAGAGAAAATGCTGGTTACCAGCATTTTCTCTTTTCCCTCAATGTTTTCAAAAGCCTTATTTCCCAAGGTCGTTAAAACTCGAAATTGTGTGGTAAAGAGTTGTCTGAAAATAATGTCACTTACTGAATTGGCCTGTTGCTTACATGTTGACAGGGATTACTCGTAACTGAATTGGCCTGTTGCTTACATGTTGACAGGGATTACTCGTAACTGAATTGGCCTGTTGCTTACATGTTGACAGGGATTACTCGTAACTGAATTGGCCTGTTGCTTACATGTTGACAGGGATTACTCGTAACTGAATTGGCCTGTTGCTTACATGTTGACAGGGATTACTCGTAACTGAATTGGCCTGTTGCTTACATGTTGACAGAGATTACTCGTAACTGAATTGGCCTGTTGCTTACATGTTGACAGAGATTACTCGTAACTGAATTGGCCTGTTGCTTACATGTTGACAGAGATTACTCGTAACTGAATTGGCCTGTTGCTTACATGTTGACAGAGATTACTCGTAACTGAATTGGCCTGTTGCTTACATGTTGACAGAGATTACTCGTAACTGAATTGGCCTGTTGCTTACATGTTGACAGAGATTACTCATAACCAAATGAAAAAAAATTTAGACACTTCCAAATTGAAGGCATTTGAAGACAACAAATTGTAAATGTAGTTCAAATGATAAAATGTAAATTAGAAAACATTTTTATCAGAATCTTCTCCTTATCCCAAAATGTTTTCAAAAAGTTTCTTTCACAGGGTTGTTTAATTCTTTACCAAACGACAAAACTTTTAGACTAGTCCAAATTAGAAGCATTTGCAGACAACAATATAAATGAGACTGAAAGATTGAAATTTGTATTGGGAAGGGTAGAAAACATTGTGGGAAAAGGAGAAAATGCTGGTTACCAGCATTTTCTCCTTTTTGCACAATGTTTTCAAAAGGCTTCTTTTTCAGGGTCGTTAAAAGGCGGGATTGTGTGGTAAAGGGTTAAACAAGGTATTGTTTGATGAAGGTTTAATCTAAACTTGTTGATTTGCTTCTTTTACAGGTTTATTTTGGACTGCACCAGAACTTTTACAAAGTGATACCATGTTCTGTTTGGGAGGTGAAAAATCTGATATTTTTGCTTTTGGTATTTTGTTGTTTGAAATACTGTACAGAAGAGCCCCATATGATACTGCCATACTTAGCCCAACAGGTAGGACCTTCTATATTAGAGCCATGCTCTGGCTATAGGGGCTTTTATCTTTTACCTCACAATGCCCAATTTTAATGACCCTGAGGAAGAAATGACCAACATTTTCTCCTTTTCCAATATTGTTTTTTAAACTTTCAAATCTCATCATTTACGCAATATTTTTCATCTGAAAATGCTATCAGTTTTGGAGAGTCAAACATTTTTTCATTTGGTAAAGGGTTAACCCTTTACCACACAGTCAGGACTTTTAATGACCTTAAGAAAGAAGCTTAGTGAAAATATTGTAGGAAAAGGAGAAAATGCTGGTAACCAGCATTTTCTCCTTTTCCGACAATGTTTTCTACCCTTCCCAAAACAAATTTCAATTTTTCAGTTACATTTATTTTGTCGTCTGCAACTGCTTTCAATTTGGACAAGTCTAAAATTTTGTCGTTTGGTAAAGGGTTAATGTGCACTGTAATGCATCATATCTAACAAGTCATCATATAATTATGAATCCATCAAATCCATTTTGTTGAACAACAGATAAAATAGTGAGGTAGACTGGTCCTTTGACAATCAGAAAATTGACTGGATTTAATTTTTCATCTGCAAATGCTTTGATTTTTGCCAAGTCTAAAATTTTGTCATCTGCTATAGAGTTGTCAAAGGCATACATGTAGGTACAACCCTGAGAGAGAAGACTTATGGAACCATGGTAACCTACATTTTATCCTTTTCCCACAACATTTTCAACAATTGAAAACACAAATCCCTTGAAATTGATTCCCAATGAACAACATTTATCAATTTTGATCCAAGCAAAATAATGCTTTCAGTATGGAAGAATTGAAAATTTTGTTGTCTGGTAAAGAGTAAACCTTATACCAGACAACAAATTTTGACCCTTTACCACACAATCCCAAGTTTGTACGACCCTGAGGAAAAAGGCTTTTGAAAAAATTGTGGGAAAAGGAGAAAATGCTGGTGACCAGCATTTTCTCCTTTTCCCACAATGTTTTCTACCCTTTTGAAAACAGATACTATGTCTTCACCCACATTCGAAATAATTGTCTGCAAATGCTTTCAATGTGAAATGTCTAAAGATCAATTGTGTGGCAAAGAGTTAAGACTTGTCCAGATAGAGAGCACTTGCAAATGAAATATGTGACATGGTCAATGGATTTGATTTTTAAAAGATAGAAAACATAGAGTGAAAAGGAGAAAATGCTGGTTACCTTTCCCCTGTTCCCACAAGTCTTTCAAAGGTGATTTCCTCTTGGTTGTTGAAATACAGGATTGTGTGGTAAAAAATCTTGCTTCCAGCAGATTTGTTACCAAAGAGGAAGCGCTGTACTAGACAGTGTTACAATCATAATTTCACTACAATTCATATCTGAACTCCAGAACTTAGTTATAATAACAAGTTGCTAATTGCTATCCAAACAAAGGTATGTCTCCTTCGGCAATGGAAATGAGTTCAATGTTGTATTTTGCTTGTCTTACATCAGACCTATTTTTTTCACTCTTTACCAGATGATAGAATTTTAGACAAGTCTAAATGGAAAACATTTGCAGAAGACAAAAGTGTGACTGAAAAATTGAAATTTAATGGGAGCGGGGGTAGAAAACATTGTACAAAAAGGAGAAAATGCTAGTTACAAGCATTTTCTCCTTAACAAGCATTTTCTCCTTTTCCGACAATCTTTCCTCTAAGCCAGACTTTGTAATTTAGAGCTAGTTTTTGTCAGTATACCTAAAAATTAAGTAGTGTAGATCCAGGATCAGACTGCACACTCACTGCAGTTTGATCTTGACCTTTGCTGTCTGCATTTAGGGCTAAGTCTGGGTACAGCGCCACAAAGGTTATCACTGTCCATGTTTATTGATATTTACGAAATAGCAAAGAACAGTATTTTTCTATGTATAACTTTTCTACAGAGATAATTTTGAAAGTAAGAGCTCGACTAGAACCCCCGTTTCGCCCGACGTCAATGTTTGATTCAGATGTCTTAGACTGGCAGATAGATGACAAAACCATCCTGGCCGTGAAAAACTTGATGCATGATTGTTGGACAGATATGGCTGATCAAAGGCCAACCATGACTGCAATCAAACAAGTTTTAAAAAGGATGAATGCTGGAAAGTATGTGTAGTTTGCTGCAAATCTCATCAAGAAGCTTGTTGCCTTTTTTTTTTTCAAATGAACCTCACAAAGATTTACTTTTGAGATAATTGTCATCTGTGATGTGCAAACACTTTGACATTTTCTAATATTACCGTTATTAGTGAAGATATTTACTTCAAACTAGGGCTTGTTGTTCTCTATTCCTAGGGGAACCCATATCACAAAGGCAGGAAACCAGCAAACATTTTTGACAGTGTTATACCCCTTTTTCAACTTAAAGCTTTCATCATGGATTAGTCTAAAATTTTGACATCTAGTAAAGAGTTAAAAGATTTTTATTACCTTGGCTGTTTTTTAACCCTTTACCACACGGCAAAATTTAAGACCTATTGAAATTGAAAGCATTTGCAGAAGACAATTTCATAGTGGCTCAAATGACGCAACTTTTCTTTGATAGGGTAGAAAACTTTGTGAGAAATGGAGAAAATGCTGGTTACCAGCATTTTCTCCTTTTTCCACAATGTTTTCAAAAGGCCTTTTCTTCAGGGGCGTCAAAAGGCGTCATTGTGTGGTAAAGGGTTAACCCTTTACTACACAGCAAAATTTGAGACTAAGTCTTGTCCATATCAAAGGAATTTATAGCAACAATTCAACTGTTTTTCAATTGATAGTATTTGTCCATCAATAGGTAGAAAACATTGTAGGAAAAGAAGAAATGCTAGTTACCAGCATTTTCTCCTTTTCCCACAATGTTTTCAAAAGCTCTCTTTATCACTCATTAAAAGTTGGGATTGTGTGGGAAAGGGTTAAAAAAAAAAATGAATGTATTGTCATAGCCCTGTCAATGTCCAGGGCTATGTTGGTGGTTTTGCCAGGGAAAAACTTTGACATTTTATGATATCGCTGTCATTTCTGAAAATGTTTACTTGAAACTCAGAATAGTTGTTATTTATCAAAGGTGGGACCCCTACTACAAGGGCAGGTTACCATGAAAATATTTTTGACACAGTTATGCCCCTTTTTTTCAATTAGAATTTGTCGTGCAAAAACTTTGACATTTTATGAAATACATGTATATCATTACTGCAGAGATTTACTTGAAACTCGAAAAATTTTTGTTAACTAGGAGACAAGGGGGACATGCTCTTGTTGAAATTTATAATGCCTCAGTCCAGAATTGCTACAGGTGTATAGTCCATTTGGTTTCTATAAAAACTAACGTTTTGATCAAATGCATTCAAAAGGAACAACTTCTTCAAAAGTTCTTTGTTGCAATGTCAGTTATTTACAAAAACCATGCAGAATTCTAATTATTCGCAACTTTTAATTTTCATTATCATGCTTTTTACTATACAGAGATACACCAAGGCCATCTTGCTTATTTAGTCAGTTGGTTTCTTGCACCAATGTGTTTGCTGCAACTCTTGTTTATAAGATTAACCCTCTACCACACAATCTTGACTTTTAACAACCATTTTGAAAGGCCTATTGAAACCAGCACCCTTTGTTAACCAGCATTTTCTCCATTTCCTACAATGTATTTTATTCTTTGAGATACAAGTTCCCTCCTTTGAGACACATTTAATCTTGTCTTCTGCAAATGCTTTCAATTTGGGCCAGTCTAAAGATTGTTTGCTTGGGAAAGAGTCAAGTGCTTTCATATTCTTTTTATAGAAAAATCAACATTGTGGACAATATGGTGACCATGTTGGAAAAGTATGCTGTCAATCTGGAAGGAATTGTTGAACAAAGAACAATTCAGCTGCTGGAGGAAAAGAAAAAGACAGATATCCTCTTGTATCGAATGTTACCTCCGTAAGTACTGTAACTTTACAAATGAGGTATGCACAGTGAATAGGATGTTCAATGTATTTGCAAAGACTTATGTCAGCCTGTGCAGCCCAAGCAGGGTGACCTGGTATAAATTTCTTTGCTATTGGTAAATATCCTACATATCAAAGGATCAGTCAACCCCTGGGTTCAGAGGGTTATTATGTGATGGCTTACTTGGTATAATGAATCACAGAGATGCGCTAAACCCCTTGTTGTCAGAACATGGCTCGAATATTTATGAATCTGTAGGTTGCTTTGTACAACTGGAGCTTGCTGTTGTGAACAGTGTAGATTAAGATAAGACTGAAAGAAAAAACGATCCTGGTCAAAATTGCTTTAAAATTGCATGGATGTGTCATTCTGTTATTTGATTGATTGATCAGTCTGAGGGTTAAAGGAACTTCTAATTAAATTTTGACTAATTTTTAGTGCTGCTGTTTTTGAATTAAACATCAAGTATCTGTGTCCTCTGCATGCAAAGACTTTGACATTTTATAGTATCTCTGTAATTACTGAAGATGTTTTCTTCAAACTCTGACCAGCTGTTAACTCTTAAACAGGGGCAGGTAGCAGTCAAAATATTATTGACACAGCCCCTTTTTAAACTAAGAATTTTCACTTTCAAAATCAATTTATTTCTAAAAGTAACTACAACCGAGTATTAGATGTTTTTTTTTTGAAAGAGAAGTGTACATACATGTTAATACCATTTGTAGACAACAAATTCATTGTCACTTTACCAATGGAATTAGCCTCCGAAGGAACAGAAAACTTAAAAAAAGAAAAATTATGGTAATAATAAAATCATTTTTTATCTCATTCCTATGTTTTCAAAAGCTTTCTTTCTCAAGGTCATTGAAACGCAGAATTATATGGCCTGCAACATGCGAAAAGGGGCATTCAGACATTTGCGTAAAGTGTCGTCTAGGATCAGCCTGCGCAGTCCGCGCAGGCTAATCCGAGACAGCACTTTACGACTATATTAGATTTTGTCCCACACTAGACTTGTGCAGAATAGAAAATTACATAAAAATGGAAAATGTTGTTTAAGATTAGTCTATGCGGACTGCGCAGACTGATCCAAGATGATGACACTTTACGCAAATGTCCGAATGCCCCTTTTTGCATGTTGCAGGCCATATGGTAAAGGGTCATTTTTTTTCTCACAATTTCAGGACTGTTGCTGAGAAACTAAAGAAAGGTCAACCTGTGGAGCCAGAGATGTATGACTCTGTAACAATTTATTTCTCTGACATTGTTGGATTTACCTCCCTTTCATCTGTCAGTACACCAATACAGATAGTAGATTTACTGAATGCACTGTATACAGAGTTTGATGACACCATTGAACAACATGATGTTTACAAGGTTCTTTGAAATTTTTTTTGATGAAAATTTATCTTTATCGTTGATTCTCACTACTCCGTGAATTCTCACATCTTTGTGAATCCATGTTAGCTACAATAATTTTTCGCACACTCCTTCTTTAGTGGCATTTGTTAAACCTTTACACTCATAAACATTTCAGAGAAGCTTTCTATGCCAAAGAAATGTGTCAAAAACAGAATAACAATTAAAAAAGTCACATTTTGTCAAAAACCTTATTTTTCCCCCATAATTCATCAGTTGTTTGTACAACACAATATTTATTTGCATGAAATGCTCGTGATTTCAAGGTACTACACAGAAAATGCATCTGTGATAAGTGTAGAGACTTTGATGTTTAGGAATACCCCCTGTATGACGTCATTTGACTACATTTGGAATGACTCTGTTTTTTTCGAAAATGATTCACGAAGTTATGGGAACTCGTCATGTCAGTTTCTGGTGGTGATCAAATGTAGTTTTAGGATAATTTTGCTATGAAAATCAAGTTAAATGTACTCTCCCTTGTCCAAAAATGATTTCTGACTCTTTTCCTGTCTACTATTATGCCTAAATTATATCTTTGCCTTGTTTGTTTCTGATGGCATGAAAATACCAGTTAGATTCACGAAGTTATGAGAAAAGGGCATATATTGCCCATTCCTATGAGCCTTGCTCTGCAAAAGGGGGTTTAATGCATGTCCCTGATGCACTATGCCAAGCAAGACATCACAGAATGAAATCCATTTTGTCTGACTATCAACCGAATATATAGGTAGAATGGTCCTTTGACATGCAGAAAATTGACCAATAGCAAAACGTTCAGACCCAGGTCAGTTTATGCCAACTGTGCAGGCTGACTTGATACTTTTTGCACATGCATTACGCCCCCTTCTTTCACAGAGGATGGCTCAATAGATTTAACTTCCTATTATCTGTCAGTATTTGAATACAAACTGTAGGTATATAGAATGCACTGTACACAGAGCTTGATGAAATGTTTGAACAGCATGATGCATGCAAAGTGCCTTGTTTATTTTACAGCTGAATGCTGAGTGACTTTCATTCTCTTTATGAGGGTCATTATGCCCCCCTTCAACGAAGTGGGGGTATATTGCTTTGCTAATGTCGGTCCGTCGGTCGGTCTGTAGACCTTACCTTGTCTGGATGATAACTAGACACAGAATTGATTTAGATTCGTCAAATTTGGCACAGACATGGGTCTCGGAGTGTAGATGATCCCTATTGATTTTGAGGTCAATCGGTCAAAGGTCAAGGTCACAGTGATCGTCAACATGTTGATATATAGACCAAACCTTGTCCGGATGATAGCTAGACACAGAATTGACCTAGGTTCATCAAATTTGGCACAGACATGTGTCTTGGAGTGTAGATGATCCCTATTGATTTTGTGGTCAATCGGTCAAAGGTCAAGGTCACAGTGACCGTAAACATGTTGATATATAGACCAAACCTTGTCCGGATGATAACTAGACACAGAATTGACCTAGGTTCGTCAAATTTGGCACAGACATGCGTCTTGGAGTGTAGATAATCCCTATTGATTTTGAGGTCAGTCGGTCAAAGGTCAAGGTCACGGTGACCATCAACATGTTGATAAATAGACCAAACCTTGTCCGGATGATAACTAGACACAGAATTGACCTAGGTTCGTCAAATTTGGCACACACATTCGTCTTGGAATGCAGATTTTGAGATTAATCCATCAAAGGTCAAGGTCACAGTGGCCTTCAACTTAATGATATATAGACCAAACCTTGTCCAGATGATAACTAGACACAGAATTGACATAGGTTCTTCAAATTCAGTACAGATATTTATCTCGGAGTGTAAATGATCCCTATCGATTTTGAGATTAATCCATCAAAGGTCAAGGTCACAGTGGCCTTCAACTTTATGATATATAGACCAAACCTTGTCCAGATGATAACTACACACAGAATTGACCTAGGTCCTTCAAATTCTGTACAGATATTCATCTTGGAGTGTAAATGATCCCTATTGATTTTAAGGTTAATCCGTGAAAGGTCAAGGTCACAGTGACCACCAGATGATTCAGGGCCCACGCTGCCGTTCGCCACTTGAGCCATTTGCTCAAAAAAATTAAAGTGTCTCAAAAATCATCATATGTGGCTCAACTTGTGGCTCCAACATTTTATTCGCGTATTATCGGGGACGTAGTCAGCATCGAAGTCCACTTGGAAAAAGCGGAAGTCGAACACGCGTGCCGAAAAGAAAATTGATAACCCAGTCTGTGTATCGGCGATTGTTTACAATCTTGTATGTATACACACGGCGGTGTGTATAATTATGCGAACTGTTGACAGATTATCACGTTTAACAATTGAAGTGGGCTATAAATCAAAAAGATGACGTCGATATTTCCCGATCAATTGTTTTGATATCAGTTTATGAACTGTGCCACTTCCTGTATCAATGTGGCAGTAGGGGGGCATGACTGTTTTACAAACAGACATCTTGTTAAATCTTGGAATTATGCAGGAATAATTAAAATGCATTCTGGACATGTTATACAACAGTAAATATTAGTAATACACCTCTTTTGATGACAGTTGGATAGCAAGATCACATCAAAGTGCTTAGAAAATCAAATTTAGTTTCAGATTTTTCTATTGTAATGGTAATTCTGTCATTTCATGAGTTTATTTATTTATAGAAAATAGGAGTTGTTTCATTTAAAGCCTTCACCCAACAATTCAATGTGTTACCCTTGGAGCAGTAGGCTTTTGGAAAAGTAGCAAGAAATATTTTTCCTCACAATGCTATTTCAAAAGTCTTATTTTTCATGATTGTTAACCATATAGGCATTTGTTGTTAACCATTTAAAGTTTTAAAGACCTTAAAGAAAAAGGATTTTAACCCTTTACCAGACGACAAAATTTTAGCCTTGTCCAAATTGACAGCATAGGCAGATGATGATTTCAGTGTGGCTCAAATGGTGAAATTTTTCTTTGATAGGGTAGAAAACATTGTGGGAAAAGGAGAAAATGCTGGTTACCAGCATTATCTCCATTTCCTACATTGTTTTTTCAGAAGGCTTCTTTCTCAGGGTTGTTAAAAGTCGGAATTTTGTGGTAAAGGGTTAAAAACATTATAGAGAAAGGAGAAAATTTACCGACAATGATTTTTTACCCTTTGAAAGCTTATTTCAGTATTTGAGCCACATTTAATTTGTTGTTTTCAAATAGTCAGGTGCTATACAACATGAAAAGACAATCTCGGTCAGTATTAACTCTTTACCAGACGACAAAATTTTAGACTTGTCCAAATTGAAAGCATTTGCAGACAACAAATTAAATGTGGACCAAATGATGTTTTCAGTCTTTGAGAGAGTTGAAAACATTGTGGGAAAAGAAGAAAATGCTGGTAACCAGCATTTTCTTCTTTTCCCACAATGTTTTGAAAAGGATTCTACCTCAGGGTCATTAAAACACAGGATTGTTTAATAAAGGGTAGATATTAAAGATACAGATTTAGTAATTTCAAGGCTGCTTTTGTGCAGTCTGATCTTGATCTTGATAAGCAACAATGAATCCAGATTCAGCACTGCAAAGGTAAAAAGGATTTAACTTTATACCTGCAGGTGGAAACCATAGGGGATGCGTACATGGCTGTAAGCGGGTTACCTGTAAAAAACAGTGGACAACATACATTTGAAATAGCCAATCTGTCCCTAGATCTTCTACGGTGTGCCAAACATTTTAAAATCAGACACAGACCAAATGACAAACTTCAGCTTCGAATCGGTTTTCATACAGGATCATGTGCTGCAGGTTTGTGAATTTATCCGTTTGGTTTTTTTTTTTGTTTTGTTTTGTTTTTTTTCTTTTGTTTTTAGCTCCACTGGCTGAAGGCCAGTGAGCTAATGTAACAGCACTGTGTAGCTATGTGCATTTGTAGTGAATGTGTCAATCTGTGAGTGCATGCATGAACTTTTATTTCAGACATCCATTGTCTGAGTACCTTATTGAAAAATAGTGATGATGAATCTAAATGATAAATTCATCTGGTTCCCTACTGCCATCTTCAGTACAGTGGGAGCAAGTTGCGTCGGTATCCAATCCTAGAGTGAAAATGTTTCATGACATGCCAATAACTAGGAACCAATTTGGTTTCATTTCAGGTATCAAAGAAACCCTGACTATTCCTTGGTATATAATGTCATTCACACCAAAGAAACACTGACTTTTGATGGTGTTTTTAGTACCAGAAAGTGAACAAGATGATCTTGATAGTAAATCTAACAAAAATCATGGCGGCCAAGTTTCCCAGATGCTGAAACTTGACTGTTAAAGATAAACTGTCATCCGCACCAAATGTATGACAACTTTTGACGGCGATTTTATAAAGACTGTTTCACAGTCAGTAACAAAGTTCATAATTTGCATGAATGACCATTGATATCTGGCGATGTCAGTGAAACACAAACAAAAGAATATTGAAAAGTTGTTTATTCATAATTTATTTGAATATCACAATTAGAAATTTGATTGCCAGTTTTGACTTTTGACCCCCTAATTTCTGGATGGTGGACCAAAAATGATTTGCTTACTTTTGCATCTTAAGAAAACCCTGTAATTATACGGTCTGTGCCTACCAATTTTGCATATGGCTTTATTTAGTAGAAAGTTTGCCCTACTCTAGAGTTCATAAGTTCAATTATTGTTACTTGTGGTATTCATTTAGCATGTTGTTAAAACAGAAATTTTAATGTATTTAAGAAATAAGCCCTTACTTTTTGTACCCTTTCAGGTGTAGTAGGAATTACCATGCCTAGATATTGTTTGTTTGGGGACACAGTGAACATGGCAAGTAGGATGGAGTCTACAGGGGAAGGTTGGTTCTTATACTTTGTGATTAGTCTCAATGATGAGCCGTTTACATTGCTTCTTTTCATATTTGGACATTTATTGTGTACTATACAAAAGTCGATCATGACTTTTCTGGAAGAAAAGCTACAGGGCTGTACTGATTTCTTTGCGAGGTTAATCTGTATTGCAGCAACATGCGATGGATTTGTAGTGCCACATGACCAAGGACAAATTTGTTTATGACATCTCAAATTTCAAAAAAAAATTATGAAATTTATTGTGTTTGGTAGCCATTTTGTGTCTATTACTAGGAACATAAACATCTGTAGTACAAGATGAATGAAGCTTTTTTCTTATTTTAGCATTTAAATTATTTGAGCCATGCTCTGTGAAAAGAGGGCTTAATGCATTTGCGAAAAGTATCGACCCATGTCAGCCTGCGCAGGCTGACATGGGCCGAAACTTTTCGATATCTTCAAGATTTTTGTATGTCAAAGGACCATTCTACCTCATGATTCAGTCGGTTGCTTTACAAAATGGATATGCTGGGTCCATATTAACGTGATGACTTACTTAGTATAATGCATCACGGGGATGCATTTGGTATAATGCATCACGGGGATGCATTATGCCCCCTTTTGCCAGAGCATGGCTCATTTGTATTTGAAACACAGGATTATTGAATACACAAGGAACAAGTATGATCAAATTTTAGTTTTTTCATCAGTTTGTGAATGAGAGTTTTAACATATGCACAAAATCTGTGCGGAGATTTCTACCATTTTTTCGAAATCGGAATATTATTATTTTGTAGTAACTTTCATGGTACTTGCATTTGATTTAAGTAGCGTGGGAAAATTTGATATCACGCAAGACCCTAGGTCAAGCAAGATGTCAAAATTTTCTAACACAGCAAGAGGCAAATACAAGCACCAGGAAAATTACTACAATATGGTATTCCTTTTATTGTATACCTTTCATTTTCAACAACAAAATTTTGCAATTATTGACATTTTATTCCAAAACAGAACACAAAATGAGACAACCAGTGGCTTGGAGGGTACTAACTTTTTATGAATGGTGGATGAATATAATAGCGTAACATTTTGACATATCAAATTGCAAATCAATGCATGCTCAGTCTTTGCACTGGTTATTTCATCATATGATATTTTGAACTGTATTTGAAGATACAGATTTTTTTTCTGTTGTGTGTGTTATTTTATCTGCTTGCTACACATGTATTTGAGCCTGAAAATTTACTGGTACATAATAAATTGAGCCACGCTCTGGCAAAAGGGGGCTTAATGCATCTCCGTGATACATTATACCAGCCCAAGTCATCACATAATTATGGATCCATAAGAGCCACTTTTTTAAATAATCGACTTAATCATGAGGTAAACTGGTCCTTTGACAAACAGAAAATTAACCAATAGGGAAAAGTTTCGGCCCAGGTCAGTCAGTGCAGGCTGACCTGGGTCGATACTTTTCGCAGATGCATTCAGCCTCCTTTTCACAGAGCGTGGCTCAATTCTTCTTCTGATTTCACATCGATTTTGAAGGAATGTCTTGAAACTTATGTTAAATCTTATCCTGCTAGATAAGTTACAGAAAACTTTCTGAATACTGTTATTTCAAACTTATTTTTTGGAGAACAATATCTCGCTATCGGACAGTGTAGATCCAACATCAGACTGCACATTCTGTGCATTCTGATCTTGACCAACACTGTCGGCAAAAGGTCAGTAAGTCCCACTTAGCAGCCTAAGAGTTAACCCTGAGGCTGCTAAGCGCGACTCACTGACCTTTTGCAGACAGTGTAGATCAAGATCAGACTGCACAGAACGTGCAGTCTGATCTTGGATCTACACTGTCTGATTAGGAGACATTATTCCCCAAAACATAACTTTGAACTAGCAATATTTGGGGTTTTACTATCGAATTGAAAAATTTTATTTTAGTTATTTAGCAGGATAAGGGTTAATCTCTCTTTCAGATTGCTTACTGGGCACCATAACTCTTTACCAGGCGACAAAGTTTTGACTCCTCCAAATTAAGGGCATTTAAAGACAACAAATTAATTGTTGCTTAAGAGATTTCTTGTCTTCAAAATGGTAGAAAACATTATGGGAAGATGATTACCAGCATTTTCTCCTTTCCCCATGTTGTTTTCAAAAATCCCTCTCCCTCATGGTTGTTAAAACTCGGGATTGTGTGGTAAAGGGTTAACTAGTACATGTGGGAAGTCCCAAAGGTTGAGAAAAAGGCTTTTGAAAAAAAAACATTGTTGAAAAAGGAGAAAATGCTGGTAACTAGCATTTTCTCCTTTTCCTCACAATGTTTTCTACCCTTTTAAAGAAAGAAATCATCATTTTAACAACATCTAATTTGTTGTCTGCAAATGCTTTCAGTTTGGTCCAGTTCAAAATTATTATTTGGTAAAGTGTGAAGTGAATTTCCTTTATGCCTATCAGTAGTATTTGGCCTGCAACACGCGAAAAGGGGCATTTGGACATTTGTGAAAAGTGTCGTCTGGGATCAGCTTGCGCAGTCCGCGCAGGCTAATCCGAAACGACACTTTCCATTTTTATGTAATTTTCTGTTTTGCGCAAGTGTACTGAAGAACAAAATCAAATGTAGTCGTAAAGTGCCGTCTCGGATTAGCCTGCGCGAACTGTGCAGGCTGATCCGAGATGACACTTTACGCAAATGTCCGAATGGCCATTTTCGCGTGTTGCAAGCCATATAGAAATCTAACAGTGAATTATAATATATTATAGTGAATGTTATAATTCAACAGTGAATTGTATAACTTTTATTTTTGACATACCGCAGATATTTATAGAACATGAATTAATTTTTAGCTGGTGAACATCACGTTTTATGACAAAGTCAACAACACTAATGACGTCATTATTACAGCTAGTCTATATCCGACTATATTGAATAGGTCTATTTCGCTTGAAAAAGGTACATATTTTTCACGATGAGCAAATTTAGACATAAAAAGAAAAGTTAAAGTGAAGAGCGTAAAAAAAGATAGGATAATTGGTGTACGGGAAACCTCACCCGGTCCGGACACTGTATGATCAAAATTTCTTTCATCTCCTGAAAAGCAAAGTCCATATTTTCACTGAAGGCTTTGCCACTTGTGAAAATATAGCCTTCACTTTTCACTCAATGAACAAAATTTTGATCATACACCCAAACAGACAATTATTATTCTCTATGTATTGGGGACTTTCTATACAGTAGATATTTCTCTTTTTCCAGCCATGAAAATACATATCAGTCAGTCAGCTAAGGATGCTCTTAGTAAATCTTGTCTGTATGAAGTTGAGGAAAGGGGAGAAATTGAAGTGAAGGTAATTTTCTGTGCTAATTTGTTCAAAGAAAATATCTTGGTATTGTCATAGCCCTGTTGTTGTCTGTGTTGTCATCATCATGCAAACACTTTGACATTCTGAAATATCTAACCTTGCTGAGGAGATTTGCTTCAAAGTCTGACAAGTTGTTAACTGTCAAAAGAGGAACCAGTGCCAGTATGGCAGGTAACCACCAAAATGCTTTTAACATAGTTATGCCATTTTTTCAACTTGGAATTTTCTCTGAAAATCAATATATTTCTATAAGCAACTGCAGCCAAACATTAGAACCCATATGTGGTGCTCTTGTTAATCTTTTTGTCTAATTATGGGAGTTCCTTTTCCATTTTGTACAATATTTTCATACTTTATGAGCTGAATATGTATCAAAATTTGAGAGCAGACTCTGTTAACTGTCAAAATATGAAGGACAACTGCAACTGCTATCGTGAGCAGTACAGATCAAGGTCAGACTGCAATGAATGTGCACTCTAGGCTCATATTTACCAACCATTCTATATTGCATTATTAGTCTTATTTTAGATTTAGAACATAACACAAGTTTCAATTGGCTAACCTAATTTTGTTGTTTAACCCTTTATCACACAATCTCGAGTTTTGATGACTCTAAGGATAGAGGCTTTTGAAAACTTTGTGGGAAAAGGAGAAAATGCTGATAACCAGCATTTTCTACTTTTCCCACAATGTTTTCTACTTTGTTAAAAACAAACCTCATCATCTCAGTCATGTTTAGTTTTCCCTCTACAAATGCTTTCAATATAGATGAGTCTCAAATTCAGTCATGTGGTAATGGGTTAAATATTAAGAAAACTCTTGAGAAGAAGACTTAGAATGTTATGAAGAGTGGTTGTTGAATACAGGCCCTTTTGAAAACACAGTAAAGAAACAAGAGCAATTTTTGCTTTATTATCCTAAAGCAGAATTTCCCTTTTATTGAACTTTCTCCTGAATGTTTTATGCCTTATGTTCTTATTTCAAGGGCAAAGGTCATCAAATGACATACTGGCTCCTGGGTAAAATGAATGAGAAGCGTTATATACAGGACACAGAGTGCTGAAACCATGGTTTGATGATGATGACGTCCATGATGATAATAATGATGATGATGATTTTGACAATCAAGTTTTTCCTCTAAGAAATTTTTACTCTTCATACTCATGTCATAAACTAAATAACTCTTTACCAAACAACAAAATTTTAGACTTGTCCAAAATGAAAGCATTTACAGACAACAAAATAAATCGGACTCAAAAATGGAAATTTGTTTAAGGAAGGGTAGAAAACATTGTTGGAAAAGGAGAAAATGCTGGTTACCAGCATTTTCTCCTTTATCCACAATATTTTCAAATTTCTTCTTCTATTGGATCGTGAAAACACAGGATTGTGTGGTAAAGTGTTTAACAACTCAACGCTATCTTTTTCCAATAGTTATTTCAAAGCACCCAAGCTCAGGTTGCTTTTATTAGCTCGGCTGTTTTCAAAGAAAACGTTGGGGTGTTGTTATAGCCCTGTTGCCATTGTCATGTTGGTGCAAAAACTTTGACATTAATGATTTTTGAACATCGCTTTCACTACTGAAGATACTTACTTCAAACTCAGACTAGTTGTTAACTATCGAAAACGGGAAACCCATACAACAGGGCAGGTAACAGTCAAAATATTTTTGACACATATATGCCTCTTTTTCAACTTAAAATTTTCAAAAACTTTGACATTTTATAATATCTCTATCATTACTGATGATATTTACTCCAGACTCGGACTAGCAGCTGTAAACTATCAAAAGGGGGACCAATTCAACAGGTACAGGTAACCATCAAAACCTCTTTATACAATTTTGCCCCTTTTTCTTCTGAAAATTTTCTCAGAAAATCAATCTATTTCCAATAGCAACTGCAGCCGAACATTTGCACCCAAATTTTCTCTGAAAATCAATCAGTTTCTAAAGGCAACTGCAGTCAATAAGGCACAAGAAAATTTGACATCTTGCTCACCCTTCTGTCTGGAGCGATACCAAATTTTCTCACACTTCTCAAATAAAATATAAGCATGAGGAAAGTTACTACAGCATAATATTCTGTATTTGTCTTGATGGAAAAATGGAATAAAAATTATTGTAAGCTTATCTTTCTGTTGTTTATGTTACTGTTTATACAATGTTGAGATTCATCTTGGAATGGATGGAAAACATTGTTGGCAGAGGAGAAAAGCTAGTTACCAGTATCTTCTCCCTTTGTGACAACATTTTCAAATGCCTTCTTCAACAGGTTTGTTATAACAATAATAGTAATAATTTTGATTTAATTTTTTTTTTCACCTGTAACTTTACAAAATATGACATTTAATACCTCTACCATAGAATCTTTTCAAAACATTGTAGGTAAAGAAGCTATGACGAAGCTTAACCTTTTACCACCCAATCCCAATCTTTAACCATCCTGAAAAAGAAAGCTTTTGGAAACATAGTGGGAAAAGGAGAAAAATGCTGGTAACCAGCATTTTCTCCTTTTCTCACAATCTTTGTTTACCCTTTATCAAATCAAAATTCACTTTTTCAGTCAAATTTATTTTTTTTGTCTGTAAATGCTGTCCATCTAGACAAGTACAAAATTTTATTGTTTGGTAAAGAGTTAACAAATCTATCACATTTATTTCTGATCCTGTTACCCCCATCAGAAATGACCAGCCCGAAAAGCTCAGGTGATAGAGCATAAGACTTGTAAATGTCAAATCTTTGGCCACTTGAAGGTGTCAGTTTGATCCCCATGACTACCCACTTAAAAAATTACCAAAAAGTCTTTTGATGAGATGTGCCATACACTAAGCGTGCTAAAAAAATGGTGTAAGTTAGGATAGGTTTTGTCCTGTTCTTTGCACTATCCACTGTAACACAACAGTCTTATAGAGGTGTCTCCCATATGGGCAACTGTTCATAAAGATAGATACGTAAGACCAATAAAAAAAACCCTCTTGAAACATGCCTCTTTTGTTTGATGTAGGTCAAAGTCAGACTGCACAGACCTTACAGTCTGATCCGTCTTCTACACACTCTAAGCCTCAAGCCGAAATTATGACCCCCCAAAAAATATAGCCTACTCATTTGCCATTAACCAGTTTTTGTGGTATTTGTCGAAGACCATGTATCGTATTTTGTGCAAAGCCAAAGGAAATAAACCCAATTAAACTCAATTTTTCTCAGACAAATGAGTTTTTCGGTAGCACTCGGATATGTAATTGGAAATGGCATGTTAAAATACACTGGGTGAGGCCATCAATCGTGGAATTACTAATTTTTTATTGAAAATAGCCTCACTCGCTCATAGCCTTCTATTGGTGCAATGATACAAAATTTGTCTACTGATCACTTGGCCCTGGGCTTTTTCGTTCCATAACCAGTTCGTCCAATGGCTTGTTCATCCAATGATTGCGCGCTACTCCATTTGATTTGCCATGAATATTTATAGATCGAAATAATTGATTTTAATGTTGGGAATTAAATGTTAACAGCCAAAGATATTTCAAAATCATAGTTTTCAGGTACAAACTTAATTTTATTCGATATATTCACTTCGTTTCTCTCTCTATCCATCATGCATCCTACTTTCAAGGGACGTTACATCTGACTCCTAATGATCGAAGGGAGACCACCAATACGCAAATAATCCTAACTTTGTCATGAGTACCCTCCCTTCAACCAAAAAAGGTATTCATTTGCTTAGTAGGTTGACTTTCAAGCCAATATTTGAATAATATGTTTCTTTTTTTTTCAAATTATTAATTCCACACAATGGCTTCCTTGACAAATACCACTTCAGGGTTCTCAACGCTTTGATTTCTCTTTCTCTCACTACATCTTTGACCTTTTCCAATACAAATCCTGTAATTTGAGCCACATATAATTATGTCGAATACAAATGCTTTTAAATTGAAGAACTCTGCAAACTTGTCTGCAGATGCTTTTAATTTGGCATGTCTGAAAGTTTATTATTGAGTAAAGTTTTATTTGTCTTTTTTTACCCACTAGTACGCAGCTCTTGAAAATAAGGATAAAAAAGGAGTTGTTACATGTAGCAAAGAATAGTTTGCTTTTCCACAATTTTTCTTTCTTTGCCTTCAACTATATCTTCCTTGTGTCTCATATATCTGTACTTTAACATGCACAGAACTTTTTAACCAAATAATCATGTGTTTAACAACCCTGATGAAGAAGGCTTAAAAAACATTGTGGGAAAAAGAGAAAATGCTGGAAACCAGCATTTTCTCTTTTTCCAACAAGGTTTTTTAGCTTTCCAAAAACAAATTTCTTCTTTAGAGTCACATTTATTTTTTCGTCTGCAAAAGCCTTCAATTTGGACTAGTCTAAATTTTGCCGCTTGATAAAGAGTTTATTGGTTTAGTTTATCAAATCAAAACAGGTCAAATTCCTTAAACTCTAATTTAGAAGACAATATTCTAGACTTGTTTAAATTGAAAGCAATTGCAGACTGCAAATTAAATTTGAATCATATGATTAAATGGTCTTTGAATGGTATCAATGTTGTGGGAGAAGGAGAAAATGTTGGTTATCAGTATTATATCCTTTTCCCTCAGTGTTTTTAACTCATAAAATGCTGGCACTGACTTAATTTGTTTTTGCACGGAATGTGCAGTCTGATCTTGGATCTACTGTTTCTGCTATTGTTTTACCAGTATTATCCTCTTTTCTCACAATGTTTTTCACTCCTAAAGTGCTAGAACCGACTTAATTTGTTTTTGCACAGAACGTGCAGTCTGATCTTTGATCTACTCTGTCCACTATTTTATTATATATTCTGGCTGACAAAACAATTAAAAGACAGTATATGTATTTCTGATGTTTTTCTTCATTGAAACAGTTCATTTCATTCATTCAGCGCTCTATGGGTTAAAAAGCCTTCTGTCCCTGGATCATTTGAACACAGGAAAGTTTCACAAAAGATTGACTCTATCAATATTGTGGGAAAAGGAGACAATATTGGTTACCAGCATTATGTCCTTTTCCCAACAGTGTTTTCAAAAGCCTTCTAGCCCTGAGTAGTTTGAACACAGGAATGTTTCATAAAGGATTAATTAACTCAAGATGACAAATTTTACACTTGACCAAATTGAATGCAAAGGCAGACGACACATCAAATGTGATATAAGAGTTGTCCTCATAAAAGAAGAAAACATTTTGGACAAATGGGTAGATTTATGAAAAAAGAAAGCATTTGCAGGTAATAAAATATATGTGATTTAAATGATGGGATTTATTGTTGAAAGGATATGAAAAATGGTGGGAAAAGAAGGAAATGCTAGTAACCAGCATTTTCCTTATTCGCACATTGTTTTCAAATGTTCTTCCTCAGGGTTGTCAAAGCATATGAATGTCTGATAGAGGTGTGAAAAATTAAACCCTTAAGCTGCTAAGTGCGACTCATTGACCTTTTGTGGACAGTGTTGATCATGATCAGACTGTACGGAATGTGTAGTCTGATCTTGGATCTACACTGTCCAACAAGAAAGTATCCCTCCCTCCAAATAACTATAAAATAACAATATTTGGGTTTTCTCTATGGGCTTGAAAGTTTCATTTAATTTACTTAGCCGGTTAACTCTTTCCCAAATGACAATATTTTTGACAGGTCCAATTTGAAAGTGCTTGCAGATGACACATGTATGGCACAAATGATTGGATTTGTATCAGATAGTCTAGTAAACATTGTGGGAGAAGGAGAAAATGCTGGTTACCAGCATTTTCTCCTTTTCCCACAATGTTTTCAAAAGGCCTACTTCTCAGGGTTGTTAAAACTCGGGATTGTGTGGTAAAGGGTTAAGGGGTAATATTGATCTATCTCACTCGTCTTATATTACTTACTGGTTTACTAAAACACAAGTCTTAACCCTTCGAATGCCGTATAAACCCAACAGACATTGTAAATCAAGAAATAAAAACTTAATAAAAGCAAAAAATCGGGGTAGATTTTGTCGTGAATGTCTCAGCAAAGCAGACAGTGTACGAGTGCAAGTTTTGTGCAGTCTGATCTTCATCCATACTGGCAGCAAAAGCAGCTATAGCAGTGAAAGACACTTTAAGGGTAAACAATGCTATGCCTTTAAATGCATTTTAATTCACCTATGGTGTATTACCCGCAAAAATATCAGAGAAATTATGAGAAATTACTTGGTACATGGTTATGCATTTTCTTCATTTGTCATTGCATGCTCTACATGACTATTTGGGTCCTGCGTGGCTCAGTGGTAAAGTATGGGACTCGTAACCTGGAGACCCTGGGTTCAAGCCGCACTGGATCCACTGGGTTTTTCGTGGGAGTGTCCTTGGGCAAGACACTTCAGAGCCCTAGCCTAGTACTGGTAAAACCCAGGAAATACATGAATATGTGAGCTTTCGCCGTGATATGACTGAAATAATGTTGAAAACGGCGTTAAACACCATTCAATCAATCAATCAACATAACTATCTCATTGGTTATTTGTTTTTGGTGTTTGAGTATTTAAATGCTTTGTGTCACTCTTTAGCTGTTTAAAAACTCTTACCTTGTTTTTTTCGTTTCAGTGAAAAAAATAGTTTTTCACCCGTAACCCTTAAAGTCCTGTAACCGACTTAATTTTTTTTTTGCAGACAGTGCAGACTAAGATCAGACTGCACAGAATGTGAAGTGTGATCTTTGATTTACATTGTCTGATCCCATGATACACATTTTAAGGGAAAAAAAACCTTGAAATCGCAATGTTTTTTGCTCTTTTCCTAATCAAAAAAGGTCCAACTCATAAATTCAGTGTTTTAACCCTTTCCCAAACGGCAAATTTTGGACCAGACCGAATTGAAAGCATTTTGCAGATGACAAATTAACAGTTGCTAAAAAGATGATTTTTCTATATGATAGGGTAGAAAGCATTGTGGGAAAAGGACAAAATGCTGGTTACCAGCATTTTCTCCTTTTCCCACAATGTTTTCAAAAGGCTTCTATTCCTGACCCGTAAAAACCAGGGATTGTTTGGGAAAGGGTTAAGGATTAAACTGCTATATAAATGAAACAAAAATTTTCACGCAGTAAAACCCAAATATTGTGATTTCAAAGTTAATTTCACTGGGAAAAATCGGACAGTGTTGATCAAAGATCAGACTGCACACTTTGTGCAGTCTCATAAAAGTGTGCAGTCTGATTTTGACCTACACTGTTCACAGGGCCCCCCCCCCCCCACCAGTCGTGCTTAGCAGCCTAAGGATAAAAAGATAGATTTCAAACTTTTTCTCACCATATAGGGTTATTGCAAATAAAAATAGATCAATAAATCAATATCAGACTTTAGTAGTCAAGCCTTCAGATGAAAATCTGTGTATGAGTTTCATCTGATTGTGTTTCGGCCGTCAAAATATGCCGAGTATTTTACTAAGTCATGTTCTTGACTACAATATCTCAGAAAATAGGAATGAATAACAGATCCAAAATCTGACTGCATGTTCTGTGCAGTCTTGTCTGAATCTGATCTGAATCTCCGCTCTCCGAAGAGGCTTTTTCCCTGGTCAGTTGATTCAGACATGGAGAATATGACGTTAAGTGAGCTTTTTTGTGTTGCAATTTCAGGTTTTTAAATGGTGGGCGTGAGCCGGACGATTAGAGAGACCACAAATTTCGGAAACCCGTCTGCTGAGGGCAAACTGATGTAACTGCAACTCGTAACGGCTTTTACTTACAATCTTATAACACTAATACCAGCTGTTGTGACCTTATTGGAGAGGTCATCAGACCTCTCCAATAGTGGTGAGTTTAAAAGGCAGACTGTCTCAGAAATTGCTGTCTAAATCCATTTTCTTTGCGAAATTATTCTGATACACAGTCTGTTTCGTCATGGTTTTATAAATAAACCGAAATCGAAAAACTGAAAAAGGAAATAGACGTGGTTTGTTTTTATTTGACGGATTTCAAAAGAGTTTTGTTCTATTGATTTGATTGCAAACGTCCTCTCTCATAATTGTTTCTTTTTTTTTCTATGAAGCTGAATAATCTAAGCAAAAGGAAAAAAAAAAAGAATTTCCTTAAAAAAAGAGAAAGAACACCACGGGAAAAAATCACGCGACTTGGAAACGCGGGAAAAAAATCGCGTGACTGCCATGTACTGCATGAGAAATTTCTACGCTTCGTTTTCATTCAATATCCAACTTGTTTGTTTACATGTACCAAAATATATTGAAATTAATAGCCAATAAACTATTTGTAAACATTGATGCTGACCTCTCCTGGCTTCTTTTTTAAAGAAGCCAACTTGTTATTGGAGAGGTCATCAGACCTCACCAACAGTGGTGAGTTTAAAAGGCAGACTGCCACAGAATTTGCTGTTCTGATACACAGTCTGTTTCGTCACTGTTTTGTAAATAAAGCAAAATCAAAAAACCGAAACAGGAAATAGACATGGTTTATTTTTATATGACGAATTTCAGAAAAGATTTGTTATATCAATTTGCCATGGCTGCAAATGACCTCCCAAGTAATTGTAATTTTTCATTTTTTCATTAAGCAAATAAATCTAAGCAGAAGAAAAAATAAGAAGAATTTCGTTAAAAAAGAGAAAGAAGACCGCTGGACAAGATCATGCGACTTGAAAACGCGGCAAGACGGTCAAATGACCGTCATGTAAAGCATATGAGATTTCTAAGCGGCGGTTTTTTTACTTGTTTGTTTACATGTACCAAAATATATTGAAATTAAAAGCCAATAAACTATTTGAAAACATTGATGCTGACCTCTCCTGGCTTCTTTTGTAAAGAAGCCAACTTGTAAATACTACTTTTAACCCAGATAAGCGCAAGAATACGAACTATTAGTAAACAGGCCTTCAAGTAATCCCATACTTAACTTCAGTTAGGTAATAAATGGCTGTTGCAGTTTGTTTATCGTTGAATTATGCCATAGTACAAGTATTATCAAAATCTCGGGCCTGCAAAAACTAGAAATTTTGTAGCAGTTTACTTACAATGCAGCTATAAGAAATGGTGTCAGTGATAAAGCAACAACTTACGAATGAAACAAGAGCGAATCAAGGAGTATCGGGTTATGTAAGCACATCTTGTAGTCGTCTGCTGTCCATTTTTGGCAAACTTCGAGAGATCCGTTAATCAAGTTATACGTAGTTACGGGATCGACCGAGTTGTGACGAGTGCTGTCCGTATTTGTAGCAGGTGTTGAAAAGATGATAGGTCATTTGGCCTTGAGCAACGAGGAACGGAGTTTGTAAGGAAACATTGCTTTAAGAAGATTTGAGAATTTAGATTGTTTTGCCTTAGAGCAAACTGATGTACGAGGGCTGTTCGATATGTAATGTGTATTGTACCACAGCGCGATAACGCTTTCAACGATTTCGTGGATGATGATACGCTTGAATAGCTCTATTCAATACCTTTCCAACGGCATAAACACGAGCCTTTAGCTCCACATAGTTTTAAACTTATAGTCATTTCATTAGAGCTAGTCGTTGACCACTGTTGTAAAAATGGTTGGGAAACGGATTAAGAATATTGAAGAAATTAGAGCTTATATAAACGTTCGCACAAAACTCGGTCATTCGGTAATGCAGATTTTTACTGAATTGGGGGAAGTTTATGGGTCTGATGAGGTATCTTATGAGACAGTTCATAGGTGGAGAAAGAAATTTCTGACTGGCACAGAGTCCGTCAAAGATGCAGCAAAATCTGGCCGACCTGTGACTGTAACAGGCAAGGCAAATGTCTCAAAAGTCAGGGAAATAATTGAAAGTGATGGCAGATACACGATTCGTGATATTGCCAACGCTGTTGGCATATCGCTATCGCGGGTGCATTTCATTTTGAAGCGTATTTTGAAAGTACGAAATATTTCTGCCAGATGGATACCGCATATATTGACAGATGACCAAAAACGGGTACGAGTACAAACCGCTAAGCAATTGCTCAAAATGTTTCCCAAATTCAATCAAAGACAATTTGCAAACATTGTTACTGGTGACGAAACATGGGTTCACTATTTCGAACCAGTAAGAAAAATTGGAAACAAAATATGACTAACTAAACACGGTAGAAGGCCTGTATTTGCCAAAAGAAGCATAAGCACAAAGAAGGTTCTTTATTGCATATTCTTCTCATGTGATGGTATAGCCGTACAAATTCCGGTGCCGAAGGGCAAAAGTGTTACAGGTCGGTATTACCGAGATGTTATACTAAAAAAGGTCAAGAAATATTATCTTAAACGACGCCCTGTGCCAGCATTTAGGCATGTTCGTCTACTTCATGATAATGCTCCATCACATACATCTGAGCTTGTGAAGCAATTTTTGAAGTCGGAGAAGGTTACCGTCTTGCCACACCCACCATACTCTCCAGATCTAGCCCCATGCGACTTTTTCCTTTTTCCAAAACTTAAAAAGTTCTTATCTGGTCGTCGTTACAAGTCCCGACAAGCCCTTGGCTCAGCCATCAGTCAGAGCCTCAGAGGTTAAAGTTACATCATTTGGTAAAGGGTTGAGGGTTTGGTAGATACGACATTCTTTGAAAGTAATGTGGGAGAAATTGGCCAGCCGATGTTTTGGACAGAACAATCTTGCCCAGGACAATTTAGCTAGCCGAAAAACATTGGGTAGGATAATTTGTCCAGAAAAACACGAGCAGCCATCAGTAAACAATTTGATAGTCATAATACAGGCATGTCCTATACGACTTATCTATACCATTTTAAAGCATGGATATTATTGATAATATTTGACAATATGTTAGTATAGTTTCCAAAGTTGCAAAAGTTACAGAAAAGAATACGTGCATTTGTATTTTGTTAATCTTTTATAAAAGGTTGGTAGGTTCTGTTATTCATGATGAGTGATATCTAAAGCTTGAAGAACGGTATTACTGGTCAGAATAGTCACTTAAATTCTACGTTTTGCTGTCGACTGACAGTCATATATCTATAGCATTCCGTTAAACTACTAATTTGTAAAGGACACTTAAAAAAGGGAGTCCCTACGTGACTCAGTTATAAAGTGTAGGATTTCTATCCCATACATAGTTCAAACAACTACCATTTGATTTGTGATTTCAAACCATTGTAGTTTTTCAGTGTCGACCGATCACAGTGCTGACAGCACTTTGATTATACCTTATATTTCTTTTTACTTGTTAATCTTTTACAAGGCAATCCCGACTTTTAACAACTCTGAGGAAGAAGACTTTTCAAAACACTGTTACCAGCATTTTCTCCTTTTCCCTCAATGTTTTCTCCTCTCTGACATTTTACGGTTTGAGTAACATTATTTTACTGGTCTGCAAATGTTTTTAATTTGGATTAAAATTTTGTTGTATGGTTGAAGATCAAAGAATTTTTTCTCTTTGTACAGATTGCAATAAGGAAAAAAAAAACATTGATAGGAACAACATAGTTTCTAATTTTATTTTTTTATTTTATCTCTTGTGTGGAAATGGTCCTCATTTATTCACTCTTACAAAGGATTTAAATGCACAGATTATCCAATATACAGACACGAGTGATAAAGAATATATTTGTTCAATAAAATAGGTAAAGACAATTTATGATTACTTATAGAGTGTATTGAGCGTTGTGAATCACCCGCAAGGAGACGTAATGGCAAGCAATGTATGTATAAAGATCTTTTTTTTTTATTTCAGTTTTCTTTTGGGTCCTGGGTGGCTCAGTGGTAAAGTGTTAGGACTCGTAACCCGGAGGTCCCGAACTCAGCCTCCCTTAATCCACTGGGTTTTTCATGGGAGTGTCCTTAGGTAAGACACTTCAGAGCCCTAGCCTAGTACTGGTGAAACCCAGGAAATGCATGAATATGTGAGCTGTCGCCGTGATATGACTGAAATAATGTTGAAAGCGGCGTTAAACACCTTTCAATCAATTAATCAATCAATTCAATTGTCTCTATAACAAATTGTTTCTTTTTGTTTTTACTCTTTCCACAAAATCTTACAATCGTCCAAAATGAAAGCAATTGCAGACAACACAAATAAACGTGGCAAAATAACGGAGTTTATCTGTGAAAGGTTAGAAAACATTGTGGGAAAAGGAGAAAATGCTGGTTACCAGCATTTTCCCCTTTTCCAAGAATGTTTTAAAACCCTTTCTTTATCAGTGTCGTTAAAAATCAGGACTGTGTGGAAAAGTGTAACTAATTACATGAAACGACATAAACCTATTTGGTTTAGCCAATCAGAAGTTGTGTTACTTTCAAATTTAGAGAAAAAAATTTTTGAGAAATAGACTAAGAATGTTCGTAAGAAAAGGTGGTGAATGCGAACCCCGGTTCCGAAGAATCACTAAATATGGCATGCAACACGCGAAAAGGGACATTCGGACATTTGCGTAAAGTGCCATTCTGGATCAGCCTGCGCAGTCCGCGCAGGCTAATCCGAAACGACACTTTCCGTTTTTTTTGCAATTTTCTCTTTTGCGCAAGTCTACTGTAGCACAAAATCTAATGTAGTCGTAAAGTGTCGTCTCGGATTAGCCTGCGCGGACTGCGCAGGCTGATCCGAGACGACACTTTACGCAAATGTCCGAATGCCCCTTTTCGCGTGTTGCAAGCCATATTGGATCGTTTGGTAAAGAGCTAGGTATGCAGAGTGTCGTTGGGCCGCGGTCAGAAAACACATGAAAAGATGAGTTTTTGCTGTGATATGACTGAAAAACTGTTGAAAACAGCATAGCACAGTATTCAATCAATCGATCAAAGTACTGGTTACTCTATTCTACCTGTAGAAATGCATTTACAGTACGCTGCATGTTATCACAATTGTAAACAAGTCTAGCTAAATATATATGAGCCGTACTCTGTGAAAAGGGGGCTTAATGCATTTGTGAAAAGTATCGACTCATGTCAGCCTGTGCAAGCCGCGCAGGCTGACATGGGCCAAAACTATTCGCCATTTTAAAATTTTCTGCATGTCAAAGGAGAATTCTACCACTTTAGTCAGTCATTTTATTAATCCGCAATCATGTGATGTCTTGCTTAGTATAATACATCACGGACGCGCGTTAAGCCCCCGTTTGCCAGAGCATGGCTCATATAGATACCATTTACTCTCGGGCTTACAATCAGTATACATGTATTGACTTTCTCATAGAAAATTTGAGGGTGTCCTTGGACAAGAAATTACAAAACCCAACCTAGTTAAAGCTAATTGTCCTGCCTTGTCAAACCCAGAATAGCCACGTTCAAGTGAGCTATGGGCATGCATGACGTGACTGAAATACCGTTGTTAGAAGGATACACGGACAATTCAGCCAGCGGACTGATTGAACTGAATGTTGTTTTACGCTGCTTGCAACATCATTAGTCATATGACGGCGGCAGTTCACTGGGGTTTCGAACCAGCGACCCACTGGTTTTATGCCATAAAAAATGCCGGTAATTTGCACTTCCTCTTTTCCCATAATGTTTTCTGCTCAAGTAAAGACAAATCATGTTATTTTGGTCACAGTTGAGATGTAGAGTACAACGGTTTCATTATTGGCGAATTTCATATTTTACCCTCTGGAATAAAAATAAAATCGGAGACAAAATACACCAGAGAAAATTAATTAAAAGCACTTTTTTTAATTAAAAAAGATGGAGAGTATTTAAAGAACCTGAAAGGAATCCTTGTTATAAGAAGATCCTTTTCTTCCTTCAATAATTTCAAAAGCGGGGCCATTATATTACTGGGTTAGATTTATTCCCTTTTCTTTTGGCCCTCTGGGCCCAGTTATCCAACGCCAAAGAAATACAAACCTTTAAAGGCGTTTCAGCGAGTTATTTCTAGCGCAGAGAATTTCGTGAAATTTGACACAGAAACACTTCAAAGTATGTTCTTTCAATATGCGAAGAGATAATCAGACGTTGCCTGATGAACCAAAAAGTTCTGAGCCCACGAAGAACATAACCCTTTTTTCAAATTACACAAAAACCCAATTATTGCAGCATACGTCAGAATTTTGTGATTAAAATCTGTAATTTCAGTCAAATCATGTTCTCTGTGTTTTAAATTCATAGTGAAACAATGGATCCTCTGACTTTGATGAGAAATTAACAGATATTTCAAATTAATGATACGCTATCTATGTTTTAATAAAACCTTTAGCCCACAAAATTGCTTATTTTATCACCGAAAATCGGGACATTATTTGACCCTCAAAAAAATCTAGCGCAAAGATTTTTCTCATTTTTCTCATTTTTCTCAGAAATATACATAATTATATCCTTTATCAAAAAATGCAAAAAAAAAGATAGGTTGCCTGGCTATTTTTCCCAATATTCGAACTCAATTACCTCCCTTGGAACAAAGAAAGTGACACAAAACACCCAAGATTTCAAATTACTTAGTATGATGTATTATTTCTAGCATTAAATCATGTTTTTTTCACAATAAAGATTGTACTCTGTCAACCCTTTCCTTGATATAGTCTCGATTTAACATTGGTATGGGACGGCTTTGGAAAACATTTTGGTAAAAGGGGTAATTGTTCATTACAAGCAACTGTTCCTTTCCCCACAACCTTTTCTGCACAAACGGTTCTTTTAATCTCATTTAAACTTTGTTTAATTTGTCGTCTGCAGCTTCTTTCAATTTTGAAGTTCCAATTTAATTCATTTAGGAAAGGGTTAATACCAAATACATGTGGTATATTTTAACAGATGGGAGAATGGAAGAACAATACAAGTAGAACTGTCCAGAATTACTCAAAGGCATAGATTACTTACGAACCTTATAGCAAAATGAATCAAACGATCCTGATTTCTATCAATACCCAAGAAAGAGGGTTAGAAAACGTTGAAAAGGAGAAAATACTTGTAATTTTCTCTTTTTACCACACTAAACTTACTATCCGGATAAGTAATGTCAGACAAATGTACATGGTCCGTTTTCGCTGTTAGGAATGATTTACACCTTCATAAACTGATCTTTAAAAAAAAATGTATCTACCACTACTTTCTCCACGTCTTGCAGCAAATATCAGTAGTCCAATAATAGTACTACAATCAGACAAAGTTAGGCGCTAGAAAACAGAGAAGCGAAGAGACATGCGCAAAAATGTTGCGCACTGACAACCCGACGAAACGTCGTTAAGCCATGCTTTGCTAAAATGCATCTCCGTGATACATGATACCGAGCAAGTCATCACCTAATTATGAATCTATAAAATCTATTTTGTTAACAACCGACTGAATCATGAGGTTCACTGGTCCTCTAAAATGCTGAAAATTTACTAAAAGCAGAAAATTTCGACTCATGTCAGCCTGCGCGGAATGCGCTGGCTGGCATGTGTCGACACTTTTTGCAGATTCCTTTTCCGACAATGTTTTCTATCCTTCCAAAAGTAAATTTCTGTTTTTAAGACTGGCTTGCAACACGCGAAAAGGGGCATTCGGACATTTGCGTAAAGTGTCGTCTCGGATCAGCCTGCGCACTCCGCGCAGGCTAATCCGAGACGGCACATTACGACTACATAAGATTTTGTGCTACAGTAGACTTGCGCAAAACAGAGAATTCCACAAAAACGGAAAGTGTCGTTTCGGATCAGCCTGCGCGGACTGCGTAGGCTGATCCGAGACGACACTTTACGCAAATGTCCGAATGCCCCTTTTCGCGTGTTGAAGGCCAAGTAACAATTACATTTTTCGTCTGCAAAGGCTTACAAAGGTCAAATTTCGACACTCTACCCATCTTTAATTTGTCGTCTGCAAATGCTTTCAATTTGGACTTGTGTAAAATTTGGTCCTTTGGTAAAGAGTTAAGGAACAAATGGCCCGCCAAAATAAAAATTTGAGTTATAAGTGCTCCGTATACTTTACACACTGGAGAGACCTTACGTATTTGCTCCAGGTCAACGTTACTGCTCCTGTCAATTCAACGTACCCGCTCCAGTAAAAAACATGGCTGCGCCCATAAGATTCCACAAGGTAAGCACAAAAAAATAATTTTTTTTACATGTTATTGAATAGATATGCAGTTGCAGGTTGTCGCACGAATGTCTGGGATGTCAGTGCACGTTAATCTGTAGTTCTTTTGGTGGTTAATCGATTGTTGAAGACGTTTAATCCGACAAAGTTCCGTCGGCGACTACGATTTCTGGAAAAAACACTACTTGGAGTCTCCAAAAACCTTTGTAAAACATATACATGTTGTACACTTGATATTCTGAAGTGTGTGCCGTGTCAGATGACCAATATAATGATTATCCTCACAACTATAAACCGAAAAAAATCAAATTGCAGTTATTAAATGATATTTTGCCATTTTTGCATTACAACGTAACATGCTCCTAAATTCATTACAACGATCCAGCTCCTGAGCTGAAAATATGGTAAGCGTATGGGTTCGTGTTACAGTAAACAATTTTGTCATTTTGGTCAAGATTCTATATTTATTATCGTAGTCACAGTCATAGGTTCGTCATCGTTAATAATAGCAATAATCATCATTGTGCACGACCGATTGTATACTCGGTTCCATAAATAAGTGTGCACTTAATTTTCTTTTATTTCTCGTCGCATGTTTTACTGAAGACCAACACATTTGGTATCATACTTTAGTTCCGAGTCTGTAGAAAATGCCAGGCTAATCAGATTTTGACTAACAGAAAGTTTAAGTTAGGTTTTTGCAGTTTAAATGAAGGTGGTACTAAAACCAAAGTTGCAAAAGTACTCAAAGACTAAGGTAACATTAAAGTTAGGTTTTTCTTAAAGTTCTTGTAATTTTTCAATCAATATCTTGTATGCCCACCTCTGCTGTCGATACAGGAAATTAATCGACGTCGCATAGACCTTACATAACGTAAAATCATTGCATCAGGAATGTTATTCCATTCCTGAACGAGAGGGTGGCCAAAACCTAACTTTAATGTTACCTTAGTCTTTGAGTACTTTTGCAACTTTGATTTTAGTACCACCTTCATTTAAACTGCAAAAACCTAACTTGAACTTTCTGTTAGTCAAAATCTGATTAGCCTGGCATTTTCGACAGACTCGGAACTAAAGTATGATACCAAATTTGTTGATCTTCAGTAAAACATGCGACGAGAAATAAAAGAAAATTAAGTGCACACTTATTTATGGAACTGAGTATATATTCAAATCAGCTGAACATCTATAGACATCGGTTTATGTAATTAGTTAGAGGCTAAATTGTAAATTCTACAGGAATATAATACACCCAAAAGAACAAGTGCAGTGTCTGTCGATATATATCGGTTCAGATGTGTAGTTTGATAAATACTTGAATGGCAGTACAATTCTAAAACACGTTGAACCTTTTTTTTTTCTATCAATAGGCCTAATCTTATTGGGCACGTATTCAGGCGATCTCGGGTTCTCTGTTTCTCTCCCCAGTTTTATTAAGCTGACAGAATCAGACACTCATCGTGAAAAAATGGAGAGAGAGAGAGAGAGAGAGAGAGAGAGGGAGAGAGAGAGGAGGAGAGAAAGGGAGAGGGGGGGAGGAAGGAAGGAAGGAAGGAAGGAAGGAAGGAAGGGAGAGAGAGAAAGAGAGAGAGAGAGAAAGAGAGAGAGAGAGAGAGCGTGGGCGGATTTGTCTAATAGGCCTTGATGTCTTCTCAATTTGTTTCAGAAAGTAACGATATTAAGTTGTTTGTAACAATTTTATATACACAGTTGTGTATGAAAGTGGTCAATGCTGAATACATTCATTTCATACATTATTAACACTCACTTGAAAGTCGCATATACTTTACTTTAAAAAACATAGAAATATGAAAGCGAAAACGATTTCGGAAAATGATCACTTTGTTACGAAAGCCTACAAGGGTCAAAATGAAGGTAAAATATTTTTTATCAAAAACACGTAATAATGTGAATTCAAAACACCTTATAACGCAAAAAGAAAGTCGCACTAAGGCGAAAAATCTCGCAATAACGTGTTTTAAAACACGTTATAACGTGAATTTAAAACATATAATAACCTAAAAAAAGTTGCACTAACTCGAAAAATCTTGTAATAACGTGTTTTAAAACACGTAATAAAGTGTTTGAAAGTCGCAGTAACGCGAAAAATCTCGTAATAGCGTGAATTCAAAATACGTAACAACGCAAAAAAGTCGCACTTACGTGAAAAAATCTCGTAATAACGCGTTTAAAAGTCGTAGTAACACGAGTCGAAAATTCGCAGTAACTTTTTTTTTTACTTTATCAACATTAGATGAGTACAGTTTACATGTATGTGCAATAAGTCTTTGACATGCATTCGAATTTCCCAATAAAGATTAAATTGTGTTGGTTGTGAGTTTTGTCTGTTTCAGCGTTATTTCAACCACATCACAGAAATCACTTTCTTATTAATGACCTTTCTAGAATTAGCTAGTATTAAGTCTGCATCTTTACTTTGCCTTGCACAATAACTCGCCAATAACTACCAATAATTCGCATAAATATATTTGAAAGCTACTGGCTGCTATCCTAGATCAACGTCTTCGAAAAATGACAAATGGTGAAAGAGGAATGAAACCATCTGCAATGACGATTATCAATCTCCGAAAAGAATTTCGCTGAGCTGTTGAATCGAGCCATCGAACAAACCCCGCCTTGCATGTTTGTTTATATTTTATAATTTATATTAACGAAGAGGAGTCTTGTGATGACGATATCGAAGATGATAGTTATAATAGTTATGGATCTTCTGCATGATAGTTATGATAGTTATCCATCCACCCTTTGCATGATACTGTCTGTCATCAAGCTCTTCATGTATATAATGACATTTCATTTCAAAAGCATCAAAAGAACAATAAACCTGACGGACAGAAAAACCGAGAGACGGACAAAGAGACAGTTATACATATTGATCAAAAAAGAAAAATTGTTTGATTAAACTCGTACACAATCGCATATAATATCGTTCTCTGTTTCAACTCAGGAGCTGGATCCTTTTATTGAGTTCTGGAGCGTGGAGCGTTGCCTACAAAAATTGACAGAAAATTGCTCTTTAATGAATGTCGTATAGTTTTTGTTTAGAACTGTGGTGAATAAAGCATATATGAATCACTTGGCAAAGCAAAATCTTCAGCTTATTGTGTTTGTATGTTTAACCAAGCTTTTTGCTGACTCCCGCGTGTTGATTATTCAGAAATCATAGTCGCTGACGGAAGTTTGTTGGATTAAACGTCTTTAACAAATAACCAACCACCAAAAGAAAAATACAGAAATATGACATTCCAGACATTCCGTGCGACAACCGTCTACTGCACATCTATTCATCTGATTGTTATAGAAGTATGTTTTGGTGCTTACCTAGCAAAATTCTTGGGCGCAGCCATGTTTTTTACCGGAGTGGGTACGTTGAATTGACAGGAGCAGTAACGTTGACCTGGAGCAAGTACGTAAGGTCTCTCCAGTGTGCTTTAAGGTAAAAAGAAAAAAAACAGTTGGTTTATATCCCCCGCCGAAGGCGGAGGGATATAGTTATAGCGTTGTCCGTCCGTCCGTCCTTCCGTCCGTCCGTCCGTGTGTCCGTCCGGGAGAATATCTCCAATACCATTGGACAGAATTTCGTGAAACTTTATATGTGTGTACAATAACCCATTCCGCCTAGACACTTTTTTTGTTTTTTTGATTCGATGCAAAATGGCCGACTGGGAGCGATTTTAAGTTACGCGGTTGAGTGAATTTTTGTTGTTTTCAGTCTTATCTTGAAACTATACAGAGTTTTTACATCAAACTTGTCACATCTATCAACCTACAAGCCACAGACAATAGATATTTGTTTCTATTTCATGAAATGCCACGTCATGAAAAAAGGCGGCTAAATGTATAATTTCCTCATGGACCAATGACCATCTCTTTGTCCGTTTTTCTGGACAGATATCTTATAAATCCTAGACAAAAAGTAATAGAAATTCATGCAGGTGTTCCTTATGATCTCCTCCGATATTGATTTTTATTTATTTTTTTTTTTGCTTTTTTGATATTCAATATTGTGTCACAGAAAAAGGGGGCTTCATGTAGATTTCCATTATGGATCAATATCTCTTTAACTCAAAATCCTTGACGAAAATTTATGAAACTTCATACGTGTGTTCCTTATGTTAGTCTGCCAATATCATTATTTTACCTTTTTTCATTAAATGTTATGTCATGGAAAAAGGGGGCTTGACAAATATTTTCATTATGGACCAATATCTCTTTCACTACAGGATAAAATGTAATTAAACTTCATCTTTATTAAGCCACAGACAATAGTAATTTGATTTTATTTCATGAAATGCCATGTCATGAAAAAAGGGGGCTAAATGTATAATTTCATTATGGACCAATAACAGTTAGTTCGCCCATTCGTCCGCCTGGACAGATATCTTCTAAAGTCCTTGACGAACATTTATGAAACTTCATGCATGTCTTCCTTAGGATAGTCCGTTGATACAATTTTCTTTTATATATAATGACGTGTCATGGAAAAAGGGGGCTTGATGTATATTTTCATCATTTGTTTTCATTTAATGAAATGCCATGTTATGGTAAAAGGGGACTTAATGTATTATCTCATTATGGACCGCTTATATACTTTTCATTTAATGAAATGCTGTGCCATGGAAAAAGGGGGCTTAATATGTAATTTATCATGGACAATTAACAAAAAGGCCACATGTTCAAGCAACACACAATAACTCTAATATGTTTGTATCAAAAAAGGTCTTTTTCGGCGGGGGATATTATTTCAACGAAATTGCTTGTTTGTTTAGAAATCGATTAAACCAATATCTTTAGGTCAAGGTGTTATCTATCTATGTATTTCACATGCACTAGACACGCTACTAAATTTCAAAATTGCCAATTTTGAAAGCTGTATTTTTCTAATCGACTCCTTTCTTTGCATCCCCGCTCCTGAAAATTCATAAACATGATAGAAAGGACAAGACCACACGATCTGGCATCTGTTGGCGTTGATAACATTTTTATTAAACTAGTCTCAGGAAATGTTATTTTGGGAAGCTTTGGCAAGCTTGATGACAGCTTTTTCTTTACTGGTTTTAAAAATGTTGTCTTAAACGCCCATGAATGTCAGATTCTTTGAAATGTTATTACGCGAGTCTTTGGCGACCTTGGTTATATTTTTTCTTTACTAGTTTAAAAAAAGGGGGTCTCAAACACCAATGAATGTCATATTTTTTTATGGCATAACTATATCTCTTGAAGAATCACTCTGAGAAACTTACATATTCATGAATGAGACGGACTCGCTGCTTTGACATAGGTGTATATCCTGGGCTTGAAAATAGTTTCAAAGAAGCTAAAATATACTTACTTGATCTTAAATCTTAAAGAAATACAAAGCTCAGCTCAACAGCAATCATCAATTTTACAGTTGAATTGACCAGGAAATTTGTGTCGGACGCTGCTTATGGCAATAACGGGCAAGAGTACTGTATTTTGACAAATGACGTCACATAATGCTCCGATGACGTCACAAAATCTTATATCAAACACGTGCAAGATAAGAAGATTCGTAAAGGGTATGTTACACTAAAAACAACGAAGGTTATGTGACAATATGTCATTATATGTACTGATTTTTTTCTTTTGTGGAAGTTCTGGCTTGTATAATACCATACATACCTCTGTCTGAGTCTGAAAGAGCAAAAACCCGACAGCTCAACCAGTAAGGTCGGTGGTCCAAATCCCTAGCTCAGCCAACCTCTTTGCGAGAATTGATGGCAGTAATTGCGATGAGATTCATTCGTCTCTCATCTCTTGTTTGGGAAAGCAGCCAGTGGATTGGGGAAAATTTTATACGAGGCACAGCTTAACCCTTTACCACACGACCAATTTTAGACCTGTCTGAATTGAAAGCATTTGCAGAGGACAGTTTCAATGTGGATCATATGAAATGATTTTTCTTTGATAGGGTAGAAAACATTGTGGGAAAAGGAGAAAATGCTGGTTACCAGCATTTTCTCCTTTTCCCTCAATGTGTTCAAAAGCCTTCTCTATCAGGGGTGTCAAAAGTCGTCATTGTGTGGTAAAGGGTTAAAGAAACTCCAAGCTTTCGCAATGACCATCATTAATCTCCGAAAAGAATTCAGATGAGCTGTTGAATCGAGTTTTACCCTTAAGCTGCTAAGCGCGACTCACTGAGCTTTTGCGGACAACGTAGATCAAGATCAGACTTCACAGAACGTGCAGTCTGATCTTGGATCTACACTTTTCGAAAGTCTCATTTCTTAAATTATTTAGCAGGATAACTGTTAAATCAACAGGAAATGATGCATTTTCAATGATTTAAACACTGATGAAAACGGGGTAAAATCAAAACAAAAAATAACATTTAGACATAATGGAAGTTGCACTGTTTATTTATTCATAATGTAGCTTTCATTTGGGATATCTTTCGTGGCTTAGTATTCAGGATTATGGTTGATTGATTGGTTGATTGATTGATTGTATGGTGTTAAACGCTGTTTTTAAAATTAATTCAGTTATAGCGCGGCGGTCAGTGCACCTATCCATGCTTTCCTGGAGTATCTTTTTACCAGTACTACGCACAATATTCTTTCCAAGCGGCTGGCTGCTTTCCCATATAGCCATCGTCGAAACAATGGTCGGCGGTGAGAGAGGAGTGAATCCTGTCGCAATGACTATTATCAATCCTCGGAAAGAAATCTGCCGAGTCGGGGATCGAACAAACGACCTCCCGTT
Source organism: Hippopus hippopus (assembly GCA_946811185.2). Lineage (NCBI taxonomy): Eukaryota > Metazoa > Mollusca > Bivalvia > Cardiida > Cardiidae > Hippopus > Hippopus hippopus. The sequence goes on from OX328104.1 coordinate 42,785,582, forward strand.
CTCAAGTCCTGTACACTACCGACTGGCTACCGGGGCTCGGCGGTCAGGATTATGAACTTGTAACGAGAAATTCTGGTTAGATCTGACCTGCCGGTGCTAGTCACGTCTGATAGCAAGGTGCAGACTACAGGACCGTTTTCACTAGCAAACATTGGTTGGCAAACACCACCAAACACTATGTTTGTTGATGTTTGCAAACAAATGTTTGCCAGTCAGCAAACACCACAGAACACCGTTTGGTGATGTTTTGGCATGTTCATTTTTTTTACTCTTTTTGATGATGCCTGGTGGTGTCCAAGTATATTGACCAGTCAAAAGCTGTCTCTTTATCATGTAATTGATGCATTACATATCTTCAAACATCACCAAACTTTGTTTTCCATTGTTTGTTGTAGTGTTAACATCCTACGAACTAACATGACCATACGTTAACAAACTAGTGTAGACGGGCCTTTATATTGATGCATCGTAGAAAGATCATGAGTAAAAGAGTTAAAGCTGTGGTGTGATTTGAATACTATTGAAAGCTGTGTCATGCGCCATCCAAACACAAAAATATGTACTGATTGTACTGGATATCACTGAACCCAAACAGAACGAAAACAGCAGAACCAAGAAATACCTATGAACAAGAGGGCCATTGGTCCTAAATCGCTCACCTGAGTAAAGTCATATATGGTTGATACAGCTGAAGAGATCCTGATTTTAACTCATGCGTGTAAGTGACCTACTTTTTGACCAACTTGAACTTGTTAGAGATATTATCTAGACAAACATTCTGACCTATTTTCATGAGTATCAGGCTGAAAATGTGGCCTCCAGACTGCACACAAGGTTTTCCTAACATTTGACACAGTGACCTACTTTTTGACCCAAAATGACCCAATTTCAAAATTGTACAAGATACCAAGATAAATATTCTGATTAAGTTTCATGAGTATCAGGCTGAAAACGTGGCCTCCAGACTGCACACAAGGTTTTTCTGAGATTTGGCCCAGTGACCCTCTTTTTGACAGGACATGACCTAATTTCGAACATGTTCAAGACATCATCAAGACAAATATTCTGACCAAGATTCATGAGTATCAGACTGAAAATGTGGCCTCTAGAGTGCAAACGAGGTTTTTCTAAGATATGACCATGTGACCTATTTTTTGACCTGACGTGACCCAATTTCAAACTTGTCCGAGATATCATCAAAACAAACATTCTGACTAGGTTTCATGAGTAACTGACTGAAAATGTGGCCTCTAGAGTGCACACAAGAATGGAGACGCCTGGACGACGGACGACGGACACAGCACGATCACAAAAGCTCACCTTGAGCACTTCGTGCTCAGGTGAGCTTAAAAGGTAGACGGCGTAAGAGATTACTGGATGAATATTGAAACTCTTTTTTGGCATAATATGAAGTAAAATAATGAAAAGTAACCTCACGAGCAATTGTCTCTTTTTCCTCACTGATTTTCATTTTGTTGAAAAGCAGTATGGGGTTATTGGGTAAGGCTTATGAAAATATTAAATTTCCAAATAGCACAAGAATCATTCTTTGCTACATTATGAAGGCCCCAGGGTATCGATTAGCAATAGCAACGCTTGTTAATGGCGGTTTCATAAATGTGTGAGCAAGTATGACAGCATGTGCACATATTTGACCAATCGCAAATTTCAATCTATTCTTTCTTCACCAGTACCAAGAAGTAGGTCAAAAGCCAGCGCATTTAGGTACGCCGAAAAAAACATTAATGCAATTTTGATTCGCGTTACAACGACTTTTAAACCCGTTATTACGTGTTTTGAAAAACGTTATATAAATTACGAGATTTTTTGCGTTAGTTTGACTTTTTGGAGTTATTACGTGTTTTAATAAATTCACGTTATAACGAGATTTTTCACGTCAATTTTTTTTGCGTTATCGCGTGTTTTAAATTCACATTATAACGTGTTTTTGAAAAAACATTTTCCCTTCATTTTGACCCTTGTAGGCTTTCGTAAATTTCTTTTATTAAAGCTTCTGTTTGCAGCTTTCCTGTTTTATGTGAAAAGTACCACGCATGCGCAACCGCCGGGGTTTTTTTTTATTATTGTTTTTAATTACACGCATTCTCAAGGCAGAATCGCGATTATTTTTTCAATATCATGACTTGATATGTCCAATTTGTTTCAAAATGCTTTTTTATATACCCGTCTTTTAATCTTAATCGGTATTATTTGCAAAATAAACTGGAAAAACGGTTAGAAGTTTTGCTGAGTGTATTTACATTCCACTTGTTATGCATGTATTGGTTTTGATTGCATTGATAGACCAGATAATTTTTGTTACTCTTTACCAAACGACAAAATTTTGAACCGAATCAAACTGAATGTATTTGCAGACGACAAAGTAAAAGTTGCGAAAATGATCATTTCTGTCCTTGATAAAGTACAAAATATCGTTGGAAAAGGAGAAAATGCATTGCTAGTTACGAGCAGTTCCTCCTTTTCCCGCAATGATTTTAAAAGTCTTCTTCTTCGGGGTCGATAAAAGTCGAGACTGTGTGGTTAAGGGTTCACCCTTTTCCAAAACGACAGTTTTAGACTTTTCGAAATTCGAAACATCTACAGACAACGATTTAGAAATTTTGCGGAAATGAACTGTTAGATGGGGTGGAGAACATTCTGGGATAGCGTTTACAGACCAGAAATCAAATGATTCATTTTCTACTCTTCCCCGCTCCACGATGTTTTCAAAAGCCTTCTTTTCTTAGGGTCGTCAAAACTCGGGGTTGTTTGGTAAAAGGTTTAATATTGATATCAGAGAGGATAAAACACAAACTGGAACACATTTATTAACCCTTTAGCTGTTAAGCGAGACTCACTGACCTTTTGCGGACACTGTAGATCAAGATCAGACTGCACAGAACGTGCAGTCTGATCTTGGATCTACACTGTCCGATAAGGGGATATTATTCCCGAAAACATAACTTTGAAATAGCAATATATTGGTTTTTTACTATTGAATTGGAAATTTCGGTTTAGTTATTTGGCAGGAATACGGGTTAAGATTCAGGTAAACCGAAATATCACAGTCGTACATGCAAGGCTGTCGGACCCTTTCTTAACGATTATCGTTCTAAATGGCATGCAACACGCGAAAAGGGGCATTCGGACATTTGCGTAAAGTGTCGTCTCGGATCAGCCTGCGCAGTCCGCGCAGGCTAATCCGAGACGACACTTTACGACTACATTAGATTTTGTGCTACGGTAGACATGCGCAAAACAGAAAATTGCATAAAAACGGAAAGTGTCGTTTCGGATTAGCCTGCGCGGACTACGCAGGCTGATCCGAGACGACACTTTACGCAAATGTCCGAATGCCCCTTTTCCCGTGTTGCAGGCCAAATATGCGAAGTGAAACTTTCAAGCCGATAGTGAAAACTAAAATTTTGCTATTATATAGTTACTTTCTGGTGAAAGATATCTCCTTATCGGACAGTGTAGATCCAAGATCAGACTGCACGTTCTGTGCAGTCTGATTTTGATCTACACTGTCCGCAAAAGGTCATTGAGTCGCGCTTAGCAGCCTAAGGGTTAAATTTAAGAGCACAGAGGGTCTGTATTCAGAAACTATTCTTAACAATATTCTTTGTCTGATTCTCAAGAGTTTTCTAGATTTAAAAGTGACACAACTTTTGATTGGCTAAACCAAATGGTCCAGCCAATCAGAAGTTGTGACACTTTCAAATTTAGAAATTTCGTCAGGTTAAGACAAAGAATATTCTTTAGAATGGTTGGTGAATACTTACCCTGATGCAACCATCGAGGAAGAATTGAATCAAAATTTATTTGAACGCAAATTACAAAAATTCCGCACTCGCAATTTTTCCAAACTCTCTCTCTCTCTCTCTCTCTCTCTCTCTCTCTCTCTCTCTCTTGACGAGTGAAAACAATTTCTCAATCGCAGTTTCTCTATTAACAACAATTCTTTTTTTCCTTCTTTATTTCTCTGTTGTATTTATACTTGTATAGCCTGTTTTCCTAACCTCTTTCTCTCTCTCTCTCTCTCTCTCTCTCTCTTTCTCTCTCTCTCTCTCTCTCTCTCTCTCTCTCTCTCTCTCTCTCTCTCTCTCTCTTAATGTCTCTCTCTTCAGTTTTTTCCCCCACAAATTTTGATAAGGAATGGTTGTGTAAATAATATGTATTGAAGGTTTTATCAATCCTTCACCAATCAAATTATTCCAGTGATTTAACGAACCAGTAGGAAAAAATGGCAAACGGTGTTCGGTATGGCGAAGGTGATTGAAAACCAGCATTTTCTCCTGTTTGCACGACGCTTACTAATCTTTCAAAGAAAAAAAACTCATTATTTGAGAAACGTTTTATCTATCGTCTGCAAATGCTTTAAATTTGAACTAGTTGAGAGTTTTGTCGTCTGGTAAAGCGTTTAGTCAGTGTTTGCCAATCAGGAAGTTTCAATCAACGTTTGTTATTTATACGTGTACACCTGTCCTCCGGCATATGCTTGTTTTTCGTTTTATAGAAAACCCCTTTTGAAAACATTGTGGTCAAAGGAGAAAATCTATTGCTTGTAACTCATAAAACTTGATCAGAATGTTGGTCTTAATTACGTCTCTTACGAGATTTAAGATGGTCAATTCAGGTCAAAAAGTATCGGTCCAAGTTTCAGTACATGTAGATTTTCTTTAAAAATAATTATTGTGTTTAAACGTTAATTTGTTCTGCGAGGACAAAAGGCTCTTTGTTTGGTTTTAACGTCTTGTAATAAGATTTTATCTCAAATGCCAACTTATGTCATATCCTTTTTTTCTCTACGCCCGAAGGCCAGCGAGCTTATGGCCTTGTATCTGCCATACGTGCGTGAGTCAAATCATTCATTATCGGTTATTTCAAACATCTTCACTCAAAACTACAGCCTAAATAGCCTGCAAAACGCGAAAAGGTGCATTCTGACATTTGCGTAAAATGTCGTCCCGGATCAGCCTGCGCAATCCGCGCAGGCTGATCCGAGAAGACACTTTCCGATCATGTGTGATTTTCTGTTTCACGCAAGTCTACTGTTGGACAAAATCTAATGTAGTCGTAAAGTGCCGTCTCGGATTAGCCTGCGCGGACTGCGCAGGCTGATCCGAGACGACACTTTACGCAAATGTCCGAATGCACCTTTTCGCATGTTGCAAGCTAAACAAGAATAAACAATTGAGTCATGCTCTATAAAATGGGGTTTTGATGCATTTACAAAAAGTATCGACTCATATCAGTCTGTGCAGTTCGCACAGGCTGACATAGGTCGAAACCTTTTTGCTATTTGTTTAATTTTCTGCATGTTCAATGACTATCCTACCTTCTGATTCAGTCGGTTGTTCGACAAAATGAATGTTATGGATCCATGATTATAATGATGACTTGCTTGGTACAATGTATCCGAAAATGCACTAAATCTTTTTTTTCACAGAGCATGGCTAAACGTAATTTGGCCTCTCGAAATTTTTGGATAGGCGCCATACAGATTTCTAGATAGAATTTTGATCCGTCAAAAAATTAGGCCGTCATGGGCTTGGCATTTTAACCGTCTAATAGACAAAGCTTTGAAAATATTCCCCTCTAAAACTGCGGCCCAGACTTTATTCATATTTGGCTTGAATGATCCTTTGGTAGACCCCTTTTTTTTTTTAGATTTCTACAGAGTGTGTCATGATATAGGTTAAGCTTTCAAATATGCTCAAGGTATAGTGTTTTCTGAAAGGTACTACGACCTTAGAATATATCCTAGCCATATTTGAAAGTGTTACATATATTTAGAAACACACTGTATAAAGGATCTTGATCAGCCAAAAGTATGGCCGCTGTGTTCTCTGTTAGCAAACCGCTTTTGCAAACATCGTGTCAAAGAGAGGGTTTGCTTGCAGCTAGTAGTTATTACTCCCCCTTATCGCATTTGTTCGTCGTAACTGACTACTTTTGACCTACTTTTTGGTACTGAAAACAAATGAATGGATAAAAATTTGTGATTGGTAAAAAATGTAGACATGTTTATTCTATGGGCCCATGCCTATTTACTGGCAAATTTACGCCGTCTATCTTTTTTAAAGATATTTATTGTTTCAGATGTATGCATGCATGCATGTATTTTAACTTAATTCAAATTGAAATTCCTAAGTGACATGTACTTAGTATATGAGGCACGCAGTAGGAAAAGGGGACTTAATGCATCTGAGCCATGCTCTGTGAAAAGGGGGCTTAATGCATCTGCAAAAAGTATCGACCTAGGTCAGCCTGCGCAGTCCGCGCAGGCTTACCTTGGCCGAAACTTTTTGCTATTGGTCGATTTTCTGCATGTCCAATGACTATTCTACCTCATGATTCGGTCTAATGTAAGACAAAATGGACTAAGTGTGGATCCATGATAATGTGATGACGTGCTAGAAATTGTGCATTACGGAGATGCAGTAAGCCTCCTTTTGCCAGAGTGTGGTTCATCTCTATGATGTTTTGCACTCCTTTCAATTTCATATCAGTCATATAAGGGTGAATGCTCACTTATCAACCCCTTAGGCTGCCGAGCGGGACACTCAATACACCTTACGGACAGTGACGATCAAGATCAGACTTCACCGAATGTGCTGCGCAGTCTGATCTGGATAAACACATTCAGACACAGAGATAGTTGCCCTGCAAAAAGACAGCTGAAATCAGTCTTCAAGTTTTCACTGTAGGCTTGAAATGTTGATTTATTTCAAAGTCATAGGGCTAATTTTTTTTTTTAGTTACGCCAGCACAATGCTCTGGCTCTCTGGCCCTGCAGCACCTTGTCAAAGGATACTCCTTCGACAGTCAAGCGCTGAAAGAGAGAATTTAACCCGGAACCTCTACCTAAACTAAATGCTTGATTTATTTCAGAGTAAAAATGGGCAAGATTTGGTTGATGCTGTCATGTCACGTGACTTGAAAAAAGTCAGGAAGGTGTTACACAGAGGTGCAAATCTTGACCACGTGCAGGTATGTTGTTTTTTTTTTACATTAAGTCAATGAATGATTTCATCTGTGCTCTGACAAAAGGGGGGGGGGGTTTAAGCTTAGAGCGCTGAATGAATGGAATGGCCCATTTCAACAAGGAAAAACGTCCGAAATACTGTCTTTTCATGGTTGTGTTGGCCAGAATATGTAACTAAATAACGGACAGTGTAGATCTAAGATCAAACTACACGTTCTGTGCAGTCTGATCTTGATCTGCACTGTCAGCAAAAACAACCTAAGTTGGTTCCAGCGCTTTATGTGTTAATGCATCTCCGAAAACAATTATACCAAGCAAGTCATTACATAATTAGGGATCCGTAAATTCCATTTTGTCTGACAATTAATTAAATCATAAGGTAGAATAGTCCTTTCACATGCAGAAAATTTAATGATAGCAAAATGTTTCGATCCAGCTCAGCCTGCGCGGAATGCGCAGGCTGACCTGGGCGATACTTTTTGCAAATACATTAAGCCCTCTTTTCACAGAGCATTGTATTTCACCCTCTACGTTAAACCATTTATCATTTTGCAATAAACCCCAAAAATACGAGTTTAAACGACCCTCGGGAATAGGGCATCTGAAAACATGGTGGAAAAAAGAAGAGAATGCTAGTAACCAGCATTTTCTTCTTTTCCCACAACGTTTTCATTACTTCCCCTTCAAAGATAAGTTCTATTGTTTGGGCCACATATAATTTGACCTCTGTGGACGCTTTCACTTTGAACATGTTTAAAATTTTATCGTCTGGTAAAATAGATAAGTAATATACCTACATCTTCGTTAGCCAAGGGTGATTGTCACTACTTTGGTCTATTCAACATCGAATGATATGGTCGAAAATTATAATATCCGAGATACGCGTAATCATTGGTTGCGGTCTGTTCCAAAAGCACCAAAAGGCGTATAATAACATTTACTATCCATCATCAGCAAAACGTAAATAAGAATATCGAGCGCAGGAGAAAATTGTCGGATATGCTGGAAGTCATTACCAAAAATATAGATGAACAATATTTACCTCAACATTCACTGGGATAAATCAATTAAATGAAGTTCTAGGACATATTCCAACACCAGATGATGGACTTTAAAAATGAGTGCGTGGATTTTGCCAAAAGGGTTATGTTTTGCGACGTTTGATTGGTTTTCGATGATGTAATTCTAGGAATGATAACTATCAAAATCCAGTTGGCGGCGTGTCGCGGGATTTACAAATTTCAACTTGATCAGCCAAGGTGGAATAGAGCAAAGTAGTGATCGTCACCCTTAGCTAGCAAAATGCTTATGTTTGGCACAATGTTTTCAATAAGACGGAAAAGGTCGTCTTCAGGAATGGTAAGTTAGGATCACAGTTTCTTTAGTATTCCGTTTACTTTTCTTTTAACAGAGAGGAGATACTGCGATACATCTTGCTGCAAGACATGGGGACAAAGATATCATATCAGCATTGTTAAGGGCCGGGGACAGTGTCAACAAGGGCAATCAAGTAAGTACGGAATAAGGTCAAGCGCATGCAATTAAGTGGGGGATTGGGTCGACAAGTGCAACCAAGAAAATGTGGGATAAGGTTGACAAGGGCAATCAAGTATGTATGGAATGAGGTCGACATGAGCTTTTAATTAAGTGTGGGATTGATCAAGTGGAATGAGGTCAACAAAGTATGGGATTGGGTCAACAAGAGCAATCAATTAAGTGTAGGATAAGATAAAAAATGGCAACCAAGTAAGTGTGGGAATGGGTCAACAAGTGCAATCAAGTAAGTGTGGAACTGGGTCCGTAAAGTCAACTAGGGTAATCAAATCAGTGTAGGAAGGGGTTAACAAGGGCAACCAATTAAGTGTTGGAGAGGGTCCACAAGGGCAACCAAGTAAGTGCAGAATTGGGTCCATAAGGTCTACTACGGTAATCAAGTTAGTGTAGGATAAGGTTAACAAGGGCAATCAAGTACGTGAAGGATAAGGTCAACAAGGGTAACCAATTAAGTGTTGGAGAGGGTTAACAAGGGCAACAATTAAGTGTCGGAGAGGGTTAACAAGGGCAGCCAATTAAGTGTTGGAGAGGGTTAACAAGGGCAACCAATTAAGTGTCATATAAGGTCGACACGGGCTTTCAAGTGAGCATGGGGTACTGTCATTAAAGTCGTTGAATTAGTTTGGAAGAGAGTTGACAAGGGCAATCAAGTAAATCCGAAATGAAGTCACCAACGACCATCAAGTGGTCTACAAGGGCTATCAAGTATTGGATAACTTCAGCAAGAGCAATCATGTGTTAGAGGAATTGTGTATGGGCAATCAAGAGAGGGATAAGGTCAACAAATGCAATCAAGTGTGCGATATGTCAGTAAGTACAACAAAGTGTTTGATACGGTCAATAACGGCAATCAAGTGTGAAACAAGGTCAACAATGGCAATTTAATAAGGTTGTGCGTTTGAATCGGGGCTTGAGAAATTTATTTATCTATTTTATCTGATTATGTTTACAGAACGGTAATACACCGCTCCATTTTGCAGCCAGAGGTGGGCGTGAGACTTTAATTGATTACCTGATTGGAAAAGGAGCCGATGTTAATATTCAAAATGAGGTAGAGTGGATGTCTGGTCTTATGTTTTTTATATTAAAAAAGATTAAGTCCATTGTAAACTATGGAGTATTCCCTTTGTTTTAGCAAAGGTTTCTCTTTACTCTTTTAGTGCCAAATATAGTGGGAGCCATACTCTGTGGAAAAGGGGCTTAATACATCTGCAAAAAGTATCGACCATGTCAGCCTGCGCAGTCCGCACAGGCAGACCTGGGTCGAAACTTTTTGCTACTATTTAATTTTCTGCATGTTCAAGGATCATTTTACCTCAAAATTCAGTTGGTTTTTAGATGAAATGGATTTTATATATCCATAGTCATATAATGACTTGCTCGGTATAATGCATCTCGAAGATGCATTTGCCAGGACATGGCGCTACCGTAGGTTACTTTGCAGTGATATATGTCCCCATCTAGCACTTGAAATTAAGATATCAGTATCCAGCAGTTTTCTAGTTTTCCTCAATGTGTTTTACTATTTCATTGAAAATCTCCGCATTTACTTTGTCGTTTGGACATGTATAAAAGCTTTGTGCTATGACAAAGGGCGGAGATGAGAACCAGGGTCCATATACATCAATCATTCTTATAACACTCTTAGCCTTATTTTCAAGTTTTTTCTAAAGTTGATAGTAACACAACTTCTGATTGGCTAAACCATTTGGTTTAGCCAGTCAGAAGTTGTGTTACAATCTAAATCTAGAATTAGACTTATAATTAAATTAGGAATAGTTGGTGAATACGAAGCCGGGACAGAATAAAGAAGTCAACATTTCACAGTGTGTGAACTATTTATTACAGGATGGAGACAGTCCGCTACATGCCAGTGTCGGATATCAACCGATGAATTTGATAGAACGATACGTGAAGATTGGAATGGAAGTCAACAAGCAGAATAAGGTTGGTTAAATTATTTGTTGACTAATTACGTACATATTTTCTCAACATGTAATTTGTCACAGTATAATATGCACACGTAATCTCGATAATAATTGGCCTGCAACACGCGAAAAGGGGCATTCGGACATTTGCGTAAAGTGTCGTCTCGGATCAGCCTGCGCACTCCGCGTAGGCTAATCCGAAACGACACTTTCTGTTTTAATGTAATTTTCTGTTTTTCGCAAGTCTACTGTAGCACAAAATCTAATGTAGTCGTAAAGTGCCGGCTCGGATCAGCCTGCGCGGACTGCGCAGGCTGATCCGAGACGACACTTTACGCAAATGTCCGAATGGTCCTTTTCGCGTGTTGCAGGCCAATTATATAGTACATCGATAGATAATCATATATGAGCCATGCTCTGTGAAAAGCGGGCTTAATACATCTGCAAAAAGTTCAGATTCGTGTCAGACTGCACAATCCGCGCAGGCTGGCTTAGGTCGAAACTTTTTGCTGTTTATCACCTCTGCATGATAAAAGACATTCTACCTCATTATTCAGTCGGTTGTTAGGCAAATCGATTTTAAGGATCCGTAATTATGTGATGTCTTGCTTGGTATCATGAATCACGTAGATGCATTAAACCCCCTTTTGCCATAGCCTGGCTCGTACGTTTTTTTTACTTAACCCTTTTTCTAGGATGTTTTGAAAGTCTGCTGCTGCAAATTTTTGACATATGAATGAATGAATTAATTAATTTCACTTAAAGTATATAGTTTTTCGTCATACAATATGACGATTACATGATAATGAAAACGAAAATTATACGTAACACACAATCTCCTACATACATCTCAAAAAAATAACTTTCACACCATCATTTTGATATATGAATAATTGAGACATTTATAATTTTGCATATTGTATAATTGAAAAGGAATTTGATTGACAAAAATGAGTTAATGATAAATTTATACTTTCAGAATGGAGATACCCCACTCCACGTTGCTGTATCACACTCCAGGGATGAATCTGTCGAAGCCTTACTGTTGTGTAAGGCCGATGTGAATGTAACAAATAACGTAAGAGGAGTGAAATTAATCCATAACCCGTGTCTGTATTCACCAACCACTCATATGAGCATTCTTGGTTTTAATTATCGATTTATAAAGTAACACATCTTCTGATTGGCTAAACCATTTGGTTTAGCCAATCAGAAGATGTGTTACTTTCAAAGTTAGAAAAATCTTTAGAATAAGACAGAATATTAAGAATGGTTGGTGAAAACGGATCCCGATTTACAACTGTGGTCTCTTGGATATTTAATCCGCAACCTTAACAAAGCGCTGATAGCACTGATAGCTAGGGGCTTTCAAATTAACACGATTCAAAGCTTTTCATTTGAAAATATTTTCTTTGGCACTTTCTCGGTATATGTACACACCGATCCCCTCTTTCCATTTTCCATCACGGATGAGTAACTCCTAAGGTGTAAGGCGGTTTTGATGGGTGTGTCGTTTCAAGCCAATCAGATACGTCACTTGCAGTTCCAGCAAATCAGAGACAGCGAATAACGCGCATTTATACATGATGTTCAGAGTGGTTGCAGCTTTCGTGCAAAAGTCTGAAACGTGGTTACTAAGATTATGCGCCATTGGCCCCTAGCCAAAAATTTGCCGCCTGGAATAGACAATTTATGCAAATTCGTGGGGGAAAGTAGTTTGTTTACGAACAATTGTTAACTTTCGCATAATATTTGTAAACAGCTCAGAAACAGCATTTCTAAATCTTTACGTGCTTTGTCATTGTGTAAGTATGTTATGCAAGGTTTTGGAACGATAGAGATCCTACGTGGATCAGTGTATGATTCGTAATCCAAGAACCTTGGATAGTTGGATGGTCTGAAAGTAACCTCTACTTTTCAGCAATGGGTTAACAAATGGGCTATGCTCCGGTAAAAGGGGTTTAATGTGACTCAGATGGTACGAATTCGTCTTTGAAGGGATAGAAAAATTTTAAATTTTTCGAAAAAGGAGAACATGCTGGTTACTAGCATTCTCTCCCTTTCTCAAAATATTTTCAGAAGCCAACTTTCCTCGGGTTGGGAAAAATGGGATCGTTTAGCAAAGTATCAAAATACAAATGTGTCAAGCTCTATGAAAACGGCATCTGCAAAAAGGTATCGACCCAGGTCAGCCTGCGCAGTCCGCACAGGGTGACCTGGGTCGAAATGTTTTGCTATTGGTCTGTTTTCTGTATGTCAAAGGACCATTCTACCTTATAATTCAGTCGGCTGTTAGACTAAATGGATTTTATGGATCCATGATTATCTGATGACGTGCTTGGTATAATGCATCACGGAGATGCATTAAACCCCCTTCTCACAGAGCATGGCTCATATATATATATTCTCTTTTTACTTTCAGCAAGGCAAAAGGGCGTATGAACTAGCTAAGCATGACAGTTTAGCCGAACTAATAAAAACATACTCCCTTCTGTTAACAGCCATGGAAAGTGGGTAAGATATTTCTATTACATAACTGCCCTTGTTTTCACTTTGATACAGCTATTGGGAATTTTCTTATCCTACACACGTTTGAGACAAGTAAATGGTGCCGTGTTTGGTCAACACTCTGTAATCATACGCCTCATTTCTAAGACATTGCTGGAAAAGATGTCTTTGGAAAATTAACTTTCAAAATTGGTGATCGTGACTAAGCAGCGAATTTTATCATCTTTAGATATCAAACAAAATCATTAAATGCAAGTTTCTTTGGATATATCTAGTTCGAAATGTCAAAGAAGCGAATAGGCTTTATGTAAATTTCATTTACATGTAGGCCTGTTTTAACACATCATCAACTATAATTTTTTATATAACGTTACAGTTATGTGATAAAAAGAATCTGGCATTCGTTGGCTTTAAGGTAAAATTTCATTGAACTTGTCTAAACAAAAACATGTTACAAGTTCGCCAAAGGCTTTCTTAATTACTTTTTGTTCCTCGTCTATCGACAGTTTTACTTCAAATACCGACCCATATCAGATCCTACATATTGTTACAATTTCAAAAGATCTGTCGGTCAAAGTATTTGAAAAAAAAAAACAGTTAAAACCTCTTTTAAGCAAGCATACATATATAGAGCTCCAAGTAAGGGCAAAAATATGGAGCTTGTACTAAGCAAGCACTGTCTTGACGCTCTACAAGGATATACTGAGTTTTAACAACCCTGAAGAAGGCTTTTGGAAGGTGGTTGGAAAAAGAGAAAATGCTGGTAACCGGCATGTTTCCCTTTTCCCCCAATGTTTTATACCCATTTAAAGACAAAGATCATCATTTGATTTGTTGTCTGCAAATGCTTTCAATTTGGTCACGTCCAAAATTTTGTCGTGTGTTATAAAGTTAAGAAAGAACAGATTGGGTATCCTAAAGCTGGTTGCCTACTTCAGATTGGACTGTATATCAGATTCGACTCAGCGTTCTGTGCAGTTTGGGGCTGTATTCACCATTCAATCTTTAGTTAAAATTCGTGGTTCTCAAGAAACTAATCTAATTGGTAGAAACAGACTTTCTTGGCCAATCAGATGGACAGTCGAGGAATTAAGAGCTAGATCTCAGTTTGCACTGTCTACAGAAACACCTAAGATTTCATCATAAAATTGTACATATAAATAAGTTTGACATACAGGCTTTGTGAAAGAGCTTGCAATACAAATTTACAATACAGATTATCAATACGTAAATGGTATCTTATTGCAGAGACGTAGTCAAATATTCCTACGCCAAATGTTTAAATTTTTCCAGTTACATCAGGGCAGAAGGAACCAAATTTGGACACACAGATGTCAAGATGATTTTACGATACAGCAAATTATCAAGACATAAATTTATGGTATCTTATGCTAAAGACAAAGTCAAACATTTCTACGCGAAAACGAATTCTCTTAATTACATTTTTTTCAGTTACATCCGGGCAGAAGGGACTAAATTTGGACACACAGATGTCAAAAGTCCAGTAGATCTCAAGAGAGTTGGCATTATCATGGAATCTATGTCACTCGATCAAAACTCCTTGGCTACCTTTTATTGCCGACGGGAAAAGTACGAAAACAACTCAGTCAAGTTTGTGACGGGTCCGGAAGAGGAAGTTCTCAGTGATGTATACCATTTCCGCATCCGTGACGTCATCGATGAGATCACAGCTACATTTAAGATTCCGATATATGCAGAACCTTCAGATAAACAAGAGATTGTTTTGAAATTTCTGGCCGGTAAAGGGGGAACACAAGTAATTAAAGACCATGTAAAATTAGACGAGGTAACTGTTTCAATGCAGGTAATTTTCAGACACACTACTTCCTAGCACAAGCACATGCGTCTTGGATTTAGGTAATTTGGTCGAACACTGATATTACCCTAATAGCCATGTCACAAGACTACCATGTTACGTGCTCTGACATTTCATCCGTCGAACACTGTTTCCATGATCAGTATATCACAAGACTACTTTATCGTACAACACACGACAGAGTGGCAAAGTGCTGTTCTAATCAGTGTTCGGCAAATGAAATTTCAGATGCCTTTGGCACAAATGGCACAAGAGAGAAACTAAACAGTTTTGTTGTGATAATAGTAATCGATAGCGTAGATATCGAGTGGTCCAGGTAACTCGTTTGATTGTTTGATGTCATATTCAACATTATTTCAGCCATATCACGGTGGACAGTGCAACTATCCATGCATACTGTTTTTTTGCCAGTGCACTACTCTCGTTCAAGCTATCGGCTTCTTTCTCACAGAAATATCATCGAAACAATGTTCAGTGGTGAGAGAGGGAAGAATTTGTCCATATGAATATCGTCCATCCTCAAAAAGAGCTTGTACTGTGGCTTGGGATTCGAACTAAACTACACCTGTATCACAAGTCCTGTACATTACCAACTGAGCTATCGGAGTCAACTTGTTTTATAGAGAACAGATCCGGATATCCAGATAACCAGTAAAGTAGATCTAGATTTCTTTTTTTTTTTCAGAGTGTATTTTGTGAGATCGAAACGGTACTTGTTCCAGAAACAACGACTGTCGTTGTGATATGCCTCTGTACTAAGAAGCAGAGCTCCGTGGTCGGCGAGGAAGCGCAGCGGATAAACTCTGAAGTTGAAGACAACTTCGCCCTCGATATTCCTGAAGGAGCATTTAAAGAAGACACTGTATTAAGCTTAAAGGTAGCATTAGATATAATGAAAATGTCCTATTTAAAAGTACATTGTATGCAGAAAATGTTTCTGCTCAAAAATACACATCTTTCTGGGTGACTCTCTATAAATCTACATGTGTAAACAATATTAGTTGTACGGTCATGTGGCAGGGGACTTGGAAACTTGTTCACGGCTGTGGTGAATCATGTCGTCCCGAGCTGAAGGCGAGGTGGCGACATGATTCACCACAGCCGTGGACAAGTTTCCAAGTCCCCTGCCACCTGACCGTACCACGAATTTATTATACTGCAAAGTTTTACCATTCCAACGTGTATTAAGCGAAATTTACCTGTTTTTTGGTTTCAAAAAATGAGTACCCTGACGAAGTAGAATTTCCCTTCTGAGTGCCCCAATTCAATGAAAACTGACGTCACTGGGAACTGACGTCACTGAAACCTTGGTAAAACGTGCAGTTTGGTGCATTTATAATCTTGATGTTAATCTTGATCAACGCCGCCATTTGGGATGTTGTGTTGAAAGTGTAGTCATGTATACGGGGCTCCCGAAAGGGAAACTGCTTTTACGTGGGTTTTGCCAGTGTACATGATATATGTGTTCGGGGCAGATTATCCAGTCAGATCACGAGAAATTTCTTTGCAGTATAATAATGTATACAGCACCCGATCAAACTGATCTTTGATCACCTAACCGACCGATGTCGACATAGTGTATACTAATGGCTTGATGACACTCTCTCATAATGTCCATATTTAGACACAACAATGCTGAAAATGAGATTACCTATCAACTAAGAGAAGCCATGTTCTGACAAAAGGGGGTTTAGGGCATCATGCCAAGCAAGTCACCACATAATTGTGGATCCACAAGATTCATTCTGTTAAAGAATCAACTGAATCTGGATCTGGAGGCAAAAAGGTCATTGGACATGCAGAAAATTTACAAATAGCAAAGGATTTCGACCATTTTGAGCGCCTGTTGGTGAACCTGTATTGCTGTACATAATAGATAGTTTCACAGCAGACATGTAAGAAGTGCAGCAGAGTACTTTTTGAAAACAATTTAATGAAGATGATAACCCATGGGGAGTGCCCTTTGCAAGACACATCCTAGTGCTAGTCAAGCCCAGAAGTGAATGAATGAAATGAATATTGTTTTATGGCGCATCGACAGCTTTGCTCATTTAGCGCGCATGTCTGTATTAAATGATGATAAAGCAGATTTTTGAGCTAAAAAAGTTTGAACAAGAATTTTATGATAGCAATAAAAAGAGTTGAATTCGGAAGAATTATGTGTGATCTTGATATGTATAAAAGACACTAGTGAGTAACAGGGGCCTAGTAGTGACGGGAATGAGTGAGACTATGCTTTGATAATGCCTGTACTCAGAATATCATTGAAAGTTGCGTAAAACGCCATCCAAACACACATGAGCCATGCACTGGAAAACGTTGGATTAATGCATCTATTTGATACATTATACCACACAAGTCATCACACAATTATTGATCCATAGTGTCAATTTTGTTCAACAACCGACTTAATTATGAGGTTAACTGGTCCTTTGACATACAAAAAAACTTAAAGAAAGCAACAAGTTTCGACCTGTGTCAGCCTGCGCGGACTGCGCAGCCTGACTTGGATCGATACTTTTTGCAGATGCTTTGAACCCTCTTTTCTCAGAGCATGACTTATTTTCTTTCTATCTAGGTCTTTGAGCATGACCAGGAAAGAGCTGAGAGAGACGCAGAAGATGATGATGACGATTCCAAGTCTATTTATAGTACAACTACAGCTAATGTAGAAGAGTACACGGGTTTCGATGACGTCAAGAAAAGCCAAAGGGCAGAAAGTCATACAGAGAGAGTGGAAGACTTAAAAGACAAAGCAGGGTCACACGGTGAACCACCTCAGCAAGACGAAAGAAAAGGAGAAGAAAACAATGCAATCGAGCAGGATAATGATCAAAATAATAAGGAAAACATCAAAAGTTCAAGAAGAAAACTACGAAAGCGCAAAGCAAGTTTGAATTTACTGTCAGACGTGTTTCAAGTCAATATAACCGGAGAACAGCCTACAAAGAGTGTAAAGATGCAATTGCCTTTAAGCGAAAACGCGACGGATATAGCATCTGAAGGTGTAAAAGTGATAAGGGTGAATGACAGCGATGACAAAGATGCTGAAGTATTGGAAAGTGAGACTATCATAGAGGGAGACAAAGTGACCTTCAACACGGAGCACTTCAGCACGTAAGTAGGAACTAGGTGATCATTGCCAGTAAATGGGTTTTAACAGTAGACCATAAACTTGTTCATCTGACGATTGACGGGTTTTTTTTTTTCTAATATTGAAAGTATTACTTCATGGCTGTTTTTCATAAAGTCGTGTATATAACCGTTTTCCATGCAGTTTTAGGTGTTAGGAAAGTGGTTTGGGGTATAATGACAGTGGTGTTGGGTGTTTCTGAGTGTTTCTCTTGCTTATTCATCTCGGATGTAGACTTGATAACCTAAACCATGTCAAAACTTCAAAACGAGGCCAATGTCAAATCTAGAGCTAATCCTATGACATTTAATTCTGACATTCTTTGTAAGTGTAATTGGCTTGCTCTGTTTTTCAATCCGCATGTTATTTTCACATATCAAATGATACAGACGTGTCTGTTCATTGATCTATGTGGGCCTGTTTTCCTAAAAACAGAGGAATCATTCGTCGTCACAGGATGCATCATGCCATGCAAGTCATCACATAAGTATGGATCTACAAAATTCTTTTTGTCAAACAACCTACGTAATCCTGATGTAGAATTATCCTTAGACACGCAGAAGATTTACAAATAGCAAAAGAATTTCGACCCAGGTCTGCCTGCGCAGACTGCGCAGGCTGTCCTGGGTCGATATTTTTTTGCAGATGCATTAAACCCTCTTTTCACAGAGCATGCCTCATATGTAAATGCAGATGTTACATTTGAAACGGGGTATCACATTACATAAGCAGATTTCTTTGAGTGAGATAAGTGATTTTGTTTCGTAGTTTTTTCTCTTCAGGGAGAAGTCACCGTAAAAGACCTGGATTATACAATATCATGGGAATTTTTGCTGGAGTATCTTGTAAAGTATCCGACAATGTAGATCCAATAGCAGCATGTATGGTGCGAATGCGCAGTCTGGCTGATGTTGATCTACACAATCAACAAACCCAATGCATGCTAGAACCTCCAAATATTTGAGCAATGCACAGTAAAAAAAGAGGTGTAATGCGTCTGCAAAAAGTATCGACCAAGGTCAGCCTGCGCAGTCCGCGCAGGCTGACCTGTGTCGAAACATTTTGCTATCAGTCAATTTTCTAACAGTCGAAGGACCATTCTACCTAAGGATCCAGCTGTTTGTTGGACAAAATGGATTTTATGGATTCATAATTATGTGATGACTTACTGGTTAAGTGTATTATGGAGATGTATTAAACGCCCTTTTGCCAGAGTACGGCTTATTTTCATTTTCAGATTTGTCCTTTGTCCAGTGAAATGTACAGATCTGTCAAAGGTCATAATGGACATACAAAACGCAAAAAACCGGCGACAAGCAGCCAGATTTTTCGTCATGGTACGCATGCTCGAGGATGAGCTGACGCACGTGCTGGTCGTTGAATGCATCAAGTCAGATTTGAGTCATGAACGCAGAAAACGCTGGAAAAAGAAGGGATTTAAGAAACAAAGACCGAAGCATACGTCCAAAATCATGCTGAGCCCATGTCAGGAATTTTTCATTGAATTGTCGGTAAATGTTTCTTAACGTTTTATTATTATTGTTTTTATTATATACCTAAATTTGTCCGGCTACATGCGTCGCATTCGGATAAAATATCATACACAACAGAAAAAAAAATCCGTATCTTCACAACGACGTCAAATACGGTTCCAAATATGGCCTGCAACACGCCGAGGGGACATTCGTACATTTGCGTAAAGAGTCGTCTCGGAACAGCCTGCGCAGTCCGCGCAGTCTGATCCGAGACGACACTTTTCGATCGTGTATGATTTTCTGTTTCACGCAAGTCTACTGTTGGACAAAATCTAATGTAGTCGTAAAGTGCCGTCTCGGATTCGCCTGTGCGGACTGCGCAGGCTGATCCGAGACGACACTTTACGTAAATGTCCGAATGCCCCTTTACGCGTGTTGCAAGCCATATGGTATGATGACGTATCGGAAGCATGGAATACGCATGAATTGAATTGCGACATGATTTGTCCAAATGTAACGCTATAATATTCATCCACCTCATTCAGACCTCTAACCAGAGCATGAGTCAAGTCTTTAAATAAGTGAGCTGTTGCCTTGACTTAACTATTGAAATATGACAATATGAAAGCGGCGAGAATCTTTATTCAAAGCCTGACCGGTTAGGTCTGACCCCTGACCTGGTGGTTGCTGGTTCGATACCCGGTTGTGGCAAACTTTCTTTCCGGCGATTTCTCGCTTCACACCTCTCATGCATGTGAGAAGGTAGTCAGTGGCTTGGAAAGAAGGTTGTGTCAGTGCCGATGTGAGAAAGCTAGGAAACACATGCGTAGGTGCACAGGCAGCCGTGATATGATCTAAGCTGTTAAAACAGCGTTAAATTTCAATACAAAGTTATTCAAAGAAATACAGTCAACCCTGTCGTAAGCAGACACTTAAGACAGATGTTTGCTGTGTATTATAAGGTCTCCTCGGTGAATCCATGGTATACTAGCATAATTTCAGACTTCTTACGTGACAGAAGGTTGCCTTTAGGAAAGATCTGTACTGTAGTTGCTACTATTTCCAGGGTGAGGCTCGTTTCGATGATTCCATTGGCGAAACGGGACAACGCAGACTGGTATTTTCCCCTCATCGCGCAAGTTTTCAGCCCTATCAGATCACTTTACCGACACTTTACACTGACGGGAAGGCCTGTGTTCACATCTTGACCTCGGACAAAGAGAAAAACACTATCACTGATAGCCTTGATAAAATTGAATCGGAAATTGTGGATGATTTGAAGAAAGTGGAAGTAGCTCAATTGAAAATAAAGGTAGTAATTTCTAACAAAAAAAACAAAAAAAAAAAACTTTATGATGAGGAAAGCTCAAAATTTAACAGTTGTTTCTCTATGGAAGTCGCCAAGAACCCGTAGCGCAATCGGTAGCGATCAGGGCTGCCTTTCACTAAAATGCATACGCACGCCGCAATTTGCATACGCAGTTTAGGTTAGCAAGCATCAAGTCTGAAAATATGTTTTTCTTAACTGCATAACTTTATGATTTGAGTAAATATTTGCATAACATTACAACAGCTCATACCTTTGGCTAAAGCAGAGATTGTATTTTTGTAAATACAATCCAACACAATTTGCGCAAATATACGCAGTTAATCAAAACGCTGTCCAAGACTGGAGAACAGGTCGTCGCTGAATCGAATCCTAAGCTCAGCCAATTTCTTTCTGAGAATTAATGATATTTATTGCGACAAGAATCATTCCTCTCTCACCGCTGATCATTTCCCCAACGATGATTATGTGGGAAAGCAGCCAGTGGCTTTTAAAGGATGTTGTGCCAAGTACTGGTAACATAAACTGCAGTAAAGCATGGATAGGTGCACATGCCACTTGATATACTAGTAACTGAAATAATTTCGAAAACAGTACTCAACACCTTTCAGTCAATCAATGGATGAATCAATCATCAATCAGTCAATTCTAGGAAAGTCATCCATGAACATACGGTGAAGGAAAGAAATTTGACACAAAATGCCCCAAAATTTGGTTGGAGCTGGTCATGATTGGAGTATCCTCTGGTCCCCAAAATTCAATGTATTGACTAGGGGATTCGGCATTCTTGAAAATGAGCTATGTGAAAAGTGGGTTAAATGCACCTGCAGAAAGTATCGATCCAGGTCAGCCTGAGAAATCTACATCGTGAGGCTGACCTGTGTCGAAACTTTGTGATTTTAATAAATTTTCTGCATGTCCAAAGACCATTCTGTTACAATATTCAATCGGATGTCAGATAAAATGGATTTAATTTATCCATAATTATGTGACGACATGCTTGTTGTAATACATCACGGAGATACATCAACGTCCTTTTTGCCAGAGCATGGTTCTTTATTCATTTTGTTGCTTTTTCAGTGAAAGAATATGCTTGTATTAACCCTTTACCACACAATGCCGACTTTTAACGACTCTGGGAAATAAGCCTTTTGAAAGCATTTTCTCCTTTTCCCACAATGTTTTCTACCGTATCAAAGAAAAATTGCCCCATTTGAGCAGAAATTGTCGTCTGCAAGTGCTCTCAATTTGGACAAGGCTGAAATTTTGCCGTCTGGTAAAGGGTTAAATCAAGATTAACAAGTTTGTACGTGCGTTTGTGTTTCTTACATAGTAACACAATCAAAATTAAGATTTTTAACACCCACAACAAACTTTCATTCTCTATACAATAATACTTTGATTGATTGACTGACAGACTGACTGACTGACTGACTGGCTGGCTGACTGATTGGCTGACTGACTGACTGACTGACTGACTGACTGACTGACTGATTGATGGATGGATGGATGGATGGATGGAGGGATGGATGGATCGATCGATTCAGTTTGATTCGTTTCGATTCGGATTAATTGATTGATTTGCTTTCAGCATTCTTTCAGTCTCATCTCAGCGACAGCTCATATATTCATGTATGTCCTGGTTTTCACCAATACTAGGCTAGGGTTCTGAAATGTCTTGCCCAAGGACTTTCACACGCAAAACCCGGTGCTTCCATTGAGGCTCGAACCCGTGGCACTCAGGTTTCGAGTCCCGCGTTAAACCACATAGGACCGCTTTATGATTTGAATTTAGTCGAATGCGAATAATCGAGGCTGTACAATAACATGGCCTGCAACATGCGAAAAGGGGCATCCGGACATTTGCGTAAAGTGTCGTCCCGGGTCAGCCTGCGCAGTCCGCGGAGGCTAATCCGAAACGACACTTTCCGTTTTTATGTTATTTTCTCTTTTGCGCAAGTCTACTGAAGAACGAAATGTAATGTAGTCGTAAAGTGCCGTCTCGGATTAACCTGCGCCGACTGCGCAGGCTGATCCGAGACGACACTTTACGCAATCGTCCGAATGTCTCTTTCCGCGTGTTGCAAGCCAATTATTATTCATATTTTTTCAAAGCTTAAACTCCCACCCGAGGAAGATCCTTTTGGTGCCGACGTAGAGGAAGCTTTCACTCACAAAACTGAGGTAGAAGTTAGAAGAAGCACGCTTCGGTCATATTGGATGAAAATGAAGTACAATGTGATGAAAGGAGAAAGACTGACCAAAAGAAATGAACAAGTGAAACAACACAGCCTTTATCTACAGAAACGGAAGAAACTGGAAGAAGAGAGGGCGTTAAAAAGGGAGCAGACAAGGCTTCAGAGCGGTATTTCGTTACTTATATGTTCCCCTTCCGGTCCCACCACAGGGGACCACAGGCTTGTTTTCGCGCGTCTGTCTGTCTGTCCGTATGTGCATCTAAAACTAGGCCCACATTTACCAATCGTTCTTAAACGAATTCTAAAGAATTTTTTTAAGTTCAAAATAACGCTATTTCTGTTTGGCTAAACCTTTCTTCTACATCCCCCCCCAAAAAAAAAAAAAACCTATAAGAACAGCTTTTATAAAACTGGGACAAAGCGGCAATTTGCATGTACATATCCTTCACATTCCTTCAGTTTCGGGCTAAGGTCAAGGTCACTCTTACTTAAGTTAGTTAATTCTGTCTACAGTAATATCTACTTCAAGAATCTATGTTGTAACATAGATTTTCCCACTTTCCTTCATTTTAAAAAAATATACAGCTTAAATATATTGCTTTTTTGGCGCTATTCACCGACTTTAACAGCAATTCAGATTATGTAACAAGGAGTAAGTGCGCTTGTTCATTTTTTGTGGGAGTGTCCTTAGGCAAGATAACTGAGAGCCCTAGCCATATACTGGTAAAACTCAGTACATATACGAATATGTGAGCTGTTGCCCTGATAGAGCTGTCGCCCTGATATGACAGAAATAATATTGAAAGCAGTGCAAAAACATTATTGAACCCTTTCAACACCAAAGGCGAAATCGGGGGCTTTTGCAGACGGCATAGATCAAGACCAGACTGCACAGAACGTGCAGTCTGATCTTAGATCTATGCCATCCGCTTGTGTAGTTAAGGCTGTAAGGTAAAAATCTTTCTGAGAATCATAGGATTGTTTTTGCAGCAGTCAAAATGGGTCTAGTATTATATATTTGGTGCTGAAAGAGATAATCATCCAACCTAGAGGTTTTTCTATACCTTCTCTACCAGCATTAAACGCAACTCTCTCTCTCTCTCTCTCTCTCTCTCTCTCTCTCTCCAAGCCACAAGCTAAAAAAGGGGTTAATGACTTTCATCGGTCGTCAAAGAGACTTTATGTCTAGTCGGGATTCAACCTCTCATCTCCGTGACGCATTTATACCAGGCAAGTCATCACATAATTATGCGGATCCATAAAATCTATTTAGTCTAACAACCAACTGGATCTGGAGGTAGAATGGTCCTCTAACATGCAGAAAATTTACTGGTAGCAAAAGGTTTCGATTAATGTCAGCCTGCGCGGACTGCACAGACTGACAGGGGTCGAAACTCTTTGTAGACGCATTAAGTCCCCTTTTCTCCGAGTATGACTCAATTTATCCCGTTTTTTTTTTTCAGAAAAACTTCGAGGCAGACGGATCTCATTTCCCACCGATATTTTGTCGAGTTCGATGAAAGCACAGGAAGACAATGTGTAATGTCTGATATCGGGAACAACGGGTGATATTACAGGATTGCTGATATCGTTTGGGAGGTTGTTATAGATAATTATGAAGTCATGTGTTATAAGGTGGAATCACTGAAC
Source organism: Hippopus hippopus (assembly GCA_946811185.2). Classification (NCBI taxonomy): domain Eukaryota; kingdom Metazoa; phylum Mollusca; class Bivalvia; order Cardiida; family Cardiidae; genus Hippopus; species Hippopus hippopus. Next base: position 42,810,183 of record OX328104.1, read on the forward strand.
CTGGATAAAATTATTCTTCGACATATTCTTCGTCCGTTACCGCAAGGATCCGATTTATTTAGTCGTATCGGTCAGAAGAATGATAATCATCTTAACAATAGTTGAAGTAAACTGGACAATTCGGAAAACGAGCCGTACCGAAGTACGGAACATGCCGATAATTCAGTTCAATCTTGTGAACCAATACAGTGTCTAGTATATTTTGAGGTGTGGATTATTATACCCTTCAGAATCTTTGTTAGGGGTGGGGGGGCTATATAGGAGTCACCGTGTCGGTCGGTCTGTCTGTAGGTCGGTCGGTCAGTAGCTTTTTTGTCCGCTCTTTTTCTCAGAAACTGGACAGATTTCAATCAAACTTCATAGGAAGTTTCAATACCAAGTCAAGATGTGCATATTATAATTTGTTTATGGTTGAATAATTTTCAAGTGAGTTATGGTCCTTTCATGATTTGTCTGTGCTATTTCTCAGTAACTACATGATGGATTTCTATCAACCTTCTATCAACCTTCATAAGAAGTTTTAACACAAATCGAAGATTTGCATATCATAATTTGGTTATGGTTGAATGATTTTTCAAATGAGGTATGGCCCTTTGATAGAGTTTGTTGTTCGAGCTATTTCTCATTAATTGCATGACAGATTTCAATTCTTACTTCATAGGAAGTTTCAGTATGAAGCAAGGATGTGTATATTTCATTCTGGTTACGGTTGAATGATTTTCCAGTGAGGTATAGCTCATTGATGATTTTTTATCTACTCCATTTCTAAATAACTGCTTGACAGATACAAACTTCATAGGAAGTTTCAATATCAAACAAAGATGTGCGTATTATAATTTGAGTATGGTTGAATGATTTTCAAATGAGTTATGGCCTTTAATGAAGTTTTATGTCTACCCCATTTCTCAAAAAAATGCTTGACAGATTTCAATCAAACTTCATAGGAAGATTCAATACAAAGCAAAGATGTTGATCTTATAGTTTGGTTATGGTTGCATGATTTTCAAATGAGTTATGGCCTTTGATGAATTTTTTTGTCCACCCGATTTCTACAGATTTCAATCAATCTTGATAGGAAGTTTCACTACAAAGCTAAGATGGGCGTATTATAGTTTGGTTGTGGTTGAATCATTTTTCAATTAGTTATGGCCCTTTAATGTTTTTTTTTTTTTTTTTTGTAGAAGCTTTTTCTAAATCACTACGGATTGGATTTCTATCAAACTTCATAGTTAGTTTCAATACGAAGCAAAGATGTGCCTGTCATAATTTGGTTATGGTTGAATGATTTTCCAACGAGTTACGGCCTTTTGAAGTTTTTTTTGTCCGAGCTATTTCTCAATATCTACTGAATGGATTTCAGTCAAACTACATAGGTAGTTTAAATACAAAGCAAAGGAGTGCATGTTATAATTGGCTTATGTTTGAAAGATTTTTGATGAGTTATGGTCCTTGGATAATTTTCAGAGCATTCTTTGTTGTTTTCTCCTTTTCAAACAATGATTTCTACCATTTCAAATTCACATCCCATCTTCGAGTTACCATTAGTTTGAAGCTTGCAAATTCTTACAATATCGACAAGTTCTAATAGTGTGGGGTCTAGAAACAGCAGTTTCCAATTAATTTTGTCTTTACCTGTCGACTTCTCTCGCGATTTTTCGTGTTCCTCTAGATTCACAGAAGGAGTTAAGAGTGCTTAGGGATATAAATCTAATTTCACTGAAAATTCGAAATAATTTTTTTTTTTTTTTTTTGTCGTTCCCGTATACGGATTATCACGATTTACACTTGTTTCATTTCTTTATTTGTTTGTACGATCCTAATTCAAATATATTGTGCAGTCCGATAATGGTCTTTATGCTGTCTGCAAAAGTAACCCCGAGTCGCGTTAACCCTTAGGCTGCCAAGTGCGACTCAGTGACCTTTTTCGGAGAGTGTAGATCAAGATTAGATTGCACAGAACGTGCAGTCTGATCTTGGATCTACACTGTCCGATAAGGAGACATCTTTTCCCCAAAATACTTTTGAAGTATCAAAATTTGGGTTTTTTACTATCGGTTTGTAAGTTTCATATCATTTATTTAGCAGGATCAGGGTTAACTCATAAAACATGCTGGCTGCCCAATCGTGCTTCGCCCAGATAACCTTGATGCTTTAACAGGATGCTATGAAGGTATTTTCATAGTACCACAGCAGGCTATAATATTTCAACTTCTGTATGTACTATACACGTCGGCCACCATGTCTGTAAATGCAAGCGTGTAAATGGTGTGTACCTACTAGTATGGAACGCCTTTACTGCCTCATTATAGGGGGTTTTCTGTTATTAGGTACATTCCTCATATCGTTATTTACAAACTTCATCCTTTTATGTCAAACGGTAGGTTTTCTAAGTCAAAACCACATATTATTGTGTGCAAACTTAATAATGCAATGTCAAATGATAAGGCTGTTATGTGCATTCTTTGTATCATTGTTTGCAGACTTCATCATGTAATGTCAAACGGTAAGATTGTTGGGTGCATTTATTATTTCGTTATGAGCAAATGTGTTACCTTTATTTCAAACGATAAGATTGTTAGGTGTATTTGTTATTTAGCTACATGTAAATTTCATTATAGTATGTCAAATGGTATATTTGTTCGGTTCATTTATTATTTCGTTACATATAAAACTAACGGTAATATGTAAAACGATACGTTTATTAGATGGATTCTTTATATCGTTATGTGCAAATGTCATTATGCTTTCTAAAATAGTTAGGCTGTGAGGTGCATTGTTACTGTTATTAGGCGCAGACGTCATTATGTTATGACAAATGAAAAGTTTATTCTTTCCATTCTTTCTTTCGTTATGTGCAAATGTCAGTATGCTTTCTAAAATGGTTAAGCTGTGGGTGCATTGTTGCTATCATTAGGTACAAACGTCATTATGTTATGACGAATAAAAAGTTTATTCTGTTCATTCTTTATGTCGTTATGTGCAATTGTCATTATGCTTTGTAAAATGGTTAGGCTGTGGGGTGCAATATTACTATAATTATCTCGCATGACGCTCGGCTGCCATTTTTTTCTCAGATTTACGACAATTGATGCAAGTGTGCTGCTTTTCGGCAACATAACGATGATTGCACCCAACATAATGTCGTCTGTACCTAGCAATAGAAAGATCGACATCACGCTATTTTGAATGCACACACAAACGGATTATTTTTAAATAATGATTAAAATAATGCACAAAACAAACTTACAGGTTGACATACACGTATGACGTTTTACACGACGATGATACGAAAGCACCTTACAAACAGATTTTTTGCCTTGACACTCGAGTCTTTTGCGCTAAACGATAAAAAGAACGCACCTAACAAACTTTCCATTCGACATGTGATTAAGGTGTCTTCACACAATAATATGAAAAATGTACGAAAAAAACAACCATTTGAATTAAAAATGTGACATAGACACACAGCGATAAATAGAACGCACCCCATAAAATTACTTTTTTGGTATACAATAATGGCCTTTTCACATAATAGTATAAAAAGTGCATTTCTTAAGGCTTTCCATATGGCTGCACAAAATTAAGTCTAAGAATAACAACATAAGGAATGTTCCCAACAATACTACTCATTGACAAAACAAAATGACGTTTGCTCAATACAGCACAACAATGCACCTAACAAACTTACCGTTCAAGACACACCATAAAGGCATTTACACATAATGGAATAGAAAGTGCTCTCAACAACTTGATCGTTTAAGATAACTTAATGACATTTGCTCCTATGAAACATAAAGACTGCACCTAACAAACGAATTATCGTACACAGAACCATGGCATTTGAACATAACGATGTGAAGAAGGTACCTAACAAACTTACAGTTTGAGACAACACAATGAAATTCACCTATAACAATATAAGAATGCGCTTAACAGACTTACTATTTGACATAGCACAATTGCGTTTGTACATAACGATGTGAATAAGGAACCAAATAAACTTACCGTTTGAGACAAAATAATGACATTTGTCCATAACAATGGGAATAATGCACCTAACAAACTAAGTATTTGACATTGCATAAGGTTATTTGCACATAACAATGAGAAAAATGCACATAACAAACTGTCTGTTTGAGACTATATGATGACATTTGTCCATAACAACGGTGAATAATGCAACTAACAAACTTTTTGTTGCAGACAACATGATGACGTTTGGACATAACGATAAAAAGAATGCACCTAATAAACTAATGATTTGACATAACAGAATGACGTTTGAACATAACAACATGCAGAATGACTAATCAAACCTATAATTTGGCAAAATATAATGACGTTTCGATATAACGATAAGAAGAATACACATAACAAACTAATGGTTGGACATAACAAAATGACGTATGGACATAACGATAAGAAGAATGCACATATCAAATTAATGATTTGGCATAATATAATGACATTTGGACATAACGATAAGAAGAATGCACGTAACAAATTAATGGTTGGACATAACTTAATGACATTTGGAAATAACGATAAAAAGAATGCACATATCAAATCAATGATTTGACATAAGAAAATGACATTTGGACATAACGATAAGAAGAATGCACATAACAAACTTATGATTCAACATAACACAATGATGATAGGAGTTATGACATAACATAATTACGTTTGGGCATAACGATATGATGTACGCACCTAACAATCATACAGCTGAACATAATATAATGATATTTGCACAAAACGGTATGATGTAATGACCAAACAAATCAACCATTTCTCATAACGATATAAAGAGTGTACCTGACAAACCTACTATCTGACATAACAGTATTGCGTTTGGTCATACCCATAAGAAGAATGCACCTAACTAACACATCATTTGACATAAGATAATAAACCCTGCACATGAATATATGAAGAACTGACCTAATGAAATAAAGTTCAGTGTAATGAGGCAGTAAAGGCGTTCCATATACTAGTATTTTTGATAAAGGATTACACCTCCCACTCAAACTGATCTGAATCTACCTGAGGGAGCAATATCAACATATTGTATGGCAATGATCAGATAAAACACTCCCTTTTAGTGTCATTCAAGTTCGTGTGATGAATTAATGATATATACTTACAGCCAGAATGAAAAAAGAAAACATTAAAAATTGATGGACTGTAGAATGGTTTCAGAATTTAGTTAGCTGTGTAAACATAGATAAATTACAGATATATACATGTATGTTGTAAGGGACAAATACATATATCGGAAATTTTCGATTTAAATCCGGAAATGTCACAACAATGATTTCTTTGATGGCCTCCAGAAAATGAAACGCTTCTTTTTTTATCGGTCATAATCTATATAACCTTACAACCGTCAGGGGTAATATTTGGCATTAAGACACAAGAATAATTACAGTTTGGTAAAATAAAGATGAAAATAAAGATGGCTGAAAACGAGAATAGATGTATCTTTATATTTTGTGCTAGAGCTGTCCTTCATGAAAGCAGGGATCGTATATACGATCCCTGATGATAGTAATGTGTCATTTCGTTAGTCAGGTATTTTTATACAATAGCTAACATATAGGGGTATTTGTTTTTTTGGCTAAAGATCGAAATTTATTTCATGTTTTCCGGTAAGTTATCGAGAAATAACGGTGAAATATTTTTCGATATTCCATGGTTACGACCAGTGAAAAATACCGATTTTTATACTCTAACTCTTCGATTGAAGGCGGAAACAGTTGTTCCCGCGCACTAGTTACCTAGGTAGGTAAAATGCGCGTGCCTCTCAACCAGATGGAAATATGACGTAATTTACAATACATATCTCGCGCTTGACGTATTATTGTAATGCGTTGCTATGTGGAGGGGGTACACCACGGGAAATAACCGAAAAGAAACCGTACTGGATTTTGATGTAAGTTCCCCCAAAAAGGGTTAAAAACATGAAATAAATAGAATATTTGTTTTTTTCGGTGAAAGATTGGAGTTTATTTCATCGAGTGAACATCATCGGTAATATTTTCACGAGTGACGAGTAATATTACCGATGATGTTCACTCGATGAAATAAATTTCGATCTTTCACCGTCAAAAACAAATATCCTCTATTTATTTCAATGAGAGAGTCATCGGTAATATTAATCAATGGTGTTTTACGTCTCTTTCAGCATTACTTTAGTCACATTAACCCTTTACCATAAGGCAAAATTTGAGACTTGCCCATATTGAAGGAATTTATATCAACATTTCAAATGTTTTTCAGTCGATAGTATTTGTCTGTAATAGGTAGAAAATATTGTGGGAAAAGGAGAAAATGCTGGTGACCAGCATTTTCTCCTTTTCCAACAATGTTTTCAAAAGCATTCTTTATCAGGGTAGTTAAAAGTCGTGATTGTGTGGTAAAGGGTTAATACAGCGGAGAAAGTATTTAAAAGTATTGCCATATTGTAAATATTGTAAATTCGTTCATTTATTGCCTAAACCATGATTCAAGTTTCACTTTTTTCATGCTTTGTATATAATTTTATTTGTTTATGTACTTTTATGTAGATTTTTATTGATGTTAATTACACGTTTTTCTTTACCTTTTGCACGGAAATATTGCTTGTAATTTTTTCAAGTACACAAGTCTACTTTTTTAGAAACAGAACAGAACATACATTTTTTAGGCCACTGAAAGTGCTCTTGGACATGTTAATGGCTGTTTTGATGGTGTGAACAAATCTTTGCTTTGCTTAGGCCACCATATTGGTTCAGGAAAATGATACACGAAGGTGGTGCTCTACTGCCATTGAAATTTTATTTGAGCCATGCTTTGGCAAAAGGGGGTTTAATGCAATTTCAGAAAGTATCGACGCAGTCCGCGCAGGCTGAACTTGGTCAAAAAGTTTTGCTTTTGGTCAATTTTCTACATGTCAGAACACCATTCTACTTCAGGACTCAGCCGGCTGTTAGACAAAATGAATTTTATGGTTCCATAATCATGTGATGACTTGCTTTGTAAAATGTATCAGGGGATGCATTAAACCCTCTTTTGCCATTTTCTGACAGCCATTGAAATGGAATTAAAAGGCCATATGTAAAATGGTTGTGACATATCAAGAACTGGCTCATAATTGGCAACTCCTCAAACGGTTTAAAAGAAATGCCCACTCAAAGACGAAAAAAAAAAAAAATGGGTTCTGCAACAGATGATGTGATTACACGTCTTGATCCCAAATGGCTTGCAACACGCGAAAAGGGGCATTTGGACATTTGCGTAAAGTGTCGTCTCGGATCAGCCTGTGCAGTCCGCGCAGGCTAATCCGAGACGGCACTTTACCACTACATTAGATTTTGTGCTACAGTAGACTAGCGCAAAACAGAAACTTACATAAAAACGGAAAGTGTCGTTTCGGATTAGCCCGCGCGGACTGCGCAGGCTGATCCAAGACGACACTTTACGCAAATGTCCGAATGCCCCTTTTCGCGTGTTGCAAGCCAAATAGTGTTGGTTATAATAGGTTTACGAGTTACTTCCCTTTGGTGGCGAAATACTCCTATACGAAGCTGTCACGGCAAGCAGGTCGTTCATGAGCAAGCGCATGTGGGCACTTTCAAGCGCTTGCGTTAATGAACGCAGTGCATCTTCTAGTCAAGAATATGATCAGAAAAAAGGACAAAGGCTTAATCACCCAAGTTCTATTTACAACATATAATAATCATGTATATTGTACATTATGACATAGCAAAAAGGAATACTCAACATTATCACACAACCACTAGTTTCTTTTAAATCTTTACCAAACGACAAAATTCTAGACTTGTACAAATTGAAATCATTCAGATACAAAAAATTAAATGTGAAACACACACACACACAAAATAAATAAAATTTCACTTTGGAACTGTAGAAAACATTGTGGGAAAAGGAGAAAATGCTGGTAACCAGCATTTTCTTCTTTTCCCGTAATGTTTTCAAAACCCTTTTTCTCAAAAATCCTTTATTGAAATTGCATTACACTCAAATTGATAGATCTATATAACGGTAAATTTCTCTTTCACAATATGCACGTATGCAGAATGGATTATGAAATGTGTACAACAAACATACCGGATTAACATGTGCGGTTACCGACTGAGACAAATTTACGGCAGGTAAATTTGAAATCATCCTTGTAAAGTAGGATATGTCAACCTAAATTGAACCATGCTCTGTGAAAAGTGGGCTACATGCATCTGCAAAAAGTATCGACCCAGGTCAGTCTGCGTAGTCGCGCATGCTGACCTGGGTAGACACTTTTTACTATTGGTCGATTTCCTGCATGTCAAAGGACTAGTGTACACACCTCATGATTCAGCCGGTTGTTAGACAAAATGGATGTTAAGGACCAATAATAAAGTGAGGACTAGCTTGGGTACAAGCAGGATAAATATGGTACTATGTACAACACGGGGAAAAGCATGTTATTATACTGCAAAGAAATTTCTCGTGATCTGATTGGATAATATGCCCCGAACATATATATCATGTCCACTGGCAAAACCCACGTAAAAGTAGTTTCCCTTTCGGGAGCCCCGTAGACATGACACTTTCAACACAACATCCAAATTGGCGGCGTCGATCAAGATTAACATCAAGATTATGCGCCAAGCTGCACTTTTTAGCACGTATATCCAAGGTTTCAGTGACGTCAGTTCCCAGTGACGTCAGTTTTCATTGAATTGGGGCACTAAGAAGGGTAATTCTACCTCGTCAGCGTACTCAAATTTTTAAACCAAAAAACCAGGTAAATTTCGCTTAACACACGTTGAAATGGTAAAACTTTGCAGTATAATAAATTCGTTCGGCTCGGGGCGACATTATTCTCCACAGCCGTGAACAAGTTTCCAAGTCCCCTGCCACCTGACCGTACAACTAATAATGTCTGTAGACTATCTCAGAAAAAAACAAGAAATATGTATAAGTGAAATCAAAGTGTCAAGCCGATAGTATTAATCAAACTTCTGTTGTTTTAAAGGTATTCTAATGGGGAAATACCTCCTTATATGGCAGTGTGGATCCAAGATCAGACTGCACGTTCTGTGCTGTCTGGTCTTGATCTACGGTGTCCTAAAGGTCCTGAAGTCGCGCTTAGCAGCCTAGCGGTTAAGTATTGTTTGTCAGCTTGATTAGTGTCTCTAAACTAGCAATGGATTTCTGTAAGTCGTTTAATATTACGCATTGTATTCGCCCTACCCCACACTGTTTTAAATAACGTATCATTTTAAGTTGTATGTTTCACTGCGAAACATTTAAAATTGCATTGTTTTCAAATTGAGTAATTTGCTTAGATCCTCTAAACTAGCCTCTAAACTTGCAACGGAATGCTGTAAGTCGTTTTATATTGTGCATTGTATTCGTCTTGCTCAACACTGTTTTCGAGCAATTTTATGTCTCGTTCTCCATCCTATTCTTATTCCTATTCTATTCCATTATTTCTGAAGTTTCCAAAGGTAAAGTCTATATGACAAATTATAGAGTCCGTTTCACGCTCAGCGACCACTCCCTCAAGGTGTGCTGTTCATGTATTATATAAGTTGGGGTTACTCATTAATTATCGTACGAGTATATGTACTATCTCCTTTTGCTCTCAATATTTTTGTAAAATCGTAGAAATTTGCTTTTGTTAGATTCTATGGGGTTGTTATTGTACACGTCACATGACAACATGTATGGTAAAATCATTTTTTATATTACAAGATACATGTATATGCATACGTAATAAAAAAAAATCGACAGCGTAAGAGGTACTAGAGAATACATATTTTAATTTTTTTGTGTGTGGCTCAATATGAAGTAAAATAGTAAAAATAACCTCAAAAGCGGTTACTAGTACCTCTTTTGCCTCACTGTTTTTCATTGTTTTGAAAGGTAGAAGTCTTTAATTAATTATATATTTCAAGATTACAAGTTCATCCAAGTCATCACCGAAAAAGGAAACAAGTTCTAAAAAATATCAGATACTGTACACTGCACTACAGTATCGCCTCACGGTATGGTCACCCACCCAGTAACCTCATCGAAGCGCCGCGCATCATGCCAATCTGCTATGACAGCTTGTAAGCTTTAAGTGGATATGCATCTATATAGATAACCGCTCTCCATGATGCACACGTGCCCTTCTTCGCCCGATTCCGAAATCTGATATTTTGGTCGAAATAGACTCGTGTAGACATGTAGTAATGTGTTATTGGGAAACGCTTAGAAATATATGGTTTGCAACACGCAAAAAGGGGGATTCGGACATTTGCGTAAAGTGTCGTCTCGGATCAACCTGCGCGGACTGCGCAGGCTGATCCGAGACGACACTTTACGCAAATGTCCCAATGCCCATTTTCGCGTTTTGCAAGCCATATTACATTACCAGATAGTACGAGAAAAGGATGAACCACTGTCATATTACTTAGCTATGGTGTAAATAAATGCCCTTGCGTATCGATTAGCATTACCAACCACTGTATATTACAGTCAAAAATGTGGGTGGAAGGATCATTTCAGTGAAGTTTGTTCAAAATAGGTTCTATAGTTTCAGAGTAAAAGATGTTTGAAGTAAAAAAAAATAACGCACACACGCACGTACGAATCACGGACACCGGGCAAGGACATAGGATACCAGGCCTTTAGCCAGGAGAGATAGTAAAACTGTCCAACTCCTTCACTCGAATACTAGTATGCATAAATAATAAGTCTTGGCACATATCGTCAATCCACATATATACATGTAATAGAATGATAGATAGAGTGTTGCTTTACGCCACTTTCAACATTATTTCAGTCAAATCACGGCGACAGCTCATATACATGTATATATATATGAGCAATGCTCTGGCAAAAGAGGATTTAATGCATCTCTGTGATGCGTTATACCAAGCAAGTCATCACATAATTGTGGATCCATAAAATATATTTAGTCTAACAACCGAATGGATATCAGGAGGTAGAATGTCCTTTGATATGCAGAAAATTTACAAATAGCCAAAGGTTTTGGACCATTGTCTGCCTGCGCGGACTGCAGATGCATTAAACCCCCATCTTACAGAGCATGGCTCATATATTCATGAAATGAAATGATGGAAAGAATGGTGTTTTACGACGTTCCCATCAATGAAGTCATATCACAGCGACAACTCACATATGGCCTGCAACATGCGAAAAGGGGCATTCGGACATTTGCGTAAAGTGTCGTCTCGGATCAGCCTGCGCAGTCCGCGCAGGCTAATCCGAAACGACACTTTCCGTTTTTATGTAATTTTCTGTTTTGCACAAGTCAACTGTAGCACAAAATCTAATGTAGTCGTAAAGTGCCGTCTCGGATTAGCCTGTGCGGACTGCACAGGCTGATCCGAGACGACACTTTACGCAAATGTCTGAATGCCCCTTTTCGCGTATTGCAAGCCATATTCAAGTGCGTCCTGGGTTTCATCAATACTAGCCTCTCGCTCTGAAGTGTCTTGCCCAAGGACACTCCCGAAAACACCAAATGGTTTTCTTTTCATTAAATGTGAGTAAGGGATACCTTTTCAACTTTTATTTTCAAAAAAACTATCTTATTTTATGAATTTTGAGTTATTTAAACGGCGTCGCACTGATGTAATATATACAATAAACTAGAATGATGTATAATTTGGCTGATCTTTGGTTTACAGAGGCTTTGTTATAGTCCGAGCTACTTCCCCAGCGCTGTCCTGTCTCTGAAATCAAAGATTAAAAGAAAGTAATAATAATGATAATATGGAGAGAACCTGGTATAACTCAAACTCGTTGATTCGAATACTGGTGACTTTCGAAATAACGAATAACTGCATAATTACATCTCAATGACGCATGTTGAAATCGGAGCTTTCGTCAATAATCCAAATATAGCCTACTGTCAACAGGAACTTACTGATAAATTTACAACTCAGATTGCTGTCTACATTTAATATAAGCCTTATATTTTATTTAACTTGATCCGTCAAGATTGTACCAAAATATAAATAATATTATAATGTATATGCAAGCCACTCGCCAAATCGTTCGAGTAAGCATATTGTTAATCTTTAAAGCGACGAATAAAGCCATTTGACCTTGTGCGGTCGGTTCAAGTATTAGCCGCTGGAAAAAAAAAAATTCAAAACCAGGTAAAAAATAAAAAAAAAGATAGAGAGATCTGTCAGTTAAAATTGACCTACTTTTAAAATTAAGTTTTCTTTCAGCGAATAACGCTTGGACCGACCTCAAAATAACAGATTGTCATCTTCACAATATTTTTCACACTTTCAAACGAAATGATTTAAATTTAAATGCATTTCAACACCCTAATTGTTTACATTTAGCCGTTATGGGGCCTTGGGTCAAACCTATAAAAGAAAAAAGAAATCTATGAATCTGAATCTATTTTATTTTCATTCATAGAAAAAGGACCCGTTTATATATTTGGTGATAAAAGAAATAAACAGAAGTCTGAGGAAGAATTACAAAAGTAAAACATCGAGTACGTACCGTAAAAACCATTTGGTTGTGTTATTATAATACTAGGATTGACAAATCCCTTACCACGTGACGTCGGACCTTGCATCCAAGGGGTCGTAGATGCCTTTATTTTTCGTGGTACTTTATACTCTGAAATACAAATAATAGATATAATAATTTATTTCATGGTAATGTAAGAGCAAGTAGTTAACCGTTTATTGCCGGACAAATTTCAACCGTGAGGGCGTTCTTCTTTTACCTTTCTTCTCACAACAACAAACACAACGCATGGTGTAACATTTTTTTTTTCAAAATGACTTTCCTTTGAATGGCAACATCGAGAACCCTTTTCTTAAACAGATATACAATCGTAAATGTTTTCATTTAATTGTTTATGATTTGTTTAAATTTTCAAAAGAAAGTGCATCTTCAAAACATTTCGACTCTGATCAGCCTGCGCAGTCCGTGCAGGCTGACCTGAGTCGAATTTTTTTCCTATTGCTTAATTTTCAGCATCTATTAGGATCAGTATACGTCATGATTCAGTCGCTTGTGAGACAAAGTAGATTTTACGGATCCATAATTATGTGATGACTTGCTTGGTATAATACATCAGAGAGATTCATTGAACCCATTTAGCCAAAGCATCGCTAGCGTAAATAAAACTTGAAAATTGAAGACTAAAACAAGAGCACCGCATGCAGGTGCCAACGCTCGGCTACAAGTGCTTGATTTTCAGTGAAAATGCTAACTCGAAAAAGGGGCATAAGTATGTAAAAATACTTCGATAGTTACCTGCCCTGTTGTAATATTTCCCCTTTTGATAGTTAACAGCTTGTCCAAGTTTGAAGTAACTATCATCAGAAATAACAAATAATAATTATGGCCTATAACATGCGAAAAAGGGGCTTTCGGACATTTGTGTAAAGTGTCGTCTCGGATCAGCCTGTGCAGTCTGCGCAGGCTAATCCGAGACGGCACTTTACGTCAGCATTAGATTTCGTCCTACAGTAGACTTGCGTGAAATAGAAAATCACACACGATCGGAAAGTGTCGTTTCCGATTAGCCTGTGCGGACTGCAGAGGCTGATCCGGGACGACACTTTACGCAAATGTCCGAATGCCCCGTCTCACGTGTTGCAGGCCGTATATTACAAAATATCAGAGTTTATTGCAGACGACAACGACCCAGACGACGCCAAGGCTATGACAATAACTATATATATAACTCGTCGTTTTCTTCGAAAACAGCTGAGCTAAAAATTGAACTTTACCATATAAAAGCATTGTTTCACTATCTCTGCCCAGTGAATTGGCAGCATGGCACGTATAGTAGCCAAAATCATCATAGTCAATATCTATAATGTTTAAATGAAGACTTTTCTCGTGCTTTCCGTCATCAAAAATCTCCGTCCATAACTTATACTGGTGTAGAGGCAGGTCGGTACCATTCTTCTTCCAGATGATTGAAGCATGTGGCGAGGCGGACACTTTACATTCTAGCACCGTCTCTCGTCCGATCGTCTGGCCGATACGATTGACTGTTAGTCGCACTTCGGGTGGAACTGGATTAAGTAAGGAATCGAGAGAAAAAACCAGATGTGATTTTAATTGTAATTTGTTACTTACACCAAACACTATCTTCGCTAGCCAAGAGTAACGATTCACCTTTGGCTGGTCACTACGTTGCTCTATGCATCCTCGATCGAGTCGAAATTTGTTATCCCCGAAATACGTGTAACTTTTGTTTCAGTCTGTTCTAAAAGCAACGTTCAAAGCGAGTGATACCTCTGCTATGGATCATCAGCAAAACGTACATAAAAATAGCGACCGCAGGAGGGATTGTCGGATATGCTGGGAATTATTACCAAAAAAATATAGACGAACAATATTGATTTCAACAATCACTGTAACAAATCAGCTACATATATATGAAATGTTTTGGATACCTTCCAAAATAAGATGGATTTTGTCGAATGTTACGCTACGTGTCAATGGTTTTGGATGATGCATTTCTAAGAGCAATAACTATCGAAATCCAGTAGGCAGCGTTTGGCGGGGATTACAAATTTTGACTCGATCAGCCAAGGGTAAATAGAGCAACGTAGTGATCCTTGGCTAGCGAAGATGACCAAACACTTACTTTGCAAAAAGCTAGCGGGTTTTAACTTTAGGTACAAAAAGTACTAAATCAGTTAATATTATCACTGAGAAACATTTAGTATGAATGTACATTCATACTAAATGTTTCTCGGTGATAATATTGACTAATTTAGGTTATTTATAACAACCTCATATACTTTGGCAGTGTTCATCAAGACCAAGCGAAGACGTTTAAGAGTTGTCTGTTTAAAAAAGTTATTTGAAGCAGGCAAAAAAGTGCATCGTAATTTTGCAATAAAAGATCACTCTGATCTCAGATCTTGACTGTCAGATATGTTGTTATTCTATATCTATGTCAGCCTGAAAATATCAATATCTCAGTTTTCCATACCCACAGAAAACAGACATTACCCTTACTAAGCAGTTTTTGGTTCGATACAATTTTTTGAAGGAAAAAATGTATCGAATCCGAAACTGCCAAGGAACAAAAGCGGCCAAAAGTAAACTGCGGGTGTTGAACTGCATTTGAATTTCAATCATGCATTTTAAAAGAATGAAAATTATTGTGAAGATGACAATCTGTCATTGTACTGTTGGCCCATGTGGTATAATGAATTTTAAACCCATGTAAAAAGTTAACGAAAGATAGAGCGATCTGGCAAATTTTGACTAAGTTTTTTTATTTTTTTGTGACAAGCACATGGACCACCATACAGTAACAGATTGTCCTCTTCAAAATAATATCCACACTTTTAATAAATATGATGGAATTTTACGTGCATTTTATCACCTGCCTTGTTTACTTTTGGCTGCCAGTGGGCCTTTAAAAAAGTGTTTACTCACATCTTACACTGATCTCGAACGTTTTGGTTGCTATGGGTGGAACTCCGTTTTCTGCGTTGCATTCGTACACTCCCTCACAGTACCTGGTTATGTTTCGTAACCGTAATACTTCGCCCTCTAGGTTATGTTGCACTGTAAATAGTAATTCCATCCTCGTAATATACAAAAAAAATTCTTTTAACTCTTTATCAGACGACAAACTTTTGAACTGTACCAAATAGTAATGACATCCTCGTAAGATTACAAAAATATTGTTTATAAAATGGACGAGTCGGAAATAATGGACGAGTCTGAAATTTTCATTAACTAATATATTAAAAAGTGACTTGCAGAGTTTTTCTGAATTGCAAAGAAAAAAAAAAAGAAAAGATAAAGAATAAAACAGACCAATGAACGGACGAACAAAATTAATGAAAGGGGGAGAATAGATATACTTCATGCATGTAAGTCGATTTCAGCTCACTAGACTAACAGGAACAACGCTCTTGGAAACAAGTCATTTAAGTAAAGTTACTGCTTATTTATTAGAATCTGACATGAGTTGGCATTTGATATAAAATTTTATAAAACGAGTCTAGAAATGTTAATAAGCCAGCATTTGGCGAGTTTTAACAACATTTTTTGTTGAAAGTTTGAAAAAGAAAAATCTCAAAAGTCTAAGTATGTCAGATTAATTTTATCACATAACTTTATATCAAAAATTGTAGTTCGTGATGTGTTAAAACATAGGCCTTAACATGTGCATGTGTAGTGAAATTTACATGTAGCCTATTCGCTTATTTGACAGGTACATTACTGACGAAAAAAATCAGCTACAAAGAAACTTGCATGTAATGATTTTGTTTGGAAGCTATAGATCATAAAATTCGAAGCTTTGCCACTATCACGAATTTCGCAAACAAATCTGGGTTAGCAATGTCTTAGGAATGAGGCATATACGAGGGTTGTTCGGAAAGTTCGTAGAATTTTGTTATAAATCACACACTATTCTCTGTATTACAAAGAATTTTATACCTACTTAAATTTCAACATCTCTTCTATAAATTCTATGAAAACCAAAACGATGCCCTACATCTCACGAAAATTATGTCTATTTAAAATGAGTATGTTAGAGGTACCCGGAGCACGCCGAAGTCAATATGACGTCGCGTAATCATCAAGCGTCGTTTACATCAAGCGATCGTCGCACTTTATCAACATAGTCACCAGCAATATCTATGCATTTCTTATGTCTGGTCATCCATTTGTTGTAAGTTTCAATGTACCAGTCCTCAGTTAGTGACGATACAACAATTTGAGTCTGTTTTGTAAGTTCCTCTGCTGAATCGAATCGCTTTCCACGCAAACTCGCCTTCAACTCGGGAAAAACCTGGAAATCCATAGGAGCCAAATCTGGACTGTATGGCGGATGATCCAATACTTCAAAACCAAGTAAACTAATCTCAAGCTGTGTAGATTCTGCTCTGTGCCCCGGGGCATTATCCTGATGTAGAATTATTCTGTCCAGAGACATGTGTGGGCGCTTCTTTCGAACAGATTCGTAGCGGTGAAGAAACTTCTGTAAACAGTGTACGCGGCGCTCCTTTTCATTTTCTTTGAGTAATCGTGGTACCCACCGTGCACTCACTTTCGACATGCCAAGTTCCTCAGTTAGTATACCATGTACTGTTGAGCACGAAACACCGAGTTCATTAGCAATAGTTCTGACGGTGGTTCTTCTGTCGGTCTGAACCATATCCTTTACCGACTTCTTAATCGAACAAGTTACGACTGCCGGTCGACCGCTCCTGGAATCGTCATTAATAGATTCTCTTCCGCTCCTAAAACGCGAATGCCATTTGTAGACAAAAGCTGGACTGAATTTATCATATGCTCCTGTTGATTTTATCATTCGCAGTGTTTCTGTTGGCGATTTATTAAGTGCAACACAGAATTTCACCACACTCCGCAACTCAACGCCACAGTTCGACGTCATGATTTTTCCGTAACAACTTCCGCAGATAGATTACGAAAACACTATAATTTTGTTTCGGAACAACGAATTGTTTTGAAATTTTCAGGAAATGACGTAACGTTGTCGAATTATCGCTTGACGTTTCCGCGCTTTTTTGACGTTGATCAAACATACGGAAATTAAGCTTAGTTCTTCAACGACATAATCCAAAAATAGGTATTTTACGGACTGCTCCGGGTACCCATGATGACGTTGCTACGACAACCCATATATCTGGTTTCTGTGTTCGATTTTCTATTATTTTTTTAAAAATTGTTTAAGGATAAGTCAAAGTTCATGTATATCAAATTTCGTGTATATTTGATGAACAATTCTAGATATAACAAAATTCTACGAACTTTCCGAACAACCCTCGTAATTACAGAATGCTGACTAAATATGGCGCTATTTGCTTGTCTCAAAAGTGTGTAAGATAAAAAAAAAATCGTAATGGCTGTATTACACTGTATACAAAGGCAGTTTTGTGATAAAAATATTTCATCAAACTACAAAATACTGATAGTGATGATGTTTATCGTTTTAACAGTGATAATTACAATGATTATTACAAAAGTTTTGCAATATATTCGTTAAAGTGGAAATAATGCCATGTTTACCATAGTCATCATGGCTGTAGTCTGTAAGGATGCCATCTTGTCTGTACCACGTGACTATTGGTAGCGGTACACCGGTGGCGTTACACACAAGTTCTATCGTACTGCCTTCCCGAACTTCTATATCCGTGCTTTCCCAGTCTTCTATAATTTCAGGTGGCACTGAACGCATGGACATTTTTAGAATAAGAATATTGAAATATATGCGCCATACTCTGACAAAATAAGGTTCTAATGCATCTCCGTGATGCATCATAGCAAGCAAGTCATTATATGGCCTGCAACACGCGAAAAGAGGCATTCGGACATTTCCGTAAAGTGTCGTCTCGGATCAGCCTGCGCAGTCCGCGCAGGCTAATCCGAGACGGCACTTTCCGTTTTTATGTAATTTTCTGTTTTGCGCAAGTCCACTGTAGCACAAAATCTAATGTAGTCGTAAAGTGCCGTCTCGGATTAGCCTGCGCGGACTGCGCAGGCTGATCCGAGACGACACTTTACGCAAATGTCCGAATGCGCCTTTTCGCGTGTTGCAAGCCATATAATTATGGATCCATAAAATTCGTTTCTCCAACAACCGACTAAATCATGCGGCAGACTGGTCCTTTGACATGCAAAAAAATGACCAGTAGCAAAAAGCTTCGACCCAGGTCATCCTGCGTGGTCGGTGCAGGCTGACTTGAGTCGATACTTTATGCAGATGCCTGAAACCTCCTTTTCACAGAGCATGGCTCAAATATAACAGAGGGTAAGTGATATTACACACCTCTATATCATTAACCTTTTGCAAAACAGTCCCTTGTTTTTTAAGACTCTCAGGAAGAAGGCTAGTGAAAGTAAGGAAAGACAGGGTTTTGACCAAAATATTGTTGAAAGCGGAATAAAAACTGTCAAATCTTTAACATAAAAAAACGCACCTCTGCTTGTAATTTTATGAGAACCACTTGGTTTTGCGTCTAACCATTTTTTTTTTTTATACATTTATATATAAAAATAAGCTTTTTTGTCCACATATTTAAAAAAAAAAAAAACTGTAACAAACAAGAAAATTAAACCTGTTATTAGTCATTATTGTTAAAATCTTCATATTTTAGTAGCCATATCAATACAGTAGTACAATAGTAGCTGTAAAAAATCTGGAATCTGTAATTACGACTTTTGTTTGTATTTTAATGTTCAATTACTAACACAGAATACTAACAACGATCTGTAAGGTGCACTGAGGGATGGCCACGACCCTCAAGTACCATAAAGACGTGGACAATAAAGTTTAAAAAAAAAAAAGCCTAACCATACATGTGAGCCATGCTCTGGCAAAAGGGCGCTTAAAGCATCTCCGTGATGCATGATACCAAGCAAGTCATTACATGGCTACAGATCCATAATAACATTTTTTTATGTAATCGACTGAATCATAAGGTAGACTGGTCCTTGGATATACAGAAAATTGACCAATAGCGAAAAGTTTCAGCCCAGGTCAGCCTGCACGGACTGCACAGGCTAACCTGGGCCGAAACTTTTCGCAGATGCATTTAGCCCCCTTTTCACAGAGCATGGCTCGTGTATACCGGCCGCTGTGACCGTACCGGATCTCAAGAATCGTGTTACAGATTTTTGCAAACTTAATTTTTTTCAAAAGTTTACTTCGTCTTCATATATTGAAGAAAAAAAATCTTCCCATAGAATCAACTAATCATATAACGTTATAAAAGCGATTGACCAAGCTACCAGGGCCTATATTCACCAACCATTCTTAAGAGCATTCCTAGTCTTATTCTCCAAGATATTCTAAATTTAAAACTAACACAGCTTCTGATTTACTCCACCAAATATTATTTGTCTTATTTTTCAAGATTTTCTAAATTTTAAAGTAACATAACTTTTTATTGACTCAAACATTTGGTTTGGCCAATTTCAGATTGTTTTACTAGTAAGTTTAGAAAATCTTGGAGAATAAGACTAAGAATGTTCTTTGGAATGGTTGCTGAATACGGAACCTAGATTTTGCAAAACAAAATGTCTTTGGATACGCACCTTTCACAGAGAGATAGATATTTTTAATAAGGACCGGCGTAGTGTTAATTTGGCACATATACCGGCCGCTGTCATTGTACCGGACTTCACGGATCATGAGGTTCCAGTCTTGAACTTGTGGTCTTTCTACACTGATTCTCGTATCGTCAATATGGCGACTGTCGTCCGTGCTAATCAATGTCGTTCTGGGATTGAGCCAAATTACCTGTGTTATACAATAAGACAACTGCCGTGACGTAATCTTGTTTTTTTGTAAGCGCGTTTTTGGTTGGATGTAAACGTGTCATGAGATACAGAGGAATAACAGTTAAATAAATCTTGTACACCTTAAATAAGCATGAAACCTGTACTAACGCTTTAAAAATACCACACAATTCTAAATCTGTCGATGCTTTCTTGGAGTTTCTGCAACCAGTGCTTCGCACGATATTCCTCCCAAGCCACTGTTTGCTTTTTCACATAACCATCGTAGAGACAGTGATCAGCGATGAGAAAGGAATGAATTCTGTCGCAATGACTATCATCAATCCTCGGAAAGAAAATGGCCTAGCTGGGGATTCGAACCAGCGACTCCCTGTTCTCAAATCCTGCGGGCTACCAGGTCTCGGCTCAGCAAACAGAAAAGCGAAAGATTAATTATCAAAAAGGGGTTATTACCTTTATAGCTGGTCCTTTGTTTTTCACCGTACACGGTAAGATAGTGGACTGGCCCGCAACGGCGGTGATATTGTCTGTCTCGGAGTCAAATATCGGTGTGGGTAGTTCTGCTCGCACGTCCATTGACTCGCCTACAATAAGAGCTGCTGCAGCTGAAATGAGAAAAAATCAAGCAAGGGTCATTTCCAACCTCAAAGTTTGCCTGGTGTTACACTATGGTCCGTATTCAGCAACCATTCTTAACTCCTAGGTTGCGACTCACTGACCTTTTGCGGACAGCGTAGATCAAGATCAGACTGCACAGAACGTGCAGTCTGATCTTGGATCTACACTGTCCGAAAAGGAGATATTATTCCCCAAAACATAACCTTGAAATTGCAATATTTGGGTTTTTACTATCGAATTAAAAAAAATTCATTTTAGTTATTTAGCAAAATAAGGATTAAGAATAGTAGTTCTATTTGAAGAAGAATGGCAATTTCTTTCAATGGTCGTGATGCCATTTACTTTACTTTTCTGTGAAGGTCACTAAATAAATATTTCAATAAATCAACAACGGAACTGCTTTTTTGTCAGAGGAAGAGCATTAGAAGGCAACATTTTGTTTTTTTATCTGTTGTCAAAGTGCTAAAAGTTACTGATATGCAACCGACTAGGTTCTCGACGTAATACAATCTGCCAAGAGCAATTTCGCTCCGCCAAGAAGATATCACACCGCAAAGAAGTATCATTATAAATAGTTTGGTTTCCGATGTGGATTCATACTTTTATTTATTGAAGAGATTACTATCTGTGATGAAATTGTTTAGCTCTGTTAGCGCCAAATATTGGAGCTCGACCTCTCTCGATGGTAGAAAATACAATCCACTGAAACTTAGGCGGGTTTTTATCTTATAGGCTTGACTAAACAACCGGACTGTATGGATCCAAGATAAGGCTACAGTTCTGTTCATTCTGATCTTGATCTATGCCGTCACCGAAAGTTTCTGTTTTCGCCCATTTCGCTAAAAGGGTCAACCCTTAACGTGTTAAATAAATTAGATGAAACTTTCAAGCCGATAAAAAATATGTTATTTTAAAGTTATTTTGAGGAAAAAATATCTCCTTATCGGACAGTGTAGATCCAAGATCAGACTGCACATTCTGTGCAGTCTGATCTTGATCTACACTGTCCGCAAAAAGGTCCCTGGAGTCTCACTTAGCAGCCTAAGGGTTAAAGGAAAGCGTTTACTGCTAGGATTTTCCAAACCATTTCTAATCTCCAATAATGCCAGAACATATTGTAATTGATTCCCTGTATTTGTTTACACACACACACAAAATACTTCAATATTTACAAGTAGTTTCAATATTTTTTTCAAGATTTCTTTTAGAAATTCAGACAAACAATTTCAGTTGTTTATTTTAAAACGACGGCTTCTGACTTGTCTGTGTATTCAATTATTTTGTTCAAACAAATCATGTGAGCTAGGCTCTTGCAAAATGGCATTTTATACATCTTCGTAGTGCATTATAGCAAAAAAGTCATCACATAATTATGGATACATGAAATCCATTTCGTTTAACAATTGACTGGATCTGGTGGTAAAGTCCTTGATTCTTGATTGTATGGTGTTTAAAGCCGTTTTCAACATTATTTCAGTGATATCGCGGCGGCCTGTGCACCTATCCATGCTTTCCTGGAGTCTCTCTTACCAGTACTCCTCACAATTTTTCTTTCCAAGCCACTGGCTGCTTTCCCACATAGCCATCGTCAAGACAATGGTCAGCGGTGGGAGGGGAATGAATCCTGTCGCAATGACTATCATCAATCCTCGGAAAGAAATTGGCCGAGCCAGGGATCGAACCCACGACCCCCTGTTCTCAAGTCCTGCACGCTACCGACTGAGGTACTGGGGCTCGGCTAAAAAGAAAAAAAAGGTCCTGGGCCATGCAGAAAATTTGCAAATAACAGAAAGTATCGACCCATGTCAGCCTGTGCGGACTGCGCAGGCTGACATGGGTCGATGCTTTTTGCAGATGCATTAAGCCCCCATTTCACAGAGCATGGCAAATATTACGTTACCATAGGACATTCAGCCGGGCTTTGATTACACAGTATGGAAATCTGTATTAAAGTTTTCTTCTCTTTCGTCTTTGAACTCTTCACAAGACTTGTCAAAATTACAAGCAGTTCAAGATGAAAATTAAAGTGAAGCTCAAATCATGGGGTTTGTCCTAAGAATGATAGAAAACACTGTCCTTTTACCACACGATGAAACTTTAGACTTGTCCAAATTGAATGCAATTACAAACGACAAATTGCAGGTGGTTCAGATAAAGAAATTTGTCTTTAATTGGGTAGGAAACATTGTAGGAAAAGGAGAAAATGCTGGCTACCAGCATTTTCTCCTTTTCCCACAATGTTTTTAAAGGCTTTCTCTTTCGAGGCTATTTAAAAATCGGAATTGTGTGATAAGTGGTTA
Organism: Hippopus hippopus; assembly: GCA_946811185.2. Taxonomy (NCBI): domain Eukaryota; kingdom Metazoa; phylum Mollusca; class Bivalvia; order Cardiida; family Cardiidae; genus Hippopus; species Hippopus hippopus. The sequence continues at coordinate 42,833,381 of OX328104.1, forward strand.
TGGGAAAGGGAGAAAATGTGTGTTAAATGGTCATGTGAAAAGGAGAAAATGCCGGTATAATGGGATGGAATGGGTTGAATTGTAGCGGTATATCCACTAAGTTTTCAGCAAATATCCTAATTTCATTCAACATTTCAAGGCGATCATTCTGCAAAGAGATGGATAAGGCTGGACCGACATGTTTGTCTGGAATATGTATGTTGGGTTTTAGAAGAGGGATTTGAGTGGAATACATCAGAGGACAGTTGTATGCGCTATAGATAGAGACGTAGCCACGAGTGAAAATATTACCGATGATGTTCACGAGATAAAATAAATTTCGATCTTTTACCGAAAAATATTTTCTATTTATTTCATGATTCTAATCCATTTTGGGGGGGGGGGGTACATCAAAATCCATTACAGTTGTTTTCGGTAATTCCCGTGGCGTACCCCTCAGCATAACAGCGCATTACAATATTATGTAAAGCGCCGTTGTCTGCGCATGTCGTATTCTTCGAAGATCCGACCTGTCTGCTATGACGCATCACCCATCTCATATACAGGGGAAAAGTAAGGCTTATACCGAAGTTATTACCAAAGTTTGTGGGGGCTGTTTAAATACATGGTCCGTGCATAGGTTACATGCTAGCTGATCTTAGCTGAATGAATCGAATCAGGTAGCGTTTTATTGAGTAAACGTTTATTTCCTTTTGAAATTCAAAGTAACGGTTGTCGTTTTGTGAAGTAGTCTAATTCTGTACCCAGAATATCCAAATCGGATAGATGTGTATTTAAAGAATACCATCTAGCGGAAGATAATGCGTAAAGCGGGAGAAATGTAGGATAAATTACGTCATAAATCCGTCTGATTGAATGGCAACCAGGTTACTAGTGCCGGGAACTGCTGTTTCCGCCTTCGATTGAAGAGTTAGAAAATTAAATCGGTATTTTTCACTGGTCGTAAACATGAAATACCGAGCAATATTTCAACGTTATCTCTCGATAAACTACCGGAAAGCATGAAACAATGTAGATTACTCCATCGAATTTTCAACTTGTAGAGGGAAAAAAATAAACACTAAATGTAATCTTAATCGCGTAATTGATTATAGGAAATTATCTTATCATACGAAATATTGCCATTTGGCAATTCTGAGACAAAAACGAAAGTTTTGTACAGGGACACGACAGAGAAAAATCTTGAAGAAAAGGTCTAGGTCTGTGTTGAAAGATATGGTTAACACTACGTAAAAAGATTGAACTGGATTGACTTGTGTTTTACGCCGCCTCCAACATTATTTAAGTCACATCACGGCAACAGCTCATATATTCGTGTGTGTCCTGGGCTTTACAAGTACTAGGCTGGGGCTCTGAAGTGTCTTGCCAATGGATTGCGCAAGAAGAAACAATTTGATTGTGACAGGCAAGTTTAACTTTTACCGTTCACAATTTCGAGGGACAGGCGTAGAAAGTTATGCGTGTAAGGTAATAATGTACAAACAAAAAACCGAAAGCAAACAGTACCATACAAAAAACCATTAACAGCAGTAACTGAGAACTGCAATTACTCATTGTCAATACTTTCAAAGAGACAAAAAAAGAGAATTTGAAAAATAAAAACACACAAAAACCCGGTAGGGCTTTCTTGTTTCAATACAAAACTGATGTATTTCATGTATAATAGAGACTATCGCCTGTACAGAATCAGCCAGGTTTTAAAACACAGAAACTGCATTAAATATCGTCAAAATGGGGTGTCGATTTCAACACGTGCTTCATTGTTCCCAGACAACCTTTACTGTGAAATTTACTCTTTTTTTTTTATTGTTTTATCGGGCAGTGTAGATCCAGGAACGTGCAGTCTGATCTTGATCTACACTGTCCGATTATTACTATTATTATCATTATTTTGTAAGATTTTCCGATCAAAACTGAGACATAAGATTGCAATATTTTACAGAGTGAATGGATTTATTCCAGGGTTCTTTTTTAAACGGCCTAAGAGTGCCAAACAAATCTTACGAGCTTTCTTCAGTCCAGAAGTAAGACAAATAATTGTAATTTAAATGTTGTTGTCATCCCATATGCCACAGGAAAACGTAAGATATAGATCAAAGATCAAACTACACGTTCTGTGCTCTCTAATCGCGATCAACATTAACCGCAAATGTATCCAAAGGTGTGAAAGGTACTTAACTCCTTGCCACACAATGCCGAGTTTTGACGGCCCAAAAAAAGAAGCCTTTTGAAAACATTGTGGGAAAAGGAGAAAAAGCTGATAAACAGCATTTTCTCCTTTTCCCACAATGTTTTCTACTCTATCACAATAAATTCCTTCACTTGAGCAAAATTAAATTGTCGTCTGCAAGTACTTTCAGTTTGGACTAGTATACATTTTTCTCGTGGTTTACAGAGAGAAGGAGTATAGTAAATCTTTGATCAAATAATGGTGTCTGTTTCGTCACGTGCTCTAAAGTTAATAGAGGTCTTTTATGTTTAAACGGGAAAAACTGATTAAATCTTTTGTTTTGTATTTGAAGGTCTTTTTTTTTTAAACGTCACAAGAGAGCAGAGTAAATGAATTAATAATATCCAGCCAATAAATATGAGCCATGTACTGGCAAAAAAGGTGTTTAATGTAGCTCCCTGATGCACTATGCAGAGCAAGCTATCATATAATTATGGATCCAAAAATCTATTTTGTATAACAACTGACTGAATCATGAGGTAGGATGGTCCTTTGACATGCAGAAAATTCAAAATAGCAAAGAGTTTCGGCCTGTGTCAGCCTGTGGGGACTGCGCAAGCTGACATGGGTCATTATTTTTTGCAGATGAATTAAACCTACTTTTCACAGAGCATAGCTCATATACTTTTCAACGTTTTTCAACGCTCTTTACTTTTATTCGAAAAATCTTTTAATGATATTTTGCAATTTAGAACAAAGACCATACTGCATGTTCTTTGCAATCTGATCTTAATCTAAAATTGTTTGTAAATTTAACTTAAAGACGTATATCACAAATGTTCGAGCCCATCTATATTGCGAATGTGCTTTTGTAATGGATAGTGAATCCAAAATGCACTATGTATTTTTCACACAAATGGTAATACTATCGGTACACTGAAACAAGTAGCACTTTCTTCGGATAGTATTAGTAAAGACAAAAAAATGGATATGTGAACTGTCATCGTGAAATAATTAAGATACTGTTGATACGGTGTTACACACCAAACAAGCAAATAAAGGCAGGAAATTTAAAGCTGTGGACGTACAGCTGTTTCCACTTTCAAAATTATTGTGGGAAAAGGCGAGATCTCTTCTAATGGGCAATAATTCCTTTTCCCGCTATGTCTGCTGAGCTATCGTTTTTTTTCCCTTGAAAAAATTAACTGCTGTGACCTTCATCACCTTTTTCTGACGAAATAAGCACGGATAAGTACCATTTTTATTTTTTTCTTATTGTTTAGAATTATAAATACTATAATTGTGGAATTTATTAACAAAAACCTGTCCGTTAGAAAGTATGTATTTATTAAAAATCTACCCTTACTTCAGTCAAGTTATGTCCCTTTTTCACTCAATGGTCTATATATATAACATACATATTTGTGCATTTAACTTGCTCAAAACTAAGCTATTGTATTTTTTTTCGGCAAAACTAAATGAATTTTCATTAAAATGATTTATATTTGTATATTCTTCCGATATTTTTCCTGTTTAACTGCCTAACAGAAAAGCGTGTTTAATCCGATATAAGCTAAATGTTGGAATCGTTTATACCTTTTTCAAATGCAAATTTCTCAGAAACGAGTGAAGTGACTCGTATCTTTTTTACTGTTATCTGCTACTGACATGATGAGCTTTGTATGTGCAAAGTTTAAAAAAAAAATCTGTCCGTTAGAAAAAATGTGATATACTCCATTAAATTGTCATTGAGACCATTGGCGGGTAAAACAAAGATTAAATTACTCTTTTTAGAGATTCATGTGTTTAATTGATTTGTTGAATGGTTTAAAACACCAGTTCAGTAAATATTTTAATTTTGTATCACAGCTGCAGCTCGTTTATTTGAGCCATGGTCTGGCAAATGGGGGCTCAGTGCATCACCGTGATGGATTATACCAGAAAAGTCATCAATGAATATACATCCATAGAATCCATTTTCTCTAACAACCAACTGAATCATGAGGTAGACTGGTCCTTTGACATGCAGAAAATTGACCAATAGCAAAAAGTTTCGACCCAGGTCAGCCTGCGCGGACTGCGCAGGCTGACCTGTGTCGAAACTTTTTTTGCAATTCATTAAACCCCCTTTTCACAGAGCATGGCTCATTTCTACGTTTTCTTGTGATTCACTAGTACTTGGTTGGGAGGGGAGTGGCTGAAATGCCAAGATTCTTTGTGGCTTGCAACACGCGAAAATGGACATTCGGACATTTGCGTAAAGTGTCGTCTCGGATCAGCCTGCGCAGTCCGCGCAGGCTAATCCAAAACGACAATTTCCGTTTTTATGTAATTTTCTGTTTTGTGCAAGTCTACTGTAGCATAAAATCTAATGTAGTCGTAAAGTGCCGTCTCGGATTAGCCTGCGCGGACTGCGCAGGCTGATCCGAGACGACACTTTACGCAAATGTCCGAATGCCCCTTTTCGCGTGTTACAGGCCAATTATAATACGGTTTTTGGAATAATCATTTTTACATTTTTATCGCCATGATACCCAGCGTTAAAAATCCATTACCAAACAAATCCATGTGTTTATGATCCCGAGGAAAAAAGCTTTTGAAAAATAACAGTTTCCCTAGCATTCGGCAAACCTCGGGAGATCCGTTGATCACATCCTTGGGATCTATATCGATGGATGATATGCACGGTACATTTCTTCGCCGGAAATACACTGCTTTACCGTTTTTGGCAGCGGATTTACCCCGCTGTCATAGCTGCCACATCACGTGTGCATGTATATACCGGTTTTCGAAGCCTACTATCTTTATCTAGGTCAAATTTTTTGCTTCCGGCAGGTTTTGCCTTGATACACGTTTAAACAAAACTAGTTTCGTACACTAACAAAATAGTTCTGCCAATGATATTCAAACAAAGCAGTTCAACTTGATACTGTATGTTCTTTCAAAAAAAAAAAAAAAATTCAAACATCATGCTTCAGTTGTCTTTTTAATTTAAGGTAACAAAAGATTTTCAGCTTATATAAAACAAAAACCGTGCCGGGTTTAACACCTCTTCACCATCTAGCACATTTATACAATAACATGCCGCGTTGCTGGAGAACTCGGACCCTGGTGAACTCGTACCCTAATCTCAAGGGTAAGAGTTCTCTTGAGAACTTTCCGTTTTCATTTATATTAGTTTACGAGGAAAAAAATCACAGAACACACCATTTAATAGCATGTATTCGGAGCCAGAAAAAAAATCCGCTGCCTTCAGTGCGTTAGCGCTTTGATTTGAAATTGCAAGGCTCCACTTAAAAAGAAAACCCATATCACAGTTTCTATAAAAATCTTTCAAATGCATTTCCGTTTGACAAACATTTTGTACATTCGATTTTCATAGCGCTTTATCGATTCCATCGGCAGTTTTCACCGACAGATTTAAAGATGTGAATTACTTCACCGTGATTGTTGCTAACCGATTTACGTGGCCGCAGCCATGTTTAAGATCATGTGACTGACAGGATTTCAAAATGAAAACTTCCTTGACACTAACGAGGTTTGATGTAGTTTTGGAATCTGCCGAGTTGTGCCGCGTTTTCCGTTGGTCATAAAGCTTCTTTTATATATTTGGGTCACGAATGTTTTTTTTAACTATTTTAATTTTTTTTTTTTTTGATTAACCAGCCATCAACAAACTATAACACTAAGAGGGCCGCATAAACCAAATAGACATACTCAGTTGATAGAAAAAAGACCCTAATAATTGAAATTTGATGGTTGTGTTTGTCTATGGCTGAGCGGACAATCTAGATCAAAGATCAGACTGCACACACTGGCTCCAAAAGCAACAATAATTATGAAAAGCGCTATTAAAGGTTAATACTATACCAAGCAATACGTTTTTACGCCCCTAAGAAAACTTTCTGAGAAAACGAAGAAAATACTATAGTTACCAGTATTTTTCTCTTTTGCCCCCGAACGTTTCCTAGCATATATGAGCTATGCTTTACCAAAAGGGGGAGTAATGCATCTCCATGATGCAATATACCAAGCAAGTCATCACATGTCATTCTGGATCTGCAAAATCCATTTTGTCTCACAACCGATCTGATCATGAGGTACACAGGTCCTTTGAAATGCAGAAAACTGACCGATGCAAAAATTTCAACCCAGGTCAGCCTGCGCAGATTGTGCAGGCTGACCTGGGTCGATACTTTTTGCAGATGTATCAAGCCCCCTTTCCACATACCATGGCTAAGATATATTTCAAAGATAAACTCTATCATTTTAGCCACATTTAAGTTGTCGTCTGCAAATGCTTACCGGAAATGGACTAGTCAAAAATTTTGTGGTCTGGTAAAGACTTAGGAATCTTTCCAGAATGATGAACCACCCTTCAACGTGTTTTGATTCTAACCATCAATCATGTTGACGTTTTTATTCATTAAATAATTACGTAATTTGTTCACATATAATTGTACCATTGTCGTTCAATACACTCCTTGCGGGTTCTATGTTTACATTTAGGCTCTGTTTGCACGAAAATGCATTTAACTGTCGCACGTGACGGAACGATCTTTTTGTCCACTTCTTTTTTTTCACATTTTTCATGATTTTTTACCATATTTTTGGAGCTTACGGCGCAACCTAAGGTATTTCACAGAATATTTTCATAAAGATTGAACAAACTATTGAGGATTATGTAGATCAAGATCAGACTGCACGAAACATGCAATTTGATCTCAGGTCTACACTGTTCGCTCCTTTTGTGCAAATTTTTGACCAAAGAAAAAAACTTAAATTGGCAATGTTTCAGCATAGGAAAAAATCCATGTTATTTATTTTGCACCATTAAGGTCAAGATATAAGTCATGGCGCCGAACCCCAATAGCTCAGTCGGTAGCATGCAGGACTTGAGAACAGGGTGTCGTGGGTTCGATCCCTTGTCTGGGTAGGAATCTTCTGTCTGGGTAGGAAGTTTCTGTCCGGTAGAAATTGTCTGTCTTGGTAGTGATCCCCTGTCTTGGTAGGAATCCTCTCTCTGGGTAGGAATCCTCAGTTTTACTAGAATCCTCTGTCTGGGCAGGAATCCTCTGTGACTCTTTTGTTGTAAACAAAATTCGACGTCTTTTAATGGTTTAAAAATAGACTTCCGATTCAACTGATAAGGATTTTTGCAAAGGCGGGAATATGTGAATTTCCACGGAGACATGACTAATAAGGGAAGCGACCATTCAAACAAAAGAACGCCATGTATGAGTACACTCATACTTCACATAATGCCACGATGTTATCCAGCAACCACCATGGCAAACCTTATCCTTCCCAAACGCAACACCATGTACGAGAAACTGGTATTTCATGGGAGGCCGAAATTTTTTACAGTACTGTTTCTCAACAAAACGCAACGCAGTGTACATATAAATGGTATTTCAGAGGAAGCTGCAATGCCTTCCAGTACCGTTTCCCAAATCAAACGCTACAGCATGTAATAGCAAAGGGAGGAAGCTGAAAGTTATTACAGTACCGTTTCCTGACCAAAAGCAACACAATGTATGAGTAAATGGTATGTCAAGGAAAGCCGCAATGTCTTCGTGTTCTGTTCTGTATTCAAGTGTAACGATATGTAGATGTAAACTGGTATTTCAGAGGTAGCCACCATGTCCTCCAGTACCGTTGCCTATCCCAGAAAAATATCTAGAACGAGTCAAAGGTATTTCGAAGGCAGGCTTCATGTCTCCCTGTGCCCTTGCCTTAAGTCCCGAATGTAACGCTATGTTTTGAGGTAGTCACCATTTTCAAGGACCACTGCCTAACCCAATGACTACGAGTAAACGGTATTTCAGAGCTAGCCGCCGTGTTCAGTACCGTTTCCTAACTTAATACAATGAAATGTACATATACCAATACATTTGTATTTTAAGAGATAGCCACCGTATCTTCTGGTACAGTTCCTTTACATATTGTAACAGCATGTACAAGTCGTTGGTACATTAAAGTTTGTCACCATATCTTCTAGTACTGTTATCTTGCCTTTTTAAACAGTATGTGCAAGTCCTTGTACATTAGCGGTGGCAACATTATTTTACCTAACTTAAAGCCCCGCGCAAGTCAACGGTGCTTCAGCGGTAGCTGACATTTTTCTAGGTCCATTACCTTACCTATTGTGACAGCATGCACGAGTCACTGGTACTTCAGAGGTAGCCACTAAGCCTTCTAGATCCGTTGCTTTACCCAAACTAACGCCTTGCACAAGTAATTGGTACTTCAGAGATAGCCGACATGTTTTCTAGCACCGTTATCTAACCTTATGTAACGTTTCATACGAGTCAACAGCACTTTAGAGGAAGCATTCATGTTCTTCAGTACCGTTGCCTAACCAAATACTAGTAAACCGCCATGCACGAATATATTGGTATTTCAGAGGTAGTTACCATTTCTTTCAGTACCATTGCCTAACAAAATGTACCGCCATGCACGAATAAATTTGTTATTTTAGAGGAAGCCACATACCCTCTACCCTTGTCTAACCAAATATACCGCCATGCACGAATAGATTGGTAGTTTTAGAGGAAGCTACTATATCTTCTAGTAACGTTGCCTAACCAAATATACCGCCATGCACGAGTATATTGGTATTTCAGAGGTAGTTAATATTTCTTCCAGTACCGTTGCCAAACCAGATGTACCGCCATGCACGAATATATTGGTATTATAGAGGAAGCCACATACCCTCTACCCTTGCCTAACCAAATATACCGCCATGCACGAATAGATTGGTTATATTAGAGGACGCTACCATATCTTATAGTAGTGTTGTCCAACCAAATATACCTCTAAGCACGAATAGATTGGTATTTTAGGGAAAGCCACCGTATTTTCCAGTAACGTTGTCACACGAAATATAACGCAATGCACGAATAGTCAAATTTTAGAAATAGCCACCTATCATAATATGAGCAGTTGTAATGGCCGACTCCCCTCAGAACTTCTGATGTAAGAGCTTGACTCTTTAATCTTAGACTACTGGACCCAGTTCCGAGTAAAAACTTATGTCTTTTATTTTGCCCAAATTTCCTCAAGGACACAATTACTGACTTAAGTTAAGTTCATTATATGAGACACATTTTATTAACATTAGCAAATAAAAGCGAAGTTATCAAATCCTAAGTTGACACGATGTTTCAGACGCATCTCAGCAAAATAAGCGGAGGTAGCTAATGTAACACACTCAAGTCCATCATTTTGTAGAGTTGAGTCTAACTTGGGATTGGAGAACGTTACGAAAGTTTGTTAATGTTGGTGAAAGGTATCTCAGATAACAAACTCAACTTAAGTCGAAAAATGATTGCGTTACCGGAACTAATAAGAGATTTCACCCTTAGACTGCTGAGCGCGACTCACTGACCTTTTGCGGACACTATAGATCAAGATCAGACTGCACAGAACGTGCAGTCTGATCTTTGATCTACACTGTCCTATAAGGACATATTTTCCCCTAAGAAATACCTTTGAAATGGCAAAATTTGGGTTTTTACCATGGGCTTAAAAGTTTCATTTCTCTTATTCAGCAGGAAAAGGGTTAAGGTTATTTTGTGTGAGGGTGTGTGTGTGTGTGTGTGTGTGTGTGTGTGTGTGAAATTGGCGCCCACAACAAAGCTGATTTTCTGATTTTGACCCATTTTTTGAATCATTCATCAGCATAAAGCTAATAGAAAAGAAAATACTTGCAACAAACCAAAAATCATGAGCTCCAACAGTGATTCAATGAATAACGTAATTAGGTCCTAATGCACACGGTTTATTTCATTTACAACTCAGCGCCAACAGTTTTATGATTCAAATTTTCTGCCTATTTTGTCTTTTATTAAAGGCCCATTGTCGTGCTGGTTATTTCAGTTCTACCGAAACATCATATATTTCACAGTTAAAGATACGTCTATACTCGTTTTCAGCCAATTTTTAACCCATTTCATCTTTATTTTATCAAACTAAAATCGTTCTTGTATCTTCATGCCAAATGTTGCCCCTGACGGTTGCAAGGTTGAATAGATGACGACCGATAGAAAATGCATTTCATTTCTTGGAGAAATAACTGTTGTGACGTTTCCGGTTTTAAATCGACGATTTTCGATATATGTATTTATCCCTTTCATAAGTTTATCGGAAATTTATCTATGTTTACACAGCTGACTATATTCTGAACTGTCTATCAAATTTTAACAGGACTCTCTCTCTCTCTCTCTCTCTCTCTCTCCCCCTCCCTCCCTCTCTCTGGCTGTAAAGGTTTGCCTTTAAATACAAGGATGGCGATGATCAGCAGTATTGTAACCCTTTACAACACGAAAAACTTTTTAGACTTGTACAAATTGAAAGCGTTTACTGGTGACAATTTAAATTTGGCTCTAATGATGGACTTGGTCTTAAATGTGGTAGAAAAATTGTAGGAAAAAGAGAAGGAAATGCTATTTACCAGCATTTTCTCCTTTTCTCACAATGTTTTCAAAAAGCTTCTTTCTCAAGGTCTCTTAAACTCGGGATTGTGTTGTAAAGGGTAAACCGTTTTGAGATTACGACCAGAATGGTCCTTTGGCGTACAGAAAATATGCCAAAAGCAAAAGGTTTCGACCCAGCCCACGCAGATCAACTAGGGTCACTTGGCTTATTTCTAAGGGTCGTTAAAACTTGGAAATGTGTGGGACAGGGCTAAATGTTTTCATGGGTTAAACTTAGCATTTTAATGTAGAGCAGGAAATAGCATTAAAGCCACGCTGTATTATAGAATTAACGACCAGTTTGGAGCATGATTTGGGAAATAGATTAACACTTTATCACACCATCACGGGTTTTAACAACTCTGAGAAAGAAAGCTTTTGAAAACATTGTAGGAAAGGAGAAAATGCTGGTAACCAGCATTTTCTCTTTTTCTCACAATGTTTTCCTACCCAGCCCAAAACAAAGTTCAATTTTCAGTCACATTTATTTTGTCCTCTGCAAATTCTTTCAATTTAGACTAGTCCAAAAATTCGTCTTTCGGTAAAGAGTTGAGTCATTAGAAAAAAGTGCATTGTATTATGTAGTGAACGTTTATCTATTATTATTATTATTATTGTTATTAAATCAGTTGTAGTAGTAGTAGCAGAAGAGGTTGTGGTTGTGGTTGTTGTTGTTGTTCTTCTTCTTCTTATTATTATTATTATTATCATTAAATCAGTTGTAGTAGTAGTAGCATAAGAGGTTGTGGTTGTGGTTGCTGTTGTTGTTGTTCTTCTTATTATTATTATTATTGAAACTGAAAAAGATTTCTGGTTAAATCACTGTTTAATAATATTCGTGCTATAACCATCAGAGAAGCAATGATTAGAAGAAAGATTTTTAATTCTCTTTGCCTTTTTCTGCGATACTTCAGCAGCATACGCAACCTAGAATCAATCCAGACCCGTTCCAGTAAAGCATTAACCCTATACTAAACAATTCCCAGTTCTAACGACCCCGTGGAAGAAAGGTTTTAAAAGAACATTG